>OZ022324.1:67526868-68726868 GCA_963989225.1 Dromius quadrimaculatus | reverse complement strand
TAGACTAGTGGTTCAAAAAATTTGAAATTTGAAGTGTTGACTGAGAAAAGATGCAGAAATAGTATACTGAAGACAAAATGTCGTTTTTGTTTTTTTTTCACATAATTATAGTGTTCAAAATTAAAAATTTCAATAGATCTGTACTCTTGACATAAATTATTGAATCCTGACTAAACCAGCGATTCAAAAAAATTGAAATTTTGAGGTCTGACTGAGGAAGTATGTAAAATTAAAATACTGGCGGCTGAATGACGTTTTAATTTTTTTCTAATTCTAAATGTGAGTGTTGACTGGGGAAGGATGTAGGAATAATATATGCCAGAATTTATGGTTCTAATATTTCTTTGTGTGCTACGAAATGTAATTCAATGTGTGAAATATGCATAAGAATGACAGACATTTCATGCCATATTCTGTTTAATAAAACTGTCCTCTTTTGTCCGGGTTGTATATCTGCTCCATGTATCTTGCTGACAAGGCCAATCAGAGATTCACATCTCTCTTGGAAATAGGAAGCTTACAAAGAAAATATATCGATCAGATATGAATACACAAGCATTAAATTTCAGTGACGTGTTCTGAATATAATTAGTTTTTAAAATCTTGATTATAGAAATATTTGCATTTTTATTCATGAATCAAAAAATTAATATTAATAATGCTCGCGGAAACAATTAAACAATTATTCTGATAAATATTTATCAAAAACAAGTTATGTTACAATAACAAATATGTATAAATATTCGTGCTGATTTTATAATTGCTAGAAATAAACAAAAATATTAGCATTTTAAATTGTTAAACAGGTAATTTAATTTCAAATCATGTATCGCAATTTACACACACTATAGATTAAAAAAGCATTTATCACGAGTATACAGATGCAGCAAAATTTTTTACATCTATATTTTTGTAATCTTGTGAAATATGATAACTTTTTATCAATTGTTTTGTGACTAGTTTGCGCCTTTTATCTTACATACCACAATTGATAATAAAAGACAAATTCTTACTTCGATACAACTATTAAACAATTCAAACAAATAATTTTTGTGTTCTTCTTGCAAGAATTTGAATTTGAATGACGGGTTTTCCACAGAAGGTTAAAGTGTTACTAAAGTACCTCCTACTGCGAAAATTTTATTGTAAAGCTTTATTATGTTGATGCCGTTAAGCCAATAATACTCTTTAATCCTTTCAATT
The DNA here is from genome assembly GCA_963989225.1 of Dromius quadrimaculatus. Taxonomy (NCBI): domain Eukaryota; kingdom Metazoa; phylum Arthropoda; class Insecta; order Coleoptera; family Carabidae; genus Dromius; species Dromius quadrimaculatus. Next base: position 68,725,665 of record OZ022324.1, on the reverse strand, counting down.
CAAACGAAAATAAATAAGTAATTTTTATTATACTGTTGTAAGGCTGACAATAGAAATAAGTAATAATAATTGGGAATGGGAAATTCCCACACTCTCTGTGATGTAAATAAAATTCAGTATAATTGCGAAATTTCAACGTTACTGAATTTAATCTTCCATCTCCTGGGATTTCAGATAGAATTAATTGGGTATTTGATGCTCTATACGAGTCTGAAATAAATTAAAATAGGACACCCTGTGTATAATTTCAGTTGTCTGCTTTCCTTTTCCATATAAACTTTGAGTCTGATGCTAAATCTCACATTCCTTTGTGCGCGCAATATGCTTCAAAAGGGCTACAAAATTTTCAGGTCGTTATTAAATTTCCCTCAACGTTCCAGGACGTTTCCGAACTTCACGAAACGTTTCAGGACGTTCCTAAATATCCCAGAGACGTTTCAGGATATTTAAAAACGCTTTAGGACTTGTCTGAATGTTTCATGAAATTCCAAAATGCTTAAGGACGTTTCTACATGTTCAGAGTGTTTCAAAACACTTCAGAAGGATCTTCAATTCTACAGGAAGCTACTGAATGTTTCAGGAAGCTTCAGAACACTTTAGGACGTTGCTAAATGTTCCTAAACCTCCCAAAACATTTCAAGATATTTCAAAGCGCTTCTGAAGGTTCTAGAACTCTTTAGCACGTTCTGAATGCCTCAGAACACTTCAAGACGTTCTTAAAACAATGTAAGATACTTCAAAGACTTCAGAACGTTTAAAAATATTTTAAAATGCTTCTGAAGGTTTTAAAATTATTTCTGAATATTGATAAATGTTCCTTAACGTTTCAAGATGTTCCAAAATGCCTACGAATTTTTAAGAACGCTTTAGGACGTTTTTTCATATCCTAGAAACGTTCTAGAATATTTCAAAATGCTTCAGGATTTGTCTGAATGTCTCATGAAATTCAAAAATGCTTAGGGATGTTTCTAAATGTCCCAGAAAAATTCAAGGTGTTTCAAAACACTTATAAAGGATCTCAAACTCTACAGTAAGCTACTGAACATTTCAGGACGCTTCGAAACACTTCAGGATGTTGTTAAATGTTACTAAACGTCCCAAAACATTTCAAAATATTTCAATCCCGCTTCTGAAGATTCTAGAACTCCTTAGCACGTTCTGAATGTCACAAAACACTTCAGGACGTTTTTGAACACTGTAAGATATATTGAAAGAACGTTCCACAACTTTTGGAGCATTCTTAAATGTTTCTTAGCGTTCCAGAACGTTTCAAAATATTTTTAAATGTTTTAAAACTATTAAGGACGTTCTTGAATGTTATTAAATGTCCCTCAACGTTCCAAAATGTTTTCAAACGCTTCCGAATTTTCAAGAACGCTTTGGGACGTTTCTAAATATCCTAGAAATGTTCTGGGATATTTCAAAATGTTTCAGGATTTGTCTGAATATCCCATATTATTTTTAATTTATTAGGGACGTTTCTAAACGTCCCAGATCCATTCAGAATGTTTTAAAAGACTTAAGAAGGCTTTTCAACTCTATAGGAAAATGCTGAATGTTTCAGAACATTTCAGGACATTTCTAAATATTTCTAAACGTCCCAAAACGTTTCATAATATTTCAAAGCGCTTCTGAAGGTTCTAGTCCTCTTTAGCACGTTCTGAATGTCTCAGAACACTTCAAATGTTCTTAAAACACTGTAAAATATTTAAAAAGACTTCAGAATGTTCAAAAAGATTTTGAATCGGTCTTTAATGTTCCTTAACGTCCCAGAACGCTTCAAAACGTTACCGAATTTTACTTAACGCTTCAGGACGTTTCTAAATATCCCAGGAACCTTTTAGGATAATTTAAAATGCTTCAAAATTTTTCTGAATGTCTTATAAAATCACAAAATATTTAGGGACGTTTCTAAATGTCCCAGAACGATTCAAGATGTTTGAAAACACTTCAGAAGGATCTACAACTCTACAGAAAGCTACTGAAAGTTTCAGAGCGCTTCAAAACAATGTAGGATGTTGTTAAATGTACCTAAACGTCCCAGAATGTTCAAAAATATCTCAAAATGTTTCTAAAGGTTCTAAAACTACTTGGGACGTTCCTGAATCCTTCAGGTTGTTATTAAATGTCCCTCAACATTTCAGGATGTTATAAAACGCTTCTAAATTCTTAAAAACGCTTTGGAACGTTCCTAAATATCTTAGGGGCGTTTTAGGATATTCCAAAATGCTTCAGAGCTTGTCTAAATGTCTCATAAAATTTCAAAATGCTTTGGAACGTTTCTAGATGTCCCAGAACGATTCAGTTTGTTTCAAAACACTTCAGAAAGCTCTACAATTCTACATGAAACTTCAAAACGATTTTGGATGTTGTTAAATGTTCCTAAACGTTCCAAAACGTTACAATATATTTCAAAACGCTTCAAAGAGTCCTAGATCTCTTTAGCACGTTCTGAATGTCTCATAATACTTCAGGACGTTCTTTAAACATTGTAAGATATTTCAAAAGACTTCAGAACGTTCCAAAATATTTTGTAGCGTTTCTTAAATGTTCCTAAACGTCCCAGAACGTTCAAAAACATTTCAAAATATTTCTGAAGGTTCTAATCTATTAAGGACGTTCCTGAATACTTCAGGTTGTTATTAAATGTCCCTCAACGATCCAGGATGTTTCAAAACGTTTCAGAATTTTTTTAAACACATTAGGGCATTTATAAATATCCTAGAGACGTTTTAGACTATTTCAAAACGCTTCAGGATTTGTCTGAGTATCTCATGAAATTCCCAAATGCTTTGGAACGTTTGTAAATGTCCCAGAACAATTCAGAATGTTTCAAATGACTTCAGAAGATTCTACAAATTCACAGGAAGCTACTGAATGTTTAAGAACGCTTCAAAACAATTCAGGATGTTGTTAAATGTTCCTAAACGTCCCAAAATGTTTCAAAATATTTTAAAATGCTTCTGACAGTATTAAAACTATTTAGGACGTTCTTGAATGCTTCAGGTTGTTATTAAATGTTCCTCAACGTTTCAGCATGTTTCAAAACGCTTCCGAATTTCTATAAACGCTTTGGAACGTTCCTGAACAACCCAAGGTCGTTTGAGGATATTTCAAAATGCTTCAGGACTTGTCTCAATGTCTCATGAAATTAGAAAATGCTTGAGGACGTTTATAAATGTCCCAGAAAGATTCAGGATGTTTCAAAACACTTTAGAAGGATCTACAACTCTACAGAAAGATATTGAATGTTTCAGGACGCTTCAGAACACTTTAAGACATTGCTAAATGTCCTAAAACGTTTCAAAATATCACAAAGTGCTTGTGAAAGAACTCTTTAGCACGTTTTAAATGTCACAGATCACTACAGGATGTCTCAAAGCACTGTAAAATATTTCAAAAGACTTCAGAACGTTCCAAAATATTCTGGAACGTTCTTGAATGTTCCCAAGCGTCCCAGAACGTTTAAAAATGCTTCTAAAGGTATTGATACTATTTGGGACGTTCCTGAATGTTTCTGGACGTTATCGAATGTCCCTCAACTTTTTAGAATATTTCAAAACAGTTCCGAATTTTTAAGAACGCTTTAGGACGTTTCCAAATTTTCTAGGAACGTTCTGGGATATTCAAAAATGCTTCAGGACCTGTCTGAATATCTTATAAAGTTCCAAAATGCTTAGAGACGTTTCTAAATGTTCTAGAATGATTCAAATAGTTTCAAAACACTGTAGAAGGGTGTACAACTTTACAGGAAGCTACTGAATGTTTCTTAACGCTTCAAAACAATTTAGAATGTTGTCAAATATTCCTGAACGTTTCAAAATATTTCAAAATGCTTCTGAAGGTATTAAAACTATTTGGGACGTTCCTGGATTCTTCAGGTTGTCATTAAATTCACCTTAACGTTCCAGGATATTTCAAAACTCTTCCGGGTTTTCAAGAACGCTTTAGGACGTTCCTCAATATTCTAGAAACGTTCTGAGATGTTTCGAAATACTTCAGGACTTGTCTGAATGTTCCATTATATTCCAAATTACTTAGGAACATTTCTAAACGTCCTAAATCGATTTAGAATGTTTAATAACACTTCAGAAGGCTTTTTAAGTATACAGGAAGCTACTGAATGTTTCAGAATGCTTCAAAACAATTTAGGATGTTGTTAAATGTTCCTAAACGTCCCAGAACGTTTCAAAATATTTCACAATGTTTCTGAAGGTTTTAAAACAGGTTGTTATTAAATGTCCTTCAACGTTCCAGGATATCTCAAAACGATTCTGAATTTCACGAAGCGCTTCAGGACGTTCCCAAATATCCCAGGAACGTTTCAGGATATTTCAAAACACTTTAGGACTTGTCAGAATGTCTCATAAAATTTCAAAATAGTTGGGGACGTTTCTAAATGTTCTAGAGCGATTCGGGATGTTTCAAAACAATTCAGAAGGATCTTTAATTATACAGAAAGTTACTAAATGTTAGGATGTTGTCAAATGTTCCTGAATGTCTGAAAATGTTTCAAAATATTTCAAAGTGCTTCTGACAGTATTAAAACTATTTAGGACGTTTCTGAATGCTTCAGGTTGTTATTAAATGTCTCTCAACGTTCCAGGATGTTTTAAAACGCTTCCGAATTGTTAGGTATGCTTTCGGACATTCCTAAATATCGCAGGGACGTTTTAGGATATTTTGAACCGCTTCAGGACTTGTGTGAATATTTCATAGTACTCCAAATTATTTAGGGACGTTTCTAAACGTCTCAAATCGATTCAGGATGCTTCAAAACACTTCAAAGGGCTTTTTAACTTCACAGGAGGCTTCTGAATGTTCCAGAATGTTTTAAGATGTTCCTAAATATTCCTAAACGTCCCAAAACGTTTAATAATATTTCAAAACGCTTCTGAAGGTTCTAGAACTCCTTAGCACGTTCAAAATGTTCTCACAGCATTGTAAAATATTTCAAAAAATTTCAGAATGTTCATAAAACGTTTACAAATATTATTGAAGGTTTCAAAACTATTTAGAATGTTCCTGAATGTTTCAGGTCGTTACTAAATGTCCCTCAAAGATCCAGGATGTTTCAAAACGCTTCCAAATTTTTAAGAACGCTTCAGGACGTTTCTGAACATCCTAGAAACATTCCCAAAAGGCCTCAGGACGTGTCTGAATATCTCATAATATTTCAAAATATTTGGGGACATTTCTAAATGCCCTAGAACGATTCAAAACATTTCAAAAACGTTTCTGAAGGATGTAGAACTCTTCAGCACGTTCTGAATGTTTCAGAACACCGTAGGACGTTTTCAAAACACTGTAAAATATTTTAAAAGACTTCAGAACGTTCAAAAATATTTTGGAGCGTCCTTAAATGTTCCTACACGTCCCAGAATGTTTAAAAATATTTAAAAATGCTTTTGAAGGTTTTAAAACTATTTACGACGTTCCTGAATGCTTCAGGTTATTGATAAATGTCTCTTAACGTTGCAGGATGTTTCAAAACGCTTCTGAATTTTTAAAAACGCTTTTAAAGAAACTTTCTAGGATATTTAAAATCGCTTCAGGACTTGTCTGAATATGTTATAATATTCCAAAATACTTGGGGACGTTCCTGAATATCCCAGAACGATTCAGGACGTTCCAAAATAGTTCAGAAGGCTTTTAATCTCTACAGGAAGCTCCCGGATACTTCAGAACATTTTAGGATGTTGTTTAATGTTGTTATTCGTCCCAAAACGTTTCTGAAAGTTCCAGAACTCTTTAGCACGTTCTGAATGTCTCAGAGCACTTCAGGACGTTCTTAAAACATAATAAAATATTTCAAAAGAACTTTATCGACACGAGGTCGTATAATTTGTGTATTTAAATTGCAATATTCCCAAATTCTTATCCCAATAAACATCTGTTTTTACTTATAAGTGATACCTGCTAAATTGTGAATTTGGAAAGCCCCGTAATTTAACTTTTAAGTATAAACACATGTTACTTTACTTACCATCTGGAAAAACCTGCCTCATCTTCAGGTAGGACGTGGTTAGTCGGATGACACTGGCTTTATCCAGCTGTGAGGTAATGGCGGCCGGGAGTGGCAACAATTTGGCCAACTCGAAGAATTCCGCGTTTTCTTTTTCGCGACGGGATCGCGCCGCGTTTTTACTCTTCTCCTTCATGATCACAGATAGGGTTGGGGACTGTGCGGATGGCAGCCCTCGAGTCGAACCTCCTGCAAGGAAAAAAGAAATTATAACATTTTCTGAATGTGGGTTAATAATAATAAGTCGTTAAATATTGTATTGTTATTCTCACTTCTCAGCGAAACTAAACAACTTATAAAAATTAACAAAGAAATAAAGAAACGTCCACTGAGTAAACAATAAACGACAAGCGAAGTTCTTTTGTCTCAGGACATAAAAACGGCAATAAACATCGGTTGGCAGTTGGCTGCGAGTACCAAGAAGTGATTTGTAATTTAAAATATGATAATGCGCAGGCGAGTGGCGCAAAATGGCGGACGGAAATATGGAGGGTCTATTAAAGCGGAAGCAAGCGGTACTTTACTCCTGCTTTCCTGCAGTTTTCTGCGGTATGCGCATACTTCATTATTATTCCTGCTATTTATAGATTCCATTCGCGTCCGCTCTTATTCAAGTGTTATTCCTGATTTTCACATTTTGCATTTCAATTGCATCTTGGGAAACTTCATTATTTTACAGTAATGAATTTCAGGCTGAATCCAGAATAGAAATAAAATAAAAATACCTTTTTTAAATCCAATTTGCAGATCGGTTTTCATCATAACACACTTTGTTCTAATTGCTGACGGCATCTCACAACACCACACACAACGTCTTCCACTAACTATATTCTATTAACTGTCAACAATTGAACATCAGGGTGATCTTATAGACACCTCCACCCAATCAACCAGCCAAACATTCATACCTAAAACCCATTTCATAACTGAACTACCCTGAAGATTAACTTGTTCGGATGTATTCGCCAATCCGGCTAAAAATTTTACGACCCTGGGTCAGCTTTAGGTAAGGTGTATTTTTGCCTGATGGTCCAACGTGGGAATGTTTCAAGTAATGAATGAATGTGGGTGTTATTGCAGGGTAGGTACCCCCATTTGTTTAAAGTGTGAGAAACTTGCTGAAGGAAAAGTCTCAGTTTATAAAATTTAAATTTTTTGCATTCAATACTTTTCCTAGTTGTACAAATTCGTTAATAAATTATAAAATTGCGGTCAATAGAGAAGCATTCTGTTCCTGGGTAATTTATCTTGGCTTTGTTTTTCGTGAAGGTTGTTTGACAGATTTATGTTACGTCTGTATTATTTTTAGTCACGTTTGTGTTTCACACATTATGGTAATTTGAAATGAAATTTATGCTGACTATAACAATGTGAATTATTCTGTAAATAAGAAACAGAAATTTCAATTTATTTGTTACAGGTTTTAATCGTTGTTCTATATTGTTCATTCTTAAAATATTCAAAATACACAAAATGATTGACGAAAATACTTCCAATTGCGCATTCACCTCAAAGTGGTTAGCTAAACCACTCCACGCAACCGCTATTATGTAATTAAAGACTTCGGAACAACCAAAAAAAGTTTGGAGCATTCTTGAATGCATCCTAAACGTCCCAGAATGTTTAAAAATATTTCAAAATACTGCTTAGGGACGTTTCCAAAAGTTCAGAATGTTTCAAAATACTTCAGAAGGATCTTTAACTCTATAAGAAGCTACTCAATATTCCAGAACGCTTTAAAACACTTTAGAACGTTGCTAAATGTTCCTAAATGTCCCAAAACGATTAAAAATATTTCAAAATGCTGTTTAGAGATGTTTCTGAATGTTCAGAGTATTTCAAAATACTTTGGAAGAATCTTTAACTCTATATGAAGCTACTGAATGTTTCAGAACGTTTCAGAACACTTTAGGACGTTACTAAATGTTTCTAAACGTCCCAAAACGTTTCAAAATATTTCAAAACGCTTCTGAAGGACCTAGAACTACTTAGCATGTTCTGAATGTCTCAGAACACTTCAAGACGTTCTTAAAATACTGCAAAATATTTTAAAAGACTTCAGAGCTACCAAAAATAGTTTGAAGCATACTTAAATGCTCCTAAACGTCCCAGAATGTTTAAAAATATTTCAAAATGCTGTTTAAAGATGTTTCTAAATGTTTAAAATGTTTCAAAACACTTCAGAAGGATCTTAAACTCTACAGGAAGCTAGTGAATGTTTCAGAACGCTTTAAAATACTTTAGAACAGTGCTAAAAGTTCCTAAACGTCCCAAAACATTTTTGAAAGTTTTAGCTCTTTTTAGCTAGTTCTGAATATCTCAGAACACTTCAGGACATTCTTAAAACATTGTAAAATATTTCAAAAGACTTCAGAATGTTGAAAAAATATTTTGAATCGTTCTTAATTGTTCCTAAACATCCCAGAACGTTTAATATTATGTCAAAATGTTTCTGAACGTTTTAAAACTATTTAGGACGTTCCTGAATGCTTCAAAACATTACCGGATTCTACGAAATGCTACAGAATGTTCCTAAATATCCCAGGTACGTTTTAAGATTTTGTAAAACGCTTCAGGACTTGTCTGAATATCTCATAATATTCCAAGATATTTGAAGATGTTTCTGAATGTCCCAGAACAATTCAGGATGTTCCAAAATAGTTCAGAAGGATCTACAAATCTATAGAAAACTACTGAATGTTTTAGAAAGCTTGCAAAAAATGTAGGATGTTGTTAAATATTCCTAAACGTCCCAAAACGTTTCAAAATATTTCAAAACGCTTCTGAAGGTTCTAGAACTCTTTAGCACGTTCTGAATGTCTCAGAACACTTTAAGACGTTCATAAAACACTTTAAAATAGTTTAAAAGACTTCAGAACGTTCAAAAATATTCTGGAGCATTCTTGAATGTTCCTAAACGTCCCAGAACGTTCAAAAATATCTCAAAATACTGTTTAAAGGAGTATCTAAATGTTCAGAATGTTTCAAAACACTTTAGAAGGATCTTTAACTCTATAGGAAGCTACTGAATATTTCAGAACGCTTAAGGACACTTTAGGACGTTACTAAATGTTTCTAAACGTCCCAAAACGTTTCAAAATATTTCAAAACGCTTCTAAAGGACCTAGAACTATTTAGCACGTTCTGAATGTCTCAGAACACTTCAAGACGTTCTTAAAACACTTTAAAATATTTTAAAAGACTTCAGAACTACCAAAAATAGTTTGGAGCATTCTTAAATGCTCCTAAACGTCCCAGAATGTTTAAAAATATTTCAAAATGCTGTTTAAAGATGTTTCTAAATGTTTAAAATGTTTCAAAACACTTCAGAAGGATCTTAAACTCTACAGGAAGCTACTGAATGTTTCAGAACGCTTTAGAATACTTTAGGACGTTGCTAAATGTTCCTAAACGTCCCAAAACGTTTTAAAATATTTCAAAACGCTTCTAAAGATTCTAAAACTATTTAACACGTTCTGAATGTCTCAGAACACTTCAAAAGGTTCTTTAAACACTGTAAAATATTTTAAAAGACTTCAGAACGTTCAAAAATATTTTGGAGCCTTCTTAAATGTTCCTAAACGTCCCAGAACGTTTAAAAATATTTCAAAATACTGTTTAGAGATGTTTCTAAATGTTCAAAATGTTTCAAAATACTTCAGTAGGATCTTTAACTCTATAGAAAGCTACTGAATGTTTTAGAATACTTAAGGATGTTGTTAAATGTTCCTAAAGGTCCCAAAACGTTTCAAAATATTTCAAAACTCTTCTGAAGGTTTTAGCCCTCTTCAGCACGTGCTGAATGTCTCAGAACGTTCTTAAAACATTGTAAAATATTTCAGGAAACTTCAGAACGTTCCAAAATATTTCGAAGCCTTCTTAAATGTTCTTAAGCGTCCCAGAACGTACAAAAGTACTTTTAAATGTTTCTGAAGGTTTTAAAACAATTCTAGACATTCCTGAATGATTCAGGTTGTTATAAATGTCCCTCAACGTTTCAGAATGTTTCAAAACGCTTCCAATTTTTTTAGAAACACCTTGGAACGTTCCTAAATATCCCAGAGACGTTTTTGGGATATTTCAAAATGCTTCAGGACTTGACTGATATTTTTATAAAATTCCAAAATAGTTTCTCAATTTCTTAGAGCAATTTAGGATGCTTGACAACATTGCAGAAAGATCTTCAACATTACAGAAAGCTACGGCATGTTTCAGGATTTTTCAGAACATTTTAGGACGTTACTAAATGTTCCTAAGCGTCCCAAAACGTTTCAAAATATTTCAATACGCTTCTGAAGGTTCAAGAACTATTTAGCACGTCCTTAATGTCTCAGAACACTGCAGGACGTTCTTAAAACATTGTAAAATATTTTTTAAAAGACTATTTTGAATTGTTCTTAAATGTTCCTAAACGTCCCAAAACACTTAATAGTATTTCGAAATGTTTCTGAACATTTTTAAACTATTCAAGACGTTTCTGAATGCTTCAGGTTATTATTAGACGTCCCTCAACGTTTCAGGATGTTTCAGAACGCTTCCAAATTTTTATAAACGCCGCGGAACGTTCCTAAATATCCCAGTGACGTTTTAGGATATATTCCCAGAATGTTTAAAAACATTTCAAAATGTTGCATACAGACGTTTCTAAAAGTTCAGAATGTTTCAAAACACTTCAGAACAATCTTAAACTCTATAGGAAGCTACTGAATGTTTCAGAACGCTTAAGGACATTTTAGGACGTTGCTAAATCTTCCTAAGCGTCCCAAAACGTTTCAAAATATTTCAAAACGCTTCTGAAGGTTCGAGAACTATTTAACACGTTCTGAATGCCTGAGTACACTGCAGGACGTTCTTAAAACATTGTAAAATATTTCAAAAGACTATTTTGAACTATTCCTAAATGTTCCTAAACGTCCCAGAACACCTAAAAATATTCCAGAATGTTTCTGAACATTTTAAAACTATTAAAGACGTTCCTGAATGTTTCAGATTGTTATTAAATGTCCCTCAACGTTTCAGAAAGTTTCAAAACGCTTCCAAATTTTTAGAAACGCCTTGGAGCGTTCCTAAATATCCTAGGAATGTTTTAGGATATTTCAAAATGCTTCAGGACTTGCCTGAATGTTTCATAAAATTCTTAAATGTTCCTAAACGTCTCAGAACGTTTAAAAATATTTCAAAATGCTGCATACAGACGTTTCTATAAGTTCAGAATGTTTCAAAACACTTCAGAATAATCTTAATCTCAATAGGAAGCTACTGAATATTTCAAAACGCTTAAGAACACTTTAGTAAGTTGCTTAATGTTTCTAAACGTCCCAAAACGTTTCAGAATATTTCAAAACGCTTCTGAAGGTTCTAGAACTATTTAACGGGTTCTGAATGTCTCAGAACACTTTGAGATGTTCTTAAAACACTGTAAAATATTTTAAAAGACCTTACAACGTTCAAATATATTTCAAAATGCTGTTTAAAGATGTTTCTAAATGTTCAAAATGTTTCAGAAGAATCTTAAACTCTACAGGAAGCTACTGAATGTTTCAGAACGCTTTAGACTACTTTAGAACGTTGCTAAAGGTTCCTTAACGTCCCAAAACACTTTTGAAGGTTTTTGCTCTTTTTAGCACGTTTTGAATGTCTCAGAACACTTCAGGAAATTCTTAAAACATTGTAAAATATTTCAAATGACTTCAGAATGTTGAAAAAATATTTTGAATCGTTCTTAATTGTTCCTAAACGTCCCAGAACGTTTAAAAATATGTCAAAATGTCTCTGAACGTTTTAAAACTATTTAGGACGTTCCTGAATGCTTTGAAACGTTACCGAATTCTACGAAACGCTACAGGACGTTCCTAAATATCCCAGGGACGTTTTAGGACATTTCAAAATGCTTCAAGACTTGCCTGAATGTTTCATAAAATTCCAAAATGATTAAGGACGTTTCTCAATCTTCTAGAACGATTTAGGATGTTTGAGAATATATGAGAAGGATCTTCAACATTACAGGAAGCTACTGAATGTTTCAGGACACTCTAGAACACTTGGGGATGTTGCTGAATGTTCCTAAACGTCCCAAAACATTTTAAAATATTTCAAAACGCTTCTGAAGGTTCTAGAACTCTTTAGCACGTTCCGAATGTCTCAGAACACTTCAATACGTCTTTAAAACACTGAAAAATATTTTGAAAGACTTCAGAACGTTAAAAAATATTTTGGAGCATTCTTATATGTTCATAAACATCCCAGAACGTTTAAAGATATCTCAAAATTCTGTTCAAAGATGCTTTTAAGTGTACAGAATGTTTCAAATCACTTCAGAAGGATCTTCAACTCTACAGGAAGCTACTGAATATTTCAGAACGCTTTAGAATACTTTAGGACGTTCCTAAAAGCTCCTCAACGTCCCAAAACGTCTTTAAATATTTCAAAGCACTTCTGAAGGTTTTATCCATCTTTAGCACGTTTTGTTACATCAGGACGTTCTCAAAATATTGTAAAATATTTCAAAAAATTATTTTGAATCGTTCTTGAATGTTTCTAAACGTCCCAGAACGTTTCAAAATATTCCAAAATGTTTCTAAACGTTTAAAACTATTTAAGACGTTCCTGAATGCTTTAAAAAGTCCGAAAACGTTACAAAATATTTCTAAACGCTTCTGGAGGTTTCTAGAACTATTTAGCATGTTTTAAATGTTTCAGAACAGTTCAAGACGTTCTTAAAATACTGTAAAATATTTTAAAAGACTTCAGAACATTCAAAAATATCTTGGAGCAATCTTGAATGTTCCTAAACGTCCCAGAATGTTTGAAATTATTTCAAAATGCTGTTTAGATATGTTTGTAAATGTTCAGAATGATTCAAAACACTTCAGAAGGATCTTTAACTCTACATGAAGCTACAGAATGTTTCAGAACGTTTTAGAATACTTTAGGATGTTCCTAAAAGTTTCTAAACGTTCCAAAACGTTTCAAAATATTTCAAAGCGTTTCAGAATTTTCTTAAAACATTGTAAAATATTTCAAAAGACTTCAGAACGTCCAAAAATATTTTGAATCGTTCTTAAATGTTCTTAAAAGTCCCAGAACGTTAAAAAATATTTAAAAAAAATTCTGAACGTTTAAAAACTATTTAGGACGCTCCTAAATACTTCAAAACGTTACCGAACTCTACGAAACGCTACAGAACGTTCTTAAATATCCCAGGTACGTTTTAGGATATTGCAAAACGCTTCAGGACTTGTCTGAATATCTCATAATATTCCAAAATACTTGGAGACGTTTCTGAATATCTCAGAATGATTCAGGATGTTCCAAAACAGTTCAGAAGGATCTACAAATCTACAGAAAGCTACTAAAAGTTTCAGAAAGCTTGAAAAAAATTTAGGATGTTGTTAAATGTTCCTAAACGTCGAAAAACGTTTCAAAATATTTCAAAATGCTTCTGAAGGTATTAAAATTATTTAGGACGTTTCTGAATGTTTCAAAACACTTGAGAAGGATCTTTAACTCTACAGGAAGTTACTAAATGTTTCAGAACGCTTTAGAATACTTTAGGACGTTCCTAAAAGTTTATAAACGTTCCAAGACGTTTCAAAATATTTCAAAGCGTTTCAGAACGTTTTTAAAACACTGCAAAATATTTTAAAAGACTCCAGAATATTGAAAAAATATTTTGAATCTTTCAAATGTTCCTAAACGTCCCAGAACGTTTAAAAGTATTTCAAAATGTTTCTGAAAGTTTTATAACTATTTAAGACGTTCCTGAATGCTTGAAAACGTTACCGAATTTTACAAAACGCTACAGAACGTTCCTCAATATCCCAGGTACGTTTTAGGATTTTGTAAAACGCTTCAGGACTTGTCTGAATATCTCATAATATTCTAAATTACATGGAGACGTTTCTGCATGACCCAGAACGATTCAGGATGTTCCAAAATAGTTCATAAGGATCTACAACTCTACAGAAAGCTACTGAATGTTTCAGAAAGCTTCAAAACAATTCAACGTTTCAAAATATTTCAAAACGCTTCTGAAGGTATCAAAATTATTTAGGACGTTCCTGAATTCTTCAGGTTGTGACTTAATGTCCCTTAACGTTGCAGGATGTTTTAAAACACTTCCAAATTTTTAGATATACGTTATAGGATATTCAAAAACTCTTCAGGACTTGTGTAAATGTTTCATAAAATTCCAAAATGATTAAGGACGTTTCTTTATATCCTAGAACGGTTTAGGTGTTTAAAAACATTTCAGAAGGATCTTTAACTTTATAGGAAGCCACTGAATGTTTCAGAACGCTTCAGAACACTTTAGGACGTTCCTAAATGTTCCTAAATGTCCCAAAACGTTTCAAAATATTTCAGAACGTTTCAGTGAATGTTTAATGGAATTTCAAAATGCTCAAGGACGTTTATTTATATCTTAGAACGGTTCAGGATGTTTGAAATCATTTCAGAAGAATCTTCAACTTTACAGGAAGCTACTGAATATTTCAAAACGCTTCAGAACATTTTAGGATGTTGTTAAATGTTTCTAAACGTCCTAAAAATCATTTCAAAATATTTTAGAACACTTCAGGACGTTCTCAGAACATTTTAAAATATTTCAAAAGACTTCAGAACGTTTTTAAAACGTTTAAAAATATTTCAAAACGTTTCTGAAGGTTTTGAAACTATTTGGTCGTTCCTGAATATTTCAGGTCGTTATTAAATGTTCCTCAACTTTCTAGGATGTTTCAAAACGCTTCTAAATATCCTAGGAAGGTTCTAGAATATTTCAAATCGCTTCAGGACTTGTTTGAATATCTAATAATATTCCAAAATACTTGGGAACGTTCCTGAATGCCCCAAAACGATTTAGGATGTTCCGAAACAGTTTAGAAGAATCTACAACTCTGCAGGAAGCCACTGAATATTTCAGAGCGCTTCAAAACTTGTGTTGGGCCCTTCGACACGCATTTCTGCGACTCTACTAATCATACGTCAGTGATCACCTCAAAGTGGTTAGCTAAACCATTCACCCAAAAATTGGTACAGACGAGCTTGTTTCACAAGGGACGGTGTATTTAATTATCGCAATAATCATCTGAGGTGTGACTCAATATGAATTTGCTTCCATCGGATGGAGCTCCGGCTCATACAGCTCAAAAAGTCATAGCATTGCTAAGTGGAAAAAGAGGTCCTGTTGCGTGGCCTGCCTGGAACCCCGACCTAACTCCCCAATTTTTTTTTTTGGGTCAAATGAAGACCTCTGTGTATGAGACACCAGTAAACAACGAATTAGAACTGGTGGCTAGAATAGTAGCTGCAGCAGAAGATATAAAAGACAGGCAGGCAACTCTTGCAAGTGTCTTTTCTAATATTAAAACACGCTGCCGGGCTTGCGTTGCTGCAAATGATGGCCATTTTGGAAATCAAATTTAGTCCTGCCCTTGCTGTTTCATTGTTGATTGTTTTATTTTTCATTACGTAACAGCGGTTGCATGGAGTGGCTTAGCTAACCACTTTGAGGTGATCACTGGCAGAAATGCGTGCCGAGGATTTCTAACTGCTTTTTTCGAGTGATACAACTCAGTATCAGTACCCTGTATTAAATTATGCCTAATATTTTTTTTTTCTTGCAGATGACGTCAGAATTTATTCCAGAAGGAGGCGGACACAACATAAGGTAAGAAATTTACATTATCTCAAGTTGGAGTTCGTGTATCTTATTGCCTAAATACTAAAGAGAAAATTCAAAACAAAGAGTTAGTGGCTTGGCTAATCATTGAAGTTTCCACGAATAATTTTCTATTTCAATACACAGCTCAATTATCTCCAAATAAACACACTCAGGCGTCAAAACAAAATAAGCAAAACTAAAACTTTTTGTAAATTTAATCATCAACAAGCTACTTAAGTTGATATGGCTTGCTTAACACATAGTTACAAATTGCTACATTGTAAGATTCCTTATCAGAATGAAAGTTGAAACAATAAACAATTGTTGCTGAAAGGTGTCGGCCGGTGTGGATAGGCGAATACATTGTGCGGGGTGCAGGGAGGACCAGTATTTAATAAACACAGCACGTACATGATTTGCACTAAGTTGGATAGAAGTTACAATGTGGCATATGTCACGCACTATGTATCATGGTATTTATATACGCTGTTAATATGAAACCGTGGTTTTCATCTGTCAATACTTCAAATGAGACGTAAATGGTTATATGCTGCATTCAATGATTATTAGCTTTATTGAAACTAATTCCATTTATGGGAATTGGTTCTGCTGATATTACACAAATATTGATTTGTACATAAATTCAGGAGCAGGAAAATATTTATGTGATTGGCACACAATTCTATTATTATTATTATAGAACTACATATTTAATAAATGAGTGACGGTTGGTCATGTACTGGCCTTAATTGGTCATAAAAACAAAAGTTTAATTCATTCTAATACCATCGAAAACTGCAAGTCAATATCTTGTATAACTCCCGAGATATTCGCTGAGCCACTCTACCAATCATACGCCAGTGATCACCTCAAAGTGGTTGGCTAAGCCACTCCATGCAACCGCTATTATGTAATCAAAGACTTCGGAACAACCAAAAATAGTTTGGAGCATTGTCAAATATTCCTAAACGTCCCATTACGTTTAAAAATATTTCAAAATGTTGTTTAGGGACGTTTCTAGAAGTTCGGAATGTTTCAAAATACTTCAGAAGAATCTTTAACATTACAAAAAGCTATACTCAATATTTCAGAACGCTTAAGAACACTTTAATGTTCCTAAACGTCCCAAAACGTTTCAAAATATTTCAAAACGCTTCTGAAGGTTCTACAACACTTTAGCACGTTCTGAATGTCTCAGATCACTTCAAGACGTTCTTAAAACATTGTAAAATATTTCAAAAGACTTCAGAACGTTCTTAAAACATTGTAAAATATTTCAGAAAACTTCAGAACGTTCCAAAATATTTTCAAGCGTTCCTAAATGTCCTTAAGCGTCTCAGAACGTTCAAAAGTATTTCAAAATATTTCTGAAGGTTTTAAAACAATTTTGGACGTTCCTAAATGCTTCAGGTTGTTATTAAATGCCCCTCAACGTTTCAGGTTGTTTCAAAACGCTTCCAAATTTTTAGAAACGCCTTGGAACGTTCTTAAATGTCCCAGGGACGTTTTAGGATATTTCAAAATGCTTCAGGACTTGCCTGAATGTTTCATAAAATTCTTAAATGTTTCTAAACTTCTCAGAACGTCTAAAAACATTTCAAAATGCTGCATACAGATGTTTCTAAAAGTTCAGAATATTTCAAAACACTTCAGAACAATCTTAAACTTTATAGGAAGCTACTGAATGTTTCAGAACGCTCCAAGACACTTTGGGACGTTGCTAAGTATTGCTAAATGTCCCAAAACGTTTTAAAATATTTTAAAATGCTTCTGAAGGTTCTAAAACTCTTAAGCATGCTCTGTTAAAACACTGTAAAATATTTAAAAGACTTCAGAACGTTCATAAATATTTTGGAGCATTATTAAATGTTCCTTAACGTCTCAGAACGTTTCAAAATATTTCAAAATTCTGCTTAGGAACGTTTCTAAATGTTCAAAATGTTTCAAAACATTTCAGAAGGATCTTTAACTCTACAGGAAGTTACTAAATGTTTCAGAACGCTTTAGAATACTTTAGAACGTTGCTAAAAGTTCCTAAACATCCCGAAACGTTTTTGAAGATTTTAGTCCTCTTTAGCACGTTCTGAATGTCTCAGAATACTTCAGAACGTTCTTAAAACATTGTAAAATATTTCAAAAAATTATTTTGAATCGTTCTTGAGTGTTCCTAAACGTTCCAGAACGTTTAAAAATATTTCTAAATGTTTCTGAACGTCTTAAAACTATTTAAAACGTTCTTGAATGCTTTAAAACGTCCCAAAACGTTCAAAATATTTCAAAACGCTTCTGGAGGTTCTAGAACTCTTTAGCACGTTCTGAATGTCTCAGATCACTTCAGGACGTTCCCGAAACACTGTAAAATATTTTAAAAGACTTCAGAACGTTCAAAAATATTTAGGCACTTTCTTAAATGTTCCTAAACGTCCCAGAACGTTTAAAAATATTTCAAATTGCTGATTAGAGATGTATCTAAATGTTCTGAATGTTTCAAAGCACTTTAAAAGGATCTTTAACTCTAAAGAAAGCTACTGAATATTTCAGAACGCTTTAGGACACTTAAGGACGTTGCTAAATATTTCTAAACATTCCAAAACGTTCGAAAATATTTAAAAACGCTTCTGAAGATTCTAAACATTGTAAAATATTTCAAAAGATTTCAGAACGTTCTTAAAACATTGTAAAATATTTCAGAAAACTTTAGAATATTCCAAAATATTTTGGAGCGTTCTTAAATTTTTTTTAAGCGTCTCAGAACGTTCACAGATATTTTAAAATGTTTTTGAAGGTTTTAGGACTATTTTGGACGTTCCTAAATGCTTCAAGTTATTATTAAATGCCCCTCAACGTTTCAGGTTGTTTCAAAACGCTTCCAAATTTTTAGAAACGCCTTGGAACGTTTCTAAATGTCCTAGGGATGTTTTTGGATATTTCAAAATGCTTCAGGACTTGCCTGAATATTTCATAAAATTCTTAAATGTTTCTAAACGTCTCAGAACATCTAAAAACATTTCAAAATGCTGCATACATGTATTTCTAAAAGTTCAGAATGTTTCAAAATACTATAGAACAATCTTAAACTCTATAGGAAACTACTGGATGTTGTGGAACGCTTCAAGACACTTTAGGACGTTGCTTAATATACCTAAATGTTCCAAAACGTTTTAAAATATTTCAAAACGCTTCTGGAGGTTCTAGAAATCTTCAGCACGTTCTGAATGTCTCAGAACACTTCAAGACGTTCTTAAAACACTTTAAAATATTTCAAAAGACTTCAGAACAACTAAAAATAGGTTGGAGCATTCTTAAATGTTCCTCAACGTCCCAGAACGTTTAAAAATATTTCAAAATGCTGTTTAGAGATGCTTCTAAGTGTTCAGAATGTTCCAAAGCACTTTAGAAGGATCTTAAACTCTCTAGAAAGCTACTGAATGTTTCAGAACGCTTTAGGACACTTAAGGATGCTGCTAAATGTTTCTAAAGGTCCCAAAACGTTTCAGAATATTTCAAAATGCTTCTGAAGATTCTAGAACACTTTAGCATGTTCTGAATGTCTCAGACTACCGCAGGACGTTCTTAAATCATTGTAAAATATTCAAAAAAAATATTTTGAATCGTTCTCAAATGTTCTTGAACGTCCCAGAACGTTTTAAAATATTTCAAAATGTTTCTGAACGTTTTAAAACTATTTACAACGTTCTTGAATGCTTTAAAACGTCCCAAAACGTTTCAAAATATTTCAAAACGCTTTTGGAGGTTCTAGAACTCTTTAGCACGTTCTGAATGTCTCAGAACATTTCAGGACGTTCTTAAAACACTGTAAAATATTTTAAAAGACTTCAGAACGTTCGAAAATATTTAGGCACATTCTTAAATATTCCTAAACGTCCCAGAACATTTTAAAATATTTCAAAATGCTGTTTGGAGATGTTTCTAAAAGTGCAGAATGTTTCAAAACAATTCAGAAGAATCTTAAACTCTACAGGAGGCTACTGAATTTTTCAGAACGCTTCAGAACACTTTAGGACGTTGCCAAATGTTCCTAAACGTCCCGAAACGTTTCAAAATATTTCAAAACGCTTCTAATGGTTCTAGAACACTTTAGCACGTTCTGAATGTCTCAGAACACTTCAAGACGTTCTTAAAACATTGTAAAATATTTCAAAAGACTTTAGAACGTTTTTGAAACATTGTAAAATATTTCAGAAAACTTCAGAACGTTCCAAAATATTTTTGAGCGTTCCTAAATGTTCTTAAGCGTCTCAGAACGTTTAAAAGTATTTCAAAATGTTTTTGAAGGTTTTAAAACTATTTTGGACGTTCCTGAATGTTTCAGGTTGCTATTAAATGTCCCTCAACGTTTCAGAATATTTCAAAACGCTCCCAAATTTTCAGAAACGCCTTGGAACGTTCCTAAATATCCTAGGGATGTTTAAGGATATTTCAAAATGCTTCAGGACTTGCTTAAATGTTTCATAAAATTCCAAAATTGTTAAGGACGTTTCTCAATTTCCTAGAACGATTTAGGGAAGGATCTTCAACATTACAGGAAGCTACGAAATGTTTCAGGACGCTTCAGAACACTTTAGGACGTTGCTAAATGTTCCTAAACGACCCAAAACGTTCTAAAATATTGCAAAATAAAAATATACGTGTTTTGATAATTGTAAAAATTTGTGATTGGGTATTTTTATCATAACTTGCTAAGTTTTTGAGCTATCAAGATCAACAAAAAATCATTTTGTAGGTTTTTTTCAAGAGCTATAAGCTGATGTGAAGTAACTTTTTTTTAAGCTCTTATTTTTTGAAAGATTTTAGCTGAAAGAGCTTGAAAACGTTACTATTCGCGACCCTATGTAAACTTGAAACAGCCATATTTCACTCAAATTTTATTGTACAGATAAAGAAAAGATAACAAAATTTTAAGAAAGAAAAAATCTAGAATTTCTAACTTGTCAAAATTTTGCGTATCGTCCATAGCTTTTGAGTTATTTTTAAAGAAAGCTCTCTTCACTTCTAGCTCAAATTTTTCTAATATAAACACTTTAAACCAGTCAAACTTATAAGGTAATAAGGTATAATACAACTACATAAATAAAGTATGTATTTCCTGAAAAATGTATTGTTTTTTGGATATTTCACGTTGAAACTTTCGATTTTGACGTTTGACGAAGAAGAACCAACCTTTAACAAACTATTACTTTTTTAGTATTGGGTCTAATGATATTTTAAACTCGGTATTTTTTCTTTTTTTTTATAAGCTACATTTTTACTCAGTATATTTTTTTTCATAAAATACTTATTTTCAGAGTTATTCATGAAAAACCGTCTGAAAACGTGTTTTTTTTTTGTTGTGTGAATAAGTCGAAAAGTATTGACTTTCAGTAAAAACTTTATTGAACAAAAGTTGCTCAAAATTAATCAATCTATCCATTCCCATACTTTTTTTTACTAAAAAAAACTTAACATTGCAACAATCATTTAAAACAAAGTAGACTTGCTGCCATTAAACAAAGAAATCAAACGAGAGAAAAGGCTTTGAACTTTCCTTTTGATATATTTTGTTGCACTTAATAATCAAATCAAAACAGAGGGCCTTGTCGCGCCCGACAAAAATCACACAATTGGTAAATGCTTCTTGATTAAAAATTAGATTTTCCGTACAAGTTCATTGCACTTTTACAGATAACAACTGAGGAAAACAGTCATAACCTTTGCTGCCATCTATGAGCGTCGAATAAACTAACTATTATTCACAAACATCGAGAGAAGATTTATTTAAAGAAAAAAAAATTGAAGAATCATCTAGATGATGAAAGCGCATTTTTGACAGCTCATGAATGCTTGCTACTTCAGAGATTTCGCAAATTACCATCTCTCACAATTACTGAGCTTGAAATCAAGCAGTTTGGGCAAACTTACGAAACAGCAGCTTCCATTTAGTACTAGTTTCAAGTTGACTATTTGATAAGTACATAATTTATGCATGTACAAACTCAAAAATACCTTTTAATCTTTATTGTTTAGTTATTGACTGACGGGAGGTCAAGAGCTGTACCTTAAAATGATAATTTGATCTTTATCAAAGCTATATAAAAAAAAAATACACCAAAAGTGAACAAATTCTCATCCAATAATAATAATTCATTCTAATAAGCTTCAAATTCGCGTCAAACAAATCATTGAATGAATCCTGGACAGATTTGACAACTGTACATAATAATAGTGACACCCGCGGCTACAGTTGTAACTAAATTTGTATCTACTTTAATAAATTTTAGTTGCCATATCTCTAATGTCATATATATCTATGGGCATTGTTTCACTTGAAACAAGTAATTAAATAATTTAATCTTCCATAATCACTGAGCTTGAATTAAAGCAATTTGTGCAAACCTACGAAACAGCAGCTTTTATTTATTATCAATTCAATCCTCAAATAATGAATTTGAGAATTCAATTGAAAATGTTGCCACTATTCTGAAAGCTTTCATTTTTATAGTTTCTTGCGTATTAAATTAAAGTGTCAAACATGATATTTAAACGATTGTCAATTATTTTTTTACAAGTTTGGTTGGAAAAAATCTTGGTAACACCTGTCCAATAAAATCCAGAACATGTCCCCAAATAAGTCACCCTTATTAAAGTACAAAACTGTAAATTTCTAATTCTTGGTGATTCTCCCACAACGGAAGGTGAAACTTTACAACCGCCACTGTTGGACGTGAGGGTGCGTTTTCAGAGTCACCCAGTCAGGAATTAATCCTCTGTATCGTTGCGAGAGAGCGTCCCGTGTCGACGGATTTCCATTCACCGATCACGAACCTGAATAATTTTGTGTTACTATTATAGCAAACAGAACAGTTTTTGAGTACGGGAAGTAGCGTAGTTAACGATGAATGGGATTGCGGGTGGCACAATGATTAATTAGTTTTAAGTTTTAAAATTGTTCATAAAAGTAGTATTATAACCTCTTTACCTGCATTATTTGCTGGCATGGCGAAACACAATTCCAAGAGACCACGCCTATCAACTCAAAGTATGGAATCTGCACCGTAATAGGACACTTGGAGACAAACACCACAGGTAGCTGACTCACAAACACACATATCTAACTGCAGGTGCAGGTGACACCCGATCGCGACGAATATCTCGCGCCATGGTGCAATCAACCCAATTGTTGATATTTTATTCTAAATGTTTGATAGTATTTGGCGTAATAATGCTGACTTTCACAAACAATTGTGATACATAAATAAACGTAACCTTGAGGACATATTTTATTTCATTTTTAACTTCCTATTTGGCTATTGTTATTGAGGAAAACAAAGTGGGAGCCAAATGAATCATAAATGAAATTTAGTCAAGCTTTCGGCTTTATTTAAGCCTTCATCAGGACAATTTTATATCTGTTACTTCAACCAATATTTTTCTTTGGAAAAAAACACTTTAAAATATTTCAAAAGACTTCAGAACAACCAAAAATAGTTTGGCGCATTCTTAAACGTTCCTAAACGTCCCAAAACGTTTCAAAATATTGAAAAACGCTTCTAAAAGTTCTAGAACTCTTTAACACGTTCTGAATGTCTCAGAACACTTCAAGACGTTCTTAAAATACTTTAAAATATTTCGAAAAATTTCAGAACAACCAAAAAGAGCTTGGAGCATTCCTAAATGTTCTCAAACGTCCCAGAACCTTTAAAAATATTTCAAAATGCTGCATAGCGACGTTTCTAAAAGTTCAGAATGTTTCAAAACACTTCAGAAGAATCTTTAACTCTACAAGAAGCTACTCAATATTTCAGAACGCTTTAGGATATTTTAGGACGTTGCTAAATGTTCCTTAACGTCTCAAAACGTTTCAAAATATTTCAAAATGCTTCTGAAGGTTCTAGAACTCTTTAGCATTTTCTGACGTTTTTCAAACATTGTAAAATATTTTGAAATACTCCAGAACGTTCAAAAATATTTAGGAACATTATTAAATGTTCCTAAATGTCCCCGAACGTTTAAAAGTATTTTAAAATGCAGCTTAAAGACGTTTCTGAATGTTCAAAATGTTTCAAAACACTTCAGAAGGATCTTCAACTCAATAGGAAGCTACAGAATATTTCAGAACGCTTTAGAATACTTTAGGACGTTGTTGAATGTTCCTAAACGTCCCAAAACGTTTCAAAATATTTCAAACCACCTCTGAAGGTTCTAAAACTCTTTAAGACGTTCTGAATGTCTCAGAACACTTTAAGACGTTCTTAAAACACTTTAAAATATTTCGAAAAATTTCAGAACAACCAAAAATAGCTTAGAGCATTCCTAAATGTTCCTAAACGTCTCAGAACGTCTAAAAACATTTCAAAATGCTGCATAGGGACGTTTCTAAAAGTTCAGAATGTTTCAAAACACTTCAGAAGAATCTTTAGCTCTACAAGAAGCTACTCAATATTTCAGAACGCTTTAGGATATTTTAGGACGTTGCTAAATGTTCCTTAACGTCTCAAAACGTTTCAAAATATTTCAAAACGCTTCTGAATGTTCTTTAACATCTTCTGAATGCCTCAGAACACTTCAAGACGTTCTTCAAACACTGAAAATATTTTAAATGACTTCAGAATAACCAAAAATAGTTTGGAGAATTCTTAAATGTCCCTAAACATTCCAAAACGTTTCAGAATATTTCAAAACGCTTCTGAAGGTTCTAAAATTCTTTATAGTACGTTCTGAATGTATCAGAACATTTCCAGATGTTCCTCAAACACTTTAAAATATTTCAAAAGAATTCAGAACGTTCAAAAATATTTGGGAGCATTATTAAATGTTTCTTTATGTCTCAGAACGTTTAAAAATATTTCAAAATGCAGCTTAGGGACGTTTCTAAATGTTCAAAATGTTTCAAAACACTTCAGAAGGATCCTTAACTCAATAGGAAGCTACATAATGTTTCAGAATGCTTTAGAATACTTTAGGACGCTACTGAATGTTCCTAAACGTCCCAAAACGTTTAAAAATATTTCAAAACGCCTCTGAAGGTTTTAGAACTCTTAAAGACGTTCTGAATGTCTCAGAACACTTCAAGACGGTCTTTGAAAACTGTAAGATATTTTAAAGACTTCAGAACAATCAAGAATAATTTGGAGCATTCTTAAATGTTCCTAAACGTCCCAAAACGTTTCAGAATATTTCAAAACGCTTCTGAAGGTTCTAAAACTCTTTGAAGCACGTTCTGAATGTATCGGAACATTTCCAAACGTTCCTCAAACACTTTGAAATATTTCAAAAACTTCAAAACAACCAAAAATAGCTCGGAGCATTCCTAAATGTTCCTAAACGTCCCAGAACGTTTAAAAATATTTCAAAATGCTGCATAGGGACGTTTCTAAAAGTTCAAAATGTTTTAAGACACTTCAGAACAATCTTTAACTCTACAAGAAGCTATTTAATATTTCAGAACGCTTTAGGATACTTTAGGACGTTGCTAAATGTTCCTTAACATCTCAAAACGTTTCAAAATATTTCAAAACGCTTCTGAAGGTTCTAGAATTCTTCAACATCTTCTGAATGCCTCAGAACACTTCAAGATATTCTTCAAACACTGTAAAATATTTTAAAAGACTTAAGAACGTTCAAAAATATTTGGAAGCATTATTAAATGTTCCTAAATGTCCCAAAACGTTTGAAAATATTTAAAAATGCAGCTCAAGGACGTTTCTGAATGTTCAAAATGATTCAAGACACTTCAGAAGGATCTTTAACTCAATAGGAAGCTACAGAATGTTTCAGAACGCTTTAGAATACTTTGGGACGTTGCTGAATGTTCCTAAACGTCCCAAAACGTTTCAAAATATTTCAAAACGCTTCTGAAGGTTCGTGAACTATTTAGCACGTTCTGAATGTCAAAAAACACTTCAAGACGTTCTTAAAACACTGAAAATATTTTAAAAGACAACCAAAAACAGTTTGGAGAATTCTTAAATGTTCCTTAACGTCCCAAAGCGTTTCAGAATATTTCAAAACGCTTCTGAAGGTTCTAAGACGCTTTATAGCACGTTCTGAATGTATCAGAACATTTTCAGACGTTCCTCAAACACTTCAAAATATTTCAAAAGACTTTAGAATAACCAAAAATAATTTGGCGCATACTTAAATGTTTCTAAACGTCCCAAAACGTTTAAAAATATTTTAAAACTCTTCTGAAGGTTCTAGAATCACTCAACACGTTTTGAATGTCTCAGAGCACTTCAAGACGTTCCTGAAACATTGTAAAATATTTCAGAAAACTTCAGAACGTTTTAAGATATTTTGAAGCGTTTCTAAATGTTTCTTAACGTTCCAGGATGTTTCAAAACGCTACCGAATTTTTAGATATACTTTAGGGGACGTTATAAGATATTTCAAAACGCTTCTGGACTTGTGTGAATGTTTTATGAAATTCAAAAATGCTTAAGGACATTTCTTCATATCCTAAAATGGCTTAGGATGTTTGAAAACATTTCAACTTTACAGAAAGCTACTGAATGTTTCAGAACGCTTCAGAACATTTTAGCACATTCTGAATGTTTTAGGACGTTCTCAGAACATTGTAAAATATTTCAAAAGACTTCAGAACGTTCATAAAAAGTGGAGAGGTAGTGAATTGAGTCGAATTTACTGCATTGGTCAGTGGTAACAGTTTAACAATTCATATATTAGTGTGACTTTTATTAAATAAGCCACTTTTTAAAGTGGACTGTATTTTGTGCAGTGTCTTTTGTTTCTGAAATCAACCATTTGGTTCATCTCACTGTCCAGTAAATTAATTTCTCTTTGAAAATCTCACGTATTATTTTTTTTTTAAATTAGATTGTCTGCATAAGTTCATTGCATTTTCACAGATAACAGCTGAGGACAACAGTCGCAATCAGTGCTGCCATCTATGAGCAGCCAATAAACTTATTGTTATTTAAAAAGTTTATTAAAAGAAAACGGTGGATTATGAATGAAATTCAATCCTAAAATAATGAATCTAATGAATTCAATTGAAAATATTGCCATATATATATATATATATATATATATATATATATATATATATATATATATATATATATATATATATATATATATATATATATATATATATATATATATATATATATATATATATATATATATATATATATATTCTGATAACCTCGAATGGTGTATTCAGCGAAGCATTTGTCATTCAATTTCTAAAAAAAGAAAATTCTCTTCTGACAAGTCAATTATGACTACATTACAAGATACTAAATCATAATATTATCATAATGACTCATTTAACAGATATCATTTTACATTTTTTTACAAAGTAGGATGAGTAAGCGACGACACACGAAATCTTTTGTAAACACTTTTGTAAAGCTTAGTTTGCGCTTTTATCAAGGGCGCGTCCGCGACTACACACGAAGGTGACCGATTGTATGCGACCCTTTTGTGACGCTTAGCTATTGTTTTTTGCTGAATCAGGGCATTTTGGATGCTTTATATTCGTTAAGGGCTGTTGTTGTTTTACACGAATTTTTTTAATTGCTCTTGAAAAAACAAGGGTAATTTTTGCAACAGTGTTAAAAAATATTTACTCTATAACTGTTTTTTTAGAACTAAGCAGAATTTAGAGATAACGCAAAAAAAAATGGAAAAATCATCTTGATGATGAAAGCGCATTTTTGACAGCTCATGAATGCTTGTTACTTCAGAGATTTCGCAAATTACCATCTCTCACAGTTACTGAGCTTGAAATCAAGCAGTTTGGGCAAACTTACGAAACAGCAGCTTCCATTTAGTTCTAGTTTCAAGTTGACTATTTGATAGGTACATAATTTATGCATGTACAAACTTAAAAATACCTTTTAATCTTCATTGTTTAGTTATTGACTGACGGGAGGTCAAGTGCTGTACCTTAAAATGATAATTTGATCTTTATCAAAGCTATATGAAAAAAATACACCAAAAGTAAACAAATTTTCATCCAATAATAATAATTTATCCTAATAAGCTTCAAATTCGCGTCAAACAAGTCATTGAATGAATCCCGCACAGATTTGACAACTGTACATAATAGTAGTGACACCGGTAGCGAAAGTTGTAACTAAATTTTCATCTACTTTAATAAATTTTAGTTGCCATATCCCTAATGTCATATATATCTATGGGCATTGTTTCACTTGAAACAAGTAATTGAATAATTTAATCTTCCACAATCACCGAGCTTGAATTAAAGCAATTTGTGCAAACCTACGAAACAGCAGCTTTTATTTAGTACCAGTTTCAAGTCTGTAAATAGTATAGTTGCTGAGAACTCAGCGTCCCGCCAGCCAGCCAGCCAGACAGCCAAAGTGCATATAATAGCGTTTTTTTCAAAAAAATGCGCTAAAAATATTGGCAAAAAAATTCAGAGATCAAGTACTTGAAAGATAGGACAATAGTAACGTGTGTCCCAGGATAACACTTACGTTACACCCTGTATCTACAGATTTGCCAGACGCATTGCTCAATTGGAGAACATCAGCTTTTAATAAAAGCAATATGTTTGAGTACCCTCGTGATTGTCGACTGGAGGGTTGTGTTAATCCTCGGAAACGGCCACTAGAGGCGCTGTATGCAAGGAACAAGACCCTCTTTTGTCATCGGCTTGCTACCGGCAAATCCCAACATCCTTGTTATTTACTCAAGGAAATATGCTGCATAATATTGTAATATTCTGGTTAAGCTTCCGATTTATCCCACTTTGGGGAATGCTGCATGTGCTTTAAGTAAATATAGACCTTTCCAGGAAAGGATAATTTGTTTTTATTATTTTTTACAGTTTTTACAGTCACTTATTCCATAGTTCAGATGCAATCGTCAACATATCTTTCAATTTCTACTAATAATAAAACTTCTATCTTAAAGTGAATATTAGTCTGTTAATTTCAATCGGAAATGGATGAATCTTCAAGTTTTTGAAATTTTGAAGCTTATTCTTTCAGGGCATAAAAAAAATCCGACTACAAATTAATCGCACTGCCTAACACACCCCCCCAAAAAAAAAGTTCTTGATTTCAAAGAATGTCACACAAATTTCAAACAATAATTATGCTAAATAGTTCTAGAACCTTCAGAAGCGTATTGAAATATTTTGAAACGTTTTGGGACGTTTAGGAACATTCAGCAACTTCCTAAAGTATTCTAAAGCGTTCTGAAACATTCTGTAGCTTCCTACTGAGTTAAAGATCCTTCTGAAATGCTTCCAAACATCCTAAACCATTCTAGGATATGAAGAAACGTCCTTAAGCATTTTTGAATTTCATAAAACATTCACAGAAGTCCTGAAGCGTTTTGAAACATCCTATAACGTCCCCTTAAGTATATCTAAAAATTCGGAAGCGTTTTGAAACATCCTGCAACGTTAAGGGACATTCAGAAACGCTTCAAAATATTTTGAAACGTTCTGAAGTTTTCTTAAATATTTTTCAATGTTTTAGGAACGTCCTGAAGTGTTCTGAGACATTCAAAACGTGTTAAATAGTCCTAGAACCTTCAGAAATGTTTTAAAATATTTTTAAATGTTTTGGGATGTTTAGGAACATTTAAGAATGCGCTAAACTATTTTTGGATGTTCTGAAGTCTTTTGAAATATTTTAAAGTGTTTGAGGAACGTCTGAGAATGTTCTGATACATTCAGAACGTGCTATAAAGAGTTTTAGAACCTTCAGAAGCGTTTTGAAATATTTTGAAACGTTTTGGGACGTTAAGGAATATTTCAGAATTCTCCAAACTATTTTTGGTTGTCTTTTAAAATATTTTCAGTGCTTTAAGAACGTCTTGAAGTGTTTTTTGACATTCAGAACTTGCTAAATAGTTCTAGAACCTTCAGAAGCGTATTGAAATATTTTGAAACGTTTTGGGACGTTTAGAAACATTCAGCAACTTCCTAAAGTATTTTAAAGCATTCTGAAACTCTTTCATTCCTACTAACGATGAAACTTCTATCTTCAAGTGTGTATTAGTCTGTTGATTTCAATCGAAAATGGATGAATCTTTAAGTTTTGGAAAGTTTGAAGCTTTCTTTTTCAGGGCATGTAAAATAATCCGACTACAAATTAATCGCACTGCCTAAAACATCCCCCAAAAAAAAAGTTCTTGATTTCAAAGAATGTCAAACTTTGACAACTTGTACCGGATGTAAAAAAAATCGTGGACTTAACTCACGACTCAAAAAATCAAGTTTAATAATTTTCCTTTGAATTGCAAAAAAAATTGAAAATTTGCGACGATTTGGCGCAAAGTTATGAATTAAACAATCAATAATTGTGCTTTTTTGGACATCAAGAACATTTTTTTTTTTAGGGGTGTGATAGGATGTGCAATAAATTTTGTGTCAAATTAAGTTACAGCCCTGAAAGTGAAAACTTCAAACTTGCCAAAACTGAAAGATTCATCCATTTTCGATCAAAATCAATCGAGCTATGGCATTTTGAATAACGAATCAATTGAAATAAATTAGTCAAATACTGATTTACAAGGTACTTCTCACGCTTCTGACGCACACTGACACACATATTTATCTTGCCAAAATACGAGCTGCGGGTACGTAAACTACACCGGAAGAACAGGATGAGAGGATGCAATTGTGTGCGGAAGGAATTCAAAATATAAATTATTCATTCAATTTTATGCGTTTTTCAATATCTTTAAGGCAACTTGAACCTCTTAATCCTTCAATTTATTACTTCATAAATTAAATTATTGTTTAAGAAACTCCATTTGTCTCGGAGTGTGTTTAAATTTTATTAACCTTTCACAAAAGGTAAAAATCGCTATGCGACTTCACCGAAAAACACTCAGCTATAAATGTGACAGCATTATGGGATATTAGAAACGCTAATGGACTGGCGGATGTAGTCAAAACACCTGTTCTACCGACGTGCTTTGACTTTTCGTCCTGTGCAGTTTTACACCTCATATTAATAAAAATAATTTATTGAATCATTAATTAACTA
Organism: Dromius quadrimaculatus; assembly: GCA_963989225.1. NCBI lineage: Eukaryota > Metazoa > Arthropoda > Insecta > Coleoptera > Carabidae > Dromius > Dromius quadrimaculatus. The sequence continues at coordinate 68,694,986 of OZ022324.1, read as the reverse complement.
CTTTTCACGTGGGCGAATTCAGTTTTTTTAGCGCATTTTTTGGAAAAAAGCGCCATTATATTCACTTTGGCTGTCTGGCTGGCTGGCTGGCTGGCGTGACGCTGAGTTCTCAGCAACTATACTGTTTACAGACTTGAAACTGGTACTAAATAAAAGCTGCTGTTTCGTAGGTTTGCACAAATTGCTTTAATTCAAGCTCAGTGATTGTGGAAGATTAAATTATTCAATTACTTGTTTCAAGTGAAACAATGCCCATAGATATATGACATTAGGGATATGGCAACTAAAATTTATTAAAGTAGATAAAAATTTAGTTACAACTTTAGCCGCGAGTGTCACTATTATTATGTACAGTTGTCAAATCTGTCCGGGACTCATTCAATGACTTGTTTGACGCGGATTTGAAGCTTATTAGAATGAATTATTATTATTGGATGAAAATTTGTTTACTTTTGGTGTATTTTTTTTTATAAAGCTTTGATAACAATCAAATCATTATTTTAAGGTACATCACTCGACCTCCCGTCAGTCAATAACTAAACAATGAAGATTAAAAGGTATTTTTGAGTTTGTACATGCATAAATTATGTACCTATCAAATAGTCAACTTGAAACTAGCACTAAATGGAAGCTGCTGTTTCGTAAGTTTGCCCAAACTGCTTGATTTCAAGCTCAGTAATTGTGAGAGATGGTAATTTGCGAAATCTCAGAAGTAGCAAGCATTCATGAACTGTCAAAAATGCGTTTTCATCATTTAGATGATTCTTCCATTTTTTAGTAATGCGTGCACGCACTATTTTCAATATGCACTGATGATCTGCATTATACTCTGTTTATTATTGACTATTTTTTTGAGTTAACAAGTGAACAAAACGTCGCAGGCCGAATAAATATCACTGGTAAAGTCAAGGGTTTTCGGGGTCAGCAGGGCGGCAGCGAATTCGCAAAATTTGCAGGCAACCGCCTCCGAGAATCGCTATTGTTCGAGATGTGTTCTCACGGCTTGGCGGCGGCACGCTGTCTGCATGGTTTGGTTTTCATTCATTACACAGCTACAATGGGGATGAGTTTTTGTTTTTTATATTCTGGGAAGTGATTCCTAATTGGCATAACGCCATAATTAAGCCAAGTAAAAGCGCAGAGGGTAATGGTTACGTCCATATCATTGGAAATAAATGAATGATGTCTTAAAATATCCTAACGCAGCCTCAGCTGAGCTCCACACTAAATTTATACAAAGGTTTCAGTTCCTACACGCAATTCTCGCTGCTTTCAAGTTCATTTTCTACTTATTTTATTTTTCTCACTTACTACTATTAATCTTCAACAACAAAGCCACATATATTTATTTTCAACAACTTATTTATTTATTACACTAATCACTCACTGGATATTCACTATTTCACTGTTTTACTGTTCACTGTCCCTCAGTCAGGTCGTTTGCTCATATATATACATATGTACGTTTCTGGTAATGTTCTAGGTCATTCGAGTGCACGTTACTAGAATTTTCGACAGTGCGGGCCGGATTTGTTCTCTATTAGTAGTCTGATGCTTTTGTTGACCTTTTTTTCCATTATTTCTGAATCTTCATGGTTCCTTTTGTCATTTTTCCAGCAGTTATTGGTTTTATTATTGTTTTGAATATTACTGCAATTTCGTCATTGTTTCGACAGCACAGATTGTTATTAATTTTATTGTTTCAAATATTCTTATTTTTACTACTTTTATTATGGGCTTTACTCTACTAGGTATTCGAATTTTCCTTTTGTCCTTTGCCTTTTAACCTGAGTTTTGTTATTTTTGTTTTATGTATGTTCAAAATGTTTCAAAACACTTCAGAAGGATCTTTAATTCAATAGGAAGCTACAGAATGTTTCAGAACGCTTTAGAATACTTTAGGAAGTTGCTGAATGTTCCTAAACGTCCTAGAATGTTCCAAAATATTTCAATACGCTTCTGAAGGTTCTAAAACTATTTAGCACGTTCTGAATGTCAAAAAACACTTCAAGACGTTCTTAAAACACAGAAAATATTTTAAAAGACAACCAAAAATAGTTTGGAGAATTCTTAAATATTCCTAAACGTCCCAAAAGGTTTCAAAATATTTTAAAACGCTTCTGAAGGTTCTAAAACTCTTTATAGCACGTTCTGAATGTACCAGAACATTTACAGACGTTCTTTAAACACTTTAAAATATTTCAAAAGACTTCAGAACATCCAAAAGTAGTTTGGCGCATTCTTAAATGTTCCTCAACGTCCCAAAACGTTTAAAAATATTTTAAAACACTTCTGAAGATTCTAAAACTATTTAACACGTTTTGAATGTTTCAGAACACTTCAGGACATTCCTAAAACATAGTAAAATATTTCAGAAAACTTCAGAACGTTTCAAAATATTTTGAAGCGTTTCTAAATGTTTCTTAACGTTCCAGGATGTTTCAAAACGCTTCCGAATTTTTAGATATATTTTAGGGGACGTTATAGGATATTTCAAAACGCTTCAGGACTTGTGTGAATGTTTTATGAAATTTGAAAATGCTTAAGGACGTTTCTTCATATCCTACAATGGTTTAGGTTGTTTGAAATCATATCAGAAGGATCTTCAACTCAATAGAAAGCTACAGAATGTTTCAGAACGCTTTAGAATACTTTAGGAAGTTGCTGAATGTTCCTAAACGTCCCAAAACGTTTCAAAATATTTCAATACGCTTCTGAAGGTTCTACAACTATTTAGCACGTTTTGAATGTCAAAAAACACTTCAAGATGTTCTTGAAACACTGAAAATATTCTAAAAGACAACCAAAAATAGTTTGGAGAATTCTTAAATGTTCCTAAACGTCCCAAAACGTTTCAAAATATTTCAAAACGCTTCTGAAGGTTCTAAAACTCTTCATAGCACGTTTTGAATGTATCAGAACGTTCCTCAAACACTTTAAAATATTTCAAAAGACTTCAGAACATCCAAAAATAGTTTGGCGCATTCTTAAATGTTCCTAAACGTCCCAAAACGTTTAAAAATATTTCAAAACGCTTCTGAAGGTTCTAGAACTATTTAACACGTTTTGAATGTCTCAGAACACTTCAGGACGTTCTTAAAACATTGTAAAATATTTCAGAAAACTTCAGAACGTTTCAAAATATTTTGAAGCATTTCTAAATGTTTCTTAACGTCCCAGGATGTTTCAAAACGCTTCCGAATTTTTAGATATATTTTAGGGGCCGTTATAGGATATTTCAAAACGCTTCAGGACTTGTGTGAATGTTTTATGGAATTCAAAAATGCTTAAGGACGTTTCTTCATATCCTAGAATGGTTTAGGATGTTTGAAAACATTTCAACTTTACAGGAAGCTACTGAATGTTTCAGAACGCTTCAGAACATTTCAGCACATTCTGAATGTTTGAGAACACTTCAGGACGTTCTCAGAACTTTGTAAAATATTTCAAAAGACTTCAGAGCGTTCTTAAAAAGTGGAGAGGTAGTGAATTGAGTCGAATTCACTGCATTGGTCAGTGGTAACTGTTAAATATTCAAAGTGGTAGGTTGTGTTGTGTGGTTTATTATCAACTGAACTACATTTATATTTTGTCTTAAAAGCTAGTGACATCACAACAGCTCACTCAGTAACAAAAACAGTTGTCAGCACTTCCTCTTAATCTAAGATCAATTAATAAGACAAATAAAGCTAAGTACGTGACTGTAACTATAACAAACAAATAACTGAGTAAGCCGCCGTAAAATCGCCAATACATCAGTTTTTAACACTCCCACTTATTTAGATTTTACTTCTAAATTACATCAAAAACAAAACATTCAAAATAAATTCAATCTTTCAAGCAAATTATTTAAAATTATTTTTGTAAGGGGCTTGGTGAAAATATCTGCGAGTTGATCACTTGAATTCACAAAACTAACGGAAATATTGCCTTTTTCACACTCATCCCGCACAAAATGCACTTTTACATCGATATGTTTTGTTCTACTGTGGAGCTGATGTGCCTGAGTCAGCTTTATGGCGGACTGGTTGTCGACTTTGATGTCCATCGTTGAAACTTTGACGTCCAATTCCTGTAGAAAGGATTTCAACCACAATGCTTCCTTTGCACCAAGAGCAAGTGCAATATACTCTGCTTCGGTTGTTGATTGAGCTACAACAGTTTGCTTTTGACTTTTCCAGGTGACGGGGGCATTTGCTAATACGAATACGTAACCACTGGTCGACTTACGTGTATCTACGCATCCTGCGTAATCAGCATCTGTGTAGCCAGTAACTTTGATTTCTGATGACTTGGAGTACACAATTTTATAAAACATTGTTTGCTTTAAATAGCGTAAAATTCGTTTAACGGCTATCCAATGTTCTTGATTCCAATTATTTAAAAATCGACTCACTTGATTTACCGCAAAAGATATATCTGGGCGGCTAGAAGTGGCTAGGAAAATTAAGGATCCAACAGCCTCTCGATATGGCTGTCTCAAAATACATTCAGTCTCCTTAGTTGCAGAAGTTAGCCGTATACTTGGTTCTGCTGGAGTAGCTAGACCTTTCGCGTCATTCATTTTATATTTAATCAAAAGTTTTCTTATATATGCTTGCTGATGAATGGTTACTGTTCCTTCAGACTTATTTTGCTCAATCTGAAGTCCTACAAATTGTAGATTTTCATTATCCAAATTTACCGTTATTTTAAACATTTGTTGCAAAATATTTATTAAATCGGTAATCACACTTTCTGATTTAGAAATTAAGAGTCCATCGTCCACATAAATAGCCAAATAAACTTCAACGTTCTCAGAATGACCAATGAACACGCACTGATCACTTTTTAATTGCTTAAAATCATATTGTTTCAGAAAACTTACAAATTTTTGGTTCCAGCATCTGGGTGACTGTTTAAGTCCATACAAACTTCTGTTTAATTTGCACACAAAATTTGATTTTTCTTCATTCACAAATCCATTTGGTTGCTTCATATACACATTTTCTGTTAAATCTCCATACAGGAATGCTGTTTTCACATCAAAATTAGCGATTTGTAAGTCTTTCTCTGCAGCTAACGCTAGTAAGATACGGATGGAATCATAACGCACTACCGGAGCAAATGTTTCTTGATAGTCCACACCTTTTTGTTGCGTAAAACCGCGTGCAACAAGACGTGCTTTGTACCGAACCGAATTACCATCTACATCAGTTTTTATGCGATAAACCCATTTATTGTCTATCACTCGCGAATTTTCCGGTAACTTCACAAGAGTCCACGTATTATTAATTTTTAGCGCATTCATCTCTTCTTGCATGGCTTGTTGCCATTTGTTTGACTCTTCACATTTTATGGCATTTTCATAACAGTCTGGCTCAAATAAAGAACAGTAGATAGCAGATGCATCGTAATAATCCGGACGACGAATCTGTGTTCTATCTCGTAATTGTTTTGGCTCAATGTTTCTGTTATTTTCAATGTCAGTGTCAGTGTCAGTGTCAGCTTCAAAGTCTTCATCATCTTCAACATTTATTTGGTCTGTTTCTGTGTCTTCATCGCTTGAAGTTTGGACTTCACTCTCTGCATTTTCTTCTGGTGGCTCTTCTTGTTCATTATTTTCATAATTTCCAAAACTCAAAGTAACCGTCTGTTGTTCAATTTCGAAAGACTCCATTTCATTGAAATTCACATTGCAGCTAATTTCGATTTTTCTCTTTTCTGGATCCCATAATCTATAATTTGTTGAATAACCGTCATATCCGACAAATAGCAATTTTCTAGATTTTGGATCCCATTTCTTGCGAAACTGAGCAGGAATTGACATGTATGCCACGCTTCCAAAGATTCTTATGTATTTCATTTCTGGTTTGCGTCCAAACCATTTCTCATACGGAGTCATATCCTCTACTTGATTCGAAGCTGTTCTGTTGAGGACATAGACAGCAGTGTTCACTGCTTCAGACCATAATTCTTTTGGTACATTCTTACTTATTAACATCGTTCGAGCGCTTTCAACAATTGTCCTCATTTCACGCTCGGACCGACCATTTTGCTGAGGTGTATACGGTGCTGAACACTCATGTGTTATACCCTCTTTCTTTAAGAGTTCTTCAAATTCTTTGTTCATATATTCACCTTTTCCTCTGTCGCTTCTCAATATTTTAATTTTATTTCCTGTTTGATTTTCAATTAGCGCTTTAAATTCAATAAATTTTCCGATTACATCAAACTTGTGTTTCAAGAAATAAACTGTCCGATAACCACTGCAATCATCTTTGAATAGTACAAAGTATCTAGATCCGCTAGGTGATGCAATATTCATTGGACCACATACATCTGTATGTATCATTTCACCTGGCCTCTCAGATCTATCTCTAACTGAGCTTCTATGTGTTTTTCGTGCTTGCTTACCAAATTGACACTGTTCACAGAAGAATTTTTCGTTATCAACAATATGCAGATTGTTGACCATTTTATTGTCAGCTGTCTTCTTTATTGTGTTGCAATTAACATGGCCAAGCCGATCATGCCATAATTTCATAGAGCATTTGCTGCTTAAGTTGCACTCTGGTGGAATTTTTACCCGAAAGTTCATCACCCACAAATTGTCATTTCGCGTACCGATGCACGACACTTTTCCAGTACGATCGCGAAATTCACAACGGTTTTTGTATGAATGATAAGTGAAATTTCTGTCTGTCATTACTCCCACTGAAAATAAACTTCTGCTAAGTTCTGGAATATACAGAACATCATACATGGTCCTATCATTCCATTTTCCATCAACACAAGCTTGAATCTCAATTATTCCAGTTCCAGTTGCAGCTATCGTTTTATTATTAGCAATCTTGACATAGATTGGTTTGTCAATCGGTTTTAATTCTGTAAACCATCTTCTTTCACTGGTCATATGGACACTTGCACCTGAATCACAAATCCAGTCAGATTCTTTCATATTCGAGCTTGATGAATATAATGAAGAAATGTCGCAAATATAGGCGGAGTTGTGACCATTAGATCCTCCTTTATTCTTCTCTAGATCTGCAATCCTTTTTCTGCACTCACGTGCCCAATGTCCTTTTCTTTTACAATAATTGCACGTAGTATTTTTCTTCATTTCTTTTATACTTTTCTTCTTCTTGAAACTAGTGCTTTCCAATTTACTTTGTAGAGCTTTCACTTCTAAAGCAAGGCGAGACGTTTCAGAATCGTCATTCATCATTCTTGTCTCTTCTTTCAACAATCTTGCAGTTAAATTTTCAAAATTTTGCTGCTCATGGGAAACAGAATCCCAAGCTGTTCGAAAATTATTGAATCTTGGCGGTAAACTATTTATTACTTTCGAACATATCGCACTGTTACTAATGTTTTCATCAACATCTTTCAATTGTTTCACAAGTAACTCAATTGCTGAAATGTGCTCTGCTATTTTTGCATTTTCTGACATCTTATACTCATAGAATCGCTGCCACAGAAGTTCCTTTGAAATCTCTGTTTTCTGCTCATGTATAGAAATCAGTCTTGCCCACATTTTTGCTGCATTGTCGCAATTTATCAAATATTGAATTTGATCCTGAGTTATTGTAGTTAACAATATAACTTGCGCCCTGGAATTTTTCGAATCCCATGTTCTCCACTCTGTTGATGCTCTATCAGCAGGTTCACACTCTGTTCCATTAACAACACTCAAAAGTTTTTCCGCTTTCAACACGATTTGTATGCTAAATTTCCAAAGTTGAAAATTTGAGCCATCAAATTTAGGAATGTTCCCGAAATCGAACTTTGTCGTCATTGCCATCGCGAACTCAAAAAATGAACACGGACTCGAACCGGAACCGACAATCACGAACACTAAACCACGGACTCGAACCGACACAACCTATTCAACAGTTTTACACGACTCGAACGCGAATTAACCCTTACGCACCTGGGCCCATAACCTGTTAAATATTCAAAGTGGTAGGTTGTGTTGTGTGGTTTATTATCAACTGAACTACATTTATATTTTGTCTTAAAAGCTAGTGACATCACAACAGCTCACTCAGTAACAAAAACAGTTGTCAGCACTTCCTCTTAATCTAAGATCAATTAATAAGACAAATAAAGCTAAGTACGTGACTGTAACTATAACAAACAAATAACTGAGTAAGCCGCCGTAAAATCGCCAATACATCAGTTTTTAACAGTAACAGTTTCACAATTCATATATTAGTGTGGCTTTTATTAAATAAGCCACATTTTAAAGTGGATTGTATTTTGTGCAGTGTCTCTTGTTTCTGAGATCAACCATTTGGTTCATCTCACTGTCCAGTAAATTAATTTCTCTTTGAAAATCTCACGTACTATTTTTTAAAAATTAGATTGTCTGCATAAGTTCATTGCATTTTTACAGATAACAGCTGAGGACAACAGTCACAATCAGTGCTGCCATCTATGAGCAGCCAATAGACTTATTGTTATTTAAAAAGTTTATTTAAAGAAAACGGTGGGTTATGAATGAAATTCAATATTAAAATAATGAATTTAATGAATTCAATTGAAAATATTGCTATAATTCTGAAAGCTTTCATTCTTATAAAACAGAAAACACATGCCCTGCAAATGAAATTGAATTGAAAATAAGTGAACGATTTATATTTATTTCTAATTCTATTGTGATATTTTTTATTTTTTCTAATGTTTCTTTCATCGTTTATCTATTGATTTTGGTTTTGTTATTGTTTTGAATATTCTCATTCTTGTTATTTTCATTGGGTTTCACTTTACTAGGTATTTGAACCTATTTACCTTCTTTTTCCTATGTTTTTTTTTCCCTAAGTTTCATTATTTTCTATTTGTTCTTATTTATTTTCAATTCTATTTTATTACGTCTCTTAACATTTATTTCATTGTTTAAAATATTCTTATTTTTGTTATTTTCATTGAGTTTTACTCTACCTTTCTTTTGTCGTTTGCTATTTTTTTTCTTTATGTTTCATTATTTTTGTCTTGTCTATATTTATCCTCAATTTTATTTTATTACTTACTGTTATTATTCTTCTAATATTTTTATCATTGTTTGTCTATTCATTATTTTTTTATGTTGAGTTCTTCGAAAAGCATTTGGAATTTTGTTGCGGGGTTGTTCTATCGTGATGCAACCATCCAAACCAATCTTAGGCCGCTCTTCACGTAATTGTATTATTGTTTCGTCATCACGGATTGTTATTATTATTGCTTCAAATATTTTTATTTTTGCTATTTTCATTGAGTTTTACTTTAGTACACATTTGAACCTATCAATCTTTCTTTTGTCTTTTGCTGTTTTTCCTAAGTTTCATTATTGTTGTGTTATTTATATTTATTTCAAATTTTGTTTTATTATTTACTGTTATTATTTCTTCTAATATTATTTTCATCGTTTGTCTATTCTCTATTGTCCAATCTCGTTATTTATATTCCCATTTTTGCAATTTTTATTGGATTTTACCTTACTAGGTAATCGGACCTAGATACCTTTTATTATCCTTTATTTTTTTCTTTAGCTTTATTATTTTCGTTTTATTGATACTCATTTCTAATTTTATTTTATTGTTTACCGTTGTTATTTTTCCTAGCATTTTCTTCATTGTATTATTATTATTGTTCTGAATATTGTCATTTTTGCTTTTTTGATTGGTACTTTACTGGGTATTTGAGTCTGTCTACCTTTGTTCTTGGTTTTTTTCTTTATTATTGCTTGGAATATTATAATTTTTCCTTTTGTCCTTCACTTTTTCTCCCTGAGTATCATTATTTTCGTCTTTTTCATATTCAGTTCCAATTTTATTTTATTACTTCGGCATGTTTGGCAGCACAGATTGTTATTGGTTTCATTATTGTTTTGAAGTCTTATTTCTGTTATTTTTATTCGGTTTTACTTTACTAGATATTTGAACTTGTCTGCATTATCTTTATCTTTTGTTATTGCTCCTAACAAGTCCTTTATTGTTTTGAATATCTTTATATTTGCTATTTTTATTGGGTTTTACTTTACTAAATATTTGAACCTATCTATATTGTCTTTGTCTTTTGCTTTTTTAGCGCATTTTTTGGAAGAAAGCGCTATTATATTCACTTTGATTGTCTGGCTGGCTGGCGTGACACTGAGTTCTCAGCAACTTTACTATTTACAGACTTGAAACTGGTACTAAATAAAAGCTGCTGTTTCGTAGGTTTGCACAAATTGCTTTAATTCAAGCTCAGTGATTGTGGAAGATTAAATTATTCAATTACTTGTTTCAAGTGAAACAATGCCCATAGATATATATAGCATTAGGGATATGGCAACTGAAATTTATTAAAGTAGATAAAAATTTAGTTACAACTTTAGCCGCGGCTGTCACTATTATTATGTACAGCTGTCAAATCTGTCCGGGATTCATTCAATGACTTGTTTGACGCGAATTTGAAGCTTATTAGAATGAATTATTATTATTGGATGAAAATTTGTTCACTTTTGGTGTATTTTTTTATATAGCTTGGATAAAGATTAAATTATCATATTAAGGTACAGCAATCGACCTCCCGTCAGTCAATAACTAAACAATGAAGATTAAAAGGTATTTTTGAGTTTGTACATGCATAAATTATGTACCTATCAAATAGTCAACTTGAAACTAGTACTAAATGGAAGCTGCTGTTTCGTAAGTTTGCCCAAACTGCTTGATTTCAAGCTCAGTAATTGTGAGAAATGGTAATTTGCGAAATCACTGAAGTAACAAGCGTTCATGAGCTGTCAAAAATGCGCTTTCATCATCTAGATGATTATTCCATTTTTTATGTAAATAATGTATTCCCAGTTCAGAACTATTTTATGCAGGATTAAATGCTGTTACATATTGGTAAGCTATTCTTTTCAAAAGAAAACAAAAGATACTGTTTTCATAAAACTTTATTGTGATCGACACATCATCAAGCTTTATCATCTTCCACCTCTTCCGATCAAAGAACCTTCTATTTCCTGCATATCCGATCAGATCGACGAGATAACCCAGCCCAGGTTAGACGCGGAACCTTTGAATATTAGAATAATAAAACCCGCATCTTACTCTAGTCAGGGAAGTAGTGATGACCCTACGTCATATTGTATTGAAGTGTGTGACAATTGATAGGCGATAATTTTGGGGGAATTTTTATTTTTGATTGATTTTTGAGATCATCAGCTGTTTTTGCCATTCTTCGTGTATCTGGAAGATGTTTGTAAACACTAATCGTGCGTGAAATTAACGACCCAGTAAATCCCGGGGCGGTGGCTGACTATGAGAAACCTGGATGCTACAAAAAAAACAGGGGTGTTACAGGATCAAATTACCAGCGGTTTGCTGTAAGTGGACCACCAGCAAACTGGGATTCATACGGGCTTCTACTTCCGACATGCATCACAGATATTCTACACATAGATATTCCTTAATAATTAATTACTTTGCACCAATAACAAACCTAGTAAATCGTAATGAAATCAAACTTTGTATAGTTTTCAAAAATATTTTCTAATCCTCAGTTCCGTTTCCGTTATGTTCAGCTGTTTCTGTCATCTCCTTTTAGAACTCAAAATATTATTTTTAGGCCTGGAATGCTCAGTTACATTATTTCAATAAAAACAACACAAGAAAATGAACTTTTATTCATTCATTCTTCGTCTATATATAGAAATACATCTATTTGGAACAAAAGCTATAATTTTAGTTTGTCACAGCGACCACGGGTTGAAAACTCTTAAAACTGCACGAAAATTGAGTTCATTCAGTTCTGCTACGCTTCATCAACCGTATAACTGTTGAAGTGTTAAAAGTTTGGTTCCCAGATATATAATATACAGGGTGTAACATTAATTTTAACCTGTAATAGAATTCGTCATGCATAATCATTTTTCTTAATATTTTTTTTCTGTAAATCCTTTGGATATCAAAGTCTTGTCAAAAATTTCATTTGAACTGAATGTTTCTTATTTCATCGATTGAAATAAGTATTTTGCAACTTTAAACCGTCGTCGTTTTGTCAATCATTCATTTGAAACTGAAAGAATATTAATATTTTGGCAATACATTGATATTCGCTCACCTCAATAATTCTGTTTTTGCATATGTTGAAATAAAGAGTAAATTTGTCTCTGAAATCAACAATTTGGTCTATTAGTCGTATTTATATGTCATTGTTAAGAAATTTGATTTGTATTTAGGGATTTCACGTATATTTTCAGTTTTCTTAAACATTAGATTGTCTGCACAAATTTATTGTACTTGAATCAGCTGATTTCAATAGTCTGAATACAGTTAGAATCTGTGCCAGACTGTGCTGCCATCTATGCGCAGTAGAAAAAGGAGTTGCTGCTCTCAACTAACTTCATTATAGTTGGTTGTCAAACATAAACAGAAAATCATTCAACGATTTATTTAATATTACATGAAATGCAATTCTAAAATAATTAATTTATTGAATAATTCAATTGAAAATATTGCCACATAAATTCTTGAAGCTCCAATTGTTGAAGAACAGAAATCATAACCTACAAATGTATCAAACTGAATTTGGTAATTAATTTTAAATATTTTCTGATGGAGGAATATTTGTAGATGACATAATAAATGCTGCATCTAACTAATAGTAATAAAAATCATTATATGTTCTTCTTGTTTTCAAGTCAAATTGGGCAACAGTGTAATGCAGACTGCACAATCTCACCAGTTCTTAAAATAATAAGGACCAAAACACATAAAAATGGCCGTAGCAAATGTGTAACCGGTTTCATAAGTTGACCGTCGCCTTCTGAAAAGGTCAAGTCGGGTCACCAGTTCTGGCATTCGATTGTTTGACTGCTCCATTTTTTGCTTCCACTGTTTTATTTATTGCCTTCTGCATATAAAGATTTAACAGCTGGAGTTTATAGTATGTCCCCGAGCAGAAGTTTTATACAAATATTGTACCATGATTTATTTAATATGAAACATCGTAAAAGATATGTTCATGATATTTGTTGTGTCTTGGAAAGCACCACGATTTTTAACCAATAAATATTAACAATAATTAGTATATTTTGATTTATAGACTTTCAAACACCCATCAATAAATTACACTGATTCTATTCATTATTATTATTATGTGTTAATGCTTGTAGCAGGGTCTGCAATAAAGTGAACAATATCCCAAAAATAAATGTCCCTAATAAACATTAAGCAACATATCCAGCTAATAATACTTTCCGCATATATAACTTTAAAATCTGATGCATTCTCTCACGTTCAGTGGCCATGTTGTCTGCTAGACATATTAGCACCCTTAAATCATCCCTTCAGCGCAAGCAAAAAGCAGCCCTTCACTAATACCATCCCCTTCAGATGCTGAGAATGGAAGAACTTCAGATTTAAGTGTCAGACTAAATAATTATTGAAGGTTAAAAATTTCTGTTTGGTTTGTTTTCTAATGGTTTAACCTTGTACGAGATATTTGAAATGTGTTCCCTGAAAAAATACCCTAACAAATATAACTTAACTTCAATTATTTATGTCAATATTGATTTATTTTAAATAACACAATTTATTTCAACCACTAGCAGTCCATATTATAAGGTCTCTGAGCCAAAATTAATAATGCTCTTCGTTGAGTCAGCCACTGATATATACCGTGGGTCTCTCCCCACTACGTATTTCCCGCAAACGTCCAGGCTTTTCTAGAAAGCGCTAGAAGGTACCAACAATTTTCTAGAAAACAAATATATTCGCTTCTATTTCTTGATGTAAAATATTTCCACAATAATTCTAAGCACCAGTAAAGCCGAAATGACTAATTTATAGACGTAAATTCGTTACAGCTATTACAGAATTCCAGAGGATTTTGAGGAGCTCATCATAACAGAAATAAAATTGAAAATGAAATAACGAAACTTGGACAAAAATTGATGAATCTAGATGATGAAAGCGCATTTTTACCATCTCTCACAATTACTGAGCTTGAAATCAAGCAGTTTGGACAGACTCACGAAACAGCAGCTTTCATTTAGTACTAGTTTCAAGTTGACTATTCGATAGGTACATAATTTATGCATGTACAAACTCAAAAATACCTTTTAATCTTCATTGTTTGGTTATTGATTGACGGGACATCAAATGCTGTACCTTAGGATGATAATTTGATCTTTATCAAAGCTATATAAAAAAAATACACCAAAGGTAAACAAATTTTCATCCAATAATAATAATTTATTCTAATAAGCTTCAAATTCAAGTAATTGAATAATTTAATCTTCCACAATCACTGAGCTTGAATTAAAGCAATTTGTGCAAACTTATGAAACAGCAGCTTTTATTTAGTACCAGTTTGAAGTTTGTAAATAGTATAGTTGCTGAAAACTCAGCGTCACGCCAGCCAGACAGCCAAAGGGAATATAATAGCGCTTTTTTCCAAAAAATGCGCTAAAAAAGCTGCTCGCTGACAATCGGAAAAAAAAATAAAAAACCTCCCCTTAAACAAGAAGAAATTATTCTTTTTCTCGACAGTTTTATTTAAGGTTGTCCTGCGTGAAAACTGTTTGACAAAAATTAATGAAAATTTGTTTACAAATTTTCAAAGTGATGTTGCACTACCTCATAAAAATAGGAAAGAATCAAATCGCTGAAAACCGAGAAAAAAATTATCAAAATTAACTGAGCATGCATATGCTTTTATTAAGATTTAAAAAATTATTAGATTATCCTGGCGTGAAAATTGGGTGACGAAAATCTATGAAAATTTGTATATACACATTAAAAATCTTGTTGCTGAAAACCGAGAAAAAAATTATCAAAGTTGAGTGAAAGTGCACATGTTTTTATTAGGATTTAAATAGTATATTGTGTGGCTAGGGACGAAACAAGACGATTTCAGCTGAGGGTGAGTATTGCTGGCATCACCCTCGGCTGAAATCGTGTTTTGTCCCGTGCCACACGCTGTATTTTTCATAATACCTGCTTTGAAACTATTCATATTACAAATTTGTCATAACAAAGTAAATATTTTTCTTTTGATTTTGCAGGTAACAAATCGAGAGTAACTGCTTGTACTTTATCAATAAGATGTTGTGATGTATTCGAAATTGTCGTACTATTACTTTTTTTCTTGATACTATCGTCTTTTTAATTCAATTTACAGTTACGAATACAACAACTGTCAAATTAATTGAGGTTATACGATTTTCATTTAGAGATTGACAATGAGCAAATGCGACTCTGCCAGGGATAAAACGATTTAAGAAACAAATTCAGCGGGCAGAAACAAGCTTATTTCTGCCCGGCTACACTTGTATTTGTCAGAAATTGTCTTGTTACGACTCACAAAACAGGCGTTGAAACGAGTTGTTTCAATGCAGGTATTAAAAAAAAATTATTAGGTAGTCCTGGCGTAAAAATTGTACGACGAAAATTCATGAAAATTTATATATAAGTTCTTAAAGTGATGTTTCAACACCTTATGCAAGGAAAAAAAATCTAGTCGCTGAAAACCAAGAAAAAAATTATCAAAGTTGAGTGTGAATGCACATGCTTTTATTAAGGTTTGAAAAATTATTAGGTAGTCCTGGCGTTGAAATTGTCTGACGAAAATCAATAAAAATTTGTGTATAAATACTTAAAATGGTGTTTTATTACCCTACCAAAGAAAAAAAGAATCTCGTCGCTGAAAACCGAGAAAAAAATTATTAAAATTGAGTGAGAATGCACATGTTTTTATTAAGATTAAGAAAATTATAAGGTAGTCCTGGCGTGAAAATTGTGTGAACAAATTTTATGAAAATTTGTATATAAATACTTAATAGTATATTATATAACGAGGGACTTAAGTGCTTGATTCAATCCTGAGGGTGGAGTTTAATGCACGAGACGGACCTGAGGGATTAAAGGCACTTAAGTCATGTGTTATCTACGCTATTTTTTGCACTACCGTATTATATTGAATCACAATAGTCTAAAAGCAGATTATATATCTTAAAATTTGGACAACAACAAACTTGATTCAAAAATGTTGACTAAATTCACCATAGTAACAAGGCTGGCTACAACAGTTGTCAAATAAATAAACTTGCTGTCAAAAAGATAATTGAGAAATTTGATATTGATACGGTTGCGGAAGAGGTAACTGTAAAATTATTTTCCCAAAAATATATAAAACTTACGAACAACAATACGATGCATTTGGAAAATTGTGTCAATTGCGATAATTCTAATATAAATCATCAATAATAAAGATTTGAATTCTAATGACAAATTTCAATTTGAAATTTAGATAGGTACTTTGATTATTTAGTTGTCATAGAAAAATTTGTTTATTTTACTTTAGATTATTGATCATTTTAGATCCCTAGGGAGTAAACTCAAGTCCCTAAAATGAGAAATTAAATTCGTCTTTTACTCCTGGGAGTGCGAAAAGTATTGTTTCACCATCCTACAGAAAGAAAAAAAAATCTGGCCGCTGACAATCAAGAAAGAAATTATCAAAGTTGAGTGAGAATGTACAGACTCTTTTTTCAGATTAAATAAATTATTAGCCCAGTTGTCTTGTCAGAGACAAATTCAAACCAAAATCTCTCATAAAATGTGATATCGCTGAAACTAGGTTTCTAAGTACTTTTTTGGGTGTAGAAAACAATAAAAAAATCTTTGCTGCTCTAAACTGCATGCTAAGTTCATAATCTCGAAAACAAAATCGAAAATTTTTATATCGAAAAAAATAATAAAGTTTGATAAAAACAATATGAATATTCTTTGTGAATGAGTACTCAGGGTTTTTTTGGGATGCTGATTAATAATTTGATATAAGGTTTTCAAAATTGAGAATGGCGGATACAACATGTCGGCAATTTGGAACGTACCAAAAATTTTCAATATTTTAAAATTAAATTTATATATTTTGAAAGTGTGAACAGGTGATATGAACATGGTTTTTCCGCTTACTAAGATCATTATATATTAATGGGGTAAAAATTAAAAAGGTGTATTCAATATGGAGGTTTTTAAAATGAGTGAGAATTTGTTAATAAATGATGTATTTCAAAAAACAATTGAAAAATTGATAAAAATTCTGTTTTAAACTTGTACTTACTGTCTTCTTATTCTTTGACATTACAAACATCTTTAACATCGCTGTTTTGCTCTAGCACTGAAATTTTAGATGAATTTCTACAAACATCACCTATTAAACAAGAACCACATATTGCAGAACTCAGTAAGTTTGTTTATTCACAACTACAAGCTCTCCTACATCTTTTTTTGCAATAATTGTAAAAAATCAAATCCAAAAGAGATTTCGAAGTTGGCAGTTTTGTTATTTTGACAGAACTGGATATCTTTGAATTAGAATCGTCCATTTTCCAATCAATGTTTGCTTATAACCTGAATGCGTAATCAAAAAATAATTAATATATTCTTGAAGCTCAGGATTTCAACTTTAATTTTTTCTTTTTTAATAATTTTTTGAAGCGCAACTTCAAGTTGCAGGAATAAGAATAAGCAAAGAACTTGCATTTTCTTATATATTTCTTATATTGAAGATTACTCAAACATATCAAGTTGCATCGATTTCTGAATTATCACACATTATGAAGTGTGTTTTCAACTTCATTTAAAAAAGCAGATGTAATAATTTCTGATTCATATAAATTAATAAAAACCGTTTTAAAAATGAAAATGTTGTCGAATGAATGCTACGAAAGAAAATGATTATTTTAAAACATGAGTTTCATTAAACAGAAACAATGTTCATCATTTTAATTATTTTTACATTAAAAGTGAAAGTATAGTGATGATAAATGTACAAGGATTTAATTTTTTTATGCCTCTATTAATATATATCTTTAATTTCATAAAAGTCAGTGAGAATTTTAGAAATTTTAACTTCCGGTCGAATTTTCTATGAGAGAGAAAGAAATTATCAAAAAATAATGTCTTCCTCAGAAAGCTTAGAGTCTCCACTTTAAGATGCTTTTTGGTTTTTTTGTTTCGCATATATTTTAGATAAAGAAAATTTAGTTTTTCCTCGAACGCCTCGCTTGAATATTTGTATTCAGCGGCTTGGCGCGCGTGAAATTTTCGAGTTCGCATTCATATTTTTAATAATTTTTTATATTGATGCAGATTTTTTTTTCATATAACTTATAATATAACTTTGAGTAGAATTTCCTGCTCTTTCGAGTGGTGCTATTAGTTTTTCGATTTATTTTTTATTTTTCGAGATATAGGGCAAAAACAAAATTTTCGATTTTGTTTTCGAGATTATGACTAAATTAGAAGCTGCAGAAACTCCAAATTTTGCACATATACTCAGAATAGATGTAAAAGTATGTAAAATTAATATTAGTTACATATTATTATTGGTGCACGAGCTGTAGGCTCGCAAATTAAACAAAACAAACTAATATTTTCTGCGGTTAAACCAGTAGCTTCCGAAATTTTTGAACCGAAGCTTCAATCGCTTCTTTGGGGAATCTGGTGACTCCTACGCCGATTTTTTCATTCCAGATTGATAAAATAAGAGGACAGCTCGAAAAGTTCTTGGCCTGATAAACGACGTTTCTTGATTCTCAATCTGGTATTAGGTCTTGAATTGCAAATAACCAAAGACCTCAAGAACACGAAATCAATTCAAGACCTGAAGATGGCAAGTGAGATCTTGCCGAAACGTCATCTATTCTCTTTCACATGTGAAAAGTACTTTCAAAGTAAGTATTGTCAACTAGAGTTTCGAAAAACGTAAAATTCAAATAAAATATGGGGAATTTTAAATCAAATAATCATTTAATTTCGAAAAAAGTCTCGTTTTGATAGCTTAGGCATAAAGTTCATTATTTGTTTTTTAACTTACCTCAAGTTTTTGATGTCCAATGACTGCCGTCGGCTTGCACACTTAATGAAACACTTCCCGCACCCACTGTGTCCATCAACAAATCAATTCACACCAGTTTCCAGAACCCTCACAATAAAAATCCTTCCGAAATAGAGCCCCGGTAAAATGGAAAATTCAACAGAAAAACGAACGTGATCGTTTGCAATCGTGCTACGCGAACACTGCACCAGACTCCATGCTGTCTTGAGCTCCTAACGAGGGATGCTGGATCAAATGTGGGCGGGGCTTATTCGACTTATGCCACCCGTGGGGTCGATTGCGTTCGGAGCATCTCGGCATTTATTTTCGCTTGTATTATCGATGTATTAATGGCAATAAATATTGACAGAATGATGTTTATGGTGATGTGATTTTTAAGTTTTAACTTACACATTGTTGCATAAAATGTTTACAAAGTTTATACCGATATTTCTGTTTTTCATCTCTTCCATTCATAATCCCTTGAAAATTTCTTTTAAAATATCGATAAAATAATTTATTTCCGATGAAAACAATGTAAACAATTCACAAGTATCAAATGCAAAGTACCCCTTCTCTTTGGAACGTTCGACACACCTATAGCACCACACTGGTGGAGGCTCGTGCTCGTCGACCAATCAGAAAGCAGCGCTGAGCTTAAAATGGCAACAGGCGACGGCCAATACCCGATCCTGTTGTTTATCAGGATTAACGCAACTCAAATCATTTAGGATGTCACTGGCTCAAGATATTAGAACATCAGGGGCTTCCCTTTTTTATTTTATTATATTTACATGAAGGTGTACAAAATTAAGTACCAAATTGTTAATGATTGTGACATCCAATCTATCTTTATTCATAGTTATAGATGCTCTTTTGTTTTTCGGAAAATCATCATTACTCTTTTATTTTAGAGAATAATTAATTGACCACGCAATAAAACCTCGTCTTCCAATCCACTTATTCGAACACCTTTATTTAGTCATTTTAACCTGTAATTTAACTGTAATAACTTTTTTCTGTAAATCCTCTGGATATTGAGTAAAAATTCATCAAAGTTTTGTCAAAAATTTCATAGTGCGCCTATGGTTCGAACTGAATGTTTTTCATTTGTTGGAAGAATGACAGCTGTCGATTGAAATGAGTATTTTGCATCTTTGAACCATCGTAGTCTTGTCAATCATTAATTTAGAACTAAAAGAATATTAGTATTTTGACAATACATTGATATTCGCTCACCTCTATAATTCTATTTTTGCTTGTGTTGAAAGAAAGACTAAATTTGTCTCTGAAATCAATAATTTGGTCTATTAGTCGTATTTATATGTCATTTCACGTATATTTTCAGATTTGTTAAACATTAGATTGTCTGCACAAATTTATTGCACTTGAATCAGCTGATTTGAATAGTCTGAATACAGTTAGAATCGGTGCCAGACTGTGCTGCCATCTATGAATTTAAAAAGTAGTTGCTGCTCTCAACTAACTTCATTATAGTTGGTTCCCAAATATAAAGAGAAAATCCGATTTATTTGAAGAAAACGGTGCGATTATAAAATAATTAATTTAATGAATAATTCAATTGAAAATATTGCTACATAAATTCTAGAAGCTTATTCTTGAAAACAGAAAACATAACCTACAAATGTGTCAAACTGAATTTGGTAATTAATTTTAAATATTTTCTGAGGGAGGAAGCTTTGTAGATGACATAATAAACGCTGTGTCTTGTATACTTCAAGAAGTTAACAGAAAATTATTTATGAAAGCTGTACTATCTAACTAATCGTAATAAAAATCAGTAGGGTTATATTTTGGTAGTTGATTAATCGATGAAATACAAAATAACTAAAATTATTAGAGAATTGCGATGTATAGCGTATCCTCAACCAAATTCTGAAGAATGAAAATATATGCCATTTTTTAAAGGCCTTAAATAGTGTCGTTATTTAAAGCAGAAACTCCTCTTTTGAAAAAGTTATATTATGAATATAAGGATGAAGCGCGGGCTGTATAATTTTATGTTCTTCTTGTTTCTTCAAATTAGATTGTCTGCACAAATTTATTGCACTTGAATCAGCTGATTTGAATAGTCTGAATACAGTCGGAGTTTACGCCAGACTGTGCTGCCATCTATGCACAGTTTAAAAAGTAGTTGCTGCTCTCAAACATAAAGAGAGAATCATTCAACGATTTATTTAAACAAAACGGTGAAATATTAAACGGAATGCAATTCTAAAATAATTAATTTATTGAATAATTCAATTGAAAATATTGCTATACAAATTCTAGAAGCTTTTATTCTTAAAGAACAGAAAACATAACCTATAAATGTATCAAACTGAATTTGATAATTGATTTTAAATATTTTCTGAGCAAGAAAGCTTGTAGATGACATAATAAACGCTGTATCTTGTATACTCAAAGAAGTTCACAGAAAATTATTCATAAAAAATATACTATTCAACTAATCGTAAAAAAATCAGTATAATTCTATATTCTTTTTGTTTTTTAAATCTAATTGGGTAACACTGTAATGCAGACTGTACAATCTCACCAGTTCTTAAAACTTAAGACTGTGCTGCCATCTATGCGCAGCTCAAAAAGTAGTTGATTTTCTCAACTAACTTCATTATAGTTGGTTCCCAAACATAAAGAGAAAATCATTCAACGATTTATTAAAAAAAACGGTGGAATATTAAATGGAATGCAATTCTAATAGTGATTAAGGTATCAAGGGTGTTAAAAGGACAATAATGCCTGAGGTCAACAGTGTACTTACCGAGGGCCGCTGGCCCGAGGTGTATACGTTGACCGTAGGCATTATTGTCTGTTCAATCTTCGTGGTGCCTTCAATGTTTAATGTCCGACTTTTGTTGTATT
Organism: Dromius quadrimaculatus; assembly: GCA_963989225.1. NCBI lineage: Eukaryota > Metazoa > Arthropoda > Insecta > Coleoptera > Carabidae > Dromius > Dromius quadrimaculatus. The sequence goes on along the minus strand of OZ022324.1, from coordinate 68,673,272 downwards.
TCAATCAAAACTTTTAGCAAGTATGTCCTGTCATTGTGACATCTGTCAGAGAAATTACTCTAGTTACTTGCTGCAACTATAGGAAACTTGTTTATTATTTTCTACATAATAGCCCTGAAAGCAGTATTATTATGACAACAATAATAAACTAGTCGGACATTAAATAATTAATTTAATGAATAATTCAATTGAAAATATTGCTACATAAGTTCTAGAAGCTTTAATCCCTTTAATTCTTGAAGAACAGAAAACTTAACCTCCTACAAATGTATCAAACTGAATTTGGTAATTGATTTCAAATATTTTCCTAAATATAAGATACAATATTTTATTTGTTCAGCAGATCAATTCACGGAACATACTTTATTAAAACGATCTGCAGACCTCTGCAATAGGGATTTAAAATTATGTCATCAGCGCCACTGTGAGTAAAATTCGAAGCTCGAGAAGAGATATTGCATTGTTTACAAGTGAAAATAAAGTGATTTTCGAAGAATTTGCTATATTTGAAAGTTGTAAATATCAATAGAAATTATAATGTGACAGATTATTATTGTTCTGAATTTGAATTTTCCCTTTTATAATATATTAATGTTTCAGATAAATGATTCAATAAATAATAACGTAATGACGAAGGATCTGAGAGTTTCCTTGATAGAAAATTTCCGATAGGTACATTTTTTTTCAAATATTTCCGGGTGCTTTTCCGCTGTGGAAATTACAACATTAATTATTCCAAAGTATGTGAAGAAAACAAAAACAGTTGTGCTCTTACCTTTCATTTAAAGAATACTTTTGTCGTCAAAATGCGAAGAATATAGTGACACAAATTTTACTGTGAGTTATTTATTACAGCAGGTTACAATGTTCACAATATCACTCACTGTTACTCTTACTTAATCACTGAATGACTGACTTCCTCTCTTAGCTCACGCTCTTACATACCTAAACCGCCAATGAGCCAACATTCAATTGTCTAACAGTTGTTGCCTGGCAACCATCGAACATCTAGTGACCATAGCCTGTCAATCATGTCCGATAATTGAACATCGATCTTGTCAATACTAACTAGGATTACAGTTACAGAGAGCTCAAATAAATAATTATGTGACCTGATCACTAAAAATATCTCATATTTGTGACAATAATTTTATTAAAGGACCCATACTTTTTCTATTTTTGAAAAAATAAATCCATACTTTTCTTCAACTTACAAATTCAAAATCATTAAATTTATTTTCCACTTTGAGCTTACTTTCCTGTTTGGGAAATAGGAAAAAACTTAAGCTTGGATCCCGCTTTTTCCAAGAACTACAACCAGGTACACAACAATACGAAGTTGAAATAATTATTCCAAATACTCAAATAATAAAGCTTAAATTCTTAATAAATTCAGTTGAAAGAAATAAAAGAATATAACTGACGTTTTACGAATATCACTTGCTGAGCTTCTAGAATTTGCCACCAGACTGCGTAGAGCTGAGCTAGAAATCCCTTTGCAAAAAGCTAATAGTTAGCTGCAGATATATATATATATATATATATATATATATATATATATATATATATATATATATATATATATATATATATATATATATATATATATATATATACATATATATATATATATATATATATATATATATATATATATATATATATATATATATATATATATATATATATATATATATATATATATATATATATATATATATATATATATATATATATATATATATATATATATAACCTGCTGCATTTCGTTATTCAATTCTTTGAAAAATGTAAGTTCAGGTACAAAGTGAAGTGTGGGAAAATTCACAAACATCTGGTAAAAGAGGCTCAGCCTCTCCTTTAGGTGTTTATTTGTAACTAGGTATAAAGTAATTTATTTCAGGTGGTGACAAGTCATAATTTCGCACCTTTCAAAATTGGAAAGCACCATAAACTTTTGGAATATCCGAACTTAAGTCGAAACATGTGCACGCAAAATGACAGTAAAATTAAAATCTATTTGGAGGTACAAAAAAAAAAACGTTTACTTCAAGGAATTAGTCACAGAATAATAATCCACAAATATCACGTACATACCTTTCCAAAAAAAAAAAATCAAAATTAATTACGGAAATAAACGATGCGCGAACAGACAAATACGGCTCGTGCGTCATTTAATATATATTGATGACACTATAATAAAAACTCTCACGAAAGTGCCACCAATAACTGTAGAATCGGATAAACGATGTTTGAACGAATAAATACGGCTCGTGCGCCATTTCCTGTAAAATTCTCTATTATAGTCTATGCAACCCAGCGATAATATAAAATAATATTGGTGAAAGAATTTTAAAAATCGGTTCAGTAGTTTTTGAGTTTATTCATTATAAACAAAAATACAATAATATCAATAACAATATCAATCGTAACAAATATTTATTCATACGAGAAGTAAATTACAAATATTTTTGACACATTATTATGTTCTAAGCATACTAATAGGTGGCACTACAATCAAATGTCCACTTTTCTCACTTCAGTTATCGTCAAATAGTACTCCCATCCATTTGTATATTAATCAGTGGCGTGAAATGTCAGATGCAGGCGTTTTATAACCTAAAAGTTTTCTGAATAATCTGATAGTTTTTGGATATGTTCTGCTTCCAATAATGGATGATGTAAGTTATTAAATCAATTTATATTCATTAAATAATTAATATTTATTTCAGTTTTCCCATTTATGTCCAGTTTGTAAAGACAGTGGTACCGCAACATTTTTACAATTGAGGCAAATAAACTTGACTTCCGCTGTTTATTTATGCAAAAATTTAAAATGTACTTATCCAAATGGTTTTTCATGGATTTTCGTTGATAGAAGATTGTCTGAAGATGAAGAAGATAGCGATTCTGATTTATCAGATATTGTGAATGAAGATATTGAAATTTATAGAAACAAATCTAGATATGTTGGCGATAAACCTGAAATTAATTATGAAGATTTTCTGACTAATCGACAAGTTGTAGTGAATTCTGTTGAACAAATGAATAACGTTGTGATAGAGGACCCTAATGATTTAATCAGTTCTCTCGGCTTACCCACAAAAGTTCATTCAAGGAAAAAAATCGATGTATTAGCTACTGGTGATTCAAATTCATCAGTAGTTGATCTAAAAATACCAGAAACAAAAAAAGAATTATTTAATTTTGATATTCAAATAAAAAATAATGGAAATGTCAAAGTTTTACATATTAATAATAAAAAAGCAGGATTGCCAAATGTGTTCAAAACAAAGCTACGCGTCAAAACAAATGAAGAAAAACCGAATATATATTTTCCTGAATCAGTACTGGAGGAAGCTAAAGTTATGGAAAAAGCATTAGATGATGGTTTTACGAAGAAAAAACCAACTTTAGTTCAAAAAATTTTCAAGAAAGAATCGAAAAAGGACAAAAAAACTGCGTCAACTTTTGCGGGCTTCAAATTCGAGTCTAAAATTATCAAACCACCTGGAACACCCCCGAAAAAAAATAAGGAATCACTGTGGCGGGAAGTCAGCGATTATTTTGCTGACAAAAAAAATTCTAGCACAAAACTTTATGAAGATAGCAGCAGAAACTCATCCCTAAGTGAAACTGATAGTGAAAATATTTCTGATACACATGATTCAATTGAGAATACTGATCAGAATATGGACAATACAAATATAACAAATGTTAATACTAGTGAAAATAATTTAGAACTGGCTAATACAGAATTAAATGACTTGTTAGATAATTTGGATACGACAAACGTACCCGGTAATTTGGCAGACATTGCGGAAGTTGATGCGTGGCTGAATACTTTATGTCAATAATTCGTAGAAATATCGACATTTATTTTTGTATTATTGTACTTTACGAGGGCAATGTTAAAATTTATAAAAACGATAAAAACACTCTTGTGTCAATGACATTCGACAATCTATTGATAGATGGCAGAAGCAGTACTACCGGTTCAGTGTTGCCACTTGTACTATAATTATCGAACTTTAAGTGCCAATTCACAATGTGCGTAAACGTAAGGAGTACGTAACCGTGAACATAAACGTAAAGTTGGACTACTGTATTTCAATGCCCGTATTCACAATACTCTTACGTATTTTTTACGTTTATGTATTGACATAACAGCTACCTAATAAAAACGAAAAGTTGAGATAAATTCAACTTTATGTTATGTTTACGTACGAAACAACTAATAGCGCATGCGTCAACTTTAAACACATGTTTTCATGTGACAGTTGACAACACCCTGAATCGAAACGTGCTTAAATATGATTGACATAAAATTATTAATGAAAAAACAACAATTTCTTCCTTATCTTAATATTTCTCTCGTTGGCGACTTTTGTAACGTAGTATCAATAATGATGAAACAATCGCAAGATCTTTTTCAGACATCATACAATAAAATAAAACAAACTAAACTCCAAATTGTTAAAAAACCAACACAATACATCAATAACCCTAATTTGTACCAACGTAAAATGGAATTAAACACTTTATTTTGATATTTTACGTTACAACCACCGTGAACATACATAATTACTTACGTTTATGTTTTTACGTACTCCTTATGCTTACGCACATTGTGAATTGGCACTGACATGATTTTTAGTAAAAATCGATAGTTTGGCAACATTGAACGATAATTTCTTCATTAACTTGTGGCATCCTTGTAAACGGTTTCATTTTTGTCAGGGTGGTGGTCCATTATCGATTAGTTCCACGAATACGCTTGTGGCTGAAACTGTAGTGTGCCGTAAATTATTAGTTAAAGAGTTCAAATAAAATATAATTGACTATAAGTCACTGATTCTTGTTATTTGAGTATATTTTTAAGTAAAACGTAAGTACATACTTCTACCTTTAGTTCTAACCTACTTTTTTTTATTGAAAAAATTGATAATTTGCTTGCTCCAATAATAAGGAATGAAATATTTGCTGCAAGAGTCAGTTTTTATTAAAAATAAATAATTTTGAAGAGTAAAATGATTGGGATACAGTTTTTTCAGACACACCCGTCTAGTAGTTCGAGCAATTTCTAGCAGATGGCGACACCGGTAACTACCAGCTGTCAGTGGCACTAAAACAGTGGTTCTTTTGTTAATTATTGATTATCTCAAGTTTATTTTCGAATATTTTTATCAAAATTCAGGAAACTTGTATGAAAATAAGAAATTTAGGTATAATTTATTAAAATTATATTGAATATTGGCTCCTTTTCAGTGAAAAGGCATGAATAATATCGTTGCATTATCAAAAATATTTGGGAAAAGTTGAAATAGATATTATAGGGAAAATATTGAATTATTAATAATCGTAAATAATGTTTGCAGCTACCGTTTCTCGGAATCCAGGTGTGACTCAACTTAATCTGGAGCTACCTACCTACTTTTCCTAAAATCTGAACCAAATAAGCTTTAATTAAGCTTGAATTACATTATACTTTTTCCGTCTAGATTTCTATTTGTAGTTTCATTCGATTTTCAGATTTATTTCCAAAAACATTCGTGGGAAATTGCATAATTTCGCTTTTTTCCGATAAAGTACAGTTTTGGCAACTCTCAAAATTGAGGTTAGTTGCTATGAAAACTGAAACGAAATTATAAAAACTTATTTTATATAAAACAGGGTTCAATTCGTACAGTTCTACTAAAGATTTGGCAGCCACTATAAGTCAAATCACAATACAAAGAAATATTTGCTCTGTTTTGTACGGCTTTGACAAACGTCAAAAACTAAAAGGTTGGTGTGACTGGCAATACGCAAAACTGCGCAGGCGTTCCCGAATCTAGTCAAAACTCGAATAGAAAAATATGACATATTTAAATGCGAAAATCGAACGGAAATTTCTGATTTACGCTAGAATTGGCTAGAAGCTTCTCGGACGAAATTCGGACTGAAATCTAGTCGTAAAAAGTATAATATAATTCAAGCTTTAGACTCAACATATAGTTAAAATAAAAATTAGGAATTGCCAACTGTATTTTATTTCAAAAAATTTGTTTTAAAAATGCTGAAACGTTGCATTGTCAAAAATTGCAACAATAATTCCCGAACAGCAGCAGACAAATATTTTGTCCTAATCCCCATTGATAGAGAAACCAGATTGAAATGGTTCCAGGCAATGAATATTGCTGATAAAACAATAAATACAACAAAATATTTTGTGTGTGAAGACCATTTTAATGTAAGTCTACATGTAATTAACAATCAATAAATTAATTACATTAAATTATAGTTGGAGGAAGATGCAGAAAATTGGATGTTTTTTAAAACAATGGGCTCAAAATTACAAATTAAAAAAAATATTGTTCCCCACAAAAACATCGAAAAAATTACTGAAAGTCAAATTCAAATATCACAGAAAAAACAAAAAGTTGCGAATGTCAGGCAATTGGAAAATAGTTCTCGGAAAGTATTGCTGCTTCCTAAAGGACAAACAACTTATTTTTATGAGCCTTTTACAACATTGCAAATATCGCCTTTACATCCAGGAAACTCTTCCCAAATTTTCTCAAACAATCAAAGAGTGGATAAAGCAGTACAAACTGACAAACGAGATTTAAAAGACGCTTTTACTGAAACAGACTCCTGATGAAAACTGAATTGTATTCCAATGAAAAACGTTACGTGACCATGAAGTCCAACGATTAAACAAAACATATAATAAATGATTTGAGGGAAGTGGTACACAACAAAAACAACAAAAAATTATTCATTTGCTCGAGCATGTAAGTAGCGTAAGTCATTCAATTGAAAAATACTTAATTAAATAATTTGCAGGAATAATTTTGTGAAAAAAACGGCGATTCAAGAAAAATTGAAGAAGAGGCGCCCCCAGAATTCCAACAATTTGTTGCAAACTTGGTGTGTATGTTTCAATCATTGGAAATCTTTTTGGAGTGCACGAGGCCAAATTTCTTTCTTGATTTGAGTTCCAATGCAGTGAATTCGACTTCCGAATTGTTTTTGGGTAGATTCAAAATATTTAAAACCCAAAACACATTCTTTGAAAGATCGAAAATATCCACAAAATACAACAACATACAAAAAATAACAAATATCCATGAGAAATGGTTGTTATAAATATTTATCTGTTATCATACGTCCTGATTTTGTCAATGGACCTTGTTCTCTGTATTACATCATTATCTGATGATATTTGCTGAAAAAGCTACTATTTCTACTGATGTTTTGATACTTGCTGAAGAAGCTGTTATTCCTAACACTGTCTACCTATTTTTGAGATTACGATTCAACATCGTTAATTCTATTTAAATACTGTGACTGCTTGCTGAAGATGTCAATTCTAATTGTCTTCTCATGCTTGGAAATTTGCTGGAGAAACTGTTATTCCAAATATTTACAACATACTTTTTTCATTGCTCCGAAAATTATTTAAATATGCATTCTTTGTGAAATATCACTGTCTGATGCTGTGGTTATTTGCTGAAGATGCTGCTACTTCAATTATTGTCAAACTATTAAGGAATTTACACAAGAATGCGTACAAAATATAACAACATACGTCTGTTATCATACGTCCTGATTTTGTGAATGGACTTTGTTTTCTATAAACATGATTATCTGAAAATGATGTTACTACTAATATTTACTTGCTGAAGAAGCTGTTTTTTCTAATATTGACAATCTACTTTTACAATTTCTCCCAAAAATATTGAGAGATACTTTTGAAAATATGAATCACATTTTCTGTACAATGCTTCTATTTCTATTCTCATCCATCCACTCGGAAAATAAAATTGGAATTCGATATCGTTTCTTCTGATGCTTGGTTATTTGCTGGAGAAACTGCCATTCCTAATATTTACATCATTCAAAATATTAATTGCACTTGCACAACAAATTTTCATCAAGTCGTGCTTGGATACTTGCCAATAACTTCTTAAACATGATTAACTCAGATTTTATAATCGAGTTTTTTGTTATTGGAGACTTCCATACTGATATTGTAATGTGAGAAAGTTTCATAATTCATAAATATATAATAAGCCCTGAATCTGGTCCTGTCTGGGTGGGGCCTTTCGTCTCTTTGTGACACATCGCACCGCACCGCACGGTTGAAAATTCTAGTAACGTGACTAATCTAGAACATTTTCAGAAACGGTCATCTATATATATGAACAAACGACCTGCGAACAGAAGAACAGTGAAATAGTGAATATCCAGTGACTGATTTATAGAATTTTTTTTCAACTTTGATTCTAAATTTATTGCCAAATCGGTTAATGAAAGTTGAACCTCAAACAAATATGTATCAGGATCCTCACCGTCTTCAGTCATAGCTTCTCTTAGTCGTTCTATTAAAACTTGTTTACGGCGACTGGTATCAAAATCTCACTTCTAATTGACTTCCAAGGATGTTTAAGAGAGGGGATGAGACAAAGCGGTCTAAGCCCGTATTACACGGTGTGGAATTCAATATGAAAATGTATATATAATTTTATGTATCGAAATTCATACATAAAATTCAATACAGGAGGAGAATCTCGAAGAAAGTCTAATATGGTCTGCTGCGACATTAATTATAGTTTTGAAAAAATTGGAGAGTGAAAAAAACTGGAAATAAACAACTATGGACAACGGAGAAATGCAGGTCGCGGCGTTTTAAAAATGTTGAATCAAGAACTTTTGCTTGAATTCTCAATTTCTGTCAATGCAGATAATCTAGCATGTTTGTTCTTGTACTCTCTGCTTTTCACTACATACAAACAAGGGTAATCTTTATAAGAGTTTATAAGCTCTGTGACTTGTTCGTGGAACCAAGACATTTCTAAAATGAAGCAAACTCTATCAATTTATAATATATAACCTCAATCTCAACTCGAACTCATCTGAAATGTCACATGAAAATCACTGCGCAGCTCTCGTGCGCAGTTTTGATATCAAATTCTGGAAGAAAATAGAGCACGCTCTAAATATTTCTGTATCAAATTTTCTGTGAACTTTTCTTGTATGATACGATACATAAATTCATACAAATTTATGAGTATATTTCAATATTAAATTCTGCCCCGTGTAATACGAGCTTTTTAGATGCGTTCTCGAAAGTCAGAGAGAGATAAACTTATGGGTACTGCTTTTCTACTTTGTATCTTTTGCGCTTGCGCAAGCAGTAGCCCTCAAACAAGCATAAAATCTTATCAATATAAATGTAAAATATACTAATCTCATTTGGAATACCTGAAAGTGCGAATTTAACAGTTGAAAAATGATCATTAATGTGTTTCTATAATTTATATTCAAGTAAAAATTTTACTATGCTTTCATTTGGATCAATTAAAATTTATTATGAAAAACATTTTGAGATCGCATTTGTAAAACACGTGCGTAGTTTAAAACATATGAACGATGTTTAACGAGCAAGTAACTTTATGTAAAATAATAATGTGATGGATTTAAATAAAGATTTTGATTTAAATGCGAAAAAACATTTAATAAAATAGAAAGAAAACAATTGTTTGTTTATTTCTGTGCTGGATTTGAATGAAGATTTTGAATGGAATGCGAAGAAACATTGAATTAAGTAAAATATATTTACATAGTTACATTTAAATTTTTATTTTGCGTTTTGTTCTTTGCCAAGTGGTGCAACCCTACATTTAAATAATAGGATATAATGAGATCTAATAACTGGAATCGATGATACCCACCTAAACTTATTTCACATGGAATATTATTTAATAGTGATAAGTAGCTCCCTGAATTTTTTATGGAATACGATAATTTTTGTTTAATGTTATTTGTAAAAATCATATGATCGCCCTCTCCACTAATAAACAAATTCTTTCCACATCTTCAGATGGACATTTGAGCCCACCTCTATTTATGATGTTTATTAAAATATTTTTGCAATTTCTATCTTCTAAATATCTTATACATGAAATGCAATTTAAATGATTCATAACTTTTTTTACCACGAAGCCTGCAATGTACATTGAAACATTTTTAATATAGTTACTCAATGCCCAAGTGATGTTTATATAATCGGAAGACTACTAACCACGTGTTTTTTGTTTCTTACTTATCACGTGGTCTCAGGCGCAAGCGCAAAAGTAGTGAGGCAGATAGACAAAATGGGGCTGCCATAAATCTATCTCTCTCTTACTTTCGATAACGCTGGTCTGTGTGTTACTAACATAGCAATGTCCCGTCTCCTCTTTAACGTCCTTGTAAACTTCTTGGACGCCATTTTCCAATTTCACAAAGCAGCAATGAACTAAATACTAAATACAACTGACACCCCTGTAAAGGCTGGTTAATGATGGATTTAATACACAAATTTATATTCTCTCAATTATAATCCAGCCAATCGTAAACATGGGTTAAAATGTCAGAAATTCCAAATTGACAATGTGCGTAAACGTAAACATAAACGTAAAGTTGAACTACTGTATTTCAATGCCCGTGTTCACAATACTCTTACGTATTTCTTACGTTTATGTATTGACGTAAGAGCTACGTAATGAAAACGTTAAGTTGAGATAAATTCAATTTTGTTATGTTTACGTACGGAACAACTAATAGCGCATGCGTCAACTTTAAACACATGTTTTCATCTGACAGTTGACAACACCTGGATCGAGACGTGCTTTGAATATGATTGACATAGAATTATTAATAAAAAAAACAACAATTTCTTCCTCCTCTTAATATTTCTCTCGTTGGCGACTTTTATAACGCAGCTTCAATAATAATGAAACAATCGCAAAATCTTTTTCAGACATCATACAATAAAACAAAACAAACTAAACTGTAAACTGTTAAAAGTGAAACTAAAGAAAAACAGTAAACACGAAACAGAATCGAAATCAACAGAATATTTGAAAATGACAGTCAGAGAAACCAATACAATACATCAATAACCCTAATTTGTACCAACATAAAATGAAAAAAACACTATTTTGATATTTTACGTTACGATCATTGTGAACGTACATAATTATTTACGTTTATGTTTTTACGTACTCCTTATGCTTACGCACATTGTGAATTGGCACTCACAGAAAACCGAAACCGAACTTTAATTATTTGTGCAAATAAAACAATTCTGGCGATGTTTTAGTAGAATTTTCGACCGTGTGGGGCGGTGCGATGCGATACAAAGAGGCGAAACAACATACGAAAAATATGCTCAACAAATAATTATGAAACTTTGTTCAAATGAATATTTATTTGCTATCATACGTCCTATTTTGTGTATGGACCATTTTTGCTGCTAATATTAGGTTGATGCTTTGGTTACTTGCTGAAGAAGCTGTTATTCCTAATATTGACAATCTACAAAATATTCTCTCACAATCAGTTCTCGAGAGTATTGGGATTTAATATTGCTGAAAATATTTATGTTATGGAGATGCTGTTGTTTCTAATTTTCTTCTGATGCTTGATTACTTGCTGGAGAAACTGTTATTCCTAACTTAACTCATTTTTTTATCCAAAATAAGTTGTTGTGATGTTGTAACTCTTCCTGAAAATGCTGATATTCTTAATACTCTATCGATATTATTATCAGATGCTATGGTTACTTGCTCAAGATGCTGCATTCCCTAATATTTCTTGGATTGAATAAAAAAAATTCAGCCCAACACTGAAAATGCTGTGACTCCTAATATTAACAGCCTCTTTTTACAATTGCTCCCAGAGGAAATTGGATAATCTTATCAATCCATTTTTGCAACAACTATTATCAATTCTTGTCTGATGCTTTGTTCCTAGCTGAAAAATATTGGCATTGCGATACTAGCAGCTTACAAGTCTTTTTTATCGAATTTTAGTACTGTTATTGCGATGCATTATTATTAAAATGTGGCTCAAGCTACTACACATTATTATTATCAGATGCTATGGTTACTTGCTCAAGATGCTGCATTCCCTAATATTTCTTGGATTGAATAACAAAATTTCAGCCCAACACTGAAAATGCTGTGACTCCTAATATTAACAGCCTCTTTTTACAATTGCTCCCAGAGGAAATTGGATAATCTTATCAATCCATTTTTGCAACAACTATTATCAATTCTTGTCTGATACTTTGTTCCTAGCTGATAAATATTGACTTTGCGATACTATGTCAGTAGAACGATTAAGTGTCGACAGCGCCATCTCTTATCACAAGGTTGAAACATATTTGTATCGCCGCCATCTTGGTTATACACATTTCTGCGCAGTGGCGCTTTTATCTGTCAAATATGACAGATGTTCAACAATTATAACTTTAACTTATTTAAACACCTAATTATGGTATTAATAGTTAGTCTAACATTTAATACACACTGTTTAACTCAGTAAATGGTATTCCGTAAGTAAGTTGATTTTCTTTCACAAAATGTTTTAATCCACTATGGTTTGTAGGTTATGTTCGGGTTTTTTGGGAATTCACTCTTTTTAGGGACTAGCTTCGTCACAAATATTTCTTGGATTAAATAAATAAAATTTTATTGGTGTTTTTTTGACGTATTCTGTATTCGATGATTTAATAATATATTAGATATCGAAATGAATATCAAATTAAATTACACCCTCCATCAATATATAGGCGTTGATAAAACACTAAAAATATATTATTATGTGTAAAGTACACGCAATTAGAATATTTAATATGTTAGTATATATAGTATAAGTATAAAATAAGGAAACAAAAATTGTACATCCAATTATTGAATGTAATAATGGCTGCAACTGATATTGTAAGTTGAAAACTGGAAAAAATAAATTTGTATATTATTTTTCGTTCTTATTACTTAATAGATAACAACTAAACAAATGACGAAATATGTATTAAAAATGCTGCGGGTAATGGGATGCGATCCAACGAAACGAACATTCATCGGTAAATTTTTATTTTGGATGTATGCCCCAGCGGCGATTTTACTAAGCTTAGGAAGTATTGTTAAATGCATTCAACAAACTTCGTTGGAAAGTTTTGCTGTAACATATGTAGACTATTTGGCTGTATCTCAGGTACAAAATCACAAAATAATAGATTTTTTTGAACCACCTTATGTATTTCAGACAGCATCAAAAACGTTTTGTTTATTCTTCTTGTACAAAACAACCGGCCGCCTTTTGGAGAGAATGTGGCATGAATTTTGGCCGGTTGACAAAATACCTGAACTAAAAGACAAACATAATGCATTATATAAGTTTTTCTTGCGTGGTGCTTATTTGTACGGTTGTATCCTTGTTTTGTGCCTAGTATTTTTCAGCTGTCGTGGTGTTTTGACGACTCCCAAATCATTACCTTTTAATATATATTTTCTTGGATATGAGGATAGTCTTCTACTTGAATCGCCTTATTATGAATTATTTTATATATTGGAAATTATTTTTATAACCTTAATTTATTCATTGATGCTTGCCGGACATGATATACTTTTTATTATTTTGTGTGGGAGCCTCGTTACACAATTCGATATGTTGAAGTATCAGTTTTTGCTGATAGGAAAAGATGAAGAGGATGAGGAAAAGTCTTATAATATACTCAAGGAATGTGTGAAACATCACAGCATACTCTTAGAGTAGGTATTATTCAATTGAGCTAGAAGCCCCACAGCGTTGCTACTAGTAACGCACTGTAATATAAAAAAATTTGTAGGTTTATCGAAGATTTGGATCGTTTGGTAACACTGTCACTTCTGAAGCAATGTATTGATGAAACTTCTTGTCTTGCTGTGTATCTTTATGTACTTCAAGTAGATTTTACGTTAGTAAAATCTTAAAATAATTAGTGATTTCTATAATATTTTGGAATATTTTTGTAGTTTCAATAGTTTATTCGGCTTTTATACCTGCTTTTGTCAGGCATTTTTCTTCGCCATTTTTGGTCAACTCATTCGAAATAGAGTAAGTATGCAAATAATCCATAAAAACAAAAATATGGATGGTGCAATATTTTTAGAGCGACGCCATTGGTAAAGCAGCATATAATAACCACTGGTATATGCTCAAAAGTCGTCGCATCCATCAAGGTTTAAAATTAGTAATACAGCGTACTCAAAAACCAGTCAAGTTGTCAATAGGAGGATTCATGTACCTTTCTTTCGAGAGTTTAACTACGGTACGTGAACTCGTAAGCATAACAATTTTTTTTGATAACTTCATCTTTTTATCCCCTATAATTTAACGAGTCGTTCAGGTGCATAATTATTTGACATATGTGAGTTAACAATTCCTTCAAATAAATTCTGGAAGAAAATCGGTTATTAATTGTTGTTGCCAATTCACAATGTGCGTAAACGTAAGGAATACGTAACCGTAAACATGAATGTAAAGTTGAACTTCTGTATTTCATTGCCCGTATTTCTTACGTTTATGTATTGACATATAACAGCTATGTAATAAAAACGTAAAGTTGAGATAAATTCTACTTTATGTCATGTTTACATACGAAACAACTAATAGCGCATGCGTCAACTTTAAACACGTTTTTAGATGACAGTTGACAACACCCTGGATCGAAACGTGCTTTAAATATGATTGATATAAAATTATTAATAAAAAAACAACAATTTCTTCTTCGTCTTGATATTTCTCTCGTTGGCGACTTTTATAACGCAGTTTCAATAATAATGAAACAGTCGCAAGATCTTTTTCAAGCATCATACAATAAAACAAAAAAAACTAAACTTCAAACTGTTAAAAGTGAAACTAAAGAAAAACAGTAAATACAAAATCAACAGAATATTTGAAAATGACAGTCAGGGAACCAACACAATACATCAATAACCCTAATTTGTACCAACATAAAATGAAAAAAACACTTTATCTTGATATTTTACGTTACGACCACTGTGAACATACATAATTTCTTACGTTTATGTTTTTATGTATTCCTTATTTTTACGCACATTTAAAAATACATAAGGAGCACGTAAAAACATAAACGTGAGAAATTATGTATGTTCACAGCACGCCGGTGAAACACTATGCTATCTCCCTATACAAGCTGTGTCTCAATATCTTATCGCGTTAGAGAGAGAGGTTGAGTGTGTGTGATGGAAGATAGTAGGCATCTTTCTCAATGCATTTAGCATTTGCCACTATTGAATTTGCAGCTAGTTTTGTGATTTGAAGCCTGGAATTTCTGATTATTTAACTTTAGAATGAGAACAAAGTGTTTTAGTTCCAATTGCAATAGTGGGTAGCTAAGTTGTAAGGAGAAAATATCTATTTTCAGTGCTCCGAAGGACGAAAAGACATTAATGAAGTGGAGACGAGTAATGCCGCGAAAAGATTGGTTATTTTCATTTAATTTTTTTTTTTTGTGATATTTTTAGTTATTATTATTATTGTTATCTTTAGTATTTATTTGAGAATATGTGAATGAAAAAAGTGATGTATATGATACTTTTCACTATTTCTTTTATTAACACCTCCTATGTCAATCAAATGCTAATAAATAATTATCTCTAGTAACGTGAGACACCTGGCTTATTTTGAAATTTATATCACTGATATTGAAGAAAGTCAATTATAAAAAATCTAACACAATTTATTAATTCCAAGTACTTAACACTTTCTTCCGTTAAAATGAACTATTCTAAAAATAGAATAAGTTAGTATTTGAAAATGATTTTCAATCATAAATTAGTCAGGTGATAGCAGGATGTATGAAAATCGTGGTAATTAAAAAAATTAAAAAGTATTTATACAGAATTTGAAATCAAGAATAATTTATTTTTCATCAAAATTTTGGAAAATGTAGACTATTATTTATCAATTTGACATAGGATGTTTCGGGTGTCAATCTATTTGAGTAAATCAAGACTTTCCACAAAATGCGCATTTGCTCCTTTTTCCTTTGCTGGAAGTGAAAGGAGTTTCTGTATTTATCTGAAGTAGATCCATGATTTTTATTTTTAAAAATCGCAGGACAAATCATTATAAAAAATTATTTGATTTTAAACAAATGTAACTTGATCAATACTAGATAAACTGAAAATTTTAAGTGATTGTCTGAGTTGTTCCATGTTAATACATGCCTACTATCTTCCATCTCTCTCTTCGTTCGGCGATAAGAATTTGTGCCGTGTACGAGCGCTTCGTTTCAACTCCTTTATATATTATACTTCGTGGTTCACAGTGATCGTAACGTAAAATATTAAAATAGGGTGTTTTTTTCATTTTACGTTGGTACAAATTAGGGTTATTGATGTATTGTGTTGGTATCTCTGACTGTCATTTTCAAATACTCTGTTGATTTCGATTCTGTTCCGTGTTTAATGTTTTTCTTTGGTTTTACTTTTATTAGTTTGGAGTTTAGTTTGTTTTGTTTTATTGTATGATGTCTGAAAAAGATCTTGCGATTCATTATTATTGAAACTGCGTTATAAAAGTCGCCAACGAGAGAAATATCAAGACGAGGAAGAAATTGTTGTTTTTTTTATTAATAATTCCATGTCAATCATATTTAAAGCAAGTTTCGATCCAGGATGCTGTCAACTGTCAGATGAAAACATGTGTTTAAAGTTGACGCATGCGCTTTTAGTTGTTTCGTACATAAACATTACATGAAGTTGAATTTATCTCAACTTTACGTTTTCATTACGTAGCTCTTATGTCAATACGTAAACGTAAGAAATACGTAAGAGCATTGTGAACACGGGCATTGAAATACAGTAGTTCAACTTTATGTTTATGTTCACGGTTACGTACTCCTTACGTTTACGCACATTGTGAATTGGCACTTAGTTTTTTCTCATATCATTACAAACTTCACATACTCAGGTCGTTTTAAAAAGTATTCCCTGTGAATTGATCTGCTAAATAAATAAAATATTGTATTTTATATTTCAGAAATTATTTAAAATCAATTACCAAATTCAGTTTGATACATTTGTAGGTTATGTTTTCTGTTCTTCAAGAAAAGAAGCTTCAAGAATTCATGTAGCAATATTTTCAATTGAATTATTCATTAAATTGATTATTTTTTAATTGCATTCCATTTAATATTCCACCGTTTACTTTAAATAAATCGTTGAATGATTTTCTCTTTATGTTTGAGAACCAACTATTCGCGAGTAAAATTAAGCCGTAGCCATCTTGTGGCAAAGCCAGGAACTATTCAAAAACGTATTTCGCTTGAAACGCCATTTGAACTAATGTTATTTTATTCAATTTTGACGTTTTAAAGTTACATTATTAAATCCATAGCAACAGTCATAAGTAAATCTTTATTAACTAATGATTTAAAACGAATTATTTAAAATGCTGCGACTGTTTCGTTCAAAATGGTATCGGGGACGAGAACATTGTTTTAATCACTTTCTTCCATCATTTCAGATAATACTTTTCACAATTATAACGCTTCAATTCAAAATTCACAAAACTGACAGTTTACTGACAGTTACACTCCCGAATGTTTGAAAAACAAACACTCGTCGCGATATCAACGAAGCTCCCTTGCAACTGCAATTTAATTTTTTTGAATTTTGTTTCTCAGTTTCATGTTCAAAGAATTTAAGCAAAATTGAATAAAATTATGTATACAAACACATGAATTAAACCTCTTTATTTGCTCGAAGAATTAAGCCACTCGCGCTAAACGCGCTCGTGATTTTGAACTTTCTTCTCGCAAATAAACAGTGGTTTAATTCACTCGTTGTATAAATAACTATTAATCGTTTGTTATTTGTAAACAGTGAGCTTTTGAAATATTTTTTCTATTTCACGTTTTTGTTTACTATTTCAGTATATGTGCATTGATCAAAATCCATCGTTTTAGAGACTGCTTTCCTATTTACATCAGTTTCATTTTAACCTCTATTGCGCTTTCCTATTTACTATCTAATAATATCCTTACTCTTTCTCCATTTATTAAATTTTTTGCGTTTAGCATGAGTTTTCCTTCAACAAAAGTGAATAATGTGAATTCAAATATTTAAAGACTATTTCCCAAGAACATTGTTATTTATCTGCAAATCAATACAATTTAAAACGTTCATGCACAAAATTGAAATAATAGCAATGAAATTTAATCCTCAAACTTACAAGTTTCTCAAGAGAAACCACATTAAATATGATAATAATAAAATATGACTCCCTGGAAAACTGCGGCTTTAACATGTAAACAAGCATGTCTTAAAATGACATTACGACTTACATCCGACATTTTGGTTGATAACAGCGCCGCCATCGGTAATTTTACTCGTGAATAATGAAGTAATTGGAGGGCAGCAAGTACTTTTTGAACTGCTCATAGATGGCAGCACAGTCTGCCACATATTCTGACTACATTCAGACTATTTGAATCAGCTGATTCAAGTGCAATGAATTTATGCAAACAATCTAAAGTTTAAGAAATGTACTATCTAAAATATACGTGACATCCTTAAATACAAATCAAATTTCTTAACAATGACATTTAAATACGACTAATAGACCAAATTGTTGATTTCAATGCAAAAATAGAATTATCGAGGTGAGCGAATACCAATGTATTACCAAAATATTAATATTCTTTCAATTTAAAATAATTGTCAAGACTACGATGGTTCAAAACTGCAAAATATTCATTTCAACCGACATCTGTCATTTTTTCAACAAATGAAAAACATTCAGTCCGAACCATGGGTGCCGTATGAAATTTTTGACAAATCTTTAATGAATTTTTACTTGATATCCAGAGGATTTATCAGTGGCATGCGGTGACTTTCTATGATAGGTGTGCACATGTATGTAATACTCCTATATTGCTTGTCCCCATAAGTGGAGGTATCACGGAGGAAGTGCGACAGAAAATCCTTAATTGACTCGTTGTGCGCAAGCGTCGCGGCTTCGATCGATATTTGAAAGGTTGTTTCTAAAGATGGACGACGCTTTGTGTCTTAAATAACGAATATTAATATTTCAACTATTTTAAAACAAACTAATAAAAAGCGTTTGGAAAAGTACTCAGCTAAACGTTGAATATTCAGCTCCAGGTGCAGAAAGTCTGCCTGCACCCAGCGAGAGAGAACGAGCGATAGGAGATCGCTAATTTCGGTATGCTTTTTCTCTGTCAGACTATATTCCTTCACTTTCCCTATACTGACTATGCTAAACAGACCTCGCTCGCCGTGCAGGCGAGAAATCTGCACCTCAAGGGTCGACATTCGTTTCAAATATATAGCAGAGTGGCCCGCGAGGCGCGCTCGTATTTCTGGTTGCATAAATAGATAAAATACGCTCTTTCTCTGATTTTATAATGAAAATTTGTGAAATAAAATGAAATATTAATTTTATTTACGTAATTTCTAATATTTTCATAGGGTGTGCAGCGCACACTCTGCACCGGAATTTATAGAAAAAATTTATCAAGAAAAATTGTTATGCTTGTGTATACATATCATCGACACACCTATAAAATATCTAATGAAGTCTGCAATTTTTGTTACTGAATGTTACAGATGCTTAAAGCTGCTGGAAGTATCGTTGCTGTCCTGAATTCTATCAAAGATAAACAAAATATGTAATATTCAGTTATAAATAGTAACATTTATAGAATAAATAGAATTTAGCGCATTTATCCTCACTTTAACTCTGTTTTCTTTATTCTCCAATTATTTTTGCGTTTCTGTTTAATATTTCATCCCCTATATTTATAATATGACCATAATTCAGCAGAACAGTAATTTGCAAAAATAAAATTTGTAGAATTATGGTAGGTACAAATTACATAATTTACCATGTAATATATAATTTATTCATGTATATAAGTCCTTGATAATTATTTTTCAGGTTAGTAACATCAAAATGTGTAAGTAGTTTTATTAAAAAATAAATTGAATTCAATAAAAATTATGATTTTGTTTCATTTTGCAGCTCATGTTATGAAAGACAACGGAAAATATCCTTTGGTAATATGCAAAGTCTTGTTAAGTTTTTTGGTATTATGGCCAGTAAAAAGGACTTTCAGCATACGTTTTGCAGCCAATTTCATATTAATGAATGTTGTATGATATTCAATTAGTTTTTATTAATTCGAATTCATTTTTAATTTTTACATTTTTAGGTTATTTTGCAAATATTTCATACGTATTTTATGTTGGACAATATAACAAATTTACAAGCAATGTCCAGGGCTTGTACTACTGTTTCTACAACTCTACAAACAGCATCTAAAAGTTTTGTACTAATGTATGTTTTTAGCTCCATCTATTTTCTCTCATTAAGGTGCTTGCTACGAAAAGCTGCCATCTGTTGTTCAAACGCTTGAAACAACCCAACTAATCCTCTTGAACTTCATAATATCCAAATTGAAAACATTTTTTTTTAGCTATTATTCTAAAGATCTGGCTTCAATTATTGATACAATTTTCACAAAATTTTGGCGGGCAGATTTAGTGAATGAGGTTACAAACAAATCAATTCATCGAGGATCACAATTAATTGTATGCTTTTGGGTAACATTCATTAGTTGCGCTTTTTTTTCTGCTTGGGATTTTATGGCTGTACCTTTGATATCCGGAGAACGTTTCTTGCCACTTGAGTCTTATTTTCCGTTTAATTGGCAGAAAAGCCCCGTATTTGAATTGCTGTATATTTGGCAGTTCTTTTTGAGCCTTTATACGGTGAGTTATCTTGTAATTTGACACTGTTTCCTATACATTTTGTGTTTGCTTTTTCTTGTAGGTCATTAATACAATTGCAACATTCGATTTTTTTTTTAATAGTCTTGTTATGAATTGTGTGTCTCAGTTCAAATTACTAGATGCAGTGTTATCAACTGTTGGAACTAATAAAGCTAAAATTATAAACGAAAAAATTCAACAACCTGATGAATCAGTAGACGATAATTTAAAAGACGATATTGATTTTCTTTTAGTGGGAAAATGCATTAGACATCATAATTTAGTTTTGGAGTGAGTATTAATGACGTAAAGTAGAAAAGGTTATTTATTTTGTCTTCGTTACAGTATTTGCGAAAAACTGCAGCGAATTTTTGGTTATATAATATTGCAGCAATTTTTTATTAGTGCGTCTGCTTTGTGCATGTCATCTTTGGTGTTGACTCAGGTAAAATATCTAAAAGCTATTTTATTTTTTGTTGTTTTATTTTCTTTACTATGTCTTGTTCTTCTAGACATTTTTCTATTTCTTGATTCATTTTTGGTCTATATTCGTTTTTTTGATACTTTTTTCGGTTTTAGTATTGTTCTCATTATTTTTCCCATTATTCTTGAATCTTTTTTGTCTTTTTTGCTACTTCTTTTATCCATGATACTCTTGGTCTCCTTTTTTTTCTTATTGAATTTTATTCTAGAATTGACTTTATTGTGTTTTGTTCTCCAGCTTTCCTTATGTATCCAAGCCACTTTATTTTTTGTTGTTCTATTTTCTTCATTATGTCTTCTTCTTCTGATTATTTTTCTATTTCGTGCTTCACTATTGATTTATATTCATTTTTTGATACTTTCTTCGGTCCTAGTATTGTTCTAATGATTTTCTTTTTGATTATTTTCAAATCTTCCTTCTCATTCCATTATTTCGACAGCATAGGTCTTATTGTTGTTTTATACATTTTTAATAGTTTTTTATTTGTTATTTCTACTGTTTTTAGATCTTCTTTAGTTCTTTTATCGTTGATGATCTTGATCTTCCTTTGTTTTTTCTTCTTGCTGGGTTCCATTCCATGGTTGACTTTATTGCGTCTTGTTCTCCAGCTTTTCATACGTGTCCGAGCCATTTTATCATTTGTTGTTTTTTCACTATTACTTCTTCTTCTAATTCTTTTTTCATTTCGTGATTCATTTTTTTATCCATATTCGTTTTCTGATACTTTTGTGGTCTTAGTATTGTTTTCTCATGCTTTTATTTTTATTATTTTTGAATCTTTTTGGTCTTTTATCGTCATTGTCATTGCTTCGGCAGTATATTACTGTTTTATATATCCTCATTTTTGTTATTCACTTTACTATGTCCTCTTTTGTTACGTCCTCTATCTTATTTTGCCATATAGTACTTCATCCTTGCTGGTTTTTCTTTTTTTCATTCTCATTCATAGTCTGTCTCTCTTCAAGCAAATCTATGAAGTGTTCTTCCCATCTCTCTATAATTTCTTTATTTTCTTTTAATATATTTTCCTGTTTATTTTTAAGTTGTTTGAGTACTGTTTGGTCTCCTTTTACAAAATTTTAATCGAGGATAATCTCTTATTTTTTTTTTTTGTAGTTATCTATTCTTTAATAGCTTCTTTATTTTTTGTTTTATTGTTATATATTCTTCTGGATCTTCTTTTTTCTTTGTATTTAGAGATTTCTTCAATTTTTGCTCCTTCTTTTCAACTTCTGTTCTGACTTCTTCATTCCATCAATGGATTTGTTTGTTGTTTCTTGTGTTTTTATCTATACTCTGCAAGCTTGCTTCGTTGCCTCCTTTATTATATGTTTGAAACTTCTCTATATTTTTTCTAGTACTGTTTGGTTCCCCTTTTTAAAGGATTTAATCGTGGACTGGAATAATTTCTTATTTCAAGTTCTTGCTTTTAATTTTTCAATATTTCTTTGACTTTTTTTCTTTGTGCTTCATATTCTTTTAAATATTTTCTATTTATTGGTGTTTAGAAATTTCTTCCATTTCTTTTTCTTATTTTTAGTTTCTGTTTCGACTTCTTTGCTCCATCATTAGGTCTGTTTGTTGTTTCTTGTGTTTATTATTATTCTTGTATATATTCCACAAGCTTGCTTCATTGCCTTTTTTATTATATGTTTGAAACCTCTCCATATTTTTTCCATATTGTTCATGACTGGTTTTGTTGTATAATTTCTATGATTATCTTTAAGCTG
The DNA here is from genome assembly GCA_963989225.1 of Dromius quadrimaculatus. Classification (NCBI taxonomy): domain Eukaryota; kingdom Metazoa; phylum Arthropoda; class Insecta; order Coleoptera; family Carabidae; genus Dromius; species Dromius quadrimaculatus. Next base: position 68,650,440 of record OZ022324.1, on the reverse strand, counting down.
TTTGAGTACTGTTTGGTTTTCTTTTTAAAGGTTTCAATTGTGGAATAGAGTAATTTCTTATTATTTTTTTTTGTATTTATCTTCAAGTATGCTTTCTTGCTTCTAATTTTTTAATAATTTCTTTTACTTTTTTGTCTTTGTGCTTTATATTCTTCCAAATGTTTTCTTTTTTTCGTGTTTAGAAATATCTTTTATTTCTGTTTCTTGTTTTTTAGTTTCTGCTTCGACTTCTTCGTTCCACCAATGGGTTTATTTGTTGTTTTTTGTGTTTTCGTGTATACTTCGCAAGCTTGCTTCGTTGCCTTCTTCATCATATGTTTGAAAGCTTTCCATATTTCGTCTAAATTGTTTATGTCTGGTTTTTGTGTATTATTTACTAGATTTCTTACATTTATTTCACTTTAATTTCTTTTAGCTTATTTATTTTTGATTTATCTATTTTATTAAACTTTTTAGTTGCCTTCTGCTTTATTTTAAGTTCTTCTTTTCCTTTAATTCTCGATATTATTGGGGAATGGTCACTCCTGAATTCGTTCTCTCTTTTTATTGTTTTTTGAATACCAATGTTTTTTTGAGTACCTTTCTTTTTTAATTTTATGATTAATTTCTCATATTTCTACTCAGGAGTAAGTCACATTTCAACTCTTGTCACTAAATTTTGGATTTCCGACGAAATTTTTTTTTGCTGTCTTTGTGGAATTCTGCCGCTTCTAAACGGAGGTTTCTAGTTCAATTTGTTTGGGGGAACAATCATTATTTTTGGTTTTAGATATTATTTGTTAAATTTAACCATTTTTTTCTGCTTTCTCTTTCCATTTTGTTATTCTCACTGTTTTTAGATTTTCTTCCACTTCTTTTATTTATCTTGGTTTTCCTTTATTTTTTTTTTTAACTGAGTTCCTTTTTAGTATTGACATCATTGCGTCTTGTTCTCCAGCCATTTTATTCTTTGTTGTTTTATTTTTACATATTTTTTTTTTTATGTCGAGATTCATTCTAAGTTTATTTTCATTTTCGGTTACTTTTTCTGGTTCTAACATTGTTCTCGTAATTATCGTATTTTTTCGTCATTGTCAATGTTTCTCCATTTTGTCATTCTCACTGTTTTCAGATCTTCTTCCATTTCTTTTATTTATCTTGGTTTTTCTTTCTTTTTGAGGAGATCACTCTTCATTTCTGGTTTTAAATATTATTTGTTGTATTAATTCACTTCTTCTTATCTCTTGTTCTCTTTTTCCATTTTGTTATTCTCATTGTTCTTAGATTTTCTTCCATTTCTTTTCATTTTGTTATCTTCACTGTTTTTAGATCTTCTTCCATTTCTTTTATTTATCTTGGTTTTTGTTTATTTTCTCCTCTTGCCGGGTTTCATTTTAAGATTGACTTTATTGCGCCCTGTTCTCCAGTCATTTCATTATTTTTTATTCTAATTTTTGTTTCTATTTCGTGATTTATTCTTAGTCTATTTTCATTTTTTGTTACTTTTTCTGGTTCTAACGTTGTTTTCGTAATTATCGTCTTTTTTCGTCATTGTCATTGTTTCTTTATTCTGTCATTCTCACTGTTTCTAGATCTTCCACTTCTTTTATTTATGATGATCTTGGTTTGCCTTTGTTTTTTCTTTTTGCTGGGTCACATTCTAGGATTGACTTTATTGTGTCATGTTCTTCAGCCATTTTATTCTTTGTTGTTTTATTTTTTACATTATTTCTTTCCCATTCAAATTTTTATACGATTTCGGGATTTATTCTTAGTTGATATTAGTTTTCTGATACATTTTCTGGTTCTAGTACAGTTCTTTTAATTTTATTTACATTATTCTTCAATTTTCATCGTTTTTTTTTGTCATTGTCATTGTTTCGGTTGCGTAAAATGCTAATATATAATTTTTTATTTGTGTAAACTGCTCATTATTTTTTTTATATTTCTTGTGGTTCTTGTGGAGCCTTGCTGTTTCTAAACGGAGCTTTGTAGATCCATTTTTTTAAAGAGATCACTCTTCATTTCTGGTTTTAAATATTATTTGTTGTATTAATTCACTTCTTCCTATCTCTAGTTTCCTTTTTCCATTTTGTTATTCTCACTGTCTTGAGATCTTCTTCCATTTCTTTCATTTATCTTGGTTTTTGTTTATTTTCTCCTCTTGCTGGGTTTCATTCTGGGATTGACTTTATTGCGTCTTGTTCTCCAGTCATTTTATAATTTTTTTTTTTCTATTTATAATTTATTCTTAGTCTATTTTTGTTTTCTGATACTTTTTCTTGTTTCTCCATTATGTTATTCTCACTGTTTGTAGATCTTCTTCCACTTCTTTTAATTATCTTGGTTTTTCTTTGTTTCTTATTTTTGCTGGGTTCCATTCTACGATTGACTTTATTGTGATTTGTTCTCCAGTCATTTTATGCTTTGTTGTTCTATTTTTCACATTATATTTTTTCTATTTCGTGATTTATTCTTAGTCTATTTTCGTTTACTCTTTTTTTTCTGGTCTTTATTGTCTTTTTTCGTCAATGTCGTTGCTTCTACATTTTGTTATTCTCACTGTTTTTAGAACTTCTTATTGGTTTCCATTCTATTTCGTGGTTCATTTTTAGTCTTTATTTGTTTTCTGGTACTTTTTCTGGTTGTAGTATTGTTCTCGTATTTCTTTTTTATTATTCTTAAATTTTTCGATTGCGTAAAGTTTGTGGGGAAATTTCTCCAGGAATATTGTTTTTCCAGTTTGATGTGCTGCCTTCAGAAATGGTGTCCTTTTCAGCGGCTCATCTAGTCCAATTTTTCTTTTTATGTACAGTAGGAAGTGAGTTAATTTGGCGCAGCGGAAGTGTTGCCGTTGGCGCTTATTGCTCCTTCTGGTATAATTTACATAGCAAACGAGTACGCAATAGCATCGGATTAATTATACTGCGATCGCAACGGGAACAGGCTATTACAGCAATGGGATTTGCAAATTTGGATTATATTAGCTTTGTTGATGTGAGTATATGTCAACGTCTACATATCTATTGTTTTTTATTTCTGGGGACTTTCTTGTGCTAATTGCCTTATCTCGCGACAACTTCATAATTTGGAGACCTGTTAACATTGAACCAACTTTCCAAGAATGTCTAGCATGAAAAGTAAAAGCATACTTCAACTACAATTTGCTCTGCATAATTTAATATTTATTGTTTAATAAAATTCTGTTTATTGCAGGTCTTACGATTCACATTTTCGTTTTACACACTACTAAGTTCATTGGAATTATAAATTCAACTTGAATTTGTATATTATTTCAAATGGAAAATAAATTTTTTGCTGAAAAAAAAATATTTATATAGTCTTCTCGCGCTTCTGACACACACAAATACAAAACCGAAATATTAGTTGCGCGTATTCAACTACGTCGGAAGAACAGGAACAATACAATGTTTTTTTGACAGTAATTAATTCTTTAAGCATTGAAAAAATTATTTATCGCACTAAAATAAATTCCAGGCAATTAAACATGAAATGAATTTGGGTTTTCATGGTAATTGTTTTGCAAATGTAATAAAAAATAGATAATTCATATTAATAACATTTAATTAGCAAATAATGGTGTATTCAAGAACACAATGTTGGACATGGCTTGTGATAATCAACAATAGTTTTGATGCTAGCTGTAAGAAAGTTGCACTAATATCTCTAGGACTGGGTGGCGTCATTTAAAAGTAAAATGAATGAAAACTGGTTCAAGGAACGTAAAGTAGAGCAATAATAGTTTTTATTTATCCTTCACATTGACCCCCGCAGGAAACACTTTACTTTCGCCCGGCATCAAAAATATGCACGCTTCTCTGGTTTTACCACTTCTTTTAAACGAAGGTAAATGACTTGGAGAGGACACAATCTAAAGGCGCTTCTCGACTATATAAAGACGCCATGGCGTTCAGGCATCAGTGTGTAGTGGTCTTTCAGTGAATTAACACGACTTCAGGCAAAATGTTACGGGTAAGTGTTGTGAATTTTTTGGAAAAATTGTTGGTAATTTATTATAAATATTTTAGATTACCGCTGCTATTGTTCTGATCGCCGCATTAGTGTCTGCGGAACCGCCCTCCTATGGAAGTAAGTATTCATTTGTTTTACTTTTGGACTTGAGTAAACCGTCTGCCAGTAAATTTTTTGTCGATTTTGCATGTTTGTCATACGTTTGACAAAATGACAGACTGTAAAAAGTTGTTCCAATTTTTTTTTTCAACTAATTCAAATCTATTTTACTTTTTCGACATATATAATAATTTTTTAGTAAAATTAGAATTACTACTCATATTTGGGCATCACATATTTCAAATTGGTAATTTGGTCAATTGTTTTTCTTATTGGAATAACTTTTTTATATTGATTGAAATGACCGTGTGTCAATTGATACGTTTTCTAATTTATTTTTTTAATTGGTTGAAATTTATGTGATTGAAAAATGTTGATTTGTTGAATGATTTGCTACGGTCATCTGGAGGAATTATCAGCTGCAAATTACTTTCACTTTTACTGGCAGCCGCAAGACATGTCTATCTCTTTCTAATGAGGTCGTATTACCTTGTAGAAGAGCAAGTTCATGGACTATTAATTTTCTGAACTGTTGTTCGATGCAAATATTTCTTATATGCTTTTCCTGTGAAGGTTATTCGAATATAAAATAAAAAAACTATTCAAAGCACCTTTTGAATTAATGTCTCTGCCAGCTTTGAATAAAAGAAATTTGTTTTTTTTTTTTTACTGAAAAAGTATTATTATTAAAATAAATTGATTGGACGAATTCCTGGCCTTATTGCCAAGTAACTGTAAATTCCTAACTTAAAGATTTGAAACTGATTTCAAATGAAAGCTAGTGTTTTGTAGGTTTGCCTAAACTGCTTAATTTTTTTATTAATACACCCAGTTTTGGGTAAAAAATTAAATAAAATTCAAAATGTATTAATTGCTGAACTATACACAATTAAAGTCTGAAATCAGTAATTTAATTTTATACCTTAAATTATAGATAAGTACCCATTTTAGGGTATAAACTATTTATCTTAATATCTCGCGAGTTACACAAGATATTGACACGCGGTTTTCGATGTTAGTATCAGGATTAATTAAAGTTTGTTTTATGATTAATGCAGGCCAGTACATGACCACCCGTTACTCATAAAACAGACAAACAAGGAACAAGAACATTCCAGAACGTCACACAAAGTTTTAAAATGCTTTTGATGTTCTTAAATGCTTCAGACTTTTTTAGAACGCTTGAGAACGTTCCACCATACTTTAAAACATCATACAAGACTTCCAAAACGTTTCGACTGTTTTAGAACAATATTTTAAAATGTCTTAGACTGTTTTAAAACGCTCTAAAATATTATAAAATGTTTCAGAACGCTTTAGAACGTTCTACACTACTTTAGAACGTCATTCAACGTTCCAGAAAGTGTCAAAATACGATAGAACATTATAATGCATTTAAAATGCTTCACAATGTTCTAAGAAGCTTCAGGCTGTTTTAGAATGCTCTAAAAGGTCACGAAATACTGTTAAGCATTTAATAACATCATAGAAGATTCAGGACATCCCAAAAAAAAACTAAAACAATATCTTAGAATATTTTAGACTGTTCTAGGACGCTCTAAAATATTATAAGGTGTTCCAGGATGCTTCAGAGCTTTCCACAATGTTTTAGAACGTCCTACAGCGTTTTAGAGAATGTCAAACTATTTATCTTAATATCTCGCGAGTTACACAAGATATTGACACGCGGTTTTCGATGTTAGTATCAGGATTAATTAAAGTTTGTTTTATGATTAATGCAGGCCAGTACATGACCACCCGTTACTTATAAAACAGACAAACAAGAAACAAGAACATTCCGAAACGTCACACAAAGTTTTAAAATGCTTTTGATGTTCTTAAATGCTTCAGACTTTTTTAGAGCATCTTAGAACATTATAAAATGTTTCAGGACATTCGAACTATCTAGAACAACGTTTAAAAAGTTTAAGGCTGTTCCAGAACGCTTGAGAACGTTCCACCATACTTTAAAACATCATACAAGACTTCTAAAATGTTTCGACTGTTTTAGAACAATATTTCAAAATGTCTTAGACTGTTTTAGAACGCTCTAAAATGTTTTAAAATGTTTCAGAACGCTTTAGAACGTTCTACACTACTTTAGAACGTCATTCAACGTTCCAGAAAGTGTCAAAACACTGAAGGACATTATAATGCATTTAAAATGCTTCACGATGTTCTAAGAAGCTTCAGGCTGTTTTAGAATGCTCTAAAAGGTCACGAAATACTGTTAAGCATTTAATAACATCATAGAAGATTCAGGACATCCCAAAAAAAACTAAAACAATATCTTAGAATATTTTAGACTGTTCTAGGACGCTCTAAAATATTATAAGGTGTTCCAGGATGCTTCAGAGCTTTCCACAATGTTTTAGAACGTCCTACAACGTTTTAGAGAATGTCAAACTATTTATCTTAATATCTCGCGAGTTACACAAGATATTGACACGCGGTTTTCGATGTTAGTATCAGGATTAATTAAAGTTTGTTTTATGATTAATGCAGGCCAGTACATGACCACCCGTTACTTATAAAACAGACAAACAAGAAACAAGAACATTCCGAAACGTCACACAAAGTTTTAAAATGCTTTTGATGTTCTTAAATGCTTCAGACTTTTTTAGAGCATCTTAGAACATCATAAAATGTTTCAGGACATTCGAACTATCTAGAACAACGTTTAAAAAGTTTAAGGCTGTTCCAGAACGCTTGAGAACGTTCCACCATACTTTAAAACATCATACAAGACTTCTAAAATGTTTCGACTGTTTTAGAACAATATTTCAAAATGTCTTAGACTGTTTTAGAACGCTCTAAAATGTTTTAAAATGTTTCAGAACGCTTTAGAACGTTCTACACTACTTTAGAACGTCATTCAACGTTCCAGAAAGTGTCAAAACACTGAAGGACATTATAATGCATTTAAAATGCTTCACGATGTCTAAGAAGCTTCAGGCTGTTTTAGAATGCTCTAAAAGGTCACGAAATACTGTTAAGCATTTAAGAACGTCATAGAAGTTTCAGGACGTCCCAAAACAAACTAAAACAATATCTTAGAATATTTTAGACGTTAATATCTCGCGAGTTACACAAGATATTGACACGCGGTTTTCGATGTTAGTATCAGTATTAATTAAAATTTTGTTTAATGATCAATTCAGGCCAGTACATGACCACCCGTTATCCATACAACAAACAGACAGACAAGAAAGCGATTTAAAGTACGTCGGAAGAACAGGAGGCAATTACTTATAATTTATTTTTATTGAAGGTTTTGGAGGGGGTGGAGGAGGCGGCGAATACTCCATCATGTCTGGCGGTGGCGGTGGCGGCCACGGCGATCTAGGATCTAGTGGTTTCAGTGGCAGTTACGGCGGTGGATCCAGCCTAGGAGGTAGCTACTCTACTCTTGGAAGTACTCTTGGAAGTAGTGGCGGTTACGGAGGCGGATCGAGCTCAGGTGGATATTCAACTTTAGGTAGTAGCGGCGGCCATGCTTCTCTGGGTTCTGGAGGGTTGTCTTTAGGCGGCCATGGCGGTTCTCTTTCACTAGGAAGTGGCGGACTTAGCGGTGCCTCATTCGGTGGACACAGCGGACTTAGCAGTGCATCATTCGGTGGATCAAGTCATGGATTGTCTCTTGGAAGTTATGGAGGAAGCTTTGGTGGATCATCTTTGGGCGGACATGACGGTTCATCCTTAGGCGGACACGGAGCTAGTTTGTCTTTGTCTTCAGGTGGATATGGTGGAGATTTCGGTGGGTCGTCTGGCGGATCTTTAGGAGGACATGGGGCAAGTTTATCGCTGTCTTCTGGAGGATATGGAAGCCACGGTGGATCTAATATAGGTTCAGGCGCTGATTACTCCCACGGGGCTAGTATTGTAGACTCCAAAGGCAGTCACGATTTTTCCCACGGCGTTTCAGTTGTTGGAGGATATGGAGGCAAAGGAACTACCATTGATTTGAGTCACCATAAAGTCGGAGGATCTCACAGCGGACCTTTCGGAGGTAGTTTCTTGTCTGGAAAAGAGCATGGAGGTCAAAAACATCACGGAGGTGGTGGAGGAGGTCATGACTCGTATTCTGGTGTGTCTAGCTATGATGTTGGGCACGGTTTGAGCAGTTATTCTTCCGGTTCTGAGGGTTTGAGTCTAGGTGGACATCATGGATTTGAACTCGCTGGACACGGCGCCCACGGCGGTGGATCTATTGGAGGAGGATCAGGCGGGCATGAAGAATATCCACCAGTACATGGACATGGATATTAAATTTAAGATTGTTATGTTTATAAATATTTATTGTTCAACTGTTTGACTTTCCTGACATTAGTACCTTTTCTCATTGTTACATTGTACATATTTATTTCTCTGTTGTTATTGTTGTGCTATTAAAACTGTTTTTATTTTGAAATGCTTTATTTATTTTATTATTAGTATTCATGGCGTTCGAAGTATTCTAGGCCTAGATTCAAAAACTGCCGTGTAATTGTCATCATCTAAACTTTTGCTTGTCCCGGAATCTACAAAAAAAAACATCAATTTATTAGAAAGTCAGATATCGTGAAATAATCTTACAACTGATCTTATTAACAAAGAAAGTATGTGTTCATTCCACAGAAATTATTAATGATTAGGAGTATGAAATAAAAAAGGGAATCTAGGCTTGCATCGACTTTCTAAATAAAATCAAATGTAATTTAATAGTTCGAAAATAATAAAATATTTGATTTGTACCTCTCTCTTTCTTGGAAGCAGTTTGCAGTGGGGCTGAATTACTAGTTGGGTAGCATTTGTATTTGCAGTAATTAGTTGAAATAGTATTTTCGCTGAAACAAACAATAATAATAAAATTCCATCAGGAAACCACAATACAAAAGTGCATGTGCCTCAATTGATCATTAAATCGTTGATTGCCGTAAAACTAATTGAAAACTTTAAGATTGAAGGAGGGGAACTAAAAAGTTACAATAATTCCTTCAAATTGCTAGACTACAAGGTTTTATGACACACAGAAATTCACCCAAGGAAATAAAAAGCTTTTATGTAAATACTATTGATATATTAATAAGTCGAGATTTCAATTTAGAACAAAACATTCTGAAACAATATTTCGAAATGTTTTAAACTGTTCCAAAAGGATATAGAATAATTTGAAACGCTTTGGAACGTTTCAAAATAATATAGAACGACATACAACGTTCCAGAAGGTTATATAATGTTTCAAAATGCTCTATGAGGTTATAAAATGCTCCAGTGCACCTAAGAACATCGTAAAATGTTTCAAGACTCCTTAATCAATCTAAAACTAAAAAAATGTTCCAAAATGCTTTAGAACGTTCCACAATGCTTCAGAACGTCAAATACAACATTTTAGGTAATGTCAAAACAATGTAGAACATTTCAGAACATTATTCAATGTATCAAAATGTTTTATGAAGTTCTTAAATGCTTCAGACTGTTTTAGAACGCTCTAAAAGATCATGAAATATTCCAGAGCATTTACGAAAATCATAAAATGTTCCAGGATGTATTCCCAATCTAGAACAATATTTTAAAATGTTTTAGACTGTTTTAGACTGTTTTAGAACGTTCTAAAATGTTATAGAATACTTTGGAACGTCATATAACGTTTCAGAAAGTGTCAAAACACTCTAGAATATTCCCGAATATTATACAATGCTTTGTGATGCCCTAAAATGCTTCAGACTGTCTTAGAACGCTCTGAAAGGTACTTCAGAATATAATAAAAGTTTCAGGACGTCCCAGCACAATCTAGAATAATATTTCAAAATGTTTTAAACTGTTTTAGAACGCTCTAAAATGTTATAAAATATTTCAGAATGCGTTGAGAATGACATACAACATTACAAAAAATGTCAAAGCACTATGGAACGCTCCAGAACATTATACGAAGTTTCAAAATGCTCTATGATGTCCTAAAATGCCTCAGACTGTCTTAGAATGCACTAAACAGTCATAAAATGCTCTAGAGCACCTAAGAAGATCATAAAATGTTCAAAGACGTCCCAAAACAATTTAGAACATTGTTTACCACTATTCTAAAACACTCTAAATATTATAAAAGGTTCCAGAACGCTCCACAATACTTTAGAACGACACACAACACTCTAGAACATTCCAGAATGTGATACAATGATTTATGATGTCCTAAAGTGCTTCGGACTATTTAAGAACGCTCTAAAAGGTCATAAAATGCTCTCGAGCACCTAAAAACATCATAAAAGTTTGAGGACGTCTCAAAGCAATCCAAAATAATATTTCAAAATGTTTTAGACTGTTCTGGAACGCTCTAGAATGTTATAGAATGTTCCAGAATGTTGCACAAAATTTTAGAACGACATACAACACTTCAGACAAAGTTAAAACACTCTAAGCCATTCCAGAATGTGATACAATGATTTATAATGTCCTAAAATGCTTCGGACTATTTAAGAACGCTCTAAAAGGTCATGAAATGCTCCAGAACAGCTAAGAGCATCATAGAAGTTTGAGGACGTCCCAAAACAATCTGAAACAATATTTCAAAATGTCTTGGACTATTTCAGAATGCTCTTCATTGTTATTGAATGTTTCAGAACATTTTGGAACGTCCAACAATACTTTATAAAGTCTTACAACGGTTTCAGAGAATGTCAAAACACTCTAGATCATTCCAGAACGTTATACAATGTTTAAAAATGCTGCATGAAGTCCTAAAATGCTTCAAACTCTCTTAGAATGTTCTAAAAAGTCATAAAATATTCCAGAGCACCTACGAACATCATAAAAAGTTCCAGGAAGTATGCCGAATCCAGAACAATATATCAAAATGTTTTATACTATTTTATAACGCTCTAAAATATTATAGAACGTTCTAGAACGCCTTAAAACGTTCTACAATACTTTAGAACTTTGCATAATACTTAAGAATGACATACAATGTTTCGAAAAATAACAAAACACTCTAGAACATTTTAGAACATTATAAAATGTCTCAAAATACTTCATGATACTCTAAAATGCTTCAGACAGTTTTAAAGCACTCTAAAAAGTCATGAAATACTTCAGAGCACCTAACAACATCATAAAAGTTTCAGAAGGTCCCAAAACAAATTAGAAAAATATTTCAAAATGTTTTAGACTGTTCTAGAACGCACTAAAATGTTATAGAATGTTCCAGAACGTTGCACAAAACTTTAGAACGACTATATACAATGCTTTATGATGTCCCAAAATGCTTCAAACTGTTCAAGAACTCTTTAAAAGATCATAGAATATTCCAGAGCACCTACGAACATCATAAAAATTTCAGGACGTCCGAAAACAATCTAAAACAATATTTCAGAATGTTCTAGACTGTACTAGAACGTTGTAAAATGTTATAGAGTGTTCCAGAAGGTTGCATAAAACTTTAAAACAACATACAACCTTTCAGAAGAAGTCAAAACACTCTAAAACATTCCAGAACGTGATATAATGCTTTATGATGTTTTTAAATGCTTTAAACTGTTTCAAAACGCTCTAAAAGGTCATAAAATACTTTAGAGCACATAAGAACATCACAAAAGTTTCAGGACGTCCCAAAACAATCTGAAACATTATTTCAAAATGTTTTGGACTATTCTAAGACGCTTTAAAATATTATAGAACGTTCCAGAACGCTTTGAAATGTTCCTGAATACTTAAGAACGACATACAACGTTTTACAAAATATCAAAACACTCTAGAACATTCCAAAACGTTACACAAAGTTTCAAAATGCTTTATGATGTCCTAAAATGCTTCAGACTGCTTTAAAACGCTCTAAAAGATCATAAAATGCTCTAGAGCACCTTAGAACATTATAAAATATTACAGGACATTCAGCACAATCTAGAGCAACGTTTCAAAAGTCTTAGGCTGTTCTAGAACGCTCTAAAATGTTATAAAATGTTCCAGAACGCTTGAGAGCGTTCCACCATACTTTAGAACATCATACAAGACTTCTTAAACGATTCGACTGTTTTATAACAAAATTTTGAAATGTTTTAAACTGTTTTAAAATGCTCTAAGATGTTATAAAATGTTTTATCCCACAATACTTAAGAACGTCATTCAACGTTCAAGAAAATGTCAGAACAGTGTAAGACATTCTAGAACGTTGAATAATGCTTCAAAATGCTTCACTAAGAAGCTTCAGACTGTTCTAAAACGCTCTAAAAGGTCAAAAAATACTGTGGAGCACCTTACAACGTCATAGAATTCTCAGGACGTCCCAAAACAAACTAAAATAATATTTTAGAATATTTTAGACTGTTCTAGGACGCTCTAAAATATTATAAGATGTTCCAGAATGCTTCAGAGCTTCCCACAATGCTGTAGAGCGTCCTACAACGTTTTAGAGAGTGTCAAAACACTCTAGAACATTTCAGAACGTTACACAATGTTTCAAAATGTTTTATGATGTCCTAAAATGCTCTAGACTGTTTTAGAACGCTCTAAAAGGCCATTAAATATTTCAGGGCGCCTAAAAACATCATAAAATGTTTCAGGACGTATTCCGAATCTAGAACAATATTTCAAAATGTTTCAGACTGTTCTAGAACGCTCTAAAATGTCATAAAATGTTTTAGAACGCTTTGGAACGTTGCGCAATACATTTCAAAGAATGTTAAAACACTCAAGAACATTCCAGAACAGTATACGATACTTTATGATGTTCTAAAATGCTTCTGATTGTTTTAGAACACTCTAAAAAGTCATAAAATGCTTTAGAGCACCTAAGAACATCATAAAATGTTTCAGGATATTCAGAACAATCTGGAACAACGTTTCAGAAGTCTTAGGCTGTTCTAGAACGCTCTAAAATGTTATAAAATGTCCCAGAACGCTTGAAAACGATTCACCATACTTTAGAACATCATACAAGACTTCTAAAACGTTTCGATTGTTTTAGAACAATATTTTAAAATGTTTTAGACTGTTCTAGCACGCTCTAAAATGTTATGAAATATTTCAGATCGCTTTAGAACATCCCACAATACTTTGGGACGTCATTCAACGTTCCAGAAAGTGTCAAACCACTGTAGAACATTCTAGAACGTTATATAATATTTCAAAATGCTTCACCATGTTCTAAGAAGCTTCAGACTGTTTTAGAACGCTCTAAAAGGTCACAAAATATTGTAGAGCACCTAAGAACGTCAAAGAAGTTCCGGGACGTCCCAAAACAAACTAAAAAAATATTTTAGAATATTTTAGACTGTTCTAGGACGCTCTAAAATATTATAAAATGTTCCAGAATGCTTCAGAGCACTCCACAATACTTTAGAACGTCCTACAAGGCTTTAGAGAGTGTCCAAATTTCAGAATGTTACACAATGTTTCAAAATGCTTTATGATGTCCTAAAATGCTTTAGACTGTTTTAGAACGCTCTAAAAAGTCATCAAATATTTCAGGGCGCCTACGAACATCATAAAATGTTTCAGGACGTATTCCGAATCTAGAACAATATTTCAAAATGTCTTAGACTGTTCTAGAACACTCTAAAATGTTATAAAATGTTCCAGAATATTTCAGAGCTCTCCACAATACTTGAGAACGTCCTACAACGTTTTAGAGAGTGTCAAAAAACTCTAGAACATTTCAGAATGTTACACAATGTTTCAAAATGCTTCATGTAGTCCTAAAATGCTTTAGACTGTTTTAGAACGCTCTAAAAAGTCATCAAATATTTCAGGGCGCCTACGAACATCATAAAATGTTTCAGGAGATATTCCGAATCCAGAACAATATTTCAAAATGTCTTAGACTGTTCTAGAACGCTCTAAAATGCTATAAAATGTTGCAGAACGCTTGAGAACGTTCCACCATATTTTAGAACGTCGTACAAGACTTCGAAACGTTTCGACTGTCTTAGAACAATATTTTAAAATGTCTTAGACTGTTCTTGAATGCTCTAAAATGTTATTAAATGTTCCAGAACGCTTTAGAACGTTCTACAATACTTTAGAACGTCATTCAACGTTCTAGAAAGTGTCAAAACACAGAAGGACATTCTAGAACGCTATATAATGTCTCAAATTGCTTCACGATGTTCTAAAATGCTTCAGGCTTTATTAGAATGCTCTAAAGAATTACAAAATACTGTTAAAACAATATCCTAGAATATTTTAGACTGTTCTAGGACACTCTAAAATATTATATAATGTCCCAGAATGCTTTGAAACGTTCCAGAATACTTTAGAACGTCATACAACAGAATATCAAAACAGTCTAAAACATTCCTGAACGTTTCAAAATGCTTTATGATGTCCTGAAATGCTCCAGACTGTTTTAGAATGCTCTAAAAAGTCATAAAATGCTCCAGGGCAGCTAAGAACATCATAAAAGTTTGGGGACGTCCCAAAACAATCTAAAACAATATTTCAAAATGTTTCAGACTGTTCTAGAACGCTCTAAAATAAGATAAAATGTTTCAGAACGCTTTGGAACGTTGCGCAATACTTTTTAACGACAAACAACATTTCAAAAAATGTCAAAACACTCTAGAACATTCCAGAACGGTATACGATGCTTCATGATGTTCTCAAATGCTTCAGACTGTTTTAGAACGCTCTAAAAAGTCATAAAATGCTCCAGAGCACCTAAGAACATCATCACAATTTGAGGACGCAACAAAACAATCTAGAACAATATTTCAAAATGTTTTAGATTGTTTTAAAACGCTCTAAAATGTTATAGAATGTTCCAAAACGCTCTAGAACTTTGCACAATACTTTAGAACATTTTAGAATGGTATACTATGCTCTAAAATGCTTCAGACTGTTTTAAAATCCCTTAAAAGGTCAATAAATACTTCAGAGCATCTACGAACATCATATAATGTTACAGGACGTATTGCGAATGTAGAACAATATTTCAAAATGTTCTAGATTGTTTTAGAACGCTCTTGAATGTTATAAAATGTAACAGAACGCTTTAGAACGTTCTAAAATACTTGAGAACGACATACAACGTTTCAGAAAATGTAAAAACATCCTAGAACATCCCAGAACGTTATACAATGTTTTATGATACCCTAAAATGCTTCAAACTGTTTTAGAACGCTCCACAACGCTCTATAACCGTTCTGTACACTTCAGAACATTCTAATACACTTTAAAACATTCTATAATGCTTCAGAACCTTATAGGAAAATGATGATAGTTTTGTAATGGGGTAGTTTCAGCCCTCTTGTCACAAAAGTATTGTATACTGCGCAAACATAGCTGTCATTATTGCGCAGGTGAAGTTGGCTGTACAAGGCGAAGGTCCGAACTTTGTATTCATTTTGGACAGCCAAATTTATCCTGGAATTGTAGCATGATATACTATTTTCAAAAGTTAAGTATCATATTGTCAAGAACGTTGAAGAAGAAAGCGTAAAATTTGAAATTTATTTATACGATATGTAGATGATAATAGCTTCTTTAATTTAGATTTGTAATGTAAATCTTTCATTTATTGCGTGCAATCGTTCAATTAATAAATTAATTATAGTTTGCAGCTTATCGTGCAAATATAATATTGTTAATTATATATGGGAAATTATTACCGTAATTCAATTGCGGATTTTGATAGATGTTTGACCGATAAGCTTATAATTAATTTTAATACAGTAGTAAATAGCTAAATTGTGTTGGAATGATTATTTAATTTTAATAAAGAGAAGATAAATAGTTTTCTTTGCAATAAAATAAGATCAGGATATCATGTCACTTCAAAATGGTTATTAGACAACGGAATTCGCCTCAAAGATAGAGAGTGAAATTAGAAAGCTGCAAAATGAGATTATGAAATCTGATAATGATTGAAAAAAATAATAACTTTTCATTTTATATATATTGAATCAATTGAAGACAGTTTGAGAGAACAACATAATTATTAACATGACTGAAGTTGACTGCACAAGACGAAGGCCTCCATCTTTATGAATCAATACCCTAAAAGCATTTACTTACGTGATTGTGTTTTTAACTGCTAAATTATTAACTTTCTCGTTATTATTCCTTTTTTGATCCTCTTCAAAGGATCGTTGCATTTCAGCAAAGCAGGCACATGAATATTTACTGCTCTTATAAGTATTTATTTCATTTTCTTCAAAACAAAACCCAATGTGAGGTGTGTTGCTTTCTGAATAAGACCTGGGTTTGAATCCTTCCCGATAACAGATTCCACTGTGGTTAGCTGTTGGAGAAATAATTTGAGCTACTGTTGTTTTACTTGCAGATACTGGTAGACTTTTTGATATGTTTTTCACATCATATTCGCCGATATTTTTCAAAAAAGATGGCGAAAATGTTCGGAGTTTATAAGTTTTGTCTGGTTCAAATATTCTGTCTTTGGAAGGGATTACATATAACTGCTGGGTTTCTTCACAAAAAGTCATTTCTATTTCAGTTGTTTTGTTGGATGTTTCTTCTTCTTCCACGTCATTAAATGTATTATCTTCTATTTGTACTTCTTTGTATTGATTTAGCTTTTTATTATCAATACTTTCGTTGAAGAACTCTAATTCTGGTAATTTTGGGTTTTGGGGGTTGTTATATTTGGCTGATGCCGGTATACTAACGTTAGGGGTGACAGGTATTGAAAAAATATTATTTATGTAATATGGATTGATTTCTGCACCATCAATCGAATAAGTTCGTTGATATTTGTAGAGAAACTGCTCTCCATTTGAATTAGCATAATTAATCGATTCATTTAAATCAATTTCTGGTTCAATGACATCCATTTCGTTTTCTGTATCTGTCCCCAAATCACATTCACATAAAGGATGCCAGTAATCAGCACTCAAAAAAATTTCAAGAACGTACTGCAATTGTTCTCTCATCTCTCCTTCTAGTTTCTGAAACACCAATTATATATTACAACTCTTGTTGGGCCGAACTATCAAATGCAGTGATCATTGTTTGAGAGCCACTGCTTAAAACAGTACGGCATGCGCGCAAACTGTGCGCAAACGCACAAGAGTGAAATACTGATTTTCAAACCTCCATAACTCGGTTGATTTTGATCCAAAATGGATAAATCCTTGAGTTTTGGAAATTTTGAAGTTTTCTCTTTCAGGGCATGTAAGTAAATCCGACGTCAAGTTCCTTGCACTCCCTACCACACCCCTGACAAAAAAAATGTTCTTGATGTCAAAAAATGTCAAGCTTTCATAATTTCCAGCGGATACAAAAGTAATTTTGTATTCAACTCACGACCCAAAAGGTTATAATATGCTCCAGAATATGTTTCTAAATGCTTTATAATGTTCTAAAGCGTTTCGACTGTTTTAGACTTTTCTAGAACGCTCTAAAATATTATAAAATGTTTCAAAATGCTTTACAATGTCCCACAATACTTAAGAACGACATACAACGTTCCAAAAAGTGTCAAAATACGGTAGAACATTCCAAAACGTTATATAATGTTTCAAAATACTTTATAATGTTCTAAAACGCTTCGACTGTTTTAGAACGCCCTAAAAGGTGATAAAATATTCCAAAGCACTTAAGAACATCATAAAAGTCTGAGGACGTCTCAAAACAATCTGAAACAATATTTCGAAATCTCTTAGACTGTTCTAAAACACTTTAAAGTATTGAAGAATGTTCCAGATCGCTTTGAAACGTTTCAGAATACTTTAGAGCGTCATACAACGTTTTACAAAGTGTCAAAATACTTTAGAACATTTCTAAATGCTTCATGATGTCCCAAAATGTTTTAATATGTTTTAGAATGTTCTAAAATGTTATTGAATGTTTCAGAACGCTTTGGAACGTCTCACATTACTTTAGAACAATATTTTAGAAAATATCAAAATACTCTAGAACATTTTACAACGGTATACTATACTTCATGACATAAGATGCTTCAGACTGTTTTAAAACGCTCTAAATTACTCCAGAGCCCCTGCAAACATCATCAAAATTTCAGGACGTCTCAAAACAATCTAGAACAATATTTCAGATGTTTTAGGCTGTTCTAGAACGCTCTAAAATGTTATAAAATGTTTGAGAACGTTCCAGAACGTTCCACAATACTTTAGAACGCTCTTCAAGATCATCAAATACTTCAGGGCACCGACAAACATCATAAAATGTTCCAGGACGTATTCTAAATCTAGAATGATATTTCAAAATGTTTTATATCATTCTAGAACGCTCTAAAATGTTATAGAATGTTTCAGATCGCTTTGAGAATTTTCTACAATACTTTAGAACGTCATACAACATTTTAGAAAATGTCAAAATACTCTACAACTTTCCAGAACGGTATACAATGTTTTAAAATTCTTTATGATGTCCCAAAATGTTTTCTTCTGTTTTAGAACATTTAAAAAAGTCATAAAATACTCCCGAGCACTTACGAACATCTTAAAATGTTCCAGGACGTATTCCGAATCTAGAATAGTGTTTCAAAATGTTTCAGACTGTTTTAGAATGCTCTAAAATGGTATTGAATATTCCAGAACACTTTGAAACGTGTCAGAATACTCTAGAACGTCCTACAACGTTCAACAAAGTGTAAAAACACTCTAGAACTTTTCTAAATACTTCATGGTGTCCTAAAATGCTTCAGACTGTTTTGAAACGCTCTAAAAGGTCATAAATTACTCGAGAACATCATCAAAGTTTTAAGACGTCTCAAAACAATCTAGAAAAATATTTCAGATGTTTTGGGCTGTTCTAGAATGCTCTAAAATGTTAAATAATGTTTCATAACGTTTCAGAACGATCCGCAATACTTTAGAACGCTCTAAAAGGTCATCAAATACTTCAGGGCATCTACGAACATCATAAAATGTTCCAGGACGTATTCGGAATCTAGAAAAATATTTTTGAATGTTTGAGACTGTTCAAAAACGCTCTAAAATGTTATAGAATGATGTAGAACGCTTCAGAGCGTTCTCAAATACTTGAGAACATCATACAACGTTTTACAATGTGTCAAAACACTCTGAAACATTTCAAAACGTTACACAATCATTCTGAATACTCCATGATGTCCTAAAATACTTCCGACTGTTTTAGAACGCTCTAAAAAGTCGTAAAAATGCTCCAGAGTACCTAAGAACATCATAAAAGTTTGAGGATATCCCAAAACAATCTAGAGTAATATTTCAAAATGCTTTACGTTGTTTAGACTGTTCTAAACGCTAAAAGAGCTCCAGGATGTCTCAAAACAATCTAAAACAATATTGCAATTTTTTCTAAACTGTTCTAGAACGCTCTAAAATGTTATAAAATGTTTCAGAAAGCTTTAAAATGTTCCAAAATACAATGTTTTAGAGTATGTCGAAACACTCTAGAACATTTCAGAACGGTATAAAATGCTTTAGACTGTTTTAAAACGCTCTAAATGGTCATAAAATACTCCAGAGCACCTGAGAACATCATCAAAGTTTCAGGACGTCTCAAAACAATCTAAAACAATATTTCAATTTTTTTAGATTGTTTTAGAATGTTCTAAAATGTTGTAGAATGTTTGACAACGCTTTGGGACGTTCCACAATACTTTAGAACGTCACACAACATTCTAGAAAACGTCAAAACACTCTAGAACATTCCAGAACTTCATACAATGTTTTTAAGGTCCTAAAATGCTTCAGACTAATTTAGAACGCTCCAAGGACATCATTAAAGTTTGAAGACGTCCCAAAACAATCTAGAATATTTCAAAATGTTTTACAAGGCTCTAAAATGTTATTGAATGATTCAGAACGCGTTAGAGTGTTCCAAAATACTTCAGAACAATATTTCAGAGTATGTCAAAACACTCTAGATCATTTATAATGTTCTAAAATGCTTCCGACTATTTAAGAACGCTTTAAAAAGTCATAAAAATGCTCCAGAGCACTTCAGAGCATCATAAAGTTTCAGGACGTCCCAAAACAATCTTGAATATTTTAAAATGTTCTACACTGTTTTAGAATGCTCTAAAGTGTTATTAAATGTTTTAGAATCTTTTGGAACGTTTCAAAATACTTTAGAACAATATTTCAGAGTATGTCAAAGCACTTTAGAATATTCCAAAATTGTATACAATGCTTTAAAATGTCCTAAAATGCTTCAGACTGTTTTGAACCGCTCTTAAAGGTCATAAACTGCTAAAGAGCACCTAAGAACATCATAAAAGTTTCAGGACGTCTCAAAATAATCAAAAACAACAATTCATTTTTTTTAGACTTTTTTAGTGCGTTCTAAGACATTCCAGAACGCTTTAGGATTCTGCACAATACTTTAGAACGACATACAACATTTCAGAACATGTCAATACACTCTAGAATATTCCAGAACGTTATACGATGTTTCTAAATGCTTCATGATGTCCTTGAATGCTTCAGACTGTCTTAGAACTTCTAGAAGGTCATAAAATTCTCTAGAGCACCAAAAAACATCATAAAATGTTTCACGACGTCCCAAAACAAACTAGAACAATATTTAAAAATGTCTTGGACTGTTCTAGAACGCTCTAAAATGTTAAAAAATGTTCCACAATCCTTTGAAACGTTCTAAAATACTTGAGAACGACAGACAATGTTTCAGACAGTGTCAAAACACTGTATAATATTCCAGGTCGTTGTACAATGCTTCAAAATGCTTCAGGATGCTTCAGACTCTTAGAACGCTCTAAAAGGTCTCAAAATATTTCAGAGCACCTAGGTACGTCCCAAAACTGTCTGAAACAATATTTTAGAACATTTTAGACTGTTCTAGGGCAGTCTAAAATGTTTCAAAATGCTTCAGAGCGTTTCACAATACTTTATAACGTCATACAACGTTTTAGAAAATGTCAAAACATTCTAGAATATTCCAAAATGTTATACAATGTTTTAAAATGCTTTCCGTAGATGCTGCAGACTGTCTTAAAACGCCTAAAAGGTCATAAAATACTTCAGAGCACCCAAGAACATCATAAAATGTTTAAGGTAGTCCTAAAACAAACTAGAACAGTATTTCAAAATGTTTTAGAGCGCTCTAAAATGTTCCAGAACATCTGAGAACTTTGCACAATACTTTAGAACGACATACAACATTTCAAAAAATATCAAAGTACTCTAGAATATTTCAGAACGTTATACAATGTTTCTAAATGCTTTATGATGTCCTAAAATGCTTCAGACTGTTTTAGAACGTCTAAAAGGTCATAAAATACTACAGGGCGCCTTAAAACATCTTTAAATGTTTCAGGGCGTCCCAAAGCAATCTAAAACAATATTTCAAAACATTTTAAACTGTTTTAAATGTTATAGTATATTCCAGAACGCTTTGGAACGTTCCACAAAATTATAGAACGTCATACAACATTTCAGAAAATGTTAAAACCCTCTAGAACATTCCAGAACAGTTCAGTAATTGTTTGAGAACTACTGCTTAAAACAGTACGGCATGCGCGCAAGCTGTGCGCACACGCACAAGAGTGGAGTCGAAAGGAATACCGATTTTTCAAACCTCCATAACTCGGTTGATTTTGATCAAAAATAAATAAATCTTTGAGATTTGAAAATTTTAAAGCTTTCTCCTTTAGGACATGTGAGTTAATTCGACGCAAGTTCATAACATTCCCTACCTCACCCTAGAGAAAAAAAAAGTTCGTTTTATAGCTTGTAATGGCTGCAAAAAAAATCGTGGACTCAATTCGAGACCCAGAAAATCAAGTTCATTAATTTTCCTTTGAATTGCGCGAAAAATCGAGTGTCTACGACAATTTGGCATAAAGTTATGAATTAAAAAAAAAAAAAATTACTGGACAAATTTTGCACGGAAATTGATGTTTTCTTTGGTGAGTGCCAGGGGATGAATTATGTTTGACAACAAATTAATTTGCGTATTATTGCATCAATTTCCATGCAAAATTAACAAAAAAGCGCAGAGATATTTTTTTTTGTTACCGAGTTATGGAGGTTTGCGCGTTTGCGCCAGCTTGCGCGCATGCCGTACTGTTTCAAGCAGTGGCTCTCAAACAATCCAATTGAAAGTTGTCTCATACTTACTTCAATTCTATCCAAGATAATTTTTTCTAGATTAATATTCGTGGCTGCTTTATGGAAATAATCATCAGGCAAAAGATTATACAAAGATCCTATGATATAAGGAAGACAAAATACATATTGCTCATCCAATAAATTGGCCAACAATTTCATAACATCCTGTGCTATTGGATGACATTTTTCTTTAGATTCACTGTGCAGCCACAGATTCCTCAGTAAAGCAATACTGTATTCCAAACAATATTCATTTAAAGTTTGGTGGTTTGCTAATAAAAACATTGTGATGTATTCTGTCAACCCTTAAACATAAAAAAGTGTTTTTAGAATTTTTTTTTCGAGGTGGTTATTATTTGACCTACCATCAGTGATCATAATCATTCTTGGGGTATACCGCAAACTGATCTTCTGCAGGGTTGCTATAATCATATCCCTGGTAATTTCATCAATTTGTGGGGTTGATGGATGTGTCCCAAGCATGACAGAAAGTAAAATGTTCAAAATAACGGACTGATGAATTATGTAATCTCGTCCTGTTTTTACTGAAGCAAATGCATTCACAAATCTAGTGACTGCTTGCTGTAAGGATTGTGGGGATTTGCAGGAACAATAAAAACTTGTAAATACGATTGAATTTTTTGGGTACGTGTGACCAGATTTGTGGGAACAGCAGTGAACATTCAAAATATCCTGTCGGATGTAGGTTCGTATTACATGTTCTCGAACAATGTCAGGAGTCTTCGTTATTCGCTAAAAACAAAAAAAAAATACTACTCAATAAATGAATTGACTGACAGCTGTCTTTTAAATCAGATTGTAATTTAATTCGGTGAAAGTTCACAAAAATTAGAAAATGTTAAAACCACACCTTTGATATATAAAAAGCGACAACACTTCCTCAAAGATGTTAATCACTGAAATTGTGTGAAAAGCGTATGGAAAAAACATTTTAGTTTTAGTTTACTATGTTGAACCATAAAAAGACGCCACGCGTCGTGGATATGTTGTCGTAATAATTGTTCCATATTGTGCTGCCGCCTAGTGGATTCCTTCATCACTATTTATTTTTTCGCGCCTTAGGCAACCTTTTCGTCATTTGAGTATGTTTGGCTGAAGAATTACTCAATTGAAGTCGAGATGCAATATTAATTGAGTCACTTAAAGAAAAATCTGTATTCAACTGTTTGAAGGTCTTGTAAACTGTCATTTTGAAAAATTTCTTGGAGAGAATTTTTGTGCGCGAATCATAAATTAGAATTCATGATAAGCGCACAAAACATACACAAATGACGGAGGGGTTGCCTAAGGCGCAAAAAAATAAATAGTGATGAAGGAATCCATTGGGCGGCAGCACGATATGGAACAATTATTGCGACAACATAACACGGACGAGGTCAATAGGACAAAACGGGGCTAATTACAATCACAGTGACATTACAGGTAACAAATAACAGTTTAGAAGATATTGTTTTTTTCTGTCGTTTTGGTTTTGTTGAATTCTACATATCTAGTTTTTTTATGTATCTTCCAGGTATTGATTGTAAAAAATAGAATTATGGGTATTTCTTCCTCTTTTTAATTGTTTTTGTATCAATTTCAGGATATATCCTTTAGGATATTGTTTACTTCATTTCCAATTGCTTCAACTGAGTTGTACAATCTTTTGTTGTTTGATGTCTTAATTATTCATTCTTTCACAGGTGTCGTTTGGTTGGAGTAAAAGTTGAAATATTGTTTCGTATGTGTTTCGTTTTTGTACTGTCCATTATGAATGTATTTGTTGTTCATTTTAACTATCATCAAGAACTTATGTTAAGTTCTTGGTTCAAATCATTAGAAAAATTGAGAAATATTTTTTTTTTATGTTGTTTTGGTTTTGTTTAGTTCTACGTACCTAGTTTTTCTATGTTTTTTTCAAGTATTGAATGCTAAAAAGTAGACTCATGGGTACTTCGTCCTTTCTTTGATTGTTTCATAAATCAATTTCAGGTTGTAACCATTCTGAACCACATCCTTAAGGATATTGTTTACTTCATTTCCAATTGCTCCAACTGAGTTGTATAATTATCTGTTGTTTAATGTCTTAACTATTCTTTCCTTTACAGTTGTCGTTCGGTTGGAGTGATAATTGAAATATTGTTTCGTATGTGTTTCGTTTTTGTGCACTGCATTATTGAATGTATTTGTTGTTTATTTCAACTATCATCAAGAACTAATGTTAAGTTCTTTGTTCAAATCATTAGAAAAATTAGAAAATATTGTTTTTTTATGTTGTTTTGGTTTTGCTTAGTTCTACGTACCTAGTTTTTCTGTTTCTTTTAAGTATCGAATGCTAAAAAGTAGAATTATGGGTATTTCATCCGTTTTTTAATTGTTTTATGTATCAATTCAGGCTGCTTCCATTCTGAATTACATCTTTATGGATATTGTTTACTTTATTTCCAATTGCTCCTATTGTGTTGCACAATCTTTTGTTGTTTAATGTCTTGATTATTCCTTCTTTTACAGATATTGTTTGGTTGGAGTAAAAGTTGAAATATTGTTTCGTATGTGTTTCGTTTTTGTATACTACAGTGTGTATGTATTTGTTGTTTATTTTGACTATGATATCAAGAACTGGTGTTAAGTTCTCGGTTGTTGAGATGATTGGGGAAGTCTTTCACTTCTTTATCAGTGCTGTCCATATCCTTTGGTTCCACATGTCTCTCCTTGCAAATAAATGGAACAAAAATAGAAACATCAATAAAAAAGAGGAAATAAATGTACTCGCAGGTCCAAAATCTGAACCACATCCTCTTGGACATTGTTTACTTCATTTCCGATTGCTCCAACTGTGTTACACAATCTTTTGTTGTTTAATGTCCTAATTATTTTTTCCTCTACAATTGTCGATTGGTTGCAGCGATAATTGAGGTAATGTTTTGTGTATGTTTTGTTTTTGTCATCAAGAACTGATGTTAAATTCTTGTTTGTAGTTTCTATTATGTTGTTGAGATGATTTGGCAAGTTTTTTATTTCTGTATCACTGTGTCTAGATACTTTTGGTTCCAAGTATCTATCCATTCAAAGAAATAAAACAGAAATAGAGACATCAATAAAAAAGAGGAGATAAAAGTACTCGCAGGTCCAAATTCTGAACCACATCTTCTTGAACATTGTTTACTTCATTTCTGATTGCTTCAACTGTGTTGCACAATCTTTTGTTGTTCAATGTCCCAATTATTCCTTTCTTTACAGTTGTCGATTAGTTGCAGCGATAGTTAAGATATTATTTCGTGTTTTTGTTTTTATTGTACACTGCATTATGAATATTTTTGTTATTTATTTTGACTCTAATATCAAAAACTAGTATTGTTTGCTTGATTTCCGATTGCTTCAACTGAATTGAACAATCATCTGTTGTTCAACTTCCTGATTATTCTTTTTTGTACCGTTATTGATTGGTTTTAGTGATAGTTGAAATATTGTTTTGTATGTGTTTCATTTTTTACACTGTATTATGAATGTATTTGTTGTTTATTTTGACTATGATATCAAGAACTGGTATTAAGTTCTCGTTTAACGTTTCTTTCATGTTGTTGAAATGATTTGGGAAGTCTTTTATTTCTTTATTACTGTTGTCTACATACTTTTGGCTCTGAACTACATCCTCTTGGACATTGTTTACTTCATTCCTGATTGCTCCAAATGTGTTGCACAATCTTTTGTTGTTTATTGTCCTAATTAATCCTTTCTTTACAGTTGTCGATTATTTTGCTTTTCTGTTTTTATTGTACACTGCATTATGAATATTTTTGTTGTTTATTTTGACTATGATACCAAAAACTGGTATTGTTTGCTTCATTTCCGATTGCTTCAACTGAGTTAAACAATCACCTGTTGTTTAACGTCCTGATTATTCCTTCTTTTATAGTTGTTGAGTGGTTGGAGTGTTGGTTAAATATTTGTTTTTATTGTAGACTGTATTATTAATGTATTTGTTGTTTATTTTGACTATGTCATCAAGAACTGGTGTTTAATTCTTGTTTCTAGTTTTTATTATGTTGTTGAACTCATTTGGTGTCTTTCAGTTCTTTAACACTGTTGTTCACATACCTTAATTACAGTTTTGCTTCCATGCAAATAAAAAAGACAATAAGAGAACGCCAAAATAGAAACATAGGCGGAAAAGAGGAAACAGAAATACCCGCAGATCTAATTATTAGAAGAATTAAAAGGTAATAAAAGAATTGTCGAGTATTTCAGCATTTACAGTTTTCATTTTTACCACAACAAAAAGCATTTTAACAAAAATTAAACAAAAACAAAAAAACACTGAAAACAACAATAAATAAATTTGTAGAAGGGAACTGACTTGTTCAGATTGCTTGGTTTTACAAGAACCTCGGTTAGTTACAATACCATTATTGATTTTTATGTTTCTTGTAGATGCTTTGATCCAAATATATTCAAAACCTTTTCTTCACCGGCTTTAACAGTTTCTATTATGTTGTTGGGATTATTTGGGAATGCTTTCATTTCGTTATTACTATTGTCCACATATCTTTCATGCAAATAAATAAGACAGACAATAACAGAGCGCTGAAATAGAACAACGATGGAAAAGAGGAAACAGAAGTACCCGCAGCTTTAATTCCTAGAAGCATTTCCACAATTTTTAATTTTACCAGGACATACTTTAATTCGACCATAACCAAACAAAGCCAAAACAACACAAAAAAACATAACTAAGCACTGAATTAAAAAACATAAAAACGAACAAAAATGAAATATAAAACAATAGGAAAAAAAACAAGGAATACTTTTCAGCATTCCATACCTGAGAAGAACATAAAAAAATGCGAAGGACTCAACAAAATCAAAACGACATAAAAAACAGTATCATACATCGAGGAAATAAAAGAACCATCGGACACCAAATTGAAAGAGCATCAGTAGGACAAAAACGAAACGACGAAATATAGTATTGCTAATTATGTGTCAACAAAACAACACCACATGAAATGTGGAGCCAGGATTATCCACCAGGAAACTCATTAACATAAAAGATAGTGTTAAACAAGATTAAAACAACACAGAAAACATCATTGAGCACTGGATTGAAAGAACATAAAAAGGACATGGAAATAAACTAAACAATATCCAAAAGGATGTGGTTCAGAGTAGTAACAATACGAAACAATAGAAAAAAGAAATAAAAAATATCTATATGTCCACTTTTTAGCATTTTATGCATGAAAGAAACATGAAGAAAATTGCGAAGAGTTCAACAAAACCAAAACGACACAAAAACTGTAACTACCAAGTACCATACAACGACAAAATAGAAATTGACAGAACATAAATTGGACAAAAAAATAGGCGAAACGACGAAATATAGTATTGCTAATTATGTGTGGACAAAACAACACCACATTAAATTATTATCCATCTGAAAACACATCGACATGAAAGATAATTTGAAGAAGCTACATACATGTTAAACAACAAGCTCAAAACAACACAGAAAACATCATTGAACAGTGGATTGAAAGAACATAATAAGGACATAGAAATTTAGTATTTTGAATCATGTTTGAAAATTAAGTAAACAATATCCGAAAGAATGTGGTTCAAAATAGTAACAATCTGAAATTTATAGATGAAACGAAGGAAAGAAGAAAAAAGAAGTACCCAAATGTCTACTTTTTAGCATTTTATGCTTGAAAGAAACATAAAGAAAATGACGAAGAATTCAACGAAACCAAAACAACATAAAAACTGTAATTACCAAGTACCAAACAACGACAATATAGAAATTGACAGAGCATAAATTGGACAAAAAATAGGTGAAACGACGAAATATAGTATTGCTAATCATGTGTGAACAAAACAACATCACATTAAATTACTATCCATCTGAAAAAACATCGACATAAACGATAATTTGAAGAAGCTACATACATTTTAAACAACAAGCTCAAAATAACACAGAAAACATTATTGAACATTGGATTAAAAGAACATAATAAGGACATAGAAATTTAGTGTTTTGAATCATTCATGAAAATGAACTAAACAATATCTGAGAGTATATGGTTTAAAATAGTTACAATCTGAAATTTATAGACTAAACAAAGGAAAAAACAAAAAATAAGTATCCAAATGTCTACTTTTAAGCATTTTATGCATGAAAGAACATAAAGGAAATGACGAAGAATTCAACAAAACCAAAACAACATGAAAACTGTAACTAACAAATAACATACAACGACAAAATAGAAATTGAAAGAACGTAAATTGGACAAAAAAAAGGTTAAACGACGAAATATAGTATTACTAATCATATGTGGACAAAACAACACCACATTTAATTATTATCTATCTAAAAACACATCGACATTTATTTATTTCCCTGATCACTAACTGGATATTCACTACATCACTGTTTTACTGTTCAATATCTGTCAGTCAGGTCGTTTGCTCGTATATATACAGGTGCCCGTTTCTGGAAATGTTACTAGAATTTTCGACCGTGCGGGGCGGTGCCCCGCCCAAACAGGGCCGGATTCAGCGTTACAATCAAATCTTGTACTTACCCATCGTAATGCCTGAAGCAACAGAAGTTTTGTGTCTATATCAGCGTTTTTTAAATCATGTTTAATTTTTTGAAAATCCAAATTGAAGCATGGTTTGGGCACAGGTTCATATACTGTCTTTAAATCTAAAAAACATACCAAATAATCAAATAAATTATAAATACATTAATAATTTTGGCTTACCATTGTTCACAAATCCGTTATTGGATTTAATTTGTTTGACTAATTCAGCATTTTGTGGAATCAAATCAGAATTTATTTCAATTGGTTTATTGCAGAATAATTCGGGATATATTTTTTCGCAGTTGTTTAGTATGATGTGGGTGTCATCTATTTGACCTTTTATGCTTGTTTGGAGAGCAAATGTTAACTCTGTGACAATATCTAAAAAATATAATAGATTTTTATCAATTGAATGGTTGTTATGGGTTTTTATTTTTACCTATTAGTTTTTGATGTTCAATTTGTAAATATGAGAATTTATTTTTTAATGCCTCATATTCATTTGGTGTCTGATGTTTTTCGGTATTTGGTGGCACATTTTCATTGCCATTTTGTTTTATTTCAGTTCTTGAATTTTCAACAGTTTCAATGTTATTTGTTTCGTGAGGCTCATTCGAATTAGAAATATTATCCTGTTTTTTTGGTGTTTTTATTTCTTCTTCCACAATAATATTATCTGCTGCTTTGACCCTATGTTTTTCTTTAGATTCATTTGAATTAAGTGTTAAAATGTCTTTTCCAGATTCGTTGATAATGAGATCGCTTTGTTTTTCGGTTTCTACATTGTGTAACATGATTTCGTTATTTATATCACTTTGTTTTTTGGTTTCTACATCTGGTAACATATTTTCGTTATCTAAATTACTTTGTTTTTCGGTTTCTCCATTTGGTAGCATACTTTTGTTGTCTAAATCACTTTGTTTTTCGGTTTCCATTTCAATTATTTCATGATTCAAACTTTCTTTCATTTTTATTAGTTTTTTCTTTTTGTTGGGTATTGGAATATTGGGCACATCATCTTCTAAAATGCTTGGCTTGAAAATTTTTTCATCACTGTCGTAATTTTCTATTATTATTCTGCACGGTTCAGTTTTTGAAAAATTTTCTAGTATTATTTTTGGGGGTGATTTAATGTCTCGTTGTATATTAGGATTAATTCCTTTATAATTAAGTTTGTCGCATTCTTTTAGGAAAATTGTAACAGTGTCTTTAAAATTATGGTTTTCTAGAATCTGGAATTAATTGTGCATTTGAATGTTTATTTATTATTTGTTTTGTACTCACCATTAAAATTGTTTTAAGAAACGTGATGAATTCATTGTTATTATTTCTAAAATTACATGAGCTTAATAATAAAAATTATTATTGATTTCGTAAACTTACAGTTCGTTATTGTTGTCAGCTTCCATGGTAGTACCGTTCTCCTAAAATGATTTTCGAGAGTTGTTCATTTGGAGTTGTTGGATCGTTGGTTGTCATAGTTTGTTTGATGTCCCACATTTAGGTTTAGAGATGATCGATAAAATTGTCTCAATGTATTTCGTCTTTTTCCACAGGTGTTTTGTCTTAGTCTCTTCTAGGTTAATGTCATTCAAATTTTATGCGCGCTTTATGTTGTCACCTGGTGGTGACATCTACTAACAAGACACATGAACTAAAAAATACTTTTTGGGCAAAATATAGCTTTTAAAGCTATTTTAATGCCTTAAAACTTATATCAGTTGACTTTTGGACTTCTGCAAAAAATACTACAAAAAACAAACTAAAAATAAAATGAAAATTAGTTTATTTGAAGCGTGCTCGAAATCTGATATAACCTCATTAGCATAATACGAACTTATACTCACTTATTAAAGATCTTATCAATTTTAATTTATCATTTATACCCCAGATATAAAATGTTGTAGTGTACTGATGTAACAAAGTATTGATTTTACAAATCAACAAAGAACAAACCTAATTTCGCAAGGGATATGAGTAATAATGGCGAAATCAATATGTCGTCCTAATTCTACAGTGCGGCTAGTGTGCAACAGATGGCGCTATCTGAACATAAATTGTTTGAAGATTAAAGATTATTTTGAAGTGCGCACAGCGCAGTGAAAATAATTGGAATATATTTGAATGTGCATTTAAAAGTTTTCATTTAATTTCTAAAGAAAACGGATGGGAATTCAGGGTTGTTTAGTAATTTACAAACTTTGAAAAGAACAAGTTATGAATGCAGCAGTTTCCATTAAAACAAAATGAGTATTTCTAACTTGATTATGTTGTTTAATTACTCTGCCTGGTTACGATTATCAAATTATACCAGTTCGTTAGTGCTAAGTTGGTTTAAATAAATAAATTTAATAAAAAATTTCCAATTAGGACTGAACTTTTCTAATCAAATCTACTAAATTCATTACTCCAGAATTGAATTTCGTCCAATATTCCATTTCTTCTTTAAATAAATCGTTGAATTACTTACGTTCATAGATGGCAGCACAGACTTCGACTGTTGTCCTCAGCTGTTATCTGTGAACTTTTTATTATTATTTGCTGCAGGGCTTTGCCCGTAGTCACTGCAACCTAAAAGATTTATTGTAACATATCTTTTTTTGTTGGATGCCACAGAAATATTCTGTGCTTCTTAAATCATTAATTAACATTATGAAGCATTTAAGAATGTTTTAAAACATGCTCTAAGCTTTCTAGGGTTTAAAAAAATATTTTATAGCATTCTAGAAGATTTAAGGGGGTTCTGGAACATTTTATAACGTTATCAAGTGTTCTAAAGCGTTCCATGGCATTTTGCAACATTTGTTTGAATTACGAAGACTTTTAGAACATTTTAAAGCATACTGGAAAGTTCTAAAACTTTCTAGAAAATTATGGAATGTGTTATCACATTTTAAATGCATTTTGAAACATTCTGGATTGTTCTGCAACATTCTGGGACATTGTTCAACATTCTCAGACATTCTGAAATATTTATTTATTTATTTTGCATACTAAAGTCAGCCAATTAAAATTTATTAAGTCGTTGTTTCTATTTCCAGGAAGAGTGGAGCCTTTTTCTTCTTCTGCCACCACACTTAGTGACCGTTTAAGATTTTTAATGGTAAGTACTGTGTCCAGATCGATTATATGGTTTAGTTAGGTCATTTGCCTCATATTACATCGTCCAGACCAGCACCTTTCGTTGTTGTGCGTCCTGCGGCTGAGAGAACAGTTACGTGGCGCACCGGGTGCTCCAAAATATTGCCTAACGTTCTCAGGCATTCTAGAATGTTTCGAAAGGTTGAAGAGTATTTTGAAACATTTGATAACATTACCAAGTGTTCTGAAGCGTTCCAGGGTATTTTGAAAAAGTTGTTAACATTACGAAGCCTTTTAGGGCATTTTAAAGCATACTGGAGTGCTCTACAATTTTCTAAAGAATCATGGAACATGTTTTAAAATTCTAAATGCATTTTGAAACATTTTGGAGTGTTCTGCAATGTTTTCAGGCATTCTGGAATGTTCTGGGAGGTTGAAGAATATACTGAAATATTTGATAACGTTATCAAGTGTTCTGAGGCGTTCCAGGGCATTTTGAAACATTTATTAATATTACGAAATTTTTTAAAGCATTTCAAAGCCTACTGGAATATTCTAATACTGTTTAGGATATTATGGAACATGTTATCACATTCTGAATGTATTTTGAAACATTTTGGAGTGTCCTGCAATGTTCTCAGGCAGTCTAGAATGTTTTGGGAGGTTGAAGAGTTTTCTGAAACATTTTATGATATTATCAAGTGTTCTGAAGCGTTCCAGGGTATTTGTTAGCATTACGAAGCCTTTTAGAGCATTTTAAAGCATACTAGAATGTTCTAAAACTTTCTAGAAAATTATGGAACATGTTATAACATTCTGAATGCATTTTGAAACATTTTGGAGTGTTCTGCAACGTCCTCAGACATTCTGCAATGTTTTGGAAGGTTGAAGGGTATTCTAGATTTTTTTGAAAAGGTATCAAGTGTTCTAGAGCGTTCCAGGGTATTTTAAAACATTTTTTCACATTAAGAAGCCTTTTTGAGCATTCTAAAGCCTACTGGAGTGTTCTAAAATTTTCTAAAGAATTATGGAACGTGTTAAAACATTCTAAATGCATTTTTGAATATATTGGAGTGTTCTGCAACATTCTGAGACATTGTTTGACGTTCTCAAGCATTCTGCAATGTTTTGGAAGGTTGACGGGTATTCTGGAACATTTTATTACATTATCAAGTATTCTGAAGCATTCCAGAGTATTTTGAAACATTTGTTCACATTACGATGCCTTTTAGAGCATTTAAAACCATACTGGAATATTCTAAAACTTCCTAGAAAATTGTGGGACATGTTATCACATTTTAAATGCATTTTGAAACATTTTGGAGTGTTCTGCAACATTCTAAGACATTGTTTGACGTTCTCAGGCATTCTCTAATGGAAGGTTAAAAGATATTCTGGAACATTTTTAAACGTTATCAAGTGTTTTGAAGCGTTCCAGGGCATTTTAAAACATTTGTCAACATTACGAAGCCTTTTAGAGTATTTTCAAACATACTGGAACGTTCTAAAACTTTCTAGAGAATTATGGAACATTTCGAATGCATTTTGAAGTGTTTTGCAACGTTTTCAGGCATTCTGGAATGTTATGGGAGATTGAAAGTTATTCTGGAACAGTTTATAATGTTATCAAGTGTTCTGGAGCGTTCCAGGGCATTTTGAAACATTTGTTGACATAACGAAGCCTTTTAGAGCATTCAAAACCATACTGGAATGTTCTTAAACTTTCTAGAAAATTATGAAATAATGTATAACATTCTGAATGCATTTTGAAACATTTTGGAATGTTCTGCAACATTTTGAAACATTGTTTGACGTTCTCAGGCATTCTTGAATGTTTTGGAAGGGTGAAGGGTATTATGGAACATTTTATAACGTTATCAAGTGTTTTGAAGCGTTCCAGGGTATTTTGAAACATTTGTCAACATTAAAAAACCTTTAAGAGCATTTTGAAGCATACTGAAGTGTTCTAAAAATAATGCAACATGTTATCACATTCTAAATGCATTTTTAAACATTTTGAACTGTTCTGCAACATTTTGAAACATTATTTGACGTTCTGAGTCATTCTGGAATGTTTTGAGAGTATTCTGGAACATTTTATAATGTTATCAAGTGTTCTGAAGCGTTCCACGACATTTTGAAACACTCGTCAACATTACGAAGCCTTTTAGAGCATTTTAGAGCATACTAGAATGTTCTGGAACTTTCTGAGAGATTATGGAGCATTTTAAATGCATTTTGGAACATTTTGAAGTGTTCTGCAACATTCTGAGACATTGTTTGATGTTCTCAGGCATTCTGCAATGTTTTGGTAGGTTGACGGGAATTCTGGAACATTTGATAACGTTATCAAGTGTTGTGGAGAGTTCCAGGGTGTTTTGAAACATTTGTAAAGCATACTGGAGTGTTCTAAAATTCTCTAGAGAATTAGGGAGCATGTTATAACATTCTAGATGCATCTTGAAACATTTTAGAGTGTTCTGCAACATTTCGAGACATTGTTTGACGTTTGCAGGCATTCAGGAATCTTTTGGGAGGGTGAAAGGTATTCTGGAACATTTTGTAAAGTTAACAAGTGTTCTGAAGCGTTTCAGGGCATTTTGAAACATTAGTTCTCATTAAGGAGCCTTTTAGAGCATTTTAAAACATACTGGAATGTTCTAAGACTTTCTACAAAATTATGGAATATGTTAACACATTTTAAATGCACTTTGAGCATTTTGGAATGTTTTTCAACGCTCTAAGGTATTCTGGAATGTTCTGGGGGGTTGACGGGTATTCTGGAACATTTTATAACGTTATCAAGTGTTCTGATTGTTCTGAAGCGTTCCAGGGCATTTTGAAACATTTGTTAGCATTACTAAGCCTTTTGGAGCATTGTAAAGCATACTGAAATGTTCTGAAACTTTATAGAAAATTATGGAACATGTTATCACATTTTAAATGCATTTTAAAACATTTTGGAGTGTTCTGCTACGTTCTCAGGCATTCTGGAATGTTTTGGGAGGTTGAAGAGTATTCTGAAACATTTGATGACGTTATCAAGTGTTGTGGAGCGTTCCAGGGAATTTTGAAACATTTATTAACATGGCGAAGCCTTTTAGAGCATTTTAAAGCATACTGGAATGTTCAAAAACTTTCGAGAAAATTGTGGGATATGTTATCTCATTATAAATTCGTTTTGAAACATTTTGGAGTGTTCTACAACATTCTAAAACAATGTTTGACGTTCTCAGGCATTCTGGAATGTTTTGGAAGGTTGAAGGGTATACTGAAACATTTGATAACGTTGTCAAGTGTTCTGGAGCGTTCCAGGACATTTTGAAACATTTGTTAGCATTACGAAGCCTTTTAGTGCATTTTAAAGTATACTGGAATGTTCTAGAACTTTCTAGAAAATTATGGAACATGTTATCACATTTTAAATGCATTTTAAAACATTTTGGAGTGTTCTGCAACATTCTCAGGCATTCTGGAATGTTCTGGGAGGTTGAAGGGTATTATGGAACATTTAATAACATCATCAAGTGTTCTGAAGCGTTCCAGGGAATTTTGAAACATTTGTTCACATTACGAAACCTTTCAGAGCATTTTAGAGCATACTGGAACGCTCTAAAACTTTCAAGAAAATTGTGGGACATGTTATTACATTCTAAATGCATTTTGAAACATTTTGGAGTGTTCCGCAACATTTCGGGACTTTATTCAACATCATCAGGCATTCTGAAATATATATTTACTTATTTTGCATATTAAAGTTGTTTTTATTTCCAGGAAGAGTCTGCCAGCACACTTAGTGACCGTTCGATGTTTTTATGGTAAGTACTAAGTCCATATTTGCCTCATATTACGTTGTCCAGACCAGCACTTTTCGTTGTTAAGTGTCCTGCGGCCGAAAGAACAATTACGTGGCGCACCGGGTGCTCCAAAATATTTATTACTCACCCTTTTTCAGGCACGTAATAATTGGTCGAATAAATAGAACAATTTTTTTTATTTACATAATAATTAATATTATTTCCTTCATTGATTAGCAGGAAATATTTAAATGAGTTTTCTCAGAAACATTTATACATTATTTTGAATCAAGTTTTCCTCCACAACTAATCAGGTACACACCCATGAGGAAAGTCCGACAAAATTCACATTTCGAGATTTTGACTGAAATATCCGTTTTGAATTTTGGATAAATAAAAACAGTATATTTAGAGGATAGTCAAACAATTTTGTAACTTTGTAA
This sequence comes from Dromius quadrimaculatus, assembly GCA_963989225.1. Taxonomy (NCBI): domain Eukaryota; kingdom Metazoa; phylum Arthropoda; class Insecta; order Coleoptera; family Carabidae; genus Dromius; species Dromius quadrimaculatus. The sequence goes on along the minus strand of OZ022324.1, from coordinate 68,614,465 downwards.
ATTTAAACTAGAGTAAAATAGAAACTCATGATTAAAATAATTACTTTAATTACTTGAGATATGATTTACACATAAATTCAGCTCACGTCTAATAATCTTGCACAAAATTTATAATAATGGCGCTTGAAACACACATGCTGGTGGCAGTGATATTTTATATTTTCTCATTACATGGAACTCTCAGCTCGAGTAAGTTTATAAATTATTTACTTTTATCCATTCTCGGAAAATTCATAAATAAACACACCTAAATTGAGTAAAAATAATTACAGGCTTGTATTCCATTTTTAAATTAGCAAATTCAATTTCAGATCAGTCAATGGAGCAGAAATCTGGTTGTGAAGTGTCGCAAAGACAAATAACAATCATAAGTCCATTAAATGATCCTCTGGGCGATTATTTTGACACTAACACAAGTATTCCCAGAATAATAATAAAAAATCAACCGCAAATAAGAAATAATAAACGACCAACAAGACGAACAGTGATCATAAAACACCAACTACAAATCCCATAAAATAATCTACTATTGTTCAAATAAAAAATATAATATAATCCCTAATAATTCATTATTTTATAGAATAGGCTTGCATGTTCAGTTAATGTATCTAAAAATAATAAATTTGTACCCAACTTGAATAAAAATTATTATCATCCTTTCCAGCAGTTGCCAGGAGACAAATTAAAACCAAAATTAGGTTTCTAGATACTTTTTTGGGTGTAGAAAACGGTAAAAAAGTAATTGCTGCTCTAAAGTGTATGCTAAGTTCATAATCTCGAAAACCAAATCAATAAATCAACAAAAGAATAAGATGTATTTCAAAAAATAATTCAAAAATTGATAAAAATTCTGTTTTAAACTTGTATTTACTGTCTTCTTATTCTTTGACATTACAAACATCTTCAACATCGCTGTCTTGTTCTAGCACTGAAATTTTAGGTGAATTTCTACAAACATCACCTAATAAACAAGAACCACATATTGCCAAGCTCAGTAAGTTTGTTTATTTACAATTACAAGCTCTCCCACATCTTTCTTTGCAATTATTGCAAAAAATCAAATCCAAAAGAGATTTCGAAGTTGGCAGTTTTGTCATTTTGACAGGACTGGATATCTTTGAGTTAGAATCGTCCATTTTCCAATCAATGTTTGCTTATAACTTGAATGCGTGATCAAAAAATAATTAATATATTCTTGCAGCTCAGGATTTCAACTTTAATTTTGTCTTTTTTAATAATTTTTTGGAGCTCAACTTCAAGTTGCAGGAATAAAATTAAGCAAAAAACATGCATTTTCTTATATATTTCTTATATTGAAGATTACTAAAACATATCAAAATGTATCGATTTTTGAATTATCACACATTATGAAGTGTATTTTCAATTTCATTTAAAAAGCAGATGTAATAATTTCTGATTCATATAAATTAATAAAAATCGTTTTGAAAATGAAAATGTTGTCGAATGAATGCTACGAAAGAAAATTATTATTTTAAAACATGAGTTTTATTAAACAGAGACAATGTTCATCATTTTAATTATTTTTACTTTAAAAATGAAAGTATAGTGATGATAAATGTACAAGGATTCAATTTTTTATGCCTCTATTAATATATATCTTCAATTTCATAAAAGTCAGTGAGAATTTTAGAAATTTTAACTTCCGGTCGAATTTTCTATAAGAGAAAAAAAAAATTATTGAAAACTAATATCTTCCTCAGAAAGCTTAGAGTCTCCACTTTAAAATGCTTTATGGTTTTTTTAATTTGTATATATTTTAGATGAAGAAACTTTAGTTTTGCCTCGAACGTCTCGCTTGAATATTTGTATTCAGCGGCTTGACGCGCGTGGAGTTTTCGAGTTCGCTTTCGAATTTTTAATAATTTTTTATAGGGCAAAAACAAATAATGAGAGTGGCGTCATCGATACTCAAGTTCCATAGGGGTATGCGTGTGCAGCGCGTAATAATTTAGCCCTTAAAGGGGGTTGAAATGTTCGTATATCAAAATATTTCAAGTTACATGATTATATAATCAAGAATTAATTGATTTTCAATCAGTCGAAACATAAATAACATTAAACGAGTGGTGCCATCGATTCTCAAGTGCTGTGGCTGTGTGTGCGAGCAGCGCGCGGTAATACAGTTCCTAAAGGGGGCTCAGATGTTTACAAATTGAAATGCTTCAAATTTCATGACTGAATCATCAATAATCAATTGATTTCCAACTAGTAGAACATGAATAAAAATTATTTGGTTGTCTTAATCGATTTGCAAGTGCTGTGGCTGTATGTGTGAGCAATGCAGCATAATACAGCTTCTACAAGGAGCTCAGATGTTAGCTCATTGGAATGATTGAAGTTACATGATCATATAATCAAGAATTAACTGATTTTCAATCAAATTATACAAGTGGTGCAATCGATTCCTAAATGCTGTGGCTGTGTGTGTGAGCAGCGCGCGATAATACAGCTCCTAAAGGAAGCTCAGATGTTTATACATCAAAATACTCCAATCCATGATCGAATCACCAAGAATCAATTGATCTTCAACGACTAGAGCAAGAATAAAAATTATTTAGGTGTCGTAATCGATTTGCAAGTGCTGTAGCTGTGTGCGTGAGCGTAAATCAACCGATTTTCTCATTTTGTCCAGTTTAAGTGTTGAGTAATTTCTCGAAACATTCAACGACGCCCTTGATAATAATTCATCCAAATTATCCTTTGTAACAAAGTTAAAATCTATTATCTTATCAATTATCCGTCAAATCCTTACTTTACGCACCACTGATGGAAGTTAACTTTTGGCAAGATTTTCTGCTGCAATATTAAATTTGAATGATTAATTTTGAGTGTAATTCTCATGGGTAATACTAGCTTATAATTCCAAAGCTATTAATAATTTTATGAATTAACGATTATCTATAAAACCGGAACCCTAATCGTGAAAATTTATATGAAACACTAAACATTATTTCAAAAAATAAAATGAGTTTATTTGAAACATTTTTTTGATTGGAGCCTTTGTTTCTGAGATATCAGTATGCAAACTTTTTTGAATAAACATTTAGCCAAGTTCAGTTATTAGTTGACATTTTGGTACAGAGGTGGCACCACGTATCTCGTTCAGAATGCATGAAAAGTTAATATATTTATTTTTTGCTAAATGGCTGCTTGTGATCTCTCCTAGCTCACGCTCTTATATACCTAAGCTGACAATGGGCCAACATTCAACTGTCTAACAGTTGTTGCCTGGCAACCACCGAACATCTAGTGACCATAGCCTGTCAATCATGTCCGACAATTGAACATCGAGCTTGTCAATACTAGGATTACAGTTACAGCGAATTCAATTGAATAATTACGTGACCTAATTACTACAAATATTTCATATTTGTGACAATATTTCGGCCCCCTTTTCGAGCCTATTGCATGCACATATAAATGTGAGATTTGGCATACTTAAAGTATATATGGAGAAGGAGTGCAGAGAATTAGAATTATGTATCCAATTTTGATTTATATATCAATACGTGTAGAGAAAAATTTTCATCTCTTTTTAGAAATATTGCATGCACGAAAGAATGTGAGATTTAGCACACTCAAATTTTCTATGGAGGAGGAGTGCAGAAAGTGGAAATTATATACAGGCTGTTACATTTCAATTGTATTTTAATACGTGAAAAAAAATATTTTGTACCCCTTTTTGAGCATATTGGATGCACGAAGGAATGTGAGATTTGGCATACTTGAAATATACATTGAGAAGGAGTGCAGAAAGCTAAAATCATATACCGGGTGTCCAATTTTCATTTCACGTGAAGAGACCACTTCATATCGCGCGCACGAAGGAGATATGGCTTACCTGAAGCTCATAGAGAAGAAGGGCAGAAAACTGCAATTTTATACAGGGTGTCCCATTTCAATTTACCGCTGAATACGATATTACTTTTTGCTGGAATATATCGACAAATATGCACCGAATGGGAGAATATCTGAAGTAAAATTTTAATAATTTATTTTCTCCCTCCGAAGAGAGAGGAAGGGTAGATATTGCGCACACGAAGGAATGTGAGATTTGGCGTACTTGCAGTTTATATAGAGAAGGATTGCAAAGAGTTAAAATTACAAACAGGATGTCCTATTTCAATTTTACGTGAAAAGAAAACTTTGTACCGCATGCACGAAGGAAGGTGAGATTTGCCACACTTGAAGTTTATATTAAGAAGAAGTACAGAGAACTAAAATTATATACAGGGTGTACCATCTTGATTTACTGTTGAATACGACTGGAATATATCGAGAAGTCATTTAAAATCAACTTGAATAATTTTTTAAAATCATTTTTTGGGTTTAGTAGGGTCTAAATCATGAAGACTCACCAAAATCTCAAATTGTCAAAAATCGCAACTACAATACTAATATAATATTGCACGTACGAAGGAATGAGAGATTTGGCATACTTCAAGTTAATATGGAGAAGGAGTGCAGACAGCCAAAATCCTAATTTCAATTTGAATTCAAACTAGAAAATTTTGAAGTACGGTCGAATTTCGACCACTAAGCAACCAATAATTGAAATTAAAAAATATATATATATATATATATATATATATATATATATATATATATATATATATATATATATATATATATATATATATATATATATATATATATATATATATATATATATATATATATATATATATATATATATATATATATATATATATATATATATATATATATATATATATATATATATATATAATTGCAATGATTATTTGCCTTATCTCGAAAAATGGGTCAAAGATATACGTGTAATTTCCCTTGTATGTACGTATAAAGTTGCTCAATTGTATTGTTCGCAATATGACAGTTTTAATTACTGTGCTTGTAATGCTAGTCACGTGGAGAGAATACTCAAGAGATTTCAGTGGAAGATGTTGAATATGATAATGAAAATAATTCTATTGTAATAAACATGACAATTTTGCGCTCATTCATTATTTGAATTACAAGAAAATAATATTAATTAAATTCAAAGAACAAAATAATTTTGGCAATAAGTCCAGGAATTCGTCCAAATGTTTTAACTCTTATTGAATTACGTGTACATTTTTCAGAAATATAAAATAAAAATTATCAGCTTGACAAAAAAGTATTTATCATTTGCAATGAATGCAATATTTACATGCAAATTTGACCTAAAATTTTCTGTAATCAATATGAGCCCATTGACATTAATTTTGTTGGAATTTTATTACCAATATTAACTATTTGTCTGTTTCATAGTTTACAGTAGGCTTGGCACGTAAATAAAATTTATTTCCAAAAGCACTAATTTATATTCATTTTAACATCGAAATTACACGTTGTAGTTCATTTTGTAGCCGCATTTTCAATTTTATTACTTGTAATATTCAAAATAATTTGTATTTTGTGCAGTACAATAATTTTTACATGAAACAATTTTTTTCAGTCATCATTTGAAGCTTATCCCACTTCTGAAAAAATTTGGGCTTTTTTGATTCTGTAATGTTTTTGTGTACTAATTTTGATAATTTTAATGAAATATTAACGAGTAAACAAAATTGACCTATTTACTTGAAAAACATTTCCACGTATTCAAATAAAATAAATTCACGAGCATTTTTAATGAAGCCAAATATATTTTTGTATATCAAATTTCATACTAATTGGCACAAAATACAGTAATTGAAATATGAGAGTTTCGATGACCTCACAGTTTCGGTCCCACGTGGACCATCCTCAGAATTTGATATTTTTAGTGATGATGGTGCACGTTAAAAAATGTGCATGCACGCATGATTTTTAGTTTTTAGTAGTCATGGAAACAACAATTAAGAAGAGTGCCGAGTTTTTTCAGTTTATTTGCGTTAAAAAAATCAATAGACATCGTTCTGCCTGATTTGCGGCTTGCTTATTGTGTCTAATGGATTTGAATGTTCCGGAGCTTCGTTAAGAGCCTTCCTTCCCATTATTACATTAGGTACATCATTAGCCAGCAAATAGATTTAACGAATCCATTTCCAAGGTTATTATGCAGATTGCCACAGGTTATGTTTCAACTTTTGGAACATTTCAGGATTAGAATCTGCATTTCTCGTTGCTTGCATTGCGCGAGTCAGCAGTCACGCGGCAAAAGCCAATTGCGATTTGTCGTCCTTTCCATTCGTACCGGGATTATGGTCCATACAGGACCTTCTTGTCTTCGAATCATCCTTGCGTGATTTGTTTTTGTGCTGGATTCAGACGTAATCCCTGATTTCAGTGGTTTTGTTGTGTGGTTGTACGTTTTTGGCGCTGGTTGTCGAACTCTGGAATTTTATATTTGATTTTGTGGGGCAAAGGTGAGTGCTTTTAAAGGTTTTCTCTTCCGTATATTTTATGAAATTGTTGGGGAAAGGTGGGTACTTTGAAATTTTCATGCTTTAAAATGTTTTTAGAGCACATGTGATTTCGTTACAATAATAATGTTACCGTGCACGTACACAGGAAATAATAGTTCTTGTCAATAATTTATTTCAAATCTAGCTGGGCTTTCTAAATGGAAGCATACATAACTAAGTCAATTATCTGTCATTTATGATGAAGTATCCAAGCGTAACTGTACTGGCTGCGGCGGTACACATGTCTAAACTGAAGCAATGATGATACTTTACCTTATTACTTCCGAAATTCACTTTTCTGTTTGCATCTTTTAATTCATCCATTGTTTTTTCTTCTCTTTCAATTTCCTCTTTATACATTATTTCTATTTCTCTTTTTATTTCATAACTTTTGATTTCTAGTAATTCTATTGTTTTGTTGTTTATTAAATTTGGGTCATTTTTGTTCTTAATTTCTTTTAAGGGTGGAACTTTCCTTTTTTCAAGATTTTATCTGTTTGTAATTTATGTATTTCATTGTATCTTTCAATTCATTAATTGCTATTTCTTCTTCTCCAATTTTCTCGTTATACAAATATTATTCATTTTTCTTTTTGCCTTCTAGTAATTCTTTAAAAAAAGTATTTTTCCACCTTCCCCTGATTTCCTTGTCGTTCGTTGGAATCTGACCATTTTTGTTCTTAATTTGTTTTTTTCTTTCCTCAAGCTTTTCTATTTTCCTTTTGGTTTCGCTTTATTCGACTGCCGAAGTCATTTGATTTTTTCTTATTTTCTATTTGTATTGTTTCCTTCACTCTATTTCTCTGTAATTTTCTTGTTATTATCTGTATTTCTCCTTTTGGTTTATTACTTTTGCCTCTTAGTTATCCTTCAAATTGTTCTTTCCACCTTCCCATAATTTTTTTGTTGTTTATTGAAACTTGGTCATTTTTGTTTTCAATTTGTTTTTTCTATGTAATTTATATAGTTTGTTTCTTCTTTTATTTCATCAATTGTTATCTCTTCTTTTACAATTTCCTTGTCATCATTCAAATTTATTTTTCTGGTTTATTACTTTTGCCTTTTAGTTCTTCTTAAAATTGTTTTTCCCATTTTTCCATACTCTCTTTTTTGTTTTTTGCTCTTGATTTGTTTTAAGGGTGCATCTTTTTCTTTCCCCAAACTTTTGGTGATCTTAAAGAATAATTTCTTATTTTCCTTGTAGTTTTGCTCCATTTGACTGCCAAAATCTTCCAGTTGTTTCTTATTTTCTATTCGTATTATTTCCTGAATTTCTTTTTTTCTGTTATTTTTATGTTTTATTGCATCTTCTATTTTATTCATCGTTATCTTATAATTTTTTTGTTATTATTTATATTCTCTTTCTGATCTATTATTTTTGCCTTCTAGTATTTCGTTAGAGTTTTTTTCATATCCCCGTGATTTTTTGTTTTAAACTTGTTTTAGGGGTGAGTCTTTATTGCCTCAAGTTTTTGGTACTTTGAACAATAGTTTTTGTTTTTTTTTTTGCTCAATTTGACTGCCAAACTAATCTCATTTTTCCTTATTTTCTGTTTGTATTATTTCCTTCACTTTTTTCAATGTATGTTATATGTTTCATTGCATCTTCTATTTTATTCATTTTTTTTGTACAATTCCCTTGTTGCTATTCATGATTCTCTTTTTGGTTTATTTGTTTTGCCTTCTAGCAATTCTTCAAAGTTTTATTTCCACTTTTCCATATTTTTTTTTGTCGTTTATTGAAATCTGGCAGTTTTGGTTTTCAATTTGTTTTAAGGATGTAATTTTCTCTTTCCTCAAGCTTTTGGTGGCTTTAAAGAATAGTTCTCTATTTTTCTTGGCCTTTTGCTCCATTTGACTACCAAAATTATTCCATTCCTCCTTATTTTCTGTTTTTGTTGTCTCCTTCATTTTCTTTCTATGTGATTTATATATTTTATTTCTTCTTTTATTTCAATAATTGTCATTTATTGTCTTCCAATTTTCTTGTTATTATTCATTTTTCTCTTTCGGCCCTAATACTTTCTCCTTTTTGTAATTGTTCAAAGTGTTCTATCCACTTTTCCATGATTTCTTTGTTGTTTTGAAGGCGGATCTTTTCCTCGAGTTTTAGTAGCTTTGAAGAATATTTTTCAATTTTCCTCGTAGTTTTGCACTATTTAACTGTCAAAATTGTCTTATTCTTTCTTCTTTTCTATTTGTATCATTTCCTTCATTCTATTTTTCTGGAATTTATATGTTCCACTGTTTCTTTTATTTCATTGTTATCTTTTATTTTCCGATTTCTTTGTTCTTATTTGTATTTCTCTGTCTGGTTTATCACTTCTGCCTTCTAGCAATTCTTCGGAGTATTATTTAAACCTCTTCATGATTTACTCGTTTATAAAAATCTGACCAATCTTGTTTTTAACTTGTTTTGTGTTTTCAAGAATAATTTTTTTATTCTCTTTGGAATTTTGATCTATTTGACGACCAAAATCGTACTATTTTTTCTTTATTTACTGTTTGAATTATTTCCTTCACTCTTTTCCACTGAAATATATATATCTCATTGCTTCTTTTATTTCATCATCTGTTTTCTTGTCTTCTCAAGTTTCCTTGTTATATATTATTTCTATTTCTTCTTCTGTATAATTACTTTTGCCTTCTAATACACATCAAAGTGTTTTTTCTACGTCCCCATTTTTTGTCTATTGGAATCTAATCATTTTTGTTCTCAACTTGTTACTCAAGTTTTTTATTTTACTTGTGGTTTTGTTTTATTTGACTGCAAAATCATCCCATTTTTCTCTTATTCACTATTTGTATTATTTCTTTCACTTTTTTGTGTAATTTGTATGTTCCATTGCATGTTTCATTTCATTATTTGTTTTCTCTTCTCCTCCAATTTATTCATTCTAAATTATTTCTATTCCTTTTTCTGGTATATTAGTTTTGTCTTCTAGTAATTCTTCAAAGTTTTTTTCACACTTCCTTATGATTTCTTAGTCGTTTATTGAATTCTGACCATTTTTGTTCTCAACTTGTTCCCTGAGTTTTTTATTCTCCTTGTTGTTTTGCTTCATTTGACTGCCAAAATAATCCCATTCTTCCTTATTTTCTGTTTGTATCATTTTATTCACTTTTTTTCCAGTGTATGTTATATGTTTTATTGCATCTTTTATTTGATTAATTCTTATCCTTTTTTGTACAATTTCCTTGTTGTTATTTATGATTCTCTTTCTGGCTTATTTCTTTTACCTTCTAGCAATTCTTCAAAGTTTTATTTCCACCTTTTCATAATCTTCTTGTCGTTCATTGAAGTCTTGCCATTTTTGTTTTTAATTTGTTTTAAGGGTGAATTTTTCTTCTTTACTAAAGTTTTTGGTGGCTTTGAAGAGAACTTATTTATTTTCTTTGTAGTTTTGCCTTATTTGACTGCCAAAATCAACCAATACCTTTTTATTTTTCATTTGTATTATTTCCTTTACTTTTTTTTCTTTGTAATTTATATGTTTAATTGCAATTTTTATTTTATTTATTGTTATCTCTTCTTTAAGAACTTCCTTGTTATTGTTTATATATATCTTTCTAGTTTTATTTCTACCTTCTAGTAATTCTTCAAAATGTTTTCTCTACTTTTCCATGATTTCTTTGTGGTTTCTTGAAACTGTTTTTGTGAATATTTTCGAATTTTTCTTATATTTTTGCACCATTTAATAGTAAAAATCGTCTAATTCTTTCTCCTTTTCTATCTATATATTTCCTTTCACTCTTTTCTCTGTAATTTATATGTTTCATTGCTTATTTTATTTCATCAATAGTTATTTTATCTCTTCCAATTTCTTTGCTCTTATTTCTATTTCCCTTTCTGGTTTATCACTTCTGCCTTCTAGTAGTTCATCGAAGTATTCTCTTCACCTTCATATGATTTCTTTATCGATTATTAAAATCTGGCAATTTCTGTCCTCATCTCGTTTTAGGAGTATTTGACTGCCAGAATCGTACCATTTTTCTTTATTTATTGTTGATATTATTTCTTTCACTTCTTTTCACTGTAATTTATATGTTTCTTTGCTTCTTTTATTTCTTCAATTGGTTTATTTTGTCCTCCAATCTCCTTATTATATATTATTTCTATTCCTCTTTCTGATTTATTACTTTTGCTTTTTAGTAGTTCTTTAAAGTGTTCTTTTCGCCTTCCCATGGTTTTATTTTTGTTTATTAAAATTTGACTATTTTTGTTCTTAACTTGTTACTCAAGTTTTTTATTTTCCTTGTGGTTTTGCTTTGTTTGACTGCCAAAATCATCCAATTTTTTCCTGTTCACTATTTCTCAGTGTAATTCATGTGTTTGATTTTTAATCTTTATTTCATTAATTGTTTTCTCTTGTCCTCCAATTTCCTTGTTTTACATTATTTCTATTTCTCTTTCTGGCTTATTACTTTTGTCTTCTAGTAATTCATCGAAGTGTTTTCCACACTTATTCATGATTTCTTAGTCGTTTATTGAATTCTGACCATTTTTGCTCTCAACTTGTCCTTCAAGTTTTTTATTCTCCTTGTAGTTTTGCATTATTTGATTGCCAAAATCATCCAAATTTTTTTTATTCACTATTTGTATTACTTACTTCACCTTTTCTTGTGTGTAATTTATATGTTTCATTGTATCTTTTATTTCATTGATTGTTTTCTCTTCTCTTCCGATTTCCTCGTTATACATTATTTCTATTTCTGTTTCTGGTTTATCATTTCTGTCTTCTAGTAATGTTTTTCACCATTTCTCATGTTCCTTTGTCGCTTATTGAATTCTGACAATTTTTGTTCTTGTCTTGTTTTAAAGGTGATTTTTTCTCCAAGTTTTTCATTTTCCTTGTAGTTTGTAGTTTTTTTTATTCGATTGCCATTTTTCTTGTCCACTTTTTGTATTATTTCTACCACTTTTTTTCTGTGTAATTTATATGTTTCATTGCATCTTTCATCTCAATCATTGTTTTCTGTTTTTTGCAATTTTCTCGTTTTAAATTGTTTCTATTTCTCTTTTTAAGTTATTATTTTTGTCTTCTAGTAATTTTTCAAAGTGTTTTTTTTCCTTGTAGTTTTGCATTATTTGACTGCCAAAATCATCCCATTTTTCCTTATTTACTATATGTATTATTCCCTTCACTTTTTTTGTGTAATTTATAGTGGTTCATTGCATCTCTCATTGCATTCACAAGTCCAACTATGAAATGATTTTAAAAACATTGTACAAGAATAATACAATAATAAAACAATAAAAATCAACTGATTTATGAAACATATTGATTAAAGATAAATAATACAAATAAAAAAAAGGAATTAGGAAAGAATGGAAAGTTTTTGGCAGTCAAACAAAGTAAAAGTACAAGGAAAATGAAAAATTATTCAGAAAAGTTATCAAAAACTTGAGAGAAAGAAAGACCCAGCTAAAAACAAGAATGATCAGAATTCAATAAACGACAAAAAAAATCATGAGAAAGTGTGGAAAACAAAAATAATAAGCCAGAAAGAGAAATAGAAATAATGTATAACAAGGAAATTGGAGGAAATAATACAAATAGTGGACAAGAAAAAATGGCAGTTAAATAAATCAAAACTATAAGGAAAATAAAAAACTTGAGAAAAGCAAAAATTCATCCTTAAAACAAGTCAAGAACAAAAATAGTCAGAATTCAATGAACAGCAAAGAAAGTGTGAGACACACTTTAAAGAGTTACAAGAAGACAAAAATAATAAACCAGAAACAGAAATAGAAATAATTTATAACGAGGAAATTGGAGGAGAAGAGAAGACAATCAATGAATGAAAAAAATGAAGTTGATACATGATACATAGCATGCAGAGATATAAATCTTTAGCAGTGCCATCTACCATGATGCGCTATGACGTCACAACAACATTGCGGTTTTTCGTAACCTTTTCAAACGTCAATCATTTTAAAGTCGTGTTTGTCAGTCACAACGATTTTTCTTAACGAAAAAATTAGTGTCAATAATTCATTTACAATATTTTTGCCTTCCTAGTTATTCAATTGATATCATGTAGGCTTTTGACAGTTTGATGGTTGACTGTTATCGTTGTCTAGGTGCAGTTGCTATATTTATTTCCAATTGAACTGTTTATAAAGTTGAATTGAATACATGAGAAGCGGTGACAATAAATTCTTAAATTTTCAAACCGTAATACTTGACAGGTACGAATACTCTAATTTAAAATCCAAATTAGTACTTTTACATCTTTTTAGAATTGTTAGCAATGGCGGCATTTTTGCTCCACGATTGGGAGAAAGAATTAGACGTAATGAGGCCTTCCCAGCTTTTGGATCAACATTTCGGCTTGGGCTTATCATCTACAGATCTTTTGGCCCCTTTTACCATCCCCCAACATGATCTACGAGCCCGCCCTAGCTATTACAGATTTTGGCGAGTGCAACGTCCCAAACAAGACGTCGGTTCTGTGGTAAAATGTGGCAAAGAGCATTTTCAGGTGAATTTGGACGTCCAACAGTTTTCTCCTGAAGAAGTACAAGTAAAAGTGGTGGATAATTTTATTGTGGTGGAGGCTAAACATGAAGAAAAACAAGACGAACATGGATTTGTTTCCAGACAGTTTGTTCGTAGATATGTGCTGCCAGAAGGGCATGATATTCAGCAAGTGACGTCTTCATTGTCTTCTGATGGAATTTTGACTATTACAGCCCCAAAAACAACACTAGAAAATAAAGAACGGATTATATTCATCAATCAAACTGGGCCGCACAAATCGGCCGAAAAAATTGCCCCTGAAGAGAAAAGAGAATCATAAATGTTATTATTTGTTAGTTAATTCAATTTGGAACAAAGAGAAAATATTTTTGTTTGTAATGTTCAATCTGATAAAATAAATACAATTTTCGTTTTGCATATTTCATTTCGGTGATACGTGACATTTTATTGACGGGATTAATTTCCCAATAGGTCACAATAATTCAAAAGAATTTATATTTGCAATTTATAATTGGAGATTCAAATCTTTGTGGGAGTGTACTGAATTCAGTATTATAATATTTCGATATCGATTCTACATTACCTGCGACAAGGAACGCTTCCAGATGAACTTGCATATCAACTACTTCAGGTGAAAGGCGGACATGAAGAGGAATTTGTACATGGTTGCATCTCCAGACAATTTACGCCCGAGGACTACAAAGTAGATGGATTCGCCTCTAGCCTTTATCGGATAACATGCTCAGCATTTTGGCACATATTGTCAGAGCTGCTCAGGCTCAAAAGGAAATCTATATTGTACAAAGCTATCAAATAAACATAATTGCGGATTTCGGTACCTCAACAGGTAAAAGCAGAGCTGGCACTTCTTCACAACCTCTGTATGACAATTCTTGCTTTATCCCCAATATACGAGGTGTGTAGTAAAACAACGGCGTCGTTGTTCTCAGTCTTGATAGCAGTACTGAAAGGCTACAACTGGTAGGGTCTTTCACATCCTTTGGGAAGTTTTCCATTCTCAAAATGACATCCTTTTAGAACATTATTCAATTTCAGGTGAAGAAAAAGTTATAACGACGTAGAATAACAACAACAGGAATGTCTTCTGCTCTGTTGTGAGGCTTTGGCACAAATCTTCGGTGAAAGTGTTCAAGTTCAACTGACCATCCATCATCCTTATTGTTACACAACTGTCTGTTCTTACAAGAACTCTCATACAGCTGACGTTTTCGTCAGAGGAGCAACAGGAGGTGTAAAACTCTGCTCAGTTGTGAGGTTTTGGCACAAACCTTTCGTTTGCTAATCTTTGGTTAAAATTGGACGTACGGTGAAAGTCTGCAATTATAACTGGTCACCCATCAGTCTGTTCTTAGAAGAACCCTCACATGTTCGACGTACGTTCTTCGTTTTCGTCAGTTCGAAGTTAAAGGTACTACCAGTTAAAGCCTTTCAGCACTGCTACCAAGACTGAAAACAACGACTCCTGGTGTATCAGTGCCGAAGGGAATTACTTTGGAGATGACAATATTATCAAACAACGGTCTGTTCTTACAAGATTGGCATGGTTCGTCTGGAACTTTACAAAAATGCCCTTGATAGGGAATGTTCTCCATAGACCTGTCTCAGCTTTTCGTAGGTTAGATTTGCGGAATCCTCAAGTTTAACACCAAACTTGATGATCTAACGGTGCTCTTGATCCAGCTGCTTCATTTTCGTACCACACAACAGAACATAACTGAACTGATGGTCCTTTTAAAAATCACATGATGTAGATTAGAGTTTGACGGATGGTTCATCCAGAATGAGCCTTGATTGTTTTCAACCTGGTGATTCATTCAATCCTTGGGCCTTTACTTGAGCAAATATATATAAAAATGATTGATTGTGGGAAGACGTCAGTGTTGAGATTCTATAGATGGTTGTCAGGAGCTAAATTTAGGCACTTGCGTTGCTGTATGCTCTGCATACGACCGGAGACTTCACCTCAGATTTTCGGGCAAAAGTGTCCTATTCTTGGATGGTTCTTACTTGTCTCTGACCTAATAATTCAATTGATCCTTGTACCATTGCTTGATAGAATGATGGAAACGGTTGGTCGTAGATGTCAGTGCTAAGATCCTGGAGAAGGTTGCTATGTGATCTGTGTGCAGCTGGAGATATTGCCATAGTTGTTTGAACACGAGGTTTAGCCAGGAAGAACCTAGCTTGTCTCTGATCTAGTGATCCAGTTGATCCATGTGCCATTGCTTCATCAATATTTAATTATCTGTTAAAATCTCAGAGACACAACAGGAGATCAGAAATTTTGAACAGTTGTGAGGTTTTGGCACAAACCATCGTATGCAAATCTTTGATCAAAAATAGATGTACACTGAAAGTGTTTGACTATTACTGGTCAGGTCGTTCAACAGTCTGTTCTTAAAAGGACCCTCACACGTTCGACGTTTTTGTCAGTTCGTAGTTAAAAGCCCTACCAGTTGGAGCCTTTCAACACTGCTAGTAAGACTGAGAACAACGACTCCGCTGGTGTATCGCTGCCGAAGGGAATTACTTTGGAGAGAACAATATTGTTACACAACGGTCTCTTCTTACAAGAATCCTCACACGTTCGACGTTTTCGTCTGGGGAACAACGGGAGATCAAAATTCTTTTCAGTTGTGGAGTCTTCTTCAATTTGAAGTTGAAGGTTTCCCTGGGCAAGGCTTATCTTGAACGTTTCCTTGACCTTCTAAAAATGATTTGTGGCAGACTTGTGCCCTGGATGGGGAGTGTTCCCCAAAGGCCTGTCTCAACTTTTCAAAGGAAGAACTTGATGGTCTAACGTTGCTCTGAATCCGGCGGTTCCGTTTTCGTTCAAAGCACAACTGAGCTGATGACTTCAGTCTGTTCTTAGAAGGACCCTCACACGTTCGACGTTTCCGTCCATTTGAAGTTGAAGCTCTTTCTTGGCAAGGTCTACCTTCATTGTTTTTTCGACCTTCCAAAAATGATTTGTGTAAGCGAAAAACTTGTGCTCTTATCAGGGAATATTTCCCATAGGTCTGTTTCAACTTTTCAAAGGTCACACTTGCGGATTCCTCAAGTTTAACACAAAACTTGATGGTCCAAAGTTGCTGCAAATCCCACACAACAAAACACAACATGTTCGACGTTTCTGTCAGAGGAACAACAGGAGATCAAAAATTCTGTTCAGTTGTGAGGTCCTGGCACAAACCTTAGGACAAAAATTATATTTACGTTGAAAGTGTTCAACTATAAGTGGTCACCCATCAGTCTGATCTTAGGAGAAACCTCACACGTTCGAAGTTTTCGTCAGTTTGAAGTTGAAGGTCTTCCTTGGCAAGGTTCATCTCAAACGTTTTCTCGGCCCTCCAAAAATGATTTATGTCAACGAAAAACTTGTGTCCTTGAGGGAAAATATTTCTTATAGGCCTGTCTTAACTTTTCAAAGATTAGATTTGCTGATTCCAAGTGTAATACCATATTTGATGAACTAACGTTGCTTTGTATCCGGCTGTTCAATTTCCGTTCAAAGCACAACTAAACTAATGACATCAGTCTGCTCTTAGAAAGACGTTCGACGTTTTCGTCAGTTTGAAGTTGAAGGTTTCCCTTGGCAAAGTTCATCTCAAACATTTTCTTGGCCTTGCGGATTCCCCAAGTTAAACACAAAACTTGATGGTCAAACGTTGCTCTGAATCCGGCTGTTTCATTTTCGGATCACACAATAAAACATTACTTGTTCGATGTTTTCGTCAGAGATCAAAAATTGAGCTCAATTGTGAGGTTTTGGCACAAACCCTTCGTAAATGCAAACCTTTGATCAAAATTAGATGTACGGTGAAAGTCTGTATCTATAACTGGTCACCCATCATCATTTTTGCTACATGACGAACTGTTCTTAGAAGAACCTTCGCACGTTTGACGTTTCCGTCAGTTCGAAATTAAAGGCACTACCAGTTGGAGCCTTTCAGCGCTGCTACCAGGACTGGGAATAACTACTTTGGAGAGGACAATATTGTTATACAACAGTCTGTTCTTACAAGAATTCTCACACGTTCGGTTTTTTTGTCAGGGGAACAACAGGAGGTCAAGAATTCTGCCCAGCTGTGAGGTTTTGGCACAAACCTTTGGTATGCAAATCTTTGGTCAAAATTAGATGTAAGGTGAAAGGCTTCAACTATAATTGGTCATCCATCATCTTTATTGTTACACGATGGTCAGTTCGTACCACACAACAAAACACAATATGTTTAACGTTTTCGTCAGAGGAACAACAGAACACAAGTTTTGCTTAGCTGTGAGGTTTTGGCACATACCTTTCGTAAATGCAAACCTTTGGTCCAAATTAGATGTACGGTGAAAGTTTTCAACTATAACTGGTCACCCATCATCCTTATTGTTACACGACAGTCTGTTCTTAGGAGAACCCTCACACGTTCGACGCTTAAGTCAGTTTGAAATTGAAGATCTCCCTTGGATAGGTTTATCTCAAACATTTTCTTGGCCTTTCAAAAATGATTTGTGCTAGCTACTTGTGTTCTTGTTAGGGAATGTTCCCCATAGGCCTGTTTCAATTATTTAAAGGTCAAACTTACGGATTCTCCAAGTTTAAGACAAAACTTTATGGCATAACGTTGCTCTAAGTCCGGCTGTTCCATTTTCGTACCACATTACAAAACATAGCATGTTCGACGTTCTCGTCAGAGGAACAACAGGAAATCAAAAATTTTGCTCAGTTGTGAGGTTTTGGCACAAACCTTTGATCAAAATTAAATGTACAGTGAGTGTCTCTAACTATAACTGGTCACCCTTCATCTGTATTGTTACACGACGATCTGTTCTTGGAAGAACCCTCATATCAGTGAGGTTAAAGATCTTCCTTGGCAAGGTCCACCTTAAACGTCTCCTCGACCTTCCGAAAATGATTTGTGCTAGCAAAAAACTTGTGCCCTTGATAGGAAATGTTTTCCATAGTCCTGTCTCAACTTTTCAAAGGTCACACTTGCGTATTCCCAAAGTTTTAGACAAAACTTGATGGTCTAAAGTTGCTCTGAATTTTCGTACAAAGCACAACTAAACTGACGGCTCTTAGAAAGACCCTCACACGTTCGACGTTTTCGTCAGTTTGAAGGTGAAAGTCTTCCTTGGCAAGGTTCATTTCAAACGTTTTTTTGGTCGTCCAAAAATTATTTGTGGCAGCGAAAAACTTGTGCTCTTATCAGGGATGTTTTCGTCAGTTCGAAGTTGAAGGTCCTACCAGTTGGAGCCTCTCAGTACTGCTACCAAGACTGGGAACAACGACTCCGCTGGTGTATCGCTGCCGAAGAGAATTACTTTGGAGAGAAAAATATTGTTACACAACGGCCTGTTCTTACAAGAACCCTCGTACGTCCGATGTTTTCGTCAGGCGAACAACAGTTAAAAATATTTGCTCAGTTGTGAGGCTTTGGCACAAACCTTTCGTTTGAAAATCCATGGTCAAAATTAGATGTACGGTGAAAGTGCTCAACTATAAATGTGACCTTCAAAAAATCACTTATGGCAGCGAAAAACTTATGCCCTCAATAGGGAATATTTCCCATAGACCTGTCTTAGCTGTTCAAAGGTTAACTTGCAGATTTCCAAAGTTTAATACCAAACTTGATGGTCTAACGCTCCTTGGCATCCGGCTGTTCAATTTTCGTTCGAAGCACAACTTAACCGATGGCATCAGTCTGCTCTCAGAAGGACTCTCACACGTTCGACGTTTTCGTCAGTTTGAAGTTGAAGATCTCCCTTGGCAAGGTTCACCTTGAACGTTTTCTCGACCTTCCAAAAATGATTTGGACCAGCAAAAAACTGGTACTCTTGTCAGGGAATATTCCCCATAGTTCTGTCTTAACTTTTTAAAGGTCACACTTGCGGATTCCTCAAGTTTAACACAAAACTTGATGGTCTAACGTTGCTCTGAATCCAGCTGCTCCACTTTCGTATCACACAACAAAACACAACTGAAACTGATGGCTCTTTCAAAAGCCACATGATGTAAATTACAGTTGGACGTCTCATCTACTTACATAATAAATTATTTGTCCTTTTCTTGGATGGTTCATCCAGGATGAGTCCTAATTGCCTTTAACCTGGTGATTCAATTAATCCTTGGGCCATTACTTGAGCACTATTTGATTATCCGTTGGATTCTTTCAATAAAAACGGTTGGTTGTGGAAAGCCATCAGTGCTGAGATCTTGTAGATAGTTGTCAGGAACTAGGTTTAGGACGATTTCGAGAACATGGATGGGTGAAAGTGTTATCATTCTTGAATGGTTCATCCAGGAAAAACCTTGTTTTGATCCTTGTACCATTGCTTGACCAATATTTGATTCTCTGTAAGACTCTTTCAATAGAAATGGTTGGTTGTAGATGTCATTGTTGAGATCCTGCAGATGGTTGCCAATAAGGGAGCCAATCTGTGGTGATGGTGCCGGATAGCTAGCGGGAAGGAAAAGGGCAGAGGCTACGACGTGATAAAAAGGCTACAGTTGCGGAGGGTGGCGGCTTTGAAGCAGGAGCCACAACGGGCGTCGTTTCGATGACTTTGTAACAGGAATCACTCGACAGCGGAGGTTGAGTAACCCTGTTAACACGACGTTACTGAGACTCTGAAACAGAAGTCACAACGGATGCGGAACGGTTTAGTTGGTCTGATGCAGAGCACTACTAGGATACTAGACTCAATTACTCTTAGCAAAGATTTCGGTAAACAGGAATTACAGCAGCTGAAGGTTGACTAACTGGAACAGCAACATTGTGTTTTACTAAACAGTGCTACTAACAGCAGTTTTTCAGATACTTGAAGAGTTTGAAAGGAGGATGCTTGGATGTTTGAACACGAAATGGGCGGAAGTGTATCTTTTTTTGGATGGCTCAGCCAAGAAGAACCTTGCTCATCTCTAACCTAGTGATCCAATTGATCCTTGTGCCATCCCTTGACCAATATTCAATTTTATGTTAAACTCTTTCATTACAAACTGTTGGTCAAGGTAAGACATTAGTGTTGAGATCCTGGAGATGGTTGCAGGAACTAGGTATCGGCACTTGCGGCGCTTTGCACGGCCGGAGGCTTCGCCTTAAATGTTTGGATGATTTTGAAGGCACTGACTTGTTTGTCTCCAGTTGACTTCTCGTCTTTATGCTCCCTTTGTCCTTCTGCTCTAGCTTTGAGAAAATCACATGCTCCACATGTGTTTTCAGCGTGATCATTCGGAAGTTTGAACAAAGCTACATTCGCTGGTTCTTTGTCCGCATCTAGAAAAAATTGGTTCATGGTTATTGATAGTCTTGGGCTCATGTACTGTCCCACAAAACGCGTAGCGCAGTTCGGCACTATTCAAGGATGTTGTTTGAAATTTCGAGCAACACCTTTACTTTAATGCCATTCACAAAACAGTCTTCAACATATCTTTATGGGCAGTTAGTCGTCAATATAGTCTTAAAGGGCATTCAAACGGACATTTTCTAGGATCATGCCTGTTTGTCCAACAAGACCTTTTTCTTAAAGGACGACCAAAGGTACGGAGTCGAAACTGTTAATGAATACTGGAGATTACAGTCCAAAAGTCTAGTAGAAAGTTCAAGTTTCTTAATTGATTCGTTATGAAGATACAGTCTTTCAAAATTGATCATCTGATTGAAACATCAAAACGGGGTACTTTTGTTGAAGTTAAGCACGAAGGGAGGTCCCATAGCATGTGTAATAAATGATCGTGAAGTGAGCATCTATAAGATTACTGTATTTATTGGATAAATTTCAATTATTTCTAGTACAATTGTAGCGGTAGTGCTGTACTGAGGTCTCATGAGGCTGTATAATAGAACAAAAGTCATTACAAAGGTATGTTTCCTAGATATTTGAACGTTTATAGAATATGTTTGTATTTGTTGCCTGTTGCGTGATGAACACTGGATTGCAACAAGCATGACTTCAAATTAATTCATGTGTAGTATGAATAATGAGAAAACTTATAAGTCAATTTTGTAAAGTAGGTGCTTACATCTTTATAGAGTCCCTGAAAATCGGAATCAAATGGAAGGGTAGTGAAAATATCACAACAAAGGTCACGGATCGCTTGGTATTAAAAAAAAAAAATCAATATTATAGTAATGTAGGGCATTGTGGAACAAATAAACGTAGGAGTATGAGGCCAGAGTAATCGCGAACAGCAAACGTCCATCGCAGCTTGATTGGTTTATCTGAACCGTTTGTGTTCATACATGCGTACGGATTAAACAATTCTGCCCCATATTGCTGTTGTTCGGTGCTCCGAACTCCACCCACCTAATATATGTTGGGTCGAATTGCACCAGTGCTTCCCAACTGCTCCGAAAACACTAAAAGATGAAGAGTAACACAAATTTCAACCTTACATTTGGCGCAGTCGGCTATCCTTCTCATTTCAAGTCGTAGACATTATTTGGAAGTGGCGATTTGTTGATGACAGCCTCTTGAACATAACTCAAATAGCACCAATAAGAAACTTATTACAAGAAAGTCTTTCTACTCTTGAAAGTATTGTTTTGAAATTGTCGAATGAAATCAACAAATACGAGTTTAATAGTAGCATTGTTTTCGATTCAGTTTTCAGAATTAGCTGGTTGCATTTTTTGTTGGGATGTAAAAACTGTTTGGAGACCATCCGGTTCAAAATTTAATTAAAAAGTTTTCGAGCTTTTTGCTGCTTCTGATCTTCATGTTTTTAGTTTTGTTTTTCGCGGGGATCGTTACGTGTTATCCAAGAACAGAAACAAATTCTGAATATTGGGTTACACAGATGTAAAAGTATTGATACTTTTAATGTGCGTGATGATTACGTACAATTTTAATCTACTTTTGAAGCTATGTTGATGACTGAATGGAGTACTGGACTGGTGAAGGCTGTAGAAGTACTCTGACTGGAATTTTTTTGAAGTTAGGTCTTTAGTATACTATTTCCACATCCTTTTTGAGTCAACAACTGTAGTATTAATAATTTTGAGTCGCTGGTTCAGTCATGATTTGATTTTGTATTCGAAAAGAGCAATATTGATGTAGCTATGAGTTTTGGACACTATAATTGTGTAAAGAAAAATGGGACAGTTATTTTATCTCCAGTATGTTATTTGAATATCCTTCTTCAGTCAGTATAAAAAATTTCAAATTTTTTGGATCACCGATTTAGTCAGTGATTATTTATTTAACTTGAAAGGACCAATAGGATTATAACAACTTTTGGGATTTTGAGCTTTGAACACTATAACTGTGTGGAGAAGAACGAAGACGTCATTTTGTCTCCAATATATTATTTATGCATCCTTTCTCAGTCAGATCCTGAAATTTGAAATTTTTTGAATCGTTGATTCACTCAGAAATTGTTAATTCATCTCGAAAGGACATATGCACTTATTATATCTGTAATTTTGAGTTTTGAACACTATAATTGTGTAATGGAGAACAATTTTGTTATTTTCTGTTTGGTATACTATTTAAGCATCCTTCCTTAGTCAGTACAAGAAATTTGAAATCTTTTGAATCGTTGACTTACTCAAAAATACATAATTTATTATGAAATGGCAAATAAGATTATTATGATTTTAGTGATTTTGAATTTGGAACACTATAATTGTGTGAAGAGAACAATGACGTCATTATGTCTTTAGTATTTTGTTTTTAGATCCTCCCTTAGTCAACACCTAGAATTTGAAATTTTTTGAGTCGCTGGTTCACTCATTAATTATTGATTTATCTCAAGTGGTTAGATAGGGTTAATACAACTATTGTCATTTTGAGTTTTGAACACTATAATTGTGTGAAGAAAAATCAGGCAGTTATTTTGACTTCAGTATATTATTTTAACGTCCTCCCTTAGTCAGTTCCAAAAGTTTCAAATTTTTTGAATCGCTGGTTTATACAGGAATTATTAGTTTATCTGAAGAGGACAAATAGGATTATTATATTGATTGTGGTTATGAATTTTGAACACTATAATAGTGTTAAAGAGGATGAGACTGTTATTTTGTGTTCAGTATATTGTTTTAAAATCTTCCCTCAGTCAGTTCTTGGAATTTAACATTTTTCGATCCACTGGTTTAGTCAGTAATGATTTTTTTATCTGAGAAGGATCAATAGGTCTTTTGTGACACTATAATTTGGTAAAGAGAACAATGACGTCATTCTGTCTCCAGTATATCGTGTCTACATCCTTCTTTAGTCAGTCCCTGCAATTTAAATTTTTTTGAATCGCTGGTTTAGTCAGGAATAATTAGTTTATCTGAAGAGGACTAATAGGATTATCGTATTAATTGTGGTTACGAGTTTTGAACACTACAATTGTGTTAAGAAGAATGAGACAGTTATTTTGTGTTCAGTATATTGTTTTAAAATCCTCCCTTAGTCAGTTCTTGGAATTTAAAATTTTTTGAATCACTGGCTTAGTCAGTGATGAATTATTTATCTGAGACGGATCAATAGATATTTTGTGACACTAAAATTGTGTAAAGAGAACAATGACGTCATTCTGTCTCCAGTATATCGTTACTACATCCTCCTTTAATCAGTCCCTAAAATTTAAATATTTTTGAATCGCTGGTTTAGGCAGGAATTATTGGTTTATCTGAAGAGGACAAATAGGATTATCATATTGATTGTGGTTATGAGTTTTGAACACTATAATAGTGTTTAAAAGGATGAGAATGGTATTTTGTGTTCAGTATATTGTTTTAAAATCCTCCCTTAGTCAGTTTTAGGAATTTAAATTTTTTTGAATCACTGGCTTAGTCAGTAATGATTTATTTATTTGAGAAGGATCAATAGGACTTTTGTGATACTATAATTGTGTAAAGAAAACAATGGCGTCATTCTCTCTTCAGTATATCGTGTCTACATCCTCCTTCAGTCAGTTCCTAAGATTTAAATTTTTTTGAATCGCTGGTTTAGTCAGGAATTATTAGTTTATCTGAAGAGGACAAATAGGATTATCATATTGATTGTGAGTAAGAGTTTTGAACACTATAATAGTGTTAAAGAGGATGAGACAGTTATTTTGTGTTCAGTATATTATTTTAAAATCCTTCCTTAGTCAGTTCTTGGAATTTTGAATTTTTTGAATCACTGGCTCAGTCAGTAATGATTCATTCATCTGAGAAGGATCAATAGGTCTTTTGTGACACTATAATTGTGTGAAGAGAACAATGACGTCATTCTGTCTTTAGAATATCGTGTCTACATCCTCCTTTACTCAGTTCCTGAAATTAAAATTTTTTTGAATCGCTGGTTTAGTCGGGAATTATTAGTTTATCTGAAGAGGACAAATAGGATTATTATATTGATTGTGGTTATGAGTTTTGAACACTATAATAGTGTTAAAAAGAATAAAACAGTTATTTTGTGTTCAGTATATTGTTTTGAAATCCCTCTTTAGTCAGTTCTTGGAATTTAAAATTTTCCGAATCACTGACTTAGTCAGTAATGATTCATTTATCTGGAAAGGATCAAATGGTCCTTTGTGACACTATAATTGTGTAAAGAGAACAATGACGTCATTCTGTCTTCAGCATATCGTGTCTACATCCTCCCTTAGTCAGTACCTGTAATTTCAAATTTTTTGAATCGCTGGTTTAGTCTGTATTCAATAATTGATCTGAAGAGGACAAATATTTTGACTTGCTAGTTCAGTCAGGAATAAATAATTCATCTGGAGAGGACTAATATGATTATTTTATCAGTGTGATCGAGAAATTTGAACACTATAATTGTGCTTTCAGTATATTATTTAGACAACCTCCCTTAGTAAGCACCCGAATTTTTTTTGAACTACTGGCTCAGTCAGGAATTGATAATTTATCTGGCGAGGACCAATAGGATTATTGTATTATTGTAATTTTGAATTTGGAACACTTTAATTGTGTGATGGTAAACAAATACGTCATTTCGTCTCCAGTGGGACATTTTTCTATCCCTCTTTAGTCAACACTTGAAGTCCCAAAAATTTTGAATCGCTAATTCGGCCAGGATTTGCTTTGTAATAGAGAAGGACAACTAAAATTTATATTTATTGTGATTTTGTGTTTTGAACACTATAATTAGACGGTGAAATATAAGAATGACATTTTGTTTCCGATACATTATTCGTACATCCTTTTTCTGTCAAAACTTGAAGTTCCAAATAATTTGACTTGCTGATTCAGTCAGAAATCGATATTTTATCTAGAGAGGAAAAATAAGATTATTATATCAATTGTGACTATGAGTTTTGAGCACTATACTTTTGTATATCCTATTATATTCTCGGTAAATCATTTTGACATCCTTTCTCAGTCAACTGTTACAGTTTCAAATATTTTGAATGACTAGTTCAGTCAGTATTCAATTATTTATCTGGAAAAAACTAACAGGATTATCATATTATTATGATTTTTTGACATTGGGAACATTTTTTTTCTTAGGGATGTGGTGGGGGTGCAATGAACTTGGCGTCAAATTAACTGACATGCCCTGAAAGAGGACACTTGGAACTCTCTAAAACTGAAAGATTCGTTCATTTTCGATCAAAATCAATCGAGTTATGGCGGTTTGAAACACTTAAAGATTATAGTAGGAATAAAAGATATGTGGACGATTGCATGTTTGTCTGGAATGGATATTAATTGGTATGACTGTCGAATTGGCGATTTTAGAATATCAACTACCATATAAAACCCTAAAACACAAAAAAATCCTTAAATTGGAATTAGGGGAACATGTTTTGAAGGTCCAGTAGCAGTTATTAGTTTTCAATAGGATTCGAGAACTCTTAAAGTTGGAGGTTTCTAGACATGTGTCTTGTATGTCTAATATACAAATACTTACTAAACGAATCATTCAAGGATAATGGTTACACAAGGATAAAACAAAAAAGGCAGGATAACTTGAATGGGGTTGAGCATGCACAACCATATGACAGGCTTAAAAGGGAAACGATGTTTCCGTATTTTATTCATAGGTCTGAAACAGGGTCAGTAGTCGCTTTCCGAGACAAATGACAAACGTGAGGATGTCGATGGAGAGTAGTGATGCTTTATTCATGTTATTTTATGTTATTTACATTTTTAAATAAACAAATTCAAATAGAATTACTTTTAATTCATGGTATATTGCATATAAAAATTTAATTAGTAATCCAGTCGAGTCAGGTTCGAATATCACTCCGAGCAAAGCATCTCCAGCAAGTTTAACGTTAGTAGCTCAACTGAATTGGAGGAAGAACATACAATTCGCATTATTGTCAGTGTGTTTGTCATTTTGTGTTATTCTAATTGTAAATATAACTATGAACATGAACAGTGTGTGAATTCGTGAGCATTAATTATGCATATAGTGCCGAGTTTGCTGTCTTTGGAATTTGGAGTGAGGTAAGACTCAAAATGGAAGCGTAAATTTGTTATATACATGTATGAGAATCATAAAAAATGTCTTCTGAAATATTATTGTAGTTTTAAAATGCTGAAAGCAAACAAAGACAAAAATTCATGAAGTAAAGCAATATGTGTGCACATACGTGCCCTAATTTCCAGAAATGTATGTGTTTAGCATGTTTGTCTTTTATGTCAGCTTTGCTATGTAAAAGCGGTAACTGAACCAACATAAAAATGCACTTCGTATGTAAAAATGCATCTGTATAAATCCACTAAGGTACAAATGTTACTCCATGCATTACATTTCAAGCAGACATTTATTTTGTTCCACTTTGACAACATAAGGGTAATTATCTGTGGGATATTTTTCTTGATTATTGTTCAAACTTCCAAAGTACAAAGTTCAATATAGTTGTTTAAAAAATGTTCCCCAACAATCGCCATTAATCACGCTGTGAGATCGGGATCGCTGAACTAAACTTTCTGAACATTGGCACATTACCCAACCACCGTAAATTATTCCAGTATTAGATTTCGCAATCAATGTTGGAGGCTCTTTCAATACATCAAATGCATTGTTCATAAATGGCTGCGGTAGCACAATTTAGTGGAATGAATTACCGTATCTCGTTTGCTGTTGTTAATTATGTACTATGTGGCTTTGTCTTGGCCTAATGCCGATAAGCTTCTACGTCAAACCCCGACAGGATCATTGTGTTGCTTTGAATTCAATCGTTTAGCTTGCAATGTGATACAAAATATTGATTGATTGGAATTTGCGTAATCATTACCACACCACAATAAGATTCACAAGAAATACTACTTGGACTTCAAATCATGTCCCATCAATTCCAATTCAATTTTTAGCGCATTTTTCCGAAAAAAAGCGCTATTATATTCACTTTGGCTGTCTGGCTGGCTGGCTGGCTGGCTGGCTGGCGTGACGCTGAGATCTCAGCAACTATACTATTTACAGATTTGAAACTGGTACTAAATAAAAGCTGCTGTTTCGTAGGCTTGCACAAATTGCTTTAATTTAAGCTCAGTGATTGTGGCAAATTGAATTATTCAATTACTTGTTTCAAGTGAAACAATGTCTATAGATATCTATGACATTAGGGATATAGCAACTAAAATTTATTAAAGTAGATAAAAATTTAGTTACAACTTTCGCCGCGGGTGTCACTATTATTATGTACAGTTGTCAAATCTGTCCGGGATTCATTCAATGACTTGTTTGACGCGAATTTGATGCTTATTAGAATGAATCATTATTATTGGATGAAAATTTGTTTACTTTTGGTGTATTTTATTTATATAGCTTTGATAAAGATCAAATTATTATTTTAAGGTGACCTCCCGTCAGTCAATAACTAAACAATGAAGATTAAAAGGTATTTTTGAGTTTGTACATGTATAAATTATGTACCTATTAAATAGTCAACTTGAAACTAGTACTAAATGGAAGCTGCTGTTTCGTAAGTTTGCCCAAACTGCTTGATTTCAAGCTCAGTAATTGTAAGAGATGGTAATTTGCGAAATCTCTGAAGTAACAAGCATTCATGAGCTGTCAAAAATGCGCTTCCATCATCTAGATGATTTTTCCATTTTTTTATGTGTTTTAGGGTTTTATATGGTAGTTGATAGTTAAAAATCGCCAATTCAACAGTCATACCTAATATTCACTCCAGACGAACATGCAATCGTCCACTTCTACTAATGACGAAAACTGGTCTGTTTTAAACCGCCATAACTCAGCTGATTTTGATCGAAAATGGATGAATCTTTCAGTTTCAGAGAATTTTAAGTCTCCTCTTTCAGAGCATGTAAATTAACCGACATCAAGTTCATCGCACTACCTACCACACCCCTGAGAAAAAAAAGGTTCGTAGTGTCAAAAAGTCCAGCTTTGTCAATTTGTACTTAGTGTAAAAAAATTGTAGACTTAACTCACGACTCAGGAAATCAATTTCATTCATTTCCCTTTAAATTACCCAGAAAATTAAGTGTCTGTGACGATTTGTCGCGAAATTATGAATCAACATCTCATAAATTAAGATCTGCGCTATTATAAACATGTCAGTGAAATTGTGATAAGTTGGAGTAACATTACTCTATTAGTCTAATGGGCAAAAAAAACCTGACACTTATACAGACAACGAACAACACACAATAACAGCAACACACAACGCTCAACACCCAACGCACAGTGCGCAAAATCCGACCAACAACTTCCTCGTAGTGCACATTGGGTAATGATAATGTCGACCGTTGAATGAAACATTTGTTGGTGCATCATACGAATTGTCGAAATGTCACAGTTTTAAATCAGAACGTTTTTTTTCTTTGGCGGGTGACAAACGGTGAATTTGATTTGAAGACACATTAGTTGACAAATTAATTGAAGAGAACACTTCAAACTTTTCAGAACCCAAAAGTTTATCAATGTTCGTGCAAGACGAGTTGTGAGCAAAAGAGCGCAGAATGTAGTTTTTTTTTTGTTTAGTTCATAACTTGGAGCCAAATCGTCGCAGACACTCGACTTTTCGCGTAATTCAAAGAAAAATGAATGAACTTGGTTCCTTGGGTCGATTTTTAGCGCATTTTTTGGAAAAAAGCGCTATTATATTCACTTTGGCTGTCTGGCTGGCTAGCGTGACGCTGAGTTCTCAGCAGCTATACTATTTACAGACTTGAAACTGGTACTAAATAAAAGCTGCTGTTTCGTAGGTTTGCACAAATTGCTTTAATTCAAGCTCAGTGATTGTGGAAGATTAAATTATTCAATTACTTGTTTCAAGTGAAACAATGCCCATAGATATATATGACATTAGGGATATGGCAACTAGAATTTATTGAAGTAGATAAAAATTTAGTTACAACTTTCGCCGCGGCTGTCACTATTATTATGTACAGCTGTCAAATCTGTCCGAGATTCATTCAATGACTTGTTTGACGCAAATTTGAAGCTTATTAGAATGAATTATTATTATTGGATGAAAATTTGTTTACTTTTGGGGTATTTTTTCTTATATAGCTTTGATAAAGATCAAATTATCATTTTAAGGTACAGCACTTGACTTCCCGCCAGTCAATAATTAAACAATAAAGATTAAAAGGTATTTTTGAGTTTGTACATGCATAAATTATGTACCTATCAAATAGTCAACTTGAAACTAGTACTAAATGGAAGCTGCTGTCTCGTAAGTTTTCCCAAACTGCTTGATTTTAAGCTCAGTAATTGTGAGAGATGGTAATTTGCGAAATCTCTGAAGTAACAAGCATTTATGAGCTGTCAAAAATGCGCTTTCATTATCTAGATGATTCTTCCATTTTTTTTTTGTACGCAGTATAGGCTGTCAAAGTTTGACATTTTTTGACATTTGAAACATTTTTTTCCCTGAGGTGTTGTTGTGAGAAGTCGAATCAAATTACATGCCCTGAAAGAAAAAACTTTAAACTTTCCAAAACTGGAAGATTTATCCATTTTTGATCAAAATCAACTGAGTTATGGCGTCTTGAACAAGACTAGTATGCATTTAAAAATTAGTAGAAATGAAAGATATGTGGACGATTGCGTATTCGTCTGGAGTAGATATTAATTGATATGACTGTTGAATTGGCGATACAAATATCAGTTACCATTTAAAACTTTAAAACCCAAAAAAATCCTTGATTTGGAATTGAGAGGACATGATTTGAAGGCCAAGTAGCAGTTATTAATGATGAAAATTGTCCAGTCGGGGTTTTATACAAATGATCTTATTTCCTGTCAACATTGTTTTTCTTAAAGGTGTGGCAGAGAGTATGATGAACTTGGTTTTAAATTAATTTATATGCCCTGAATAAGGAAGCTTCAAACTTCCCAAAACTCAAAGATTCGTCCATTTATTTTCAATCAAAATCAACCGAGTTATGACGGTTTGAAACAGACTAATGCACTTAAAGATTGAAGTTTCCATCATTAGTAGAAATGAAAGATATGTGGACGATTGCATGTTCGTCTGCAGTGGATATTAATTGGTATAACTGTTGAATTGGCGATTTCTGAATATCAGCTACCATATAAAACCCTAGTACTCAAAAAAATTCTTGAATTGAGATTAGGGGGGCATGATTTGAAGGCCCAGTAGCAATTATTAGCGATTAATAGTGTCCTGCTGAGGTTTTAAACAAATAA
This sequence comes from Dromius quadrimaculatus, assembly GCA_963989225.1. Classification (NCBI taxonomy): domain Eukaryota; kingdom Metazoa; phylum Arthropoda; class Insecta; order Coleoptera; family Carabidae; genus Dromius; species Dromius quadrimaculatus. The sequence continues at coordinate 68,583,978 of OZ022324.1, read as the reverse complement.
TCTTATTTCTTGTGAATATTTCTTTCTTAGGGGTGTGGTATCTAGTATGAACAACAAGCCATAATCCATGAGGACGCACTGCCTCATAATCATAGACCAAATAGTTTGATAGTTCAACTGAACATCTCAATTTTATGTTTAAATTTTTTATTTTTGTTCGAGCAGCATCCGCCAATGTTTAGCTGAGCCTTCAGGGTTTCGCATTCGGTTCTGCAGCCCCTCAAGATTTAAAATCTTCATTATATTATCAGTGGGCTCACATACTGTAATGTAATAAACAGACAACAGTGCAAGATTTCAAATTGACTTATAAAAACACAACAACCACAATGACAGTTGTAACTACAATTTATACATTACTCAAACTTTATTCTTATCTTTAGAAATAAATGAATACTCAATTTTCACCACCTCACTCACTCACATGAGGTTTTATATGCTCAGGCGCCAGGATCTTTTTATTTAAAAATAAGCAAAACATTGGAACTTTTATCAAAGGAAATCCGGTTCTGAAATGTAAAAATATTTTCCCCAAAATGAAACCACAGAATGAGCTTTAGGAATTTAATTTGATCAAAGATACATAAATGAAACAAAAACGAAACAATAATTACAACAGATTGACTCATCAATCTAATTTAAACAAAGGCAAAGGAATAAATCATACACTAAATAATAATAACGGATTGTTTTATCATAAACAATTATTCAACAAACAGAAATTGGTTTTAAGAGAGATGGCGTTTTTAAATGAATTTAAAACTTTCAAAACTAATTTAGAAAAGAAATAGAATAGCCTATTCTAGGCCCTGAGTGATTTCATCGTTGAATAAGCGCTTCGCTAAGAAGGTGCTAATTCAAACCCAACAATGCCACCAACCAGTCAACATTTAGAAAAATTGAAATGAATCTGAAAATCTAATTTAAATTCAGTAGTCTCATTGGAATTAGACAGCGTAGGCGCTTCACGAAGAAGGTGCTTCCATTAGTTGATGCCATAGACTCAGAATATTGAAGAGTGCATAGCTCAAATACAAAGCAACTCTTGGTTTTCATTCGAAATTCAAGACTGCCCTATTGAACTCATCACGATTTTATGACTGTAGTACGATTAAATGTCGTCAGCGCTATCTCTTATTATAAAATGAAAATATACTTGTATCGCCGCCATCTTGGTTGCACACGCTTCTGCGCAATGGCGCTGTTATCTGTCAAATCTGACAGATGTCCAACAATTATAACTTAAACTTATTTAAACATTCAATTATAGTAGTAATAGTTAGTCTAACACTTAATTAACACTTTTTACCTCAGTAAATGGTATTACGTAAGTAGGTTTATCTTCTTTCACAAAATGTTTTAATCCACGATGGTTTGTAGTTTATGTTCAAAGCGCGAGCACCAGGAATGTTTCACAGAAATATTATAAATGTTCGGGTTTCTGGCAATTCACCCTTTTTAGGGACTGTGTGATATGTTCAAGATGATAGGGTTGGCAACATTGTATTATGAGAATTAGTGATGACAAATTGTGAATAAAAAGCCTTAGTAAATACTAATAGTTTTATGGATAAATATCACTCAAATACATGCAACAATACAACACATGGTGTCAGGTTACTTCCAAAAACGGAAAGCGGTAATAGAACCTAGTGAACTCCCGGGAAAAAATAAAGACATTGGGAAGAGACGCAGCCGAAAGAGGAAAATAAATAAGTAATAATGGCCACAGCAGAAGAAGTTAATGCTCTGCGGACGCAGCTTCAACAAATGCAAGCATTGATAAATGCTATTCAAGCTCAGGTACCACCTGCACAGAATGCAAATACTTTATGCGGAGTTATTCCCATGCCAGAAAAGTTTTCATTCAATAGATTGGACTGGATAGAATGGAAAAAGACGTATGAAAGGTACAGAATAGCAATGAAAGTAGATAATCTTGAACAAAAACAACGAGTAATCATTTACTGTTGCACATGGGTCTGGGAGTCAACAGACTTTTGTCAACATTACAAAAGACAGATAACGATCTGGAAAGTTACGAAGAAACAGTGAAATTATTCGATGAATACTACAACAACAAGTCAAATAAATATCACTCAAATACATGCAACAATACAACACAGGGACGAACGGTAGAGACTAGCTTCGTCACATTACGTATGCAAAATAGAAAAAGGTTAAAATGCTGCTAGATTCTATTACCTAATGGACAACCCTACTTACTTAGAGCTAAATTCATGATCAACCTATATTCAAACAGTCGTAATAGGGTTGTGGTTTGAGTCCCAAGTCCGGACAGACAAGTAAGCATTTGAAGATCGAAGTTATCATCATTAGTAGAAGTAAAAGATATGTGGACGATTGCATGTTCGTCTGGAGTGGATATGAATTGGTTTGGCGATTTCTGGTCATCAGCCACCACCCTAAAACCCAAAAAAATCTTGAATTAAAATTGGGGATGGGGGGGGGGGGACACGATTTGCAGGCCCAGTAGCAGTTATTAGTGATGAAATGTGTCCAGTCGGGGTTTATACAACTAATTTGATTTCTTCTAAGTATTTTTTTTCTCAGGCGTCGGATTAACTCATATGTCCTGAAAGAGAAAGCTCCAACCTTTCCAAAACTGAAAGATTCATCCTTTTTTGATCAAAATCAACTGAGTTATGGCAGTTTGAATCAGACTAATGCACTTAGAGATTGAAGTTTTCATCATAGTAAAAATGAAAGATATGTGGACGATTGCATGTTCGTCTGGAATGGATATGAATTGGTTTGGCTGCCATACAGAACCATGAAACTCAAAAAAATCCTTGAATTGAAATTGGGGGACATGATTTGAAAGCCCAGTAACAGTTAAGTGTTCAGTCGGGGGCTTTGTACAAATATTTTTTTTTTCTCAAGGGTGTGGTAGGGATTTTTGGTGCATTTTTTTGTTGAGTGTATATCAAGACTTCAAAATATTTGGTTCATTGTAGAGCTAGCAAGGAAAATAATTTGGATATGTAAATGAGCAGCATTTCGTAATTAATTTCATTACGTTTTGAATTTTTGGTTCATTAAGTAACTTATTTACATTTATACATACTAAATGCAAATGTAATTAAAATAAAAGGTGGCTTTTCTGTAAGAGAATTTTTTTATATGACCGATAAAAGTTAATGCCATCATTGGCCACATTTAATTTAGCTAAGCACACCAAAGTAACAATCGTAGAATTGGGGTAGCATCAAGAATCAATAGATTAATTAACATGAAAAATATTGTATTAAAGACTGCACCCTCTCTTACCGCCAATAATTTCTGGAGTAGCCACATTTCGAGTACAAAAGCTGTACGAATGTATTGCAGTATTGCAAGTTATTTACGATCCCCATAAAAGTATACAGTGGATAGTCCTGCATCTTCCTTACACTCCTGCTCCTGACATTTACCTGCTACATAAATCGAAGAATCAATGTTCACATTATCATTCCTTGTTCTCTATTTTCAGGTATCTGAACCCAGAGGCACCACAATTTTCAGCCCCTGTAATCCTATATAATGCTCACTGAGCCACAAAGCCTTACATAAAATCTAGGCATTCAATTTCTCTTTATCTTGTTAGCTCCCTGAAGGACCAGGAGATGTAAAAGCCATTATTTTTATTATGAAACTATATACTATATATTAGAAGGAAGGATAATTTGTTTTTGCAGTTAGTTTTATTTCTACTAGGAATTCATTACATTCAGATTCAGTCTATTCTAAATATAAGCTAAATTCTTAGAATTTATTAATGAAGGAGTATTGTAATGATATTTGATAGAGGTCTGGAAGTTTGGAATAACTTTTGATGTAGAATCGTGCAAAGCAACTATCAAATATTAAATTCCATAGGAATATGCTTGAACTGCTTCGGTATTTAACTACATTTTCAGAACTCGTCTCCATTATCGGAATGTTGCCTTGATGGGTTGTCCAACTTTGTTACATTTGATAATGTGCAATTACCACAAATCTTACTTCTGTATCGCTTGTGTATTGTTTGATGAGAACACTTTTGGTGAATTACCGCAAAGTCTGGATGCCTCCAGGTTCATGCCCTGATTTATGGCTTCCTTCGTCGTAAAGCTTTCTGCTCACGTCTCACTGCGATATCGATCCTTGATTGATTCTATTTCGATACTGCAATAAAGCAAATTTGATTTTGGAACAAAGTTCTTGTGCACTAGACTTGCAAATGGAATTAGATGCTCATATCAACACAACAAAGTCCAATTACTGTCATCTATAATTCACTGGAATATTGTAGGATTTGCAATTGGGTCAATATTTCAAGAAAATGAAAAAGAATCACTTGCAATTCTAGATTATTTAATAATGGAGCAACAGCATTTTATTTCTTCTTTTAGTGGCAGGCAAAACAACGCATTTGTTTCCATAATGAGTCTTGAAATCTTCCTACTTAAATGGTATAAATTACATTATGTTTTTGTTTCTCTCTGCGTAATAAGCTAATGGAACCGCAATTCCCTGAGAATATTCTGCCCTCCCACGAGACGTAATCAAATAGCCCACAAATATAACGTTCATCTCTATTATTTTATAATTATATATTTCTATATACGAGTAATTAGCATGAAATGCTGAGCTCAAAAGATATTAACAAGAATTAAGATTATTTGTTTAAACTGCTTCTGGGCTTTCAAATCTCGTCGCTTGATTCCAATTCAACAATTTTTTGATATCCACTCCAAACAAACATGCAATCGTCCACATATCTTTCTTCGATCTTTAAATGCGTACTATTCTGTCCGGAATGGGGCTCGAACTACAATCCTAGTACGACTAATTGAATATAGGTTGATTATAAATTCAGCCTTAAACAAGTCAGGTTGCCTATTATTTAACGATATTTCAACCCTCCTTAATTAAACATACATATGTTAGGCCACTGACAATATGATGAAGCTTTTAAATACTGCGTTTTGAAACCCTGTTGCATTTCGAGACCTTGTTGCATTCAAGACTTTGTTGTATATCGAAACTTTGTTGCATTTCGAAACCTTCTGGCATATCAAGATCCTGTTGGATATTGCAACTTTGTTGCATTTCGAGACCATGTTGCATATCTCAACCCTATTGCTTCTAGAAACCTTGTTGTATTTCGAAACATTGATGAATATCGAAACCTTGTTGCATTTCGAAACTTTGTTGCATAACAAGACTTTGATGGATATCAAAACCATGTTGCATTCCGAAACTTTGTTGCATATCAGTACCTTAATGGATATTGTAACCTTGTTGCATATCAAGACCTTGTTGTTTATGAAGCTGGTGCATGTCGAAACTTTGATGCTTAGCAAGATCTTGATTGGATATCGAAATCCTGTTGCATTTTAAAATCTTGTTGAAAATCAAGACCTTGTTAGATATCGAAACTTTGTTGCATTTTGAAACCTTGTTGCATATCAAGACTTTATTGGATATCTGAATCCTGTTGCATCTGAAAACCTTGTTTTATTTCGAAGCATTGATGGATATCGAAACCTTATGGTATTTTGAAACTTTGTTGCCTAACAAGACCTTGATACATATCGAAACCTTGTTGCATATCAAGCTCTTGTTAAATATTAAAACCTTGTTACATTTCAAAATCCTGTTACATATCAAGACCTTGTTGGATATCGAAACTTTGTTGCATTTCGAAACCGTGTTGCATGTCAAGACCTTGTTGGATATCTAAACCCTATTGCATCTAGAAACCTTGCTGTATTTCGAACATTAATGGATATCGAAATCTTGTTGCATTTTAAAACTTTGTTGCATAATAAAATCTTGATGGATATCGAAACCTTGATGGATATCGAAACCCTGTTGCATTTCAAAACTTTGTTGCATAACAAAACCTGGTTGCAGCTCGAAATCTGATTGCAGTTCGAAACCTGGTTGCAGTTCATAACCTTGTTGCAGTTTGAAGCCTTGTTGCATATCAGAACCTTGTTGCAATTTCGAGACCTTGTTGCATATCAAGTTCTTGTTGGATATCAAATTGTTTCGCATTTCGACACCTCGTTGCATATCAAGACGTTGTTGTATTTCTAAACCTTGTGCATATTGAAACCTTGTTGCATATCAGAACCTTGTTGCATACTGAAACCTTGTTGGATATCAAAACCCTGTCACATACGAAACCTTGTGTACATCTAAACTTTGTTGTTGATCGCCCGCTTGTGGAAACCTTGTTGTAGATCGAAACCTTGTAGCATAAAATCGAAGCCCTGTTGCATATTGCAATCTTATTGCATATAAAAACCTTGTTGCAAGTCAAGTCCTTGTTGCATATTGCAGCCTTGCTGTATTTTAAAACCTTATTACGTATCAAGACCTTATTGTATATCTTAACCTTGTGCATATCGAAATTTTGTTACTTATCGTTAGCTTGTTGCATATCCAAACCTTGTTGCATATCAAAACCTTGTTGCATATCGAAACCTTGTTGCATATTGAAACCTTGTTGGATATCAATACCAATTTGTATATGAAACCTTGTGCACATCGAAACCTAGTCGAAGATTGAAATCTTGTTGTAGATCGAAACCTTGTCGTAGATTGGAACCTTGTTGCAGATCGAAACCTTGTTGCATAATATCAAAGCCCAGATTCATATTGCGACCTTATTGCATATAAAGATCTTGTCGAAAATCGAAACTTTATTGCATATTGCAACTTTATTGCATATTGCAACCTTGTTGCGTATTGCTACTTTGTTGAATTTTGAAATCATGTTGGATATTAGAACCTTATTGCAAACAAAGTTTGGTGCACATCGAAACCTTGTTTTCAATTGAAATTTTGTAGCATAATATCGAAGCTCTGTTGCATATCGGGACCTAATTGCATATCGAAACCTTGTTGCAGATCAAAATCTTGTTGCACAATGTTGAAACCACGTTGCATATCAAGATCTGGTTGCATACCGAGACCTTGTTGCATATTGAAACCTTTTGCATGGTAAAACCTTGTTGCACATTGAAACCTTGTTGCATATTAAAGCCCTATTGAATATCAAAATCTCGTTATGAACGAAACGTTGTGCATATCGAAACCTTGTTTTAGATTGAAATCTTGTTGCATAATATCGAGATCTTGTTGCATATTAGGACCTTATTGCATATAGAGACTTTGCTGCATATCTAAACCTTATAGCATGTTGAAACCTTGTTCCATTATAAAACTTGTTGCATATTATAACTTTAGTGAATATGAAAACATTGTTACAAACATAACTTTGTGCACATCGAAACCTTGTTGTAGATTGGAACCTTGTTGCATAATATTAAAACCCCATTGCGCATTAAGACCTTATTGCATATAGAGACCTTGTTGCAATTTGGAACCTTGTTACATATTGAAATTTTGTTGCATATTAAAACCTTGTTGCATATTGAAACCTTGTTGCATATTGAAACCTTGATTCAAACGAAACCTTGGGCACAACGAAATCTTGTTATGGAGCAAAACCTTGTTGCATAATATTGAAACTTTTTATTGAAACAAGGTTGCATATCGAAGCCTTGTTGCATATTGAAACCTTATTGCATATTGAAACCTTGTTGCATATTGAAACCTTATTGCATATTAAACCTTTGTAGAGTATCGAAACCTTGTTACAAACGGAACATTGTGCTCATGGAAACCTTGTTGCATAATATTTAAACCGCGCTGCAGACCGGGACCTTACTGCATATGTAGACCTTGTTGCATATTGAAACCTTGTTACAAACGAGACCTTGTGCTCATCCATCCCATGTTGTAGATTGAAACCTTGTTGCATAATATCGAAACCCTGTTGCATATCGGGACCTTATTGCAAATTAGAACATCATATCGAAGTCTTATTGCATGTTGAAACCTTGTTGCATATTGAAACCTTGTAACATATTAAAACCTTGTTGGATATTTAAACCTTGTTACAAACGAGACCTTGTGATCATCGGAACCTTGATGCATGATATCGAAACCACGTTGCATATAGCTCATTGCACATAGAGGCTTTGTTGTATATCAAATTTTAATTGCATATTTAAACCTTGTTGCATATTGACACCTTACTGCATATTCACATTTTGTTGGTTATGGAAACCTCAAACAAAATCTTGTGCACATCAAAACCTTGTTGTAGATCGAAACCTTATTGCATAAAATCGTAGCCCTATTGCATATTGCATATGGAGACCTTTTGCATATCAAAATCTTGTTGCATATTGATACTTTGTTGCATATTGAGACCTTGTTGCATATTGAAACATTGTTGAATATCAAAACTTTATTACAACAAAAAACCTTTTGCACATCAAAACTTTGTTGTAAATCGAAACTTTGTTGCATAATATCGAGATCCCTCGGCATATCGAGACCTTATTACATATAGAGACATTGTTGCATACTGAAACCTTGTTACATATTGAAACCTTTTTGCATAATGAAACTTTGTTGCATATTTAAACTTTTTTGCATATTGAAACTTTATTGCATATCGAAACCTTGTTACAAACGAAACCTTGTTGCATGATATCGAGACTCCGTTGTATATCAAGACCTTATTGCATATAGAGACCTTGCTACATATCAAAACCTTGTTATATATTGGAACCTTGTTGCATATTGAAATCTTGTTGCATATTAAACCTTGTTGCATATTAAAACTTTGTTGGATATGAAAACATAACCTTGTCCACATCGAAACCGTGTTGTTAATTGAAACCTTATTGCATAATATCGAAACCCCGTTGCATATTAAGACCTTATTGCATATAGAGAATCTGCTGCATTCGAAACCTTGTTGCATTACAAACAAAACCTTGGGCACAACGAAATCTTCTTGTGGATCAAAACCTTGTTGCAAAATATCGAAACCTCGCTGCAGATCGGGATCTTATAGCATATTGAAACCTTGTTGCATATCGAAATCTTGTTGTATATTGAAACCTTGTTGGATATTGGAACCTTGTTACAAAATAAACCTTGTGCGCATGGAAACTTCTCTGTAGATTGAAACCTTGTTGCATAATATCGAACCTTGTTGTACATCGGGACCTTATTGCATATTAAAACCTTGTTGCATATTGAAACGTTGTTATATATTGGAATCCTATTGCGTATTGAAACCTTGTTGCATAGTAAAATCTTATTGTATATTGAAACCTTGTTGGATATAAAAACCTTGTTACGAACAAAACCTTGTGCACATTCAAACTATGATGGAGATCGAAACCTTGTTGCATAATATTGAAGCCTCGTTGCATATCAGGACCTTATTGCATATTGAGACCTTGTTGCATATCGAAATCTTGTTGCATATTGAAATCTTTTTACATATAGAAATCTTGTTGCATATTGAAACCTAGTTGAATATCGAAACCTTGTTACAAAAAAAGCTTTGTGCTCATCGAAACTTTGATGTAGATCGAAACCTTGTTGCATAATATCGAAAATTTTTTGCATAGTTTCGAAACCTCGCTGCAGATCGAGATCTTATTGCATATTGAGACCTTGTTGCATATCGATATCTTGTTGCATATTGAAACCTTGTTTCATATTGAAACCTTGTTTCATATTGAAACCTTGTTTCATATTGAAACCTTGTTTCATATTGAAACCTTGTTGCATATTGAAACCTTGTTGGATATCGGAACTTTGTTACAAAATGAACCTTGTGCGCATCAAAACTTTGCTGTAGATCGAAACCTTGTTGCCTAATATCAAAATCTTGTTGTACATCTGGACCTTATTGCATATTAAAACCTTGTTGCATATTGAAACCTTGCTACATATTGAAACCCTATTGCATATTGAAACTTTGTTGCATATTGAAACCTTGTTGCATATTGAAACCTTGTTTGGATATCAAAACCTTGTTACAAACAAAACCTTGTGCACATCCAAACTATGTTGTAGATCGAAACCTTGTTGCATATTATTGAAAACCCGTTGCATATCAAGACCTTATTGCATATTGAGACCTTGTTGCATATCGAAATCTTGTTGCATATTGAAATCTTGTTACATATTGAAACCTTGTTGCATATTAAAACCTTGTTGGATATTGAAACCTTGTTACAAATGAAACCATGGGCACAACGAATTCTTGTTGCAAAATATCAAAACGTCGCTGCAGATGGGGACCCTATTCCGAGCTGCATATCGAAATTTTGTTGCATTTTGAGACTTTATTGCATATCAAAACGTTGTTGCGTATCAAAACCTTGTTGCATATGGAATTCTTGTTGCATATCAAAACTTTGTAGAGTATCGAACTCTTGTTACAATCGAAACTTTGTGGGCTGGGAAACTTGTTGCATAATATCGGCACCTTGTTGCATATCGGAACCTCATTGCATATGGAGACCTTGTTGCATATCGAAACCTTGTTGCAAATCAAAATCTTGTTGCCTAATATTGGAACCCTATCACATATCGGGATCTTAATGCATAATGAAACCTTGTTGCATATCGGAACCTTGTTGCATATTGAAACCTTATTGCATATCGAAATCTTTTCGCATATCAAAACCTTGTTGTAAATCGAAACCTTGTGAATATCGAAGCCTTGTTGCATATCAAGACCTTGTTGGATTTCGAAACCCTGTTGCATTTTGAAACCTTGCTACATATCGAAACCTTGTTATATCGAAGCCCTGTTAGATATTGAAACCTTGTTGCATATATACCTTGTTGCATATCGAAACCTTGTTGCATATTGAAACCTTGTTGAAAATTGAAACTTTGTGCATATTGGAACCTTGTTGCATATCAAGACGTTGTTGGATATCGAAACCTGGTTGCATTTTGAAACCTTGTTACATATCGAAATCTTGTTAGATATTGAAACCTTGTTGCATATCAAAACCCTATTGCATATCGAAACCTAATTGCATACTAAAGCCGAGTGCACATCGAAACTTTGTTGCATATCAAAACCTTGTTGCATACCGAAACTTTAATGCATATCGAAGCCTTGTGCATACCGAAACCTTGTTATAGATCATGAGAGAGCTCCTATTACATTTCACATGAAAATTTTGGGAATTACGTGCTCGTCTGTAAAAGATTCGGAGGAATTATGCTCCTAATAATTGCTAATCATCAGTTGATACAATGTTGAAACGTAACAAGATAGTGGATAGTCGATGAAAAAGGTTGTGAAACAATAAATTGATAAAAAAATGGGTGAATTGTGTTCCAGTACATATTTTTGTTGGCTGTGCCAATTGCTTTGTACAAAATAAGTCTTTATGTGCCTGTAATGAATGTGCTAATAGGGAATAATAATTTTTTATTCTAAAAATGATTACAGTTTCGCTTTCCATATTTAATTACATTAGCATTTAATTAGGTAATGTATGGTCCGTGTTAAAGTTCAGCTTTCGTCAGAACGCATCTCACCATTTCTCGTATAATCATAAAAGGTAGCAACAATTTTTTTTCGGCATTGTCAGTCATTTCACATTTTTCCACCCTTATTGGAACAGCTTTTAGGTATGTTACTCCATTATCTAATTCTTTATTGAGCTTAGTTACTGTTTCTTGAACGTATGAAGGTACATCATTGAATATATCATTGATACACCATTGAACCAAAGATTCTTCATGATTGAAACAAGTTTCAAGTTTGTTGATGAAGTTTTTGACGTAATAAACAGCGTTTTGGAAAATGTGGTGGACATTTTCGATGATTCCCCAACTTTCTTTAAACTCTTCAACAACACAAGGTTGATAAGATAGGGACCATCTTTTTGGGAGGGCCATCAAACGACTTCCGGCTGTTGAAACACAAAGCACAACATTTTCCATTGTGACTTTCAGTATTTTTATCACATTCTTAATAAACTGAAACTCAGTTGATGGTAAAGTAATTAAACTGGAAACAGCTTCAACTGTTTCCTCGTTTAACATCGTCCGAATAGTTTGGATTGCATGCGTGAAGTCGTCTGAAGTTTGTTGGATTTTCTTTGCAAGTTTGTTCCTGATTTCTTTTATGTTAGGAGCAATAGTTATGTGGTATTCGTGAGGACCGATTGGGGTTCCCGGATAGAAGTCATTTAGTTCCGGGAAGTAAGCTTTGAGGAAATATTCTGATATTTCGTTTTCTTTGTCTTGTTGGCTGAAGTTGTTGCCTGTTTCGTTAGGTGTTTGTGAATTTCTGGTGGATTTTTCGCGCATTGCGGTGTTGGACATGTGCCTCATTTGAGGGTTTGGGGCTTCGTCGTATTCTTCTTCTTCTTCGCTAGAACTGCCTTGTTCTTCTTCATCGCGGACGTTGTTGGAAACAGAGCCAAATCGTCCTGATGAGGAGTATGGCGTTGGGGAATGGTCGTGGTGACCATGGCGGTTGTTATAATGTGGACAACTAAAAGCATGCTATAAAAAAAACAAGTTGAAAAACGTGTTAATTCTTGCTACTGCGAATTAAAATATGTGCGACAACTCGTTGAACTCGTTATGACGTCTAAAAGAATGTGTAGAAATTTCAAACCCGCACATAAACAATTGCAAAAGTTATACACAATTGAAGATTACAAAAAAAGGGATCTACTTTTTTGAGAATTACTCAAAATTTATAAGTGCTACAGAAATTTTACAAACAGATTCTTAAAGATAAAGAAATTTCCAAGAAAAAAATTGTGGTACTTGACCTCTATTGTTATTACTTTTTAATGATCTATACATACTTTCAAAATTATATCATAACAAATAGACTTTTTTGGTTTTAATTCTGTATATTCAATTTTATTTTTGACGTTTCGACTCTCTAACCGAAAGTCTTCATCAGAAAAAATGATACAAAAATAAACAAGGCAAGAAGGTGTCTAAATAATTAGAAATTAAAAATTGAAAATATACACATAACTAGATGTGAGAACGTGGATTCCACATTTAGTGCAAAAAGAACAAAATTCCTCTAGCATTTACCCAAGTCCGAGGAAAAACCACGTAAAAACCTCAACAGAGGAATCAACGATATGAGTCTTGACAATTATTATAGAGAAAAAGATTTAATTGACATAACACATTTCTGCAACGCACACAGTTCCAAGGTCCAAACATGTCATAAATTTTTTTTTAACAGAAAAACTGAATTTCAATAATCTACATCTACATGAATATAACAAAAACAAGTGTCAAGACAAATATTTCACAAATCAGGAATAACTATTACAAATGAATAAAATAATATGAGTCTTGACAATTATTATAGTCAAAAATGAATGAATTAATATAATATACAAGGACGATGTCCCGTTCGTGCAGACGCACACAGTTCCAAAGTCCAAACATGTCATAAATTTTTTTTACAAAACTGAGTTTCAATTATTTACATGAACATAATAAAAATAATAATAATCAAGACAAATATTTAACAAACTATGTATGTCTATTATTGATTATTGGAAGCCAAACATTTGCCAACTCAAAACCATCAGTATGGTTGAAATTATTCGGATCTTTAATTATTTCAATCGCTTCCCTGACCAATCTACCATGAATGGATGAGCATCTTGCAATTACTCTTGTTTCTTCGAACTTGATGTCGTGCAAAAACTCAATGGCATGATCAGCAACCGAAGACTTATCTGGGTGATTGAGTCTTATGCATCTTCTATGCTCAGCAATGCAAGTATTCACAGTTCGGCCCGTCTGTTCAACGTAGACTTTCCCACAGGTACAGGGGATCTTATGAATACCCGAAGATTGTAAAGGGATCATGTCCTTGACAGGTCTCAGAAAATGCTTGAGTTTCGTGACAGGAGCGAAGGAAACTTTGAAATTATTTCGACACAAGATTCTTCCGATGTTCTCTGAAACATTACTGACACATGGTAAAGAAACATAATTTTTACTCACGCTATTATCCGCAACGGTAGCATTGTTAAATTTTGGTCGAAGTGCTTTCCTAATGGAATGATGAGAAAAACCATTTCTTTGGAAAAATACTTCTAGATTATTAATCTCTTCATCAAGTTTAGCAGGGTGACAGATATCAGTAGCCCTTTGGAAAAAACATTTAATTGTTCCATATTTCTGTGAAGGATGGTGATGTGATTCTGCATGAATATACTGCATGAATATATTGGTTTGTGTGTGTTGGCACATCGGAGCTAGAACGTAATGGTTCATTGCCTTTTCTTGATGTGAATTTAGAGCGAACCAATGATGGTAGACTACTACACACTGTTTATAGGAAGCCAACACACACAAACCAATATATTCATGCAGAATCACATCACCATCCTTCACAGAAGTATGGAACAATTAAATGTCTTTTCCAAAGGGCCAATGATATCTGTCACCCTGCTAAACTTGATGAAGAGGTTAATAATCTAGAAGTATTTTTCCAGAAAAATGGTTTTCCACATCATTCCATTAGGAAAGCACTTCGACCAAAATCTAACAATGCTAAAATGGCTTGAGTAAAAATTATGTTTCTTCACCATATGTCAGTAATGTTTCAGAGAAGATCGGAAGGATCTTGTCTCGACATAATTTCAAAGTTTCCTTCGCTCCTGTCACGAAAATCAAGCAGTTTTTGAAACCTGTCAAGGACATGCTCCCTTTATAATCTTCGGGTATTTATAAGATCCCCTGTACCTGTGGGAAAGTCTACGTTGGACAGACGGGCCGAACTGTGAATACTCGCATTGCTGAGCATAGAAGATGCATAAGACTCAATCACCCAGATAAGTCTTCGGTTGCTGATCATGCCATTGAGTTTTTGCACGACATCAAGTTCGAAGAAACAAGAGTAATTGCAAGATGCTCATCCATTCATGGTAGATTGGTCAGGGAAGCGATTGAAATAATTAAAGATCCGAATAATTTCAACCATATTGATTGTTTTGAGTTGTCAAATGTTTGGCTTCCAATAATCAATAATAGGCATACATAATTTGTAAAATATTTGTCTTGATTATTGTTTTTATTACGTTCATGCACATAATTGAAACACAGTTTGTAAAAAAAATTTTATGACATGTTTGGGACTTTGGAACTGTGTGCGTCCGCAAGAACGGGACATCGTCCTTGTATATTATATTAATTTATCCATTTTCGACTATAATAATTGTCAAGACTCATATTATTTTATTCATTTGTAATAGTTATTCCTGATTTGTGAAATATTTGTCTTGACACTTGTTTTTGTTATATTCATGTAGATGTAAATTATTGAAATTCAGTTTTTCTGTTAAAAAAATTTTTATGACATGTTTGGACCTTGAAACTGTGAGCGTTGCAGAAACGGGACATCGTCCTAATGTGTTATGTCAATTAAATCTTTTTCTTCATAATAATTGTCAAGACTCATATCGTTGATTTCTCTGTTGAGGTTTTTACGTAGTTTTTTCTCAGACTTGGGTAAATGCCAGAGGAATTTTGTTCTTCTTGCACTAAATGTGGAATCCACGTATTCAAATCTAGATATCTGTATATTTTCAATTTTTAATTTCTAATTATCTAGATACCTTCTTGCCTTGTTTATTTTTGTATCATTTTTTCTGATGAAGACTTTCGGTTAGAGAGTCGAAACGTCAAAAATTAAATTAAATATACAGAATTAAAACCAAAAAAGTCTATTTATTATTACTTTTTATTTGATGTTGAAAATAGTTTTTGCTCATCGCGCGGAGCCTTATTTTCAACATCAATTAAAAAGTATTAACAATAAAGGTCAAATTTCACTAATAAACACTTCCTGTTGGAAATTTTCTCCTCTTTAAGAATCTGTTTGTGAAATTTCTCTAGCACCAATAGTTCTTGAGTAGTTCTCAAAAAAGTAGACCCCTTTTTTTCGGCATCTTTAATTGTGTATAACTTTTGCAATTGTTTATGTGTGGGCTTGAAATTTCTGCACATTTTTCTAGACGTCATAACAAACTCAACGAGCTATCGCACGTATTTCAACTCGCAGTAGCAGAAGTGACACGTTTTTCAACTTGTTGACTAAATTTCACAATCGCACAGAAATCGTACTTAATTTTTTGTCAATTGCACATTTGCCAATCGTTCTTTAACTATCACAAAAAGATTTGTGCTTGTTTTATATCCTGCGTTTACTGTGAATAAATCGTGTTCACATTTCGACCAATCAGAAGGTTTAAATCGTAATCCTATGAAAATTTTTGGACCGTTTTTAGCGGAAATGACTTCTCTCTAATTCCTGACAAAAATATGCAAAATAATTTGAATTGAAAGCGAACAGTTGATATATGCTACTGACGAGACCAAACGAGACATCATTCAAATAACTTGTAGAAAAACAATTGACAAGGATGTAAGAGTGAAACGGGGTAGTGAAATTGGTAGCGACCATTACCTGGTAATAGCGGTAGTCATAGCGTTAGGGAACGAGACAAAACATAATCAAGAGATCAATTCTAACAAAAAACAAACAGTAAAATTCAGAGTAGAAAAACTGAAAGATGGACAGATAAAAGCAGAATATCAAAATTGCATTAACGAATTAATAAAAGATACACCCAAGCCAGATTTAAACAATATAGAAGAAATGTGGAATACATTCAAACACATACTAACAGAAGCAACAAAAAGATCATGCGGAATAGTTAAAAATTCACACACTGGTGGAATGAAAAAATAAAAGAAGAAGTCAAGAAAAAAAAACAAAAATGGAAAAAATATATCAATACCAAAAAAGAGGAGGATTATGAAGATTATAAAAGACAAAGAAAGATAACGATTTGGAAACAAAATTGAGGAAAACTTTAAGGAGAATCAAAAATTATTCTACAGAACAATTAAGAACTGCAAGAAAGAAAAACACATAACATTGAAACAGCTAGTGAACCAGCAAGGAGTCATAATAAAAGAAGACAAAGAAATCATGGAAAGATGGATAAAACATTTTGAAGAATTATTGGAAGAAATACACATTAACAATGCCAGTACAAAACTGAAAAACACAGGAATAATAAATCAAGAAAATATTACAGAGGAAGAAATGAAGACAGTAATAAAAAAATTAAAAAACGGCAAAGCACCAGGTCATGACGGAATAACAATTGAAATATATGGGAAATATTATTAATAATGCTGAATAAAATATGGGAAATAGGGCAAATACCAAAAGACTGGGAAATGGCAGTGATATTCCCAATACACAAGAAAGGAGACAGTAGAATATGCAGTAATTACCGAGGAATATCACTGCTATGTACAGCTGCAAAAATTTATGAGGCAATATTATAAAATAAATTAAGAAAATTAATAGAGACAAAGATGGAGGAAGCACACAGTGGTTTTAGAAAAGGACCACATTTTTACCATAAGAAAACTAACAGAAAAGACCATAAGAGAAGACAGTAAACTGTACATAGCATTTCTGGACCTGGAAAAAGCTTTTGAGAGGGTGCCGAGGGAAAAGATGTGGGAAATCTTAAAAATAAGACAGATTGACAAACAGCTAACACAAGCAATAAAAATTATCTATAAAAAGACATCCAACTATGTTAGAACAGGAAATGAAACTTCAAAGGAATTCATCACAACACAGGGACTGAGGCAAGGAAGAGCATTAAGCCCACTATTATTCATTATATACCTGGACAACATCTTAAAAATTAAAAAAATTGGAGTAGGACACCATAACTTAGAAAGGATTATGATAGCGGAATGCGCCTTTGCAGATGACCTTGCAATACTTGCAAAAAGTGAAAAAGACTTACAACATAACATCAACTTGTAGAATAAGGAATTAAAAAAGCACAATATGACCATAAACATAGACAAAACAAAAATAATGGTAATAGCGAAAGAAGAAATAGCAACGGAGATAAAAATAAATCAAAGAGAAATCGACCAGTTAGAAACATTCACATATTTAGGACACACATTGAGCAACAAAGGTAACTTGGAGCAAGAAATAAACAACAGAATTTTGACAGCAAACAAAAGCTACTACGCAATGAACAAAATTATCCTAAGCAATAAACAAGTTAAGAAAAAGACAAAAATGACACTATTCAAAGTATTATACAGACCAATACTGTTATATGGGAGTGAAACATGGACGACAAACCAGAAAACAAAGCTGCGGAAATGAGATACCTGAGAAAAGTAGAAGGGGTAACAAGACTAGATAGAATAAGAAACGAAAATATACGAAAAAGGTTACAAATAGAGAGTATACATACTACCATGGAGAAAAAACAACTTGCTTGGTACGGCCATCTTATAAGAATGCCAGATGATAGCCAAACAAAAATGGTATGGGAGGCTAAGACGACAAAAAAGAAGAGTAGAGGAAGACCACAGAAGACATGGGAAAATAATATACAACAAAAAACCGAAAAAGAACAATATCAGCTGTCGAAGCAAAAAGAATAGCATTAAACAGGAAAGAATGGAAAGATTTCACAAATAACATAGAATAACAAAGGATAGAAAAACTAATCTTGACATCCGAATGGGTAAAATGAGATTTAAATAGATTATATATATATACATATATATATTAAATACCATTTTTACTTGTACAAAGTACAAGTATTGTGAAACCGACAAACATCACATATCGAGATTTTGATGAATATATCCGTTTTAAGCATCCCTAAATCCATTTTGACTATTTTCGGCTTGATGTCTGTACGTATATATGTACGCAAATCTCAAAACCCGTTGAACGTACAGTGCTAAAATTTTGTATTTAAGACTGGTATAAGGTCTTGTTGTGCACCTCGCATTATGGTTGCAATCGTCTGTACCGGAAGTGTACTTTACTTGAAACTTTTTTTGAATTTTCCTCATAAATCCAGTTTAATTAGCCGTAGGATGCTGAATTCAGTGTTTGAGATTGCTATAGCATCTTAATAGTTATATTATACTTTTGTACCAGTCGGCTGAGCCGAAAGTGCTCCTTATATAACAGATTTTTCGAATTTTCCGCATAATTTTAAAACAATCAGTCGTAGGATATTGAAATTTTGTATTAAGCACTTTTGTAAGATCTGGTTGTGCACCTCGCATTATGATTGCGATCGGCTGAACCGTAAGTGCAGTTTACTTGAAACATTTTTAGAATTATCCGGATGAATCCAAAACGGTTGAACGTATTATTGGAATTCAGTATTCAAGATGCTCATATCCTATTTTCATCAAGATCGACTGAACCGGAAGTGCACTTCAGTTGAATTTTTTTATATTTTTGAGCTTAGTAAATATTTTTCCTATTGTATATAGGTTGAGAAAATAAAAACAAATTATTAGCTCACCTTATTACTTCGCCCGCAGTGTACTTTACTGTGTGCAATGATGAATATCAAAACAACTATATAAGTACGTAATCTACAGAACATTTTACAAGTTTTTGTAAGAAGTCTGGATATATAAATAGTTGGACGAGCTAATGGAGTCCCTATATAAGTAGTCATCAAATGAAAAATTCCCATTAAATTGCTAATATTCTCACATGTTTATGCTTTAAATTTAAAATTTTAATGTGTTACCTTAAATGAATTATAATTAATCGATATGATTTATGAACTTTAAAATATTACTACGTGATAATTCAACACCATTGTTCTGGTTTATAGTTTCAACGAAACTTATAAAACACATATGGTTAGAAAATTTGTATTTCTACGAATACTGTTATAATAAATTCAATTTTATGTAAGAATTATTGAATCTGTATTTGGACATTATTATATTAGGTATAAAAATAGAAACGACTGTTTTTAGCGCATTTTTTGAAAAAAAGCGCTATTATATTCACTTTGGCTGTCTGGCTGGCTGGCTGGCGTGACGCTGAGTTCTCAGCAACTATACTATTTACAGACTTGAAACTCGTTCTAAATAAGAGCTACTGTTTCGTAGGTTTGCACGAATTGCTTTAATTCAAGCTCAGTGATTGTGGAAGATTAAATTATTCAATTACTTGTTTCAAGTGAAACAATGCCCATAGATATATATGACATTAGGGATATGGCAACTGAAATTTATTAAAGTAGATAAAAATTTAGTTACAACTTTAGCCGCGGGTGACACTATTATTATGTACAGTTGTCAAATCTGTCCGGGATTCATTCAATGACTTGTTTGACGCGAATTTGAAGCTTTTTAGAATAAATTATCATTATTGGATGAAAATTTGTTTACTTTCAGTGTATTTTTTTAATAAAGCTTTGATAAAGACCAAATTATCATTTTAAGGTACAGCACTTGACCTCCCGTCAGTCAATAACTAAACAATGAAGATTAAAAGGTATTTTTGAGTTTGTACATGCATAAATTATGTACCTATCAAATAGTCAACTTGAAACTAGTACTAAATGGAAGCTGCTGTTTCGTAAGTTTGCCCAAACTGCTTGATTTCAAGCTCAGTAATTGTGAGAGATGGTAATTTGCGAAATCTCTGAAGTATCAAGCATTCATGAGCTGTCAAAAATGCGCTTTCATCATTTAGATGATTCTTCCATTTTTTTTCACATTTTTGTGCCTTTATTGTCTCAATATCATGGAATTGATGTTGTAAAATGCCATACAAGTCGATTTGAGCATTCAAATTCATCATGAAACATAATCCTAATTAATCTGAGAGTATGAGACATGCCTAGAAGAGGCGCCTATGGCTCTTGTGGTTCTGTTGATATTATACAGCAAATTCAAACAAGCTTTGATGGATTACTCTTTACAGGATCATTTGACAACTTGGTTAATAGGACTGTTGTCCGATGTAATGTATATATCATACATATGAAGCACGTATAGAAATACATAAATGCGTACATTTCTGAAACTCCCCTCTGATCCCTGACCTACTTAATATATATATATATATATATATATATATATATATATATATATATATATATATATATATATATATATATATATATATATATATATTTGTTAATAAATGAACAATAGAATAAGACGTATTTCAAAAAAAAATTGTAAAATTGATAGAAATTCTGTTTCAAACTTGTACTTACTGTCTTCTTATTCTTTGGCACTAAAAACATCTTCAACATCGCTGTTTTGCTCTAGCACTGAAATTTTAGGTGAATTTCTACAAACATCACCTGTTAAACAAGAACCACATATTGCAGAACTCAGTAAGTTTGTTTATTTACAATTACAAGCTCTCCCACATCTTTTTTTGCAATAATTGCAAGAAATCAAATCCAAAAGAGATTTCGAAGTTGGCAGTTTTGTCATTTTGACAGGACTGGATATCTTTGAGTTAGAACCGTCCATTTTCCAATCAATGTTTGCTTATAACCTGAATGCGTAATCAAAAAATAAATAATATATTCTTGAAGCTCAGGATTTCAACTTTAATTTCTTCTTTTTTTATAATTTTTTGAAGATCAACTTCAAGTTGCAGGAGTAAGAATAAGCAAAGAACATGCATTTTCTTATATATTTCTTATATTGAAGATTACTCAAACATATCAAGTTGTATCGATTTCTGAATTATCACACATTACAAAGTGTATTTTCTACTTCATTTAAAAAAGCAGATGTAATAATTTCTGATTCATATAAGTTAATAAAAACCGTTTTGAAAATGAAAATGTTGTCGAATGAATGCTAAGAAAGAAAATGTTTATTTTAAAACATTAGTTTCATTAAACAGAGACAATGTCCATAATTTTAATTATTCTTACATTAAAAGTGAAAGCATAGTGATGATAGATGTACTAAGATTTAATTCTTTTATGCCTCTATTAATATATATCTTCAATTTCATAAAAGTCAGTGAAAATTCTAAAAATTTTAATTTCCGGTCGAATTTTCTATGAGATAAAAAACAATTATTGAAAACTAATGTGTTCCTTAGAAAGCTTAAAGTCTCCACTTTAAGATGCTTTTTGGTTTCTTTGTTTTGCATATATTTTAGATAAAGAAACTTTAGTTTTTCCTCGAACGCCTTGCTTGAATATTTGTATTCAGCGGCTTGACGCGCGTGGATTTTTCGAGTTCGCTTTCGTATTTTTAATAATTTTTCATATTGATGCAGAGTTTTTTTTCATATAACTTATAATATAACTTTGGGTAGAATTTCCTGTTTTTTCTGGTGGTACTATCAGTTTTCCGATTTTTCTATTTTATTTTTCGAGATATAGGGCCAAAACAAAATTTTCGATTTTTTTTTCGAGATTATGAACTTAGCATACACTTTAGAGCTGCGAATTTCTCTATCTTCTTCTACACACGAAAAACTACCAACGAGCCAAATTTCAGCTATATCACATTTTATGAGAGGTCAAAATCTCTGACAACTAGATATATATATATATATATATATATATATATATATATATATATATATATATATATATATATATATATATATATATATATATATATATATATATATATATATATATATATATATATGTATATATATATATATATATATATATATATATATACAGGGTGTATCACGGAAAGTGAAACATAGGCGTTTAACATGGGAAATCAGTTTTTCTGTGCGCGTTGCTCCCCAAATTATCTTAGACTAAAAATTTCAAATGGATATTGTAGAGCAAAATTTCTGTATCGACTTAATAAGAAAAAAAGTCATCCAGGTTACTTCATGATAGCAGAAATAAAATATGAATATTCACGGAATTGCATTTAATAGTATTAGCTATGAAATTATAAATAAGAGACGAACAAAAGCGTAACGTTTAATACGTCAGTGTCAAAATGATGATTGTCAGAATAAATATTTTCCGAAGGTAGTGAATATCAATTTTCGGAATAAAAATTTGATAATAATGATGGTGAATAATGGGTGGTTCGATTTGATTTATTGTTTAAGATTGATAAAATAAAATAAAGTAACACTAACAATTAAATAATGCAACAAATTGAATCCAATATGAACTACAACAAACTCAAAATATTCTTAAATTCTCAAATTATAATAGATGTTCAAACAATCCTCTGTTTTGTGCTAAACAATAACCCAATCTATTGTAGAAACTTTGCCGAACGTTACTTAATTGCCTATTATTCATTTTTTGACATTCTTGTGTTATAGCATATTCAAGTTCTTCTATACTCTGGTATTTTCTTTTATAAACATTAGTTTTCAAATGACCCCAAAGAAAAAAATTGCACGGATTTAAATCAGGCGACCGTGCTGGCCAGTTAATTGGTCCTCTTCGTCCTATCCAGCTTCCAGGAAATGTTTCATTTAGATATTCCACAATTTCTGTTGTACTATGTGCAGGGCAGCCATCATGTTGAAACCACACATTTTCTTTATTTGTTTCGGAAATTTCTGGTCCAACTATATTCATTAATAAATTCAAATACGACTCCGGATTTATTATTGTAATAAAGAACGGGCCTATTATTTGATGTCCTAAAATTCCTGTCCATACATTTACAGTTTGTAGATATTGTGTCCGGGACTGTTGAAACCACACATTTTCTTTATTTGTTTCGGCAATTTCTGGTCCAACTATATTCATTAATAAATTCAAATACGACTCCGGATTTATTATTGTAATAAAGAACGGGCCTATTATTTGATGTCCTAAAATTCCTGTCCATACATTTACAGTTTGTAGATATTGTGTCCGGGACTGTATAACGTTATGTGAATTATTCTTGGACCAATACCGGTAATTATGACCATTGGGTTCGCCATTCATCTGAGAATAAAATATTCCTTAAGAAGTCTCTATCATAATTTGACTTCTCCATCATTATTTCACAGAAAGATGCACGCACTTCAAAATCTCGTTCCAAAAGATGTTGATGATTTTGAAATTTGGAAGGAATGTATTTATGTTTCTTAAGAATTGTATGAACTGTCATAAAATGAATATTCAATTCCCTGGAAATTTCTCTTACACTCATTGTATGTTCTAGTTCTATCAAAGCAAGAACATCTTCTTCATTGTCATTGTAGTTCTCGATATTTTGTTCCTCTTTCTTGAAATTGAGGTACTGTCTTCTCAAACTTGGCAATGAATCGTTGAATGGTAGACATCCCCGGAATATCATGATTTCGCCAAAGAGTACTAATATAATCACGAATTTGCCGTAAACTATTGTCAGAATAATACCATTTAATTATTTGTAGCTTTTCTTCATTTGAATAGTTTTTTTTTAGTAAACAGGTTTCTGAGCTGTACAGTAGCATTGGTACTATTATTGTTTTGTAGATGGTCAGTTTCGTTCTTTTGTTCACTGTTTTGTGCTTTAATAGTGCCAATTTGTATCTATATATATTCTTAATTGTATTTCTTCTTTGGCTATTATCATTACCTTTGTTTTGTTGGCATTTATTTTCATATTTGCTCTGAATCGTTCCATATCTTCAATTCTCTTGCAGATATTTCTCTGTATTCGCAAAGATTGCCACGTCGTCTATTTGTTTTAAATTTTATTTGCTTCAATGTTAATTTCATCCATGTATAGTATGAACAATAAAGTACCTGCTTTGAATTCTTCTGATTATAAATTAGCGGTTTGTACATAGTTCATGTTATCCTCATATATATTTTGGATTCCTTCTAGTAGCTTCTGTCGTATATTTCTCCTTTTTGATATTCCTTCATCGAAAGCTTTTTCAAGGTGTTCAAAGCATGCTAAGTTTTTTTTTTGTTGTGTCTTAGTATTTTTTCTATTATTTGCCGAATTGTAAATACATGGTCTTGGGTGCTGTGGGCTTTTCCAAATCTGCTTTGAGTGTCCCTAACATTGTCTTCTACTAACTTTTTTAGTTTACTTTCAAGTATTGTTTTGTACATTTTTACTGCTGTGCAAAGGCGTGAGATCCCTCGAAAATTGCAACAATTGCGGCGCTTTTTTGAAAAAAAGTGCTATTATATTCACTTTGGCTGGCTGGCTGGCTGGCTGGCTGGCGTGACGCTGAGTTCTCAGCAACTATACTATTTACAGACTTGAAACTGGCACTAAATAAAAGCAGCTGTTTCGTAGGTTTGCACAAATTGCTTTAATTCAAGCTCAGTGATTGTGGAAGAATAAATTATTCAATTATTTGTTTCAAGTGAAACAATATCCATAGATATATATGACATTAGGGATATGGCAACTGAACTTTATTCAAGTAGATAAAAATTTAGTTACAACTTTCACCGCAGGTGTCACTATTATTATGTACAGTTGTCAAATCTGTCCGGGATTCATTCAATGACTTGTTTGACGCGAATTTGAAGCTTATTAGAATGAATTATTATTATTGGATGAAAATTTGTTTACTTTTGGTGTATTTTTTCATATAGCTTTCATAAAGATCAAATTATCATTTTAAGGTACAGCACATGACCTCCCGCCAGTCAATAACTAAACAATGAAGATTAAAAGGTATTTTTGAGTTTGTACATGCATAAATTATGTACCTATCAAATAGTCAACTTGAAACTAGTACTAAATGGAAGCTGCTGTTTCGTAAGTTTGCCCAAATTGCTTTATTCAAACTCAGTAACTGTGAGAGATGGTAATTTGCGAAATCTCTGAAGTAACAAGCATTCATGAGCTGTCAAAAATGCGCTTCCATCATCTAGATGATTCTTCCATTTTTTGAAAAAAAGTGCTATTATATTCACTTTGGCTGTCTGGCTGGCTGGCTGGCGTGACGCTAAGTTCTCAGCAACTATACTATTTATAGACATGAAACTGATACTAAATAAAAGCTGCTATTTCGCAGGTTTGCACAAATTGCTTTAATTCAAGCTCAGTGATTGTGGAAGATTCAATTATTCAATTACTTGTTTCAAGTAAAACAATGCCCATAGATATATATGACATTATGGATATGGCAACTAAAATTTATTGAAGTAAATAAAAATTTAATTATAACTTTCGCCGCCGGTGTCACTATTATTATGTACAGTTGTCAAATCTGTCCGGGATTCATTCAATGACTTGTTTGACGCGAATTTGAGGCTTATTAGAATGAATTATTATTATTGGATGAGAATTTGTTTACTTTTGGTGTATCTTTTCATATGGCTTTGATAAAGATCAAATTATTATTTTAAGGTACAGCACTTGACCTTCCGACAGTCAATAACTAAACAATGAAGATTAAAAGGTATTTTTGAGTTTGTACATGCATAAATTATGTACCTATCAAATAGTCAACTTGAAACTAGTACTAAATGGAAGCTGCTGTTTCGTAAGTCTGCCCAAACTGCTTGAATTCAAGCTCAGTAATTGTGGGATTCATAAGCTGTCAAAAATGCGCTTTCATCATCTAGATGATTCTTCAGTTTTTTGTTTTTTGACAGTATGATTGTTTTTTTCCAGTCTGTATCTCATTTCTCTATCTTTAACTTTCCAATAGCAATTGTAACTTCTACAATGCTGATTTCTGTATTTGTAATTTCTGGATTTTGCTCTGGTAATGCACACGTTGCTT
Source organism: Dromius quadrimaculatus (assembly GCA_963989225.1). NCBI lineage: Eukaryota > Metazoa > Arthropoda > Insecta > Coleoptera > Carabidae > Dromius > Dromius quadrimaculatus. The sequence continues at coordinate 68,557,568 of OZ022324.1, read as the reverse complement.
ATTTTTGTCTTCTTATTCATTATTTATCATATTCTGCCATTGATATAAATTTGAATATTTTCACCCCTTGTCATCCTGAAGCCTGAATTATGAATAAATGACGTTTGAAGGTTTTATAATACACTTTATTAGCCTTTAAATTCTAATAAAAAAATTGAAGAATCTTCTAGATGATGAAAGCGCATTTTTGACAGCTCATGAATACTTGTTACTTCAGAGATTTCGCAAATTACCATCTCTCACAATTACTGAGCTTGAAATCAAGCAGTTTGGGCAAACTTACGAAACAGCAGCTTCCATTTAGTACTAGTTTCAAGTTTACTATTTGATAGGTACATAATTTATGCATGTACAAACTCAAAAATAACTTTTAATCTTTATTGTTTGGTTATTGACTGACGGGAGGTCAAGTGCCGTACCTTAAAACGATAATTTGATCTTTATCAAAACTATATAAAAAAATACACCAGAAGTAAACAAATTTTTATCCAATAATAATAATTCATTCTAATAAGCTTCAAATTTGCGTCAAACAAGTCATTGAATGAATCCAGGACAGATTTGACAACTGTACATAATAATAGTGACACCCGCGGCTAAAGTTGTAACTAAACTTTTATCTACTCTAATAAATTTTAGTTGTCATATCCCTAATGTCATATATATCTATGGGCATTGTTTCACTTGAAACATGTAATTGAATAATTGAATCTTTCACAATCACTGAGCTTGGATTGAAGCAATTTGTGCAAATTTACGAAACAGAAGCTTTTATTAAGTACCAGTTTCAAGTCTGTAAATAGTATAGTTACTGGGAACTCAGCGTCACGCCAGCCAGCCAGCCAGCCAGACAGCCAAAGTGAATATATAAGCGCTTTTTCCAAAGAATGCGCTAAAAATACAATACCGTGTCTTGTATTGTATTTTTGACGGTACTATCGTAAAATTTCATTCAAACAGTGCCTGAGTTTTGTCGATGTAACTTAAAAAGAATGTTGAGGATGGAATAATATTCAGTACATTTAATACTGATTGCAGATAGTTTATTCCAGTAATATTCTAACAAAATTTACCAGTTGGATGTACGTGTGGGATGTCATCAACATATCGTTCTGCTATATAATTTAATGCAAGTTTTATGACAACTTTGAGTACGTTACTGAGTTGATATCTTGAAAATAGATATTGCAATTCACATACAGTTCCATTCGGTGCATGACAACCGTGAGGTGTGATGCATTCATAATTGGATTAATAGTTATTATAGATGGATTATGCCATGAATTATAGCGGAAATTAAGGTTCTGATATATACGACATGTAGTTTTGACTTTAGGCAATACATGCATCAGCATTACAATTCTGCCCTGGTGGTCTTAATTATTGCAGTTTGACTCTAATCAAAATTCTGGAGAATTTTATTAGCACACGCTTTGCTGTAACTGGAGCAAATATTTATCTAACGTCCGTGCATGAATTTTCCTCAGGATGGAACAAGTCGACGTAAATCGGTAGCCTTCTCGTTGAATTACCCGTTTTAATTTATTTTCACCTCGCATTCCACCGACCAAGGGCAATATATCTTGCGCTGTTCTGTTGAGAAACGGTTTGAAATTCTTTCCATGTAGGGATGGGAATCTTACAGCTTTTACAATGGAATCGAATGTTAAAATAATAAATCTGACAGACTATCCTTTATTTTAATTCGTATATATGTGTTATGGAAGGGAAGAGTACTGCTTGATTGAAGCGGGCGAAGCCCGCCTGTTAACTGGGTGCGATTGATGAATTAAACAACTTAGCGTTAATTTTCTAGTTGAAATATTGTATACTCAATTGATTTTGTGCTCGAATTAGAAAAATATATCTGAATTTTTATTAATTAGCCTTTTTTACTTGCAGGGGACTGCCTTTTCTCCATCGATTTCCATTGGGGGTAAGTTTTTTACAAAATCGTTTGATTTGTTTCAATACAGTCAACAACACTTCCAGAAAACATATTTTCGTTAGTTGTGCATTTCTACAGAGACGAGGCTCGTACTTTTATTCTTATTGTGATATGTATTCTTCGTTGGAATATTGATGAAGTGTGCTGCTTGCTAGCGATATAAAAGATGCTTTTGGAGGAGTTCTGTATGCGTTGTTGCCAATTTCAAGAATATGTTGTTCTAGTTTGTAAATAATGTAACAAATCTATACACTTTTATTGCGCTTTGCGAATATTCCTGTTGTCAAGCCTTTGGAAACTCGATTTCTTATTTTATTATTGTAGTACGAGCGTGGTTTGCACCCAGGATATAAATATTATTACAAAATTGCGTGACTGAATGAAGAAAGCATCAACAAATATCATGTAAATAGTTTATGAGGTAAAATTACATTTATATATTTCCTTTTAGCTTATCTCTTTGAATCATGATTCTGTTGAACAATGGAATCAATATTTGGAAGCTTTCAACTTCAATTTATGGCCGAATGATTTATTGTGGGCATTTGGATTAATATTTTGTGACCTAGTTTAAAATGCAACGCAAAATTAATACCGCATCTATCTTTACAATTTTTCTCATCTCAGGAATCATGCCGCGGATTAATTCCGGGTTTCTGCTTCTCTTTTCATGAAATATAATCTTCATATAGGCAGGATGAGTTGAAGTTGTTGCTTTAACAGTCATTCGTGGAAATATACTACAAAATATGTTGCACAGATTGCAAATGACGTGAACAGAGATAAACGATACTTTTGTGCTGACATTTTTCCCGCTTTATTATTTACTTTTAAAGTGTGATTGTAATGATGAGGCTTCTAAAACACCCAATATATTCTCATTCATATTAACTCTCAAAATGAGCTTCAAATGTAATGCTCGTTCAAGTGACTGTAATAATTTACAACATCTTGAACAAACTCGTTGGAGAGTAAGGGTTCATTGTTTGCGGCTCGCTCCGCCCTCAATAATCCAACTAAATGTGAGGGTATCACGTGAAATCCACTATTTGCCATTAATATTCATAGCTTGATGAATAAATTAATATTTCAATTTAGTAATTACATACTTAATGTACTCTTTGGTAGATAATAATTTATGGCTTATTAATTATGAAACATAAGTCAAATAGGAAATGTGAGTGCTATTAGAGGATATAATAGACTATCCCGAAAGGATATTTAAAAAAAAATGATCAATCTATTAGAAAATCAACTGTTTGAAGTCCAAAGTACGATCGTTTCGTTGAAAAATAACTACGTGGTCGTAACTCTGAAATGTGCAGGCCTGATGTGACATTTTATTAGCTTGTAGCAGGATTATTTGTTTGATTTGGTCGCAAAAACAGAAGCCTGCTGTGCCGAAAGACAAAAGTACACTTTAAAATACCCAACAAAATTGAATTATTTGATTTTTACTCAATTTTTCTGCGTAAACGTTGTGAGGCAGTATTTGAAAGTACAAGTAATTTTTATTGATGACTGTTCCAAAAAAACATGAATTCAGGAGTCCTGAATAGGTTGGAAATGAAAATGGAGTTGATACATGACATGCAGAGATATAAATCTACAGCAATGCCATCTACCTTAATGCAGTCGAAGTGCCATATCTGATACAAGCATATATTTCAATGATTATCATTGTTTTATATGTACTAATTTATTATGATGAGTACTGGACTGGCGTCGTCGTCCTCAAGCGCCAATCGTTTCTTACAAAACAGCTCCTGAAATCTAATTACTGCGAAAGGTAAAGTGGACGAATAAGTCTTGACGACATGGGACATATCGCGAAATTTAAGCATCATTGGGGACTTCAAAGACCCCAATTAAAAAAAAAATGCATGAATATTTGTGTGTCAAATAATGGATACCAACTCCAAGAACGTGTACAGTATCTTCTTTGATGATTAATCTTGGATTTACTCATATAAACCCAAAAATAAACACCAGTCGTCTGCTTGGGTGTTCCAACAAATTCATTCATTCTCGAAGTGTGTTCAAAAAGATGGTCGCATGTCTCAAAAGTAGATAATAGAGCAACAATTCCTCTGCAAGATTGAAGATCTGTTACTGGCGATTGGTATACAACCAATTGTTTGCCTGAAGTGATTGCTGAGCTACGAAAAACCGACCTTGAACGACGAATCAATCTCCAGCTCGAAAAACAATTAAGTACTGCTTTCTTCCAGTTTTATATGCAAAATTATCAAAACAGTTCTGGTACTACCAGAAACATAGAAAAAAAAGAAGATTTCAAGTCAGTTTGGCATTGAAGACTCAATTAAATTTAATTCAACATCTATCAACTGTTTTCTTCTATTTCTTTATGCAAAAGTAAAAAGATAGCTCTGGCGCTTTTAGTACTGAAGGCGTACGGCCATTCAAGACCAAAAACATAGATAAAGAAGATTGGAAAGGTAGGGCCTACGAACATTTGAGGCCCAAAACACAGAAAGTGAAGAAGATTTCAAGTCAGTTTGGCAATTTCCATATGCAAAAATAAAAAGATAGCTCTGGCACTTCTAGTACTGAAGGCGTACGGCCATTCAAAGCCCAAATCATAGAAAAAGAAAATTGGCAAAGTAGGGTACTCTTGGTGCTGAAGGCGTACGGCCATCCAAGGCCCAAAGCATGCAAAGTCAAGAAGACTCTAAGTCAGTTTGGCATTGACGACTCCATTTCTATATGCATTAATAAAAAGACAGCTTGGGCACTTCCAGTACTGAGGGCGTACGGCTATTCAAGACCCAAAACATAAAAAAGAAGATTGGCAAAAATAGGGTACTTCTAGTGCTAAAGACGTACGGCCATTCAAGGCCCAAAACATACAAGAGGAAGATTGGAAAGATAGGGTTCTTTCAATGTTGAAAGCGTACGACAATTCAAGGCCCAAAACAAGGAAAATATAGAAGATTTTAAGTCAGTTTGGCGTTGAAGACTCAATGAAATTCAACTCAGCATCTATCAATTGTTTTTTTTCCATTTCTATGAGCAAAAATAAAAAGACAGCTCTGGCATTTTTGGTACTGAAGGCGTACGGCCGTTCAAGTCTCAAAACATAGACAAAAATGATTGGCAAGTTGAGGTATTTCCAGTGCTGAAAGCGAACGTCCAGTCGAGGCTCAAATTTGTAGTGTAAAGAAGATTTCGAGTCAGTTTGACACTGCAGAGTTAATAAAATTCAACTAAGCATCTACCAACTGTCATCTTCGATTTTTATATGCGGAAATAAATATACAGCTCTGGCACATCCAATACTGAAGGCGTACGGCCATTCCAGACCCAAAACATAGAAAAAAAATGATTGGTAAGGAAAGGTGCTGAAGGCATACGGCCGTTTGAGGCCCAAATCATGAAAAGTGAAGAAGATTTCAAGTCTGTTTGGCATTGGTGACTAAATTAAATTCAACTTAGCATCCATCAAGTGTTATTGTATATTTCTATATGCAAAAATGGAATGACAGCCCTGGCATTTCTAGTACTGAAGGCGTACGACCGTTCAAGTCCCAAAACATAGACCAAAATAATTGGCAAGTTAAGGTACTTCCAGTGCTAAAGGCGAACGGCCAGTCGAGGCTCAGAACTTGAAGTGTGAAAAAGATTTCGAATCAGTTTGGCATTGCAGAGTTGAAAAAACTCAACTAAGCATCTTTCAACTGTTATTTCCAATTTTTATATGCGAAAATTAATATACAGCTCTGGCACATCCAATACTGGAGGCGTACGGCCATTCCAGACCCAAAACATAGGAAAAATATGATTGGCAAGGTGGGGTACTTCCAGTGCTAAAGGCGTATGGCCATTCAAGACCCAAAACCGGGAGAGAAAGAAGATTTCAAGTCAGTTTGAGCTCTGATATTTCCAGTGCTGAAAGCGTACGGCCATTCAAGACCAAAAACATTGAAAAAGAAGATTGGCATGGTAGGGTACTCCCAGTACTGAAAGCGTACGGTCATTCAAGGCCCAAAACATGGAGGTTGAAGAAGACTCCAAGTCAGTTGAGCATTGAAGACTCAATGAAATCTAACTCAGTACGTAACAACTGTTTTCCCCTATTTCTATATGCTAAATTAAAAGACAGCTCTGGCATTGCTAGTACTGAAGGTGTACAGCCATTTGAGACCCAATACATGGAAAAAAAAGCTTTGCAAGATAAGGTACTTTCAGTGCTGAGAGCGTACGGCCATTCAAGACCCAAGATCGGGAAGGTGAAGAAGATTTCAAGTCAGTTTGAGCTCTGGTACTTCCAGTACCGAAGACTTACGGCCATTTAATATCCAAAACATAGAAAAAAAAGATTGGCAGGGTGTTGAAGACGTACGTACGTATTCAGGATCTAAAACTGAGACAGTGGGAAAGATTTGAAGTCAGTTTGAGCTCTGATACTTCCAATACTGAAATTAAAAGGCAGCTCTGGCACTGATAATACTGAGGAAGTACGACCATTGAAGGCCCAAAACATGGAAAATATAGAAGAATTCAAGTCAGTTTGGCATTGGAGACTAAATGAGAAGACAGCTTTGGCACTTACATAGAAAAAAAATTTAGCAAGATGGAGAACTTTCAGTGCTGAAGGCGTTATGCCATTCAAGGCACAAAACATAGAAAAAGAAGATTGGTAAGGTAAGGTACTTTCAGTGCTGAAGGTGTACGGCCATTTAAGGCCCAAAACATGGGAAGTGAGAAAGATTTCAAGTTGGTATGGTATTTGAGTCAGCATCTATCAACTGCTTTCTTCCATTCCTATATGCAGAAATAGAAAAACAATTCTGACACATCCAGTACTGAAGACATACGGACATTGAAGACCCAAAACATAGAAAAAGAAGATTGGCAAGGTAGGACACTGCCGTGCTAAAGGCCTGTGGCCATTTGAGGTCCAAAACATGGAAATTGAAGAAGACTTCAAGTCTGTTGGGCATTGAAGACTCAATGAAATTTAACAGAGCATCTATCAACTGTTTTCTTCTATTTCTATATATAAAAACTAAAAGACAGACCTGGCACTGCCAATACTGAAGGCGTACGGCCATTCAAGACTCAGAAGAAAGAAGAAAAAGATTGGCAAGGTAAGGAATTCCGAATGCTGAAGACGTAGGGCCATTTAAGGCCCAAAACATGGGAAGTAAAGAAGACTTCAAGTCAGTTGAGCATTGAAGATTCAATGAAATTCAACTCAGCATCTATCAACTGTTTTCTTCTATTTCTATTTGCAATAATGAGAAGATAGCTCTGGCAATTTCAGTATTTGAGGCGTACGGTCATTCAAAACATAAGAAAAAAAGATTGGTGAGGTAGGGTACTTCCAGTGCCAAAGGCGTACGGCCATTCAAGACCCAAAATATGGAAAAAGAAGATTGGCAAGGGTAGGTATTCTCAGTGCTGAAGCCGTACGAATATTGAAGGCCCAAAACATGGAAAGTGAGGAAGATTTCTAGTCAGTTTGGAATTGGAGTCTCAATGAAATTAACTCAGTATCTATCAACTGTTTTCTTCCATTTTTTATGCAATAATCGGATGGCAGCTTTGGCACTTTCAGTACTAGAGATGTACGGCCCTTTTAGGACCCAAAACATAGAAAAGGAAGATTGACAAAGTCGGGTACTTCCATTGCTGAAAGGTCTAAAACATGGAAAGTTGAAGAGATTTCAACTCCATTTGGCATTGGAGTCCAAATGAAATTCAAGTCAGCATCCATCAACTGCTTTCTCCCATTTCTATATGCAGAAACAATGAGACTGCTCTAGGACTTTCAGTGCTGAAGGCGTACGTCCATTCAAGTCCCAAAACGCACAAAAAGAATATTGGCAAAGTGAGGTACTTCCAGTGCTGAAGGCATACAGCCATTCAAGACCCAAAACCGGGAAAGTGAAGAAGATTTCTAGTCAGGCCGAGCTCTGGTACTTCCAGTGCTGAAAGAGGACCTAAAATATAGAAAAAGAAGATTGCCAAGGCGGAATAATTCCAGTTCTAAAGGCGTACGGCCATTCAAGGCCCGTAACCGGAAAAGTGAAGAAGCTTTCAAGTCAGTTTGAGCTCTGGTATATCCAGTGCTGAAAGTGTACTGCAATTTAAGACCCACAACATGAAAAAAGAAGATTGGCAAGGTGAGGTATTTCCAGTGCTGAAAGCGTACGGCCATTCAATGCCTGAAAGCGAGAAAGTGAAAGAGATTTCAAGTCAGTTTGAGCTCTGGTACTTTCAATGCTGAAACTTGAAGGCAGCTCTGGCACTTAAGTACTGAAGGTGTACGGCCATTCAAGGCCCAAAACATGAAGAGTTAAGAAGATTTTACGTCAGTTCAGCATTGAAGACTCAATAAAATTCAACTCAGCATCTATCAACTGTTTTTTCCATTTCTATATGCAAAAATAGAGAGACAGCTCTAGCACTTTCAGTGCTGAAGGCGTACGGCCATTCAAGATCCAAAACCGGAAAAGTGAAGAAGATTTCAAGCCAGTTTGGCATTGAAGACGCGATGAAATTAAACTCAGTATCTTTCAACGCTTTTCTTCTATTTCTATATTTAAAAATTAAAAGACAGCTTTAGCATTGCCAGTACTAAAGGTGTGCGGCCATTCAAGATGCAAAACTTGGAAAAAGAAGATTGGCAAGGCAGGATACTTTCAGTGCTGAAGGCGTACGGCATTCGAGGCCCAAAACAGGGAAAGTGAAGAAGATTTTAAGTCAGTCTGAGTTCTGGTACTTCCAATGCTGAAATTAAAAGGCAGCTCTGGCACTTTTAGTATCGAAGGCGTACGGTCATTCAAGATCCAAAAAATGGAAAAAGAAGATTGGGTACATCCAGTGCTGAAGGCGTATGGCCATTCAAGACCCAAAACCGAGAAAGTGAAAAAGATTACAAGTCAGTTCGAGCTCTGGTACTTCCAGTACTGAAGTCCTACGGCCATTTAAGACCCAAAACATAGGAAAAGGAGATTGGAAAGGTGAGGCACTTCCAGTACTGAAGGCGTACGACCATTCAAAGCCCGTAACACGGGAATTGAAGAAGATTTTAAGACAGTTTGGCATTGAAGACTCATTAAAATTGAACTCAGCCTCTATCAAGTGTTTTTTCTATTTCTTTATGCAAAAATAAGAAGATAGCTCTGGCACTGCCAGTACTGAAGGCGTACGGCCATTCAAGACCTAAAACAGAGAAAAAGAAGATTGGCAAGGCAAGGTACTTCAAGTGCTGAAGGCGTACGGCCATTCAAGGCCCAAAACCGGAAAAGTGAGAACGATTTCAAGTCAGTTTGAGCTCTGGAACTTCTAGTACCGAAAACATAGAAAAAGAAGATTCCAAATCAATTTGAGATTGAAGACTTGAAGAAATTGAATGAAGCAAGTATTATTTGATATATTATGGACAATGACGTCGGCATCGGGGTTGTAGAAATTTGTGGATCAGTTCCTGAAATCAGATTAGTGGGCAAGGTAGGGTACTTCCAGTGCTGAAGATGTACGGTCATTCAAGACCCAAAACATGGAAATTGAAGAAGATTTAAAGTCAGTTTGGCGTTGGAGACTCAATGAAATTGAAGTCAGTACGAAAAGTAGTCCAAACAATTAATATTTTTCCCTTTTGTTCTAATGATTCTCTTTGTTCTGTGAGTACTGATTAATTATGATAGCTTCGGAATAAGAGCATCAACCAACAATAATTCACAAAGTTTTTCCGATAAACGTTCCAATTTCAGTTATCAGTTCTCCAACAAAGGAAATAAGAATGGGGTGTCTTGGGTGCTGTTCTCCAACTTATTTATCTTGACGTGCGATATCTTTCTATTTAAGAACTTTCTGATTTTCAACGTCTCAGACTTCATCAGAAATATTAGAGACAGTTAATTTTTACCGGAAAGGATATTCATCTAAATCTTTGTACAATGCTTTATATCCTGTATTTCCCTAAAGGATCAAGATGAAACATTGTATCCGTTTTATGTTATAGAGAAGTATTGGGTTTTCCGGTGGGAGTTTAACGGTTTAAACTGACTGGGCAAATATGTCTACGTGCATTTACTACTATTATATTCACGGTCGAGTTCAGTACAATTGAGAAACGTGCATTGTTCTTGAATTGTGTTTGAGTACATGTCAAATGCAGATGAAATTATATCGATGATGGATCTATATTTATTTGCCTGCTTTTAAAAATAATTTATCAAATAAAGTATGTATAAATTAATCTCCAAGGGCTGGCACAATTTTCTCCCCCCTTTTCACGTCCCGAGAGAATGAATTTATAATGCAAATTAATTGAACTTATTTGCAAGGAAAATTCGTGGATCAGATATTATTAAGTTGAATGAAGTCAGGAGGCGAGTTTTGAGCGACAGAAAGTTTCATAATAACATTGTTATAATAATAGCTTTGTGATATTCTTTGTTATGCGAATAAGGATGTGATGGTGCTTGTGTTTGTTAGACTAACAAACTAAAAGCTTATTGTGTTTTCACCTGTGTCACTCGCTAAGCTCAAGCTGGAATCGATAAAATATATTTGTATGAAAAATATCTGCTGTAGGCAGTGAAAAGTTGAGAATTCAGGAAAGAAGCATTTTATGCTACTTTATTTGTCTCTTTTTAGTTAAATCACATGATAATATAATTAAAATTACAACTAAGAGTCGAAAATATCAAATAAAAAAGAGTTTTGTGTGTTTTTTATTTTATTCTTCCAGTTCAAATTGAGTTTTTCCTACTCTCTGCTATGTAACTTATTCAACATCGACTAGAACATTTCTGTTTCTTTTGTAGCCCGCTATAATCCTGGCAATCGCGACTTGATTGTATAAAGGGCTCGAAACAAGAACGCGGAAACTCATTCACCATGAATAAAAAAATGTGTGTTAGGAATTTTGTTGTGCTGTAAATATTATTTTATCCATCTATAACTCATACTTTCGACTAAAAAAAATTCTTTTCCAAATGATTTTCCATCTTGAGCCTACTAAATTGATTTGATATATTTTCCCGGCTTCTGAACTAGAAACAGCTTCAATTACATTAAATCACAGTCCAATGAACATCGAACATCCCGAGCATCCACCGGACCCAGTAAAGCGATCAGGGTCAAAATGAGACAAGTTCCAAACGGCTTTGATCTTGCAGTAGGACATGTCACATGAACTCCAGTAGGTTGTTATTTGTGTGTAGGCGTTGGAAAGCAAATATTTGGACATGAAAAGCGGGACGTTTGAAATTTGCATATAATAAGACTTAGAAATTATTGCTCAAACTAACATGTAATGATGATCTCCACACTACAAGATGACTTCACATGTATTGATTTGGTCCAGAATCTGTAACCTATCTCATAGTTCACTTCCGCGTTTATATAACACAATAAAACCTTGGAATTCTCTTGGAGATACTTCTAATAGAATACAAGTCAATTTATGTCTCCAGGACTTCCAACATATTAATTGCAAAGTCTCAAGTAATGCATCCGAACTCTTTGAAGATAGCTAGCTCCTTAATTTCACAAATTGTTATCAAAACTAATTATGTTTGCAACTTATATGATAATGTAGATAATAAGTTTGTCACGAGCACTTTATGAACACTAGCTTGGGAAATTAAATTAAACCTGCAAAATGTATGGTAATTTTTAATTAGGTTTCCTAATAGTACTCTCATTTTGTGCTGTGCCCAAAACTAATCGAAAAAATGCAACAGGAATATGTTTTTAACGAAGTATAGACATTTTATACACCTAAATATTGTTCATTTACTTCCCCACATATTTGTAACGCTAAGAAGACCTACAAAGCTCAAAAATACTTGTAATTCTGTGATATTGAGGAAACATGAAAAGCGTAAAGTTCAGATCTGTGATTCTAGGAATCTTGTTCACTGTTCACTGTTCCACAGTCAAGTCGTTTGCTCATATATATACAAATGTCCGTTTCTGGAGATGTTCTAGGTTAGTCGAAAACACATTACTAGAATTTTCGACCGGGCGGGGCGATGTGATGCTTATTTTATTTTTACGAACTGTGACACTTACGCAATGTGATCCAGCAATCCTAGAGAGACCTACGAAATCTGAAGAGACGCGCTAAGCCTAGGACTTAGTTCTGTGATTCAAAAGAGACTTGAGGAGCATGAAGCTTGAACCTTCGATTCTAGAAAAACCTGTGAGCCTGAAGTTGAAGCCCAATATTCTGGAGACACCTGTAAAGCCTCAATAAATTTACAAAGCCAGAGTTTTTGACCTACGGAGCTTGATTTACATAAATGCGATCCTCGAGAGATTTGTCATGCCTGGAAAGAGTTGTAATGCCTACGGAAATTGTTTATCAGATTTGTGGAGCCTGGAGTTTAAATCAGCAATTCTAAAGAGACCCACGAAGCTTAAAATCCAGTCCTGCAATTTAAGAGGGACTTGGGAAGCATAAAGTTTGGACCTTCGATTCTAGAAGTGCCTGGAAAGCCTAGAAAGACCTGCGAGCTTGAATTTAAAGCCTTATATTCTGTACATCTGTAAATCCAAAGGAAATTTGCGAAGCCAAAGTTTTAGACTTGTGAAACTCGATTTATATAAATGCAATCCTAGATTTGTCAAGAATTGGGAGACTTGTGATGACTGACGACTGTAATTCAGATTTGTGGAGCCTAGTGTATGAACCAGCAGTTCTAGAGAGACTTACAAGCCTAAAAAAATTCGCAAAGTCTAGTCCTGCGATTAAAGGGAGACTTGGAATGCATGAAGTATGGATCTTCGATCCTAGAAATGCCTGAAAAGCCTGGAAAGACCTACGAAGCCTGAAGTTGGACATCTGTAAGGCCTGAGGAGATTCGTTCAAACAAAATTTCAGACCTATGAAGCTCAATTTATATAATTGCAATCATAGGAAGATTTCTCAGGCCTCAGAAGACTTGTAATGCCTGAAAAAATTATAATTAGATTTGTGAGCCAGCAGTTCTAAAGAGACTTACTTTAAGAAGATTCGCAAAGCCTGAGGTTTAGTCCTGCAATTTAAGAGGGACTTGGGAGGCATGAAGTTTGGACCTTGATACTAGAAATGCCTGGAAAGCCTAGAAAGACCCACGAGCCTGAATTTGAAGCCTTATATTCTGGAGGCATCTGCAAAGCCTGAAGAAATTTGCGAAGCCAATGTTTTAGATCTGTAAAACTCGATTCACATTGATGTAGTCCTGAATTTGTCAATCTTTGGGAGACTTGTGATGCCTGAAGAAACTCTAATTTGAATTTTTGGAGCCTAGGATACGAACCAGCAGTTCCAGAGAGACCTACAAAGTCTAAAAAGATTTGCAAAGTCTGCGGCTTAGTCCTGCGATGTGAGGGAGACTTGGGAAGCATAAAGTATGGACCTACGATTATAGAAATGCCTGCAAAGCTTGGAAAGACCTACGAAACCTGAAGCTGGAGCCTAATATTCTGGAGACATCTGTGAAGCCCAAGAAAATCTGCGAAGCTAAAGTTTTGGACCTGTGAAACTCGATTTACATAAATGCAGTCCTAGATTTGTCAAGCATTGGGAGACTTGTGATGCCTGACTATAATTTAGATTTGTTGAGCCTAGGATATGGTTTTGGAAAGACCTACGAAGTTTAAAAAGACTCGTAAAACCTGGGATCTAGTCCTGCGATTGAAGGAAGACTTGGAATGCATTCTAGAAATACCTGGAAAGACTTGCGAAGTCTGAAGTCTGAGCCTAATATTCTGGAAACATCTTCAAGGCCTGAGAAGATTTGCTATGGCAAAATTTTAGACCTGTGGATCTCAATTTACATAATTGCAATCATAGGGACATTTGTCAGGCCTGGAAAGACTTGTTATACCAGGAGAAACTATAGTTTAGAATTGTGGAATCTAGGATATGAGCCAGCAATCACAAAGAGACTCACAAAGTCTAAGAAGATTCGCAAATCCTAGATTGTAGTCCTGCAATTCAAGAAAGACTTAAGAAGCATGAAACTTGGACTTTCGAAAGCCTAGAAAAATTTGCGAAGCCTAAAGTTGAAGCCTAATATTCTGGAAACATCGGTGAAGCTTTAATAGATTTGCAGAGACTTGTGATACCTGGCGAAACTATAATGGAATTTAGGGTATGAACCAGCAATTCTAAAGAGATTTACAAAGTCTAAGAAGATTCACAAAACCTAGGGTTTAGTCCTGAAATTCAAAGAAGGCCTAAAAAGCATGAAATTTGAACTTTTGAAAGCCTGGAAAGATCTGCGAAGCCTGAAGCTCAAGCCTGATATTCTGGAGACATCGATGAAGGCTTGATAGATTTGCAAAGCCAAAATATTAGACCTACGAAGCTCAATTTACATAATTGCGATCCTAGGCAGATTTTTCAAGCCTGAGAAAACTTGTGATGCTTGTAGAAACTATAATTTAGATCTGTGGAGCCTAGGATATGGAGCAGCATTTCTAAAGAGACTTACAAAGTCTAAGAGAATTCGTAAGGCCTGGGGTTTAATCCTGCGATTAAAAGGAGCCTTGGAAGCATGAAGTATTCGATTCTAGAAATGCATGGAAGCACCTATAAACACTGAAGTTGGAGCCTAATATTCTGCGGACATCTGTAAAGCCTAAAGAGATTTGCTGAGACAAAATTTCAAATCTGTGAAACTCAATTTATATAAATGCGATCATAGGGAGATTTGTCAGGCCTGAGAAGACTTGTGATGTCTGGAGAAACTATAATTTAGATTTGTGGTACCTACGATATGAGTCAGCTATTTTAAAGATTCGCAAAACCTAAAGTTTAGTCCTGCAATTTAAGAGGGACTTGGGAAGCATAAAGTTTGGATCTTCGATTCTAGAAGTGCCTGGAAAACCTAGAAAGACCTGCGAGCTTGAATTTGAAGCCTTATATTCTGTACATCTGTAAAACCAAAGAAAATTTTCGAAGCCAAAATTTTAGACTTGTGAAACTCGATTTACCTAAATGCAATCCTAGATTTGTCAAGAATTGGGAGACTTGTGATGCCTGAAGACTATAATTCAGATTTGTGAAGCCTAGTGTACGAACCAGCAATTCTAGAGAGACCTACGAAGTCTAAAAGATTTGAAAAGTTTGAGGCTTAGCCCTGCGATTTAAGGAAGACTTGGAAAGCATGAAGTATGGATCTTCGATCCTAGAAATGCCTGAAAATCCTGGAAAGACTTACGAAGCCTGAAGTTGGACATCTGTAAAGCCTAAGGAGATTTGCCCAGACAAAATTTCAGACCTATGAGGCTCAATTTATATAATTGTGATCATAGAGAGATTTGTCAGGTTTCGGAAGACTTGTGATGCTTGGAGAAATTATAATCAGATTGGTGAGCAAGCAGTTCCAAAGAGACTTACTCTAAGAAGATTCGCAAAGCCTAAGGTTTAGTCCTGCAATTTAAAAGGGACTTGGGAAGCATGAAGTTTGAACCTCTGATTCTAGAAATGCCTGGAAAGCCTAGAAAGACCCGCGAGCTTGAATTTGAAACCATATATTCTGGAGGTCTAAGAAAATTTGCGAAGTCAATGCTTCAGACCTGTAAAACTCGATTCACATTGATATAGTCCTAAATTTGTCAATCCTTGGGAGCCTTGTGATGCCTGAAGAAACTCTAATTTAAATTTGTAGAGCCTAGGATATGAATCAACACTTCTAGAGAGACCTACGAACTCTAAAAAGATTTGCAAAATCTGGGGCTTAGTTCTGCGATGTGAGGGAGACTTGGAAAGCATGAAGTATGGACCTACGATTATAGAAATGCCTGAAAAGCTTGGAAAGACCTACGAAACTTGAAGTTGGAACCTAACATTCTGGGGACATTTGTAAAGCCTTAGGAAATTTGCAAAGCCAAAATTTTAGACCTGTGGAACTTGATTTACAAAAATGCAGTCCTAGATTTGTCATATCTTGCGATTCCTGAAGAAACTATAGTTTATATTTGTGAAACCTAGGATAAGAACCAGCAGTTCTAGAGAGACCTACGAAGCCCAAAAAGATTTGCAAAGTCTGTGGTTCAGTCCTGCAATTTAAGAGGGACTTGAGAAGCATGAAGTTTGGACTTTTGATTCTAGAAATGCTTGAGAAGCCTGGAAAGACCTACGAAGCCTGAAGCTAGAGCCTAGTATTCCAAGGGCATCTGTAAAGCCTAAGGAGATTTGCTAAGTCGAAATTTTAGACCTGTGAAGCTCAATTTAAATAATTGGGATCGTAGGGAGATTTGTCAGGCTTAAGCTGGTATCACATCATATTTTCTAGATCTTATTTTTTTAGAGGAATAACTTGATCTAGTCCCTGTCATGTCTCTATAATAAATATTAATTGAAAACATGTCCAACTTGCCTGGCAAATTGGCAGTAAAAATCAAGTCAATGTCAATGTCAATGTCAAGTCATTGTAGTTCCAGCCTTGGAAAGACTTGTGATGCCTAGAGAAATAATAATTTAGATTTGTGGAACTTAGGATATGTGCCAGTAATTCTAGAGAGTCTTACTGTAAGAAGATTCGCAAAGTCTGTTATTTAAGGAAGACTTGAAAAGCATGAAGTTTGTTCTTTCGAAAGCCTAGAAAGACCTGCAATGCCTGAAATTGAAGTCCAATATTTTATGGACCTCTGTAAGGCTTGAGTGCATTTGCAAAACCAAAGTTTTAGATCTGTGGAGCTCAGTTCACAGCCTGAAGAAGAATATAATTCAGATTTGCAAGGTCTGGGATATAAATCAGCAATTCTAGAAAGACCTACGAAGCCTAGGATTCAGTCCTGTGATTTTAGGAGGGTTTGAGAAGCATAGAATTTGGACCTGCAATTCTGGAAAAACTTGGCAAGCCTTGGAAGACCTGCAAAACCTGAGGCTCAAACCTAATATACTAGGCTTCAGTTTTGGACCTGCAAAGCTCAATTTTAAAGAATGCAATCCAAGGGAAGACTTGCGATGCCTGAAGAAATAATAATTCAGATTTGTGGAGCCTAAGATATGAACCACTGATTTCAGAGAGACCTACGAAGTATAAGAAGAGCAAAGCTCAGTGTGTAGTTTCGCGATTTAAGGCGAACTTGAGTAGCATAAAGCTTGAACTTCCAATTCAAGAAATGCTTGAAAATCGTGGAAAGACCTTGAAACTTGAAGTTGAAGCCTAATATTCTGGTACCTAAGATATGAACCAGTAATTTTAGAGAGACCTACGAAATCTAAGAAAAATTGCAAAGCTTAGGTTGTAGTCCTGGATTTGAGGGAGACTTGGGAAGCATAAAGCTTGTACCTCCGATTATAGAAATGCTTGGAAATCTTAGAAAGACCTGCAGGCTTGAAATCGAAGCCTTATACTTTGGTACCTAAGATGTGGACCAGTAATTTTAGAGAGACCTATAAAATCTAAGAAGATTTGCAGAGCTTAGGTTGTAGCCTGGATTTGAGGGAGCCTTTGGAAACATAAAGCTTGTACCTCTGATTATAGCAATGCTTGGAAATCGTAGAAAGACCTGCAAGCTTGAAATTGTAGCCTTATACTCTGGTACCTGAGATATAACCTAGTAATTTAAGAGAGACCTATGAAATCTAAGAAGATTGGCAAAGCTTAGGTTGTAGCCTGGATTTGAGGGAGACTTGGGAAGCCTAAAGCTTGTATCTCCGATTATAGAAATGCTTGGAAATCGTAGAAAGAGCTGCACGCTTGAAATAGAAGCCTTATATTTTGGTACCTAAAGTATAAACCAGTAATTTTGGAGAGACCTTCAAAATCTAAGAAGAATTGCAGAGCTCAGGTTGTAGTCCTGGATTTGAAGGAGACTTGGGAAACATAAAACTTGTACTTCCGATTATAGAAATGCTTGGAAATCGTAGAAAGACCTGCAAGCTTGAAGTTGTAGCCTAATATTTTAGTACCTGAAATATGAACCAGTAATTTTAGAGAGACCTACGGAATCTAAGAAGATTTGCAAAGCTTAGGGTGTAGTCCTGTGATTTGATTCCTGGAGAGCTGAGAAAGACCTGCAAGCTTAAAATTGGAGTTTAATACTCTGGGAACATCCATAAAGTCTTAGATTTCAGACCTGGACCAGATTCTGGAGAGATTTTTCAAGCCTGGAGAGACTTGTGATGTCTACGAAAAATAAAATTTAGATTTTTGAAGCCTGAGGTATGAATCAACAATTCTTGAGAGACCTAAGAAGTCTAGAAAGATTTGCAAAGCCTGGGGTTCAAGCTTAGTACTCTAGTGATACCTGTAAAGCCTAAATTTTAGACCTGCGATGCTCAATTTACATAAATGCGATCCTAGGGAGGTTTGTCAAACAATTCCAGGAAGGCTTGGGATGCTTAGTTTAGAAAGACTTGGGAAGCAAGCATAGAGTTCTGATCTGCACTTCTAGAAAGACTTGAAAAGCTCTGGAAGACCTGTGAAGCCTGGGGCTTTCGAATTAAGACATTTGGAAATCTTAAATTTATACTTCTGATGCAAAAACTATTATTTTAAGACCTGTTATGGAATAATAGCAGCTACTAAAAGAAATTGTTAAAAAGGCAGATAAATTGGAAGTCATTTTTCATTTCCTCAAACAAATTGGAAATTTTAATGGAGGACTGCCTATGTGTGGAGTGATGGCATGTTGGATCATCACAGAGTCAGTGACACAGTTTCCGCGTGTGGTTAGAATTGATTCTCTTAGTCCCTATTGATTTTTGCCTACATAACAGGAACAGGAAAGAAAGGGAGAAAGAATTGTCTGCCTTCCTGTATGCAAATCGCCTCTTTGTATGCATGAAACTTAGAAATTCGGTGTATTATTTCTGTTATTTATTTTACCATGCCATAATAAACTTCGTATGTTCCGCGAGAAGCTTACGTAAGGCTTTACATAATAACGCGAGCAATATATTCTGCTCATGTACGGAATATTTCACTCTTTTGCTTTTTAAGCAGTTTTCCACACCTGAAAAATTGAATAAATAACAATAACAAGCTCATGAAAGGTCGAGGCTGATACATGATTTCAATTAAAGCGGACGAATTTAATCATAATTTTAGAATGCCTTGTGTAGTCCAATAAATAAGTAAAGAGATAAAAACCAAACAAAAAGCAGTTGTAATATGATATGAGAATGTTTTGGCAAAGTTTAATGAGTTTTTGATTTCACATTGCAAACTTGACGATGTTATATGAACAAGAAAAAATAATAAAGTTCTAGAAACGCGTTAGCTAGAGCCATGGAAACGGAAGCTTGTCGCACGATAAAAGTAAAGTGATGTAATGAGGTGAAAACTTTAGCGCTCTGAGTGGGAAATCTTTGTTGTTCATTCGGTGATTGTTGTTGTGTTAATGAAGTCTGAAAAGCTGCCATTGAAAGATTTTTCAGAGGACGATGGAAAAGTAATGAAAATATCAAAGAAAAAATTATCTTATAATTACCCCAAAGAACTATTTGTGCTGATCTTTGGAGGTATGCTTCACATCTAACAATGTTATATAAGAAAGAAATACATGATAAAATCTTGGATGGAGTGACTTTAAACCGATAACTAAATATGTGAAAAACTTGTCTCGTTTTTCTAAACGTGATGGATACGTTCTTGTAAGAACTCCTCATCTGTCTACTAGGGAGTCAGCCAATTTACTCCCATCCAATTTTTACTCCTTGAAGCTTGGCTTTCAGCGATAAAGATCTATTTGCTGCGTCTGTATAAGTAAGAAAAATGAGAGACCCACCAAACAGCAAGAAACACATTAAATGCACCATTTTAACAAGCAATATATTAATAGCCCCAAAGATATCATTTTCATAAAGTTTTGCCTGTAATTTGATTAGAAAATGTTCTACTGTATTGTTGATGAACTGCATCTGTGAGATATGACTTGGTGAAGTTTTAATACAATTGTAACATCGCTATAAGAGCTCAGCACTAATTTGTCAACGTCAACGGAAGAGAAATGGTTGATATTTTGTTGCCCTGTGGAGTATTTATTCTGTACAGTAAATAATATTGCCTTAGAGATTTTGTTGGGGATATTATGTTGATGCAACAGTTCCTAACATTCATATCAGCAGTCGACATTGACATAATATTCTAGGATAAATTTTCTGACATATTTCTTTCCATGCCTTCCTATCTCCTGTTTTTCCTTCCATTTCTTTATTCCTGCTCTACTCAGGTCTGCTTCTACTTCTTGTAGACTTTTACTGTCAACTACTTAATTTTCACTAGACTTTTTTAGCGAATTTATACACCTAAATCCAATACTCTTGAGAGTTCCATCCAATCAGAACGCCCGAAAGATTCGAGCGGACCAATCGCATATAGTTTGTCGCAACAACCACATTTTGCAACAATGAACTAGCTTTCAAATATGTAACAACTGATAACTAAGATGAGACATAAGAAAGAGTCCTTGCGTTCCACTAGGCGATCACAACGATATGTCAACGACCGCAGTTTTTGCCGTTCCATTAACATATGATTGTTGTGGCTGGTACTTCAAGTGGAACGATGCGAGTATCTGTTGAATGTCATATTTTGACAGTTCGTGGTTTGAAAAGATCGAAAAGTAAATCATTAATAAGATTGAACCAATCTGTAGCAAAATGAATTAAAAATGCTTGAGTAAATTAGTCTCTCAAAGACCCGGTTGTACAATTTGAACTTATTAACAGTTCAGTTGAACCGAGCTTATTTACTATGGTTACTTATTTTAACTTAACTATGGATGAGCTTGAATTATACAACCAGGATCTAATAACAAATAATGCGGTATTTATTTTTTTCATATTGTCTAACTAACTCCTACATAGAACTTTCATATAAACCCCCCTAAATCTGTCCCTGTTACAAAATCCTTTCTTAGCTGACGTCTACTTTTGAAGAGAACTAATATAATTCAAGTCCCTGACATCAGAAACAAAAGGACTTCCACAGATAATTTTTTTTTTTTCACATTTTCTACCTGAATACGAAATTTCATGCCTCCAACAACTTGCAATCGTTTTTTATACCCCCTTAGTTTGGCCTTGTCGCAAAGTCCCTTCTCAAGTGACGTTTGCTCTTCACAAACTATTTACCTGTGAAAATTTAGCATAATTCGTATTTTTCGATATTCCGTTGACAACTTTAGTCCATCCCTGTTGTAGAAACCATATCATAGTATTCATCATTGGCATTGAGTTTGAGCTTGATATTAATCATTCAAAGAAAGGGACAGGGCGGTGTACTGTGGACTATTACATATATATTCGTGTAGTTCATCTCTTCGATATTTTATTAGTTCTGTGTTTATTCCATCTTTGCCTGGAATCTTCCCATTTCGCCTACTTCACATTATTTTTCTGAATTCCTCTCTTGTTGCTCCTTCTAATACTCATTTGTCCACAATTTCATCTTGTGTTGGGATATCCACGTTTTCTTGCAGTCCGGTTGGCTATCCAGGTTTTTTTTTCCTTTTGGTTTGTATGCTCTTTTTTGTTCATTTATTTTTTTATAGAATTGTTTTCACACTTTATTTCTCAATGTCTGTTATTGTATTGTCTATCCAATCTTTCTTGTCTCTTAGAATTTCACTGCATTGTTTTCTTACTTTTTTATAATCTTCTCTGTTTTCTATTCTATTTGTATCCATCCACTTCAACCTTGCATTTTTCTTTCTTAATATTACATTTGACACTCTTTGTTACTTTCTCGTTTCTCTTCTATCCATTTTTTTGTAGTACATCGTATTTTTCTTCATATTTTTCTTTGATGTAGTTCTTTTTTTTTCTTGTACTTCCTCCTTATGTCTTCAATGCTCAGTTTTTCTATGTCCCATTTAGTTCTCTTGCTTCTGTTTTTCTAATTTTCTTTTACTTTTTGTGTTTAATGTCTGATTGTTTTCTCTCTGTGATTAGTATGTGGTTCTTTTTATATCTGGGTTACTTGGTTTGGCGATGTTCAAGTATTTTTTGATGTTCATGTTTGGTACTACTTATAATCATGTTGTTTTTTGCCGCTATTCTATTGTCATTTGTATTTTCATGTATTGTATATTTGCCTGCTACCTGTTTTATATGATTTTTTCCTATTTGAGCATTGAAATCTTCTAATAGTAGTAGAGTGTCTTCTTTTGGAATGTTTCATAATTCTGTTGGTGCATATACGTTTATTATTGACAACTTGAGAGGAGTTGTTTTTATCTCACATAGACTAATCTTTCATTTTTGGCGCAAAGTTTATTACTTGCTCTTTTAATTTACCCGTGGGAGAAATTTAATTGGAAAGTAAAACAAAGCTGCAAGACCTTTGGTAACTATAGTCCTTGAACAGTCATGACCTCTTTGTTCTTCTGGGGATGCCTGACGAGCATGACCCTTTGAAACTTTTCATGCAGGCTGAACTCAGAACTTCTTCATAAAATGCCACAAAGTGTTAAAAAAACAACTTAACAAACTGTCAGTCGTGGACAAAATGTCCAATAGCTGTGTAACTCAGGCACATAATTATTGTTGGACGATGTTATCTTAAAAAAGGGAGGTCTACAAAGTATCCTACTTCAAAGTGCAGCAAACCGATGTCGACAATAAAGAAGTCCCAACGTCGTTCTTCCAGCAATCCTTCTATTATCGGAAATACTAGCGGTTGCATCGTCTGGACCTTTAAATCTTTTTCTTCCTAATTCATTCTTCGATTAAGAACCTGAAGTCTTGAGGACCTATATGGCAGCTAACCTATTCTAAAAGACCCTTTATCTCATGGGGAATATAATGAATGAGCAGGAGTGTGGCTGTACTTGAACATCCAACAAATTTGCGATATTGGATCGCTTTAGAGTTCAATAAATTGTCAATCGCGGATAATGTGACCAATAACTGTCGAAGTCAAGCTGGACGATGTTATTATAGATTGATCATCATATGAAATGAAGAAGAAAGTTGTCCACAAAGTATCCTACTTTAAAGTATACCAAATTGATGACGACAATACTTTAGAAGTCACAAAGTTCCTCCAGCAATCCTTCTATTATTGGTAATACCAGCAGTTGCATCGTCTGGATCTTCAAATATTTTTCTTCCCAATTCATTCTTCGATTAAGAACCTGAAGTCTTGAGGACCTAAGTGGCAGCTTACCTATTCCAAAAGACCTTTTATCTCAAGGGTAATTTGATGAATAAGCAGGAGTGTGGTTGTGCTGAAGCATCCAACAAATTTGCGGTATTTGATCGCTTTAGAGTTCAATCAATTGTTAATCGCGGACAAGATGGCTAATAGCTGTCTAAGTCAAGCTGAACGATGTTATTGTTATCATAGATTGATCATCATATGAGATGAAAAAGAGTGTTGTCTTCAAAGTATACTACTCCAAAGTGTACCAAATTGATGTAGACAATACTTTGGAAGTTACAAAGTTCCTCCAGCAATCCTTCTAATATCGGCAATACCAGCAGTTGCATCGAAGGTCTAAGTCAAGCTGGACGATGTTATCATAGATTGATCATCATATGAGATGAAGAAGAGAGTTGTCTACTAAGAGAAAAGGTGACAAAGGAAAAATAACACAAAAAGGAAGGATCAAAACGTTGGAACGTAGAAAAACTGAAGAATTTCAGATAAATGTGACAGCAAAAGAACACAAGGACAAGCTGAAAATAATAATAATAAAAATCCATGGTTTGACAAAGAATGCGAAAAGGCAATCACAAAGAGAGAAGAAGCAAGAACAAACACGTTGCAGAGGGAAAAAAAAATAGTATGGAAAGATACAGAAAGGCACAAAGTGAGACAAAGAAATTCTATAAGAAAGTAAACAACATTAAGGAAGGATGTAGATCCTACAGCCAACTATGTAGAGATAGCGAGAACAGACTGCTCTGTGATAGGAAAAAAGTAGAACAGAGATGAGAAGAGTACTCCCAGGACATATTAAACGACGAATGGTAAGAGAAACCGTATACCATTCTGCAGATGTATGGGTAGATGAGCCGACAGATGATGAGATAACAAAATGTACTAACAAACTTAAAAACTAAAAATCTCCGGGAGAGGATGCAATTACGGCGGAAATGGTCAAAGCAGGTGGAAACGATCTATATGATATTCTGGGAGACCTAATAAAGAAGATCTGGAAGGAAGAGGAGATGCCGGAGACTGGAGGATGGACCTGATCTGCCCTATACACAAAAACGCATTACACAATACACAAAGTGTACCCTATCATCATTCCAAGCCGGCTTCATTGAAGGTAAATCTACAACCGATCAGATATTCTCACTAAGGCAAATCAAGGAAAAAACATGGGAGTATTGTCAGAACACACATGAAATATACATCGATTTTAAGAGAGCATACGACTCGGTACACCATGCAGCAGTATGGACCGGGTGCGGGAGTTTGGGATACCAGAAAAATTGATTAGGCTGACCAAAGAGACTATAAAAGATACAAGATACAAAGTCAAAGTAGGACGTAACAAATCTGAACCCATTGGTTCTAACATCGGATTAAAACAGGAAGACGCCCTATCACCAACGCTTTTCAATATTGTCCTGGATGGTGTCATTAAGAAGAGTGTTGAAAATAGTGAAGCATATATGTTTCGGGATAGGTACAAATGACATAGCGATAATCTCCACGGATCAAGATAAGGTCAGGGAAATATTTGAGAGCATTGGAATAAAAGCGAGAAAAGTAGAAATAAACAAGGAAAAAACCAAATACTTACTTCAAAGTCGAGATACAAATACTAACATATAAATGAAGGCAATGATTTCAAGTACCTAGGATACATCGTTAATGATACCAATGACATAACAGAAGAAATAGACAACCGTATAGTAACGGCTAACAGAGCCTACCACAGTCTACAAATCAAAACTGATAAACAGAAAAACTAAGTTTAGGATATATAAGACAATTATTAGGCCAATTTTAACTTATGGCTGTGAAGCACGATACTAAACAAACTGAAAATATTCGAGAGGAAAGTACTGAGGAGAATAATAGGCCCAGTTAAAGAAGGAGTCTTGTGGCGAACAAGGATGAATATGGAACTGTACGAAGAGTATCAAGACACGGATGTAATTGGTATCGTGAAAAGATAGGACAAGTGGAAAGGATGAGTGAAAAGGACCCAGTAAGCAGGAACTTTAACAGCAGGCCGGGTTTGACCAGACCAAGAGGAAGACCGAGAACCAGATATGTGGATAATGTTTTCAAAGACTTACAAAAGCTTGGAATAAAGAATTGGAGGAGAGTTGCAAAGGACCGAAAAAAAGGAGGCAAAAACTAAGAAGATCATATGTGGTGTACCTTCCCCAAAAACCAGCATAACGTCTGGTACACTGTAAGTGTCTGCCACACCCGTAGCGGGTAGAAAGCGTGATTAACTATTTATTAATTTGAGATGAAGAAGAGAGTATTATTTATTCAAATACAAAATTTCTCTAGGAATATTCAACTTTGAAGTAAGGCAGGTCGATGTTGACGATGCTTCCTTGAAGGTACATGTCCTTAGAATTCACAACTGTCTTTCAGCAAACCTTCTACAATTGTCGCATTCCTTTATCCCATTTGGATCTTCGATTTTTTTCTTTCTAAAGCATTCTGCGATTGAGGGTCGTCCAAAGTTTCAAAATTGAAAGATCCCTTATCTCGAGGAAAACGTATTGAATGAGCAGGAGTGTAATCATGTTGGAGCATCTAGTATCCACTTTCCATCTAATTTACCTCACGAAATTTCCTCAGAACTCAATAAATCGCCAATCGTAGACAATACGGCCGATAGATGTACCTATAAATCAAGCTGAATGCTGAATGGAGCTACCATTGATAAATCATCTAATGAATTATCAGCAGTTGAATCGTCGCATTCTTTTATGTTCTTTGGATCTTCAAACCTTTTTCTCCCTAAAGCAGTTTTGATTCAGGGCCCAAGGTCTTGAGGACCTATATGGCAACTGATCTAACTGAAATGAAGCGAATGAGCAGGAGCGTAATCGTGCTGGAGCATTCAGTTACACTTTTCAACAAATTTGCATTACGAAATTCTTTCAGAACTCTGAAGTAACACTCTTTGTGCAACATTTGAACTTTTTAGATCTTTTTTATGAAAAACACATTCCGGGTCAGAAAAAGATCCTTACTGCTTTTCGAGCTCCTTTCACTGAGAGGATGACTATCAAACAAGATTTTTCTAATTCAATAACGTTGATATTTAATGAATTACTGTCGAATTTCGACCACTAAATGACCACTAGTTCTTTTAATAATAACTAAAAAAGTTGTGGAATTTTAGTATTCCAGTTATGATATGAAAACTTTTCACTTCTTTTACTTTACTTTAACAGCTCAAACATATAACTTATTAGAATAAAGATTGTGATACCGAAAGCACCTGACGCGAGCGTCGGCGTCGCGTCAACTTTCCAGATAACGCGACACACGAAATGTTCAACATAAAACGTTCCGCCTTGAAATTGAGATTGTATTTGCAAAACGTGGACTTTACATGGTTTTGGAATGATTTCATGCTTTGATGCGACTAATATGTAAATGAAGTACAGTTGATAAAAAACTGCGTTTTCACTGGTTTTGGTCTTCCTTGAAGAATTATCAAATATCACGTAATTGATTATTTATTGTAAAGTAAGCACATAAAAGCTCAGCTTTTACGATATTTCCTAATTGTGGACCTTGAGATCAGTTCAAATAAGTGTTTGATATTCTACAGACGTAATTTTCCGTCAAGATGTTGTTTGTAATGTACACACAGTACGAAATATTATTTTATGGGCCATAAAATGTATTATAGTTCCATGCAGCAGGACTCACGAAAAATATATTTCTTTCAGGATTATTTTCCTTGCGCCGGAGCAAGATATCAAGATTTATAATTGAAACGTCAAAAGCTGTAGAAATCAATTAATAAAATAATACTTTTAGTTTTAATTCAACTGGGAGATTGTAATCCGCCATCTTGAAGCGGCCGCCATATTGGATAGTAAATACAATGAATTATCATTAAGTACACTTTGGATATGTATAAAAATTTACAAAAATACTCTTATTTATAGTTCATATGCTAGTAATTCAGGCAGAAGCAACGTCTTTTCCTTTGTCCACTTGCTGTTGAGTGAAAGGATTCGTTAATAACTTCGATACCGATTGAAGCACGGTTATTGGTATCTGAAAACAAAATCATAATAAATATTTTGATGTACATATTATCAGAGTTCCTCCCTTCCAATTGTGACTCAAGTGAACTGAAAACTTACTAATAAGATTTTGAAAGTCAAACAGAATATTTATCGATATAAGAACGGATAATGAGATTCGAACAAAACCCTGTACTTTGTAAGTCCAGACAAAGGATTTATGAATAGCTTGCAAGGCAAGAGCTTTTGTTCTGTAGGACCATGAGTGTTCTGTGGTTACCTGAGTCAAACAGAAACTTTTCAAATATTTCTCATTTTTATATTTCATAGAAAAGTTTCTGAGAGAGGAACAAATAATCTTGAAAGAGCTTGCAATGTATTGTAAATACTTTTGTTCAGCATGCAGAATAGTAATAAGAGAGTTTCAGTTTTTTTTTTGTCGTACCTGAAATATGTCATCAATAAATCTTGTTAATACATTTTTTGGTTGTTCTGTGGGCTGTTGATATTCCGGAACTCCAGTTGTAGTTTCTCCTGGTACAGATATTCCAATTTGACCGCCAACTGATACACTTACTTGAGGCTGAACTGTATTTTTTCTTTCCTTTTCAGCTTCAATTGCAGCTGCTGTTGTCACTAAATTGCTGGATATGTCGTTCTGCAAATATCATGCATTCAATTTCAAATAATTAATTATCCTTTGATGAAATATTCCACCATAATTATACTTTATATCTAAAATTGATACGTGGACCATACGTCAAATCTGTCAGCTGTTATCGCTTTATTTGATATTCCACCAGATTAGAATATAATATTCGGTGATCATCATGTTATCGTATTTTGAAGCTAATCGATAATTAAACAACCGCGTGGCTCACCATAATCGGAATAAATGATCGTAAAGAATTAATAAAAAGTATTTTGGAAATTATTATGATTTAAGACAGAGCTGCATATTATCAAGTTGCTCACGCAAATGAGGCGAGTCAAAATATTCTCCCCTCCACCATCTCACGCTTGCGCATGCGTTGTACCGTTCCCACAATTACGCTGAAGCTATAGCCGTAGGCGTATGCCCTATTCCACAAATGGAGCCGCCAATTTCGCATCCCCAGTTCGGACCGTTGTTTGCTTCATACTATACGAAAAAAATATGTTTGTATGTATAAAATAATTTTGAATATGGGTCTGCAAACATTATTTTAGTGCTCACTATAGACTTAATTGATGTTTAAGTACACAGATAAGACCCTTTGACCTACGAATCACGAAGCCAACATATTTTCACTAGGCTATGAATCCTGATACATTCATAAACATTCAAAATGATGGCTACATCGTTCCCAACTTTATGTTTTCATATTTTATTAGTAATTTCATGCAAAAGTATTATTAATACTATAAAATCTCATCTAAGATAAGTTTAATATTTACCCTGTCATTTTCTGATGCTGGAAATGCAGAGACTGCCAATATTGTTACCAAGAGTACCGCAAACATCCAAAATCTGAAAATAAACAAACTAATTATTATTATACAATACAAACTCTTTATAACGTTATTCTTTATAATGATAAACTCCCTATAACGTAGAAGGGGGCACACATTGACAAACTCTTTATAGCGCAACAGCCATTCTCTATTACGAAGAAATTTGTTATTGTTAATTAACTCAGTATTCGGCGCTTCATTCGAGTTTAAAATTAGGATTAGTGGTTCCTATTCTAGATTTTGAAGTGTTTTTCTCCCCCCAACCCTTGGCAGGGGAAACGAATCATTACGTTTTTTTTTCAGTCATTTTCCTATTCGGTGCATATTTTTCGATACATTCCAGCAAAAAATAATATCGGTTTCAGCCATATAATTGAAGCTTTCTGCACTCCTTCTCCACATAAACTTCAAGTATGTCAAATTTCAAACTTCAAGTCTGCTGAATCTCACATTCCTTCATGCGCGTTACAAACTTGAAACATCCTGTATATAATTTCAGCATTCCGCATTCCTTCTCTAGAAAGAATGCCATATCTCACATTTCTTCGTGCACGCGGTACAAAGTTTTCTCTTCACGTAGAATTTAAATAAGACATCCTGCATATACTTTTAACTTTCTGCACTCCTTTTCCATATGAACTTCAAGTATGCCAATCTTACATTTCTTTATGCGCGCAGTACAAAGTTTTCTCTTCTCGTAAAACTAAAATGGGACACCATGTATATAATTTTTACTTTTTGCACTTCCTTCTCCACACAGACTTCAAATATGACAAGACTCACTTAATTCGTGTGCGCAGTACAAATTTTTCTCTTCACGTCGTAAAATTAAAATGGAACACCGTGTATATGCCTTCAGATTTCTGCATTCCTTCATATAAACTTCAAGTATGCCAAATCTCACATTCTTTCGTGTGCGCAATATGCTTGAAAAGGGATACAAAGCTCGCTCTTCACATATTAATATATAGAATGAAATGGGACATTCTGTATATAATTTTCGCTTTCTGCACATCTTCTCCATATAAACTTTGAGTTTGTCAAATCTCACATTCCTTCGTGCAAGCAATATGTTTAAAAAGGAGGCCGAAAGATTTCTCTTGACGTATTAATATATAGATTTTGATAAATACATATTGAAAATTATTGTGAATTTGTTAGTTTTTCTTCTTTCACTCCATATAACATTAACTCTCTCTCTATAACGATAATCAATGCTCGGTTCGTTGAGAATAGTGCCATGCAATTGCAAGACAACTGTATGAGGAGTCGATTCCAGACCTAATCGTGTATAGAAGTCTGGTTCTCATTTACAGAAAGGTGCGGAAAGTTCCTAATTTTAATCAGTGATTGAGCTCGTCAAGCATAACAATTCCTAATAACTTTTTCCCGAAATCTCATATTTTTTTTAGCATTTTTATGCCCTATAATTCAACGAGTTGTTCATGTAAATAATTATCGAATCAAGTAGCAGTTACAATTGAACAATTGATTTTGACATATTTCTCACTAAAAATTGAATTATTGTGGTTATGCTAATGTATTTAATGTCAAAACAATGTGCACTTATACATTATTATTGGAATACTATGAGCTATTTAGTGCTTATAGTTAATCTGAAACGTAAAACAGCACATGAGATAGATGAAATACATTAATTTATAAATGAAGCACCTGTGTATTAGTTTTTCTCATATTATTACAAACTTTACGATCAGGTCGTTTCAATAAAGTATGCCCCGTGAATTGATCCACTGAACAAATAAAGTATTGTATCTTATATTGCAGAAAATATTTAAAATCAATTACCAAATTCAGTTTGATATATTTGTAGGTTATGTTTTCTGTTCTTCAAGAATAGGAGCTTCAAGAATTCATGTGGCAATATTTTCAATTGAATTATTCATTAAATTAACTATTTTAGAATTGCATTCATTTAATATTCCACCGTTTTTTTTAATAAATCGTTGAATAATTTTCACTTTATGTTTGAGAACCAACGATAATGAAGTAAGTTGAGAGCACAACTACTTTTTGAGCTGCTCATAGATGGCAGCACAGTCTGGCACAGATTCTGACTATTTAATTAATAATAAAAGCTGCTGTTTCGTAGGTTTGCACAAATTGCTTTAATTCAAGCTCAGTGATTGTGGAAGATTAAATTATACAATTACTTGTTTCAAGTAAAACAAGGCCCATAGATATATATGACATTAGGGATATGGCAACTAAAATTTATTAAAGTAGATAAAAATTTAGTTACAACTTTAGCCGCGGGTGTCACTATTATTATGTACATTTGTCAAATCTGTCCGGGATTTATTCAATGACTTGTTTGACGCGAATTTTAAGTTTATTAGAATGAATTATTATTATTGGATGAAAATTTGTTTACTTTTGGTGTATTTTTTTATATAGCTTTGATAAAGATCAAATTATCATATTAATATTAATGTATTGCCAAAATACTAATAGTATTTCATTTTCAAATGAATGATTGACAATACTACGATGGCTCAAAGTTGCAAAATATTCATTTCAATTCAGTTCGAACCGTAAGCGCAATATGCAATTTTTGACAAAACTTTGATGAATTTTTACTTGATATCCAGAGGATTTACGGAAAAAACTCATAAAGAAAAATTGTTATGCTTGACGAGTTCTATTACATGTTCAAATTAATGTACTTATTTCTGTTACACCTTGTATATTATTTAAGAACAACTACGACAGTTGAGAAATACTATGTAAACAAGTCAGCCTCTAAATACTCATACAAGTACTAATAAAATAACAACATTCTTGTCATTATTTGCAACTTACATGTACCAGAAAATGATATTACATACGTGACACGAAATGTAATGATTATAAATCTCAATTTTTTTGTAGTATCGGCAATAAAACCAAATGTTCCATATTAATGATATAACATCTGCATCTGATTCAAAACATTAGTACTTTCACTTTGTATTGAATAATCAAAATTTGATGATATAATCATTTAACAAACAAACTTGGCTGGCACCTTATTCTGATGAGTTTGATGCACAACTTCAGCCCGTTTATTAGCTTAGTTTCGGTCACATTTTAACCACCTTCAAGAGCGAAAAGAATATTGGATTTGAATTAGAACAACAGATATACAAGTTAACTTCAAAATATGTTGTTCCAATTAAAACTCAATAATTTGTTTCGCTCCTGAAGATGGCCAAGATGTGATCAAAACTATACTAGTTTTTCAGCGCATTTTTTGGAGAAAAGCTGCTGTTTCGTAGGCTTGCACAAATTGCTTTAATTCAAGCTCAGTAATTGTGGATGATTAAATTATTCCATTACTTGTTTCAAGTGAAACAATGCCCATAGATATATATGACATTAGGGATATGGCAACTAAAATTTATTAAAGTAGATAAAAATTTAGTTACAACTTTCGCCGCCGGTGTCATTATTATTATGTACAGTTGTCAAATCTGTCCGGGATTCATTCAATGACTTGTTTGACGCGAATTTGGAGCTTATTAGAATAAATTATTATTATTGGATGAAAATTTGTTTACTTTTGGTGTATTTTTTTTATATAGCTTTAATAAAGATCAAATTATCATTTTAAGGTACAGCACTTGACCTCCCGTCAGTCAATTACTAAGCAATGAAGATTAAAAGGTATTTTTGAGTTTGTACATGCATAAATTATGTACCTATCAAATAGTCAACTTGAAACTAGTAATAAATGGAAGCTGCTGTTTCGTAAGTTTGCCCAAACTGCTTGATTTCAAGCTCAGTAATTGTGAGAGATGGTAATTTGCAAAATCTCTGAAGTAACAAGCATTCATGAGCTGTCAAAAATGCGCTTTTATCATCTAGATTCTAGATGATTCTTCCATTTGTTTTGCATTTCAGGAGACTGTCTAATGGGTTCTGGGTATTATTAGTCCTGCTTGAACGCACAAATGTATGTAAGTATCGACTTGAAGTTGTTAAAATAGTCCTGTGGATATTCTGTATGGAATATAAATGTTGTTCCATTTATAAATGGACTAAACTGGTTGCAGAGATAGATTCATCGGATGAAACTATATTGTTTACATTAGTGCTTAGTTCAGTTGATTTAATATGAAAATTATGGATGATTCAGTGAAATAAGCGAGAATTGTGTGTTATTACATGACGCTGAATTATCGCTGTGCTTGTTTGTTGAATATTATCACATTCTGATTAGAAGTAAACAAATGAATGTGTTTAAATACCCGACGAAAAAATAAAAATTTTTTATACCTTTCAGTCAAGAAAATGAGTAACGGGTAGTCATGTACTGGCCTAAATTCATTAAAAAAACAAAAGTTTAGTTTATTTTGATACTAAAATCGAAAACCGCATGTCAATATCTTGTGTAACTCGCGAGATATTGACATAAATAGTTTATACCCCAAAATGGGTACTAGCCCATATCACTTCGAAATTTCAAACCTACGAGACAGCAGCTTTCATTTAATACCAGTATCAAGTCTTTAAGCTGGAATTCACAGATATTTGGCAATAAGTACAAGAATTCGTCCAAATGTTTCAAGTCTGTAAGTGCTGTAGTTGCTGAGGGCTCAGCGTCACGCCAGCGAGCCAGCCAAAGTAAAAATAATATTGTTTTGCAATAATTATTGGGAAAAAGCTGTATAAATATATTAATATAATATTACGTCTTTTTTCCTCCCTGAAAGAGTTTGAAATGGATGCATTCAAAATACGACGTCCAGTTTTTCATTTCTATTTGAGCTGAAGAGTTGTAGAGCAAAATCTGACATACTTAACGAAAATTATATGAGTGTACATAATTATAATGTCGGAGAAAGCGAAATAATACGTACAGACAATCTTTTCCTTACTAATTATAAGTGAAATTAAAACAAACATTTGGATTGAGTCAGTAAAAGTCTTATTGAAGTTGACATTTCCAGCTTATAAAATTATATTTTAGATAACAGTTCCATTAAAAAACATATTTATGTTGGCTGCGCCAATTCCACTAAAACTGGGCTTGTATTAAGAGGAACTCAAATACTGATTTTTCAAACCACCATAATTCTGTTGATTTTGATCGAAAATGGACGAATACTTGAGTTTTGGAAAGTTTGAAGTTTTCTTTTTCAGGGCATGTAAGTTAATCTGACGCCAAGATCATTGCACTCCCTACCACACCCCTTAGAAAAAAAATTGAAGAATCATCTAGATGATGAAAGCGCATTTTTGACAACTCATGAATGCTCGTTACTTCAGAGATTTCGCAAATTACCATCTCCCACAATTACTGAGCTTGAAATCAAGCAGTTTGGGCAAACTTACGAAACAGCAGCTTCCATTTAGTACTAGTTTCAAGTTGACTATTTGATAGGTACATAATTTATGCATGTACAAACTCAAAAATACCTTTTAATCTTCATTGTTTAGTTATTGACTGACGGGAGGTCAAGGGCTGTACCTTAAAATAATAATTTGATCTTTATCAAAGCTATATAAAAAAAATACACCAAAAGAAAACATATTTTCATCCAATAATAATAATTCATTCCAATGAGCTTCAAATTCACGTCAAACAAGTCATTGAATGAATTCCGGACAGATTTGACAACTGTACATAATAATAGTGACACCTGCGGCGAAAGTTGTAACTAAATTTTTATCTACTTTAATAAATTTTAGTTGCCATATCCCTAATGTCATATATATCTATGGGCATTGTTTCACTTGAAACAAGTAATTGAATAATTTAATCTTCCACAATCACTGAGCTTGAATTAAAGCAATTTGTGCAAACCTACGAAACAGCAGCTTTTATTTAGTACCAGTTTCAAGTCTGTAAATAGTATAGTTGCTGAGAACTCAGCATCACGCCAGCCAGCCAGCCAGCCAGACAGCCAAAGCTAAAAACTGATCTTGTTGTCCAAAGATGTCAAACTTTGACTCAGTTTACAACCCAAAAAATCAAGTTTAATCATTTTCCTTCAAATTGCGCAAAAAATTGAGTGTTTGCGCCGATTTGGCGCAAAGCTATGAATTAAACAAAAAAATTACATTTAGCGCTTTTTGGTCATAACTCCGCAAATTTTGCACGGAAATTGATGTCACCTTCGATAAGTTACCCCAATGAAGTGAGGTGCAACGTGCTCAAATTCTTTGGGGGTGCTAGAGGGTGAATTTATTTTAAGGGTACACTAATTCGTATTCTATTGAAAATAAAGCTTCAAACTTTCCAAAACCCAAAAGTTCATTAATTTTCGTGCAAAATTAGCCGAGTTATGACAAAAAATGTATTATTTGCGTTTAATTCATAGCTTTGCGCCAAATCGTCACAATAGAACAAAAATTTGCGCACGTTGCTTCTCATTTAGTTGAGGTAACTTATCGAAAGTGAGTTTCCGTGCAAGATTTGCGGCAAAAAAGCGCAAAATGTATTTTTTTTTGTTTAACTCATAACTTTGCGCCAAATTGTCGCACATAATTGATTTTTTGTGCAATTTGAAGAAAAATGAATGGACTTGATTTCTTGTGTCGTAAATTGAATCCCTAATTATTTTTGCGCCCAGTACAAATTGTCAAAGTTTGACATTTTTCGACAACAAGAACATTTTTTATTCTCAGGGATGTGTTAGAGAGTGCAATGATAATGGCATCAAATTAAAGTACATGTCCTGAAAGAGAAGACTTCAAATTTTGCAAAACTTAAAAATTCATCAATTTTTTTATCAAAATCAACCGAGTTATGGCGGTTTGAAAAATCGATATTTTTGGAGCATTTCAGGTGGAACCGACAAAATTTACGTATCGAGATTTTGATGGATATATCCGTTTTGAGCATCTCTGAATCCATTTTGACTATTTTCGGCTTGATGTCGTTACGTATGTGCGCTTGCAACTTGCAAATCTCAAAACTCGTCGAACGTATAATGTTGAAATTTCGTATTTAAGACTAGTATAGGGTCCAATTGAGCACCTCGCATTATGGTTGTAATAGTCTGTACCGGAAGTGCACTTTACTTGAAACTTTTTTTAAATTTTCCGCATAAATCTAAAATAATCAGCCGAAGAATACTGAAATTCAGTATTTGAAATTGCTGTGGCATCTAAATAGTCATCTTATATTTTTGTATCAATCGATTGAGCCGGAAGTGCACTTTACTCCAAACATTTTTAGAATTTTTCGCATAAATCCAAAACGATTGAACGTAGAATGTTAGAATTCAGTATTTAAGACGACTGTACCGTCTAAATGCTCATATCCTATTTTCATTAAGATCGACTGAACCGGAAGTGCACTTTACTTAACAATATTTGGGAATTTTTCGCTTAAATTCGAAACGATTGGCTATAGAGTATTGAAATTTGGTATTTCAGTATGCTGTGGCATCTGAATGATTACCTACTATTTTCATAACAATAGACTGAACCGGAAGTGCACTCCAGTCAAATTTTTTTTTTAAATCGCACTTTACTTGACAGATTTTTAGTGGAACGATGAAATGTTGATATAAAAAGTCAAAATTTGACTCACCCTTTCATATTGCAATCCAAAGAAACCGTGAAGTGTTAAATATTAGATGCACTGTACTGAACGTTCTGTTACTGAATGAAGTAGTGTTTCTTGTGTTTTGCTGCTAGTTCACCGCGGTGTAGTCACCTACATTGCATGTGACGTAAAAAGAGAGAGATTTCATAAGTTTTTGCGTTTAGAACAAAAACAAGAAATCATTTCTAAATCTTGAAGGATATAAGCAGTAAAATGTTTTATTGTAGCTTGGGGGTCACACATTTCGTAAGATGATAGAAATTTTTGGGAAAATTGGGATAAGAGGAATTAATTTGTTCCGATTTGCACCGGAGGACAGTTGGAAAATATGATTAAAATGAAATTTGGAGTGGAATGCGGTAAATTCAATTCAGATATATATTGAATTATTCATCCAACATTTTTAAATTGGGAAAAATAACTAACAACAAATATTGCATTTCCAGTTGAAATTTTTAAGAATTTTTCGATTATTGGACATTAATATTAGTAATAATCGATAAGGAAGGTCAAGTACTTTAAGAAAAAATATATGATTCAAATTTATTCGATTTTGTGTATAATTTCCGGCCATAAAAAACTAGAGCGACCTTGTCTATTTCCTGCCAAGTACTTTCTACGCAATTTGTTTCAGTAATTAGTTCCTTGCCGGAAAATAACAGGATTTTGTGCAGTAATTACCTAGTGCACTTAGTATAATGTTTAAATTGACAATTCAACTATGTGATGACGCATATTTAGTTCATTATGATTAAAATCTGGTAGCAGATATCAATTACTTTATTTTAGTGTGATGAGGGTGAAATGGTCAGTTTGTTGGACAAGTGTAATAATTTTGTTGACGTATTATAAAATAATCTCAACAAAACATTATCTCCCAACAAGAATAAAGTCTTGTTAGCATGGAAACACAATTTATGTTCAGGATAACAATTTTCATGTTGCGTGTTTGATATCATCAATTATTTAACGCGTAACAGTTTCTCTTTCTTATATAGTCGAGTTGGGCAAATATATTTATAAATACAACTGGATCGATGGCTACAAATTATTTTTCTGATAATAGAAACTATTTCTGTGTTTTTATAGCTTCAGAGCAAACATAAACTTATAATAGAATATATTTGTGGCGTTTTGAGGGATAAAGCAATAAACGCCATGTTTGATATTGGAACTGGACAAGACGTCCCAAAATTCACGGCTGAAATATGTCAGAAACATTCTTCGTCATGAATTTTAATATTGAACTTTGTGTGACTGGCAGCTTCTGCATTATTACAAAATTTGATACCCTTAAAATGAACTATCGGAGGATATGCTATACCAACTTAAATATTGAGCTTGTAACGTGCAAAAGTGTCATAATTCGTAGAAACAAAATAAGCCCTGAATCCAGCACCGCCCCGCACGGTCGAAAATTCTAGTAACGTGCTCTCGAATGACCTAGAACATTTCCAGAAACGGACATCTGTATATATATGAGCAAACGACCTGACTGGATAACAGTGAATGTCCAGTGTAATGAATAAATAAGTTGTTAAAAATAAATATCTGTGGCTTTGTTGTTGAAGATTTTTTTGGAATTGTGAAGAACTGGGGTTGTAACAAACACTGACAGTTGGATCTTCGTTGACAACCGAAATGTAGGCTACAAGAGTTGCGGATAGAAGCAATGCTGAGAATGACAAAGCTTCAATCATTCAAACCGTTTGATGATTATAGGGGTGGATCTTGTTGCGGTGACAATCGAAGGCTGGCAAACTGCAAGTTACAAAGGACTGTTCCAATTAGTTGTTGCAAATAGAAACACCGTTGGAAGGAACGAAGCTTCAATCATTTAAAACTGGTACTTGAGTACTTGGTGATTGAATGCTCCCAAACTGTAGGCTCAGCAGGTTATTGCAAACAGAAACACCGTTGGAAAGAACGTAGCTCCAATTATACAAATTGTTTGATATTGGTACTTGGGTCATCGGTAATTGAAGGACTAGGTCTTGTTATGATGGCTGGCAACAAGGGACTGTCTCAGCTGGTTGTTGCAAATAGGAACACCGTTCAAAAAGACGAAGCTTCAATCATTTGAAATGTTTTACATTGGTACTTGGGTACTTGTTGATTGATGGACTGGATCTTGTTGGGGTAACAATCGAAGGCTCCCAAATTGCAGGCTATAGGAAGCTGGCACAGCAATTGAAGGACTAGATCCTGTTTTGGTGACCATCAAGGACTGGCAAACTGGAGGTTACAAGGGACTGTCTCAGCTGGTTGTTGCAAATAAAAACACCGTTGAAAAGGATGAAGCTCCAATCATTTGAAATGCTTGACATTGGTGCTCAGCTACTTGTTGATTGAAGGACTGGATCTTGAAGAAGATTGTCGCGTTGACAACCGAAGAGATTTATTTAAGTTTCATACAAGGAAATAGGAACACCGTTGAACGGATGCAGCTCCAATCATTCAAACTGTTTTATATTGGTTCTTGGGTATTTGGTGATTGAAGGAAACCAGTTAGCTGAGCGCCCAATCAAAGACAGGGTAGAAATACCATCAATTGAGGCAGAACCTCCTTGCGATGTATTAGACAGTTGAACAGAAGATTTAACAATCAGTAAGTCCGAGACAAGTAAGGTTCGTCCTCTGGATGAGCCATCCAAAATTCATCAATCTCATAATTGTCTACTAGAAGCAAAAATCTACACCCTGGGACTCTAAAAGGATTGAATCTGTAGAAAACTCTGGACTTCATCGAACAACCCAAATAAGTGCTACAAGATTAATCTTCAATCATACAGGCTTGATTTCCACCCGTACCATTCAATTTGCTTTTATTGCCATTCAGTTTTCGCACTCAAAAGAATCAAAAGGACTGCCTCGAAGACCCTTTCCTTCAAGAATTTGATGGTGGAGTTTAAATCGTGCACCTGACTATGGAAAGTGTTTCTATTCGCAATAACTTACTGAACCAGTCTCTTGTACCTTGCAGCTAGTAAACTTTTCTGCAAAATTCAGTCCTTGGTCGAGAACTTTCTATGATCAGATGCGCAATTTAAGCGCTACCATTGAATCTTGGAAGAAAAGGGTCCTCGACCAAGACCAAAAAGGACTGCCTCGAAATCCTTTCCTTCAAGAATTTTATGGTGGAACTAAATCGCGCATCTGACTAAAAAAAGTCCTCGACCAAAGAGAAAATAAAGGACTGGATCTTTGAAAAGATTGTCGTAGTGATAACCGAACGGATCAATTCAAGGCTTGCAAACTACAAAGTACAAGAGACTGGTTCAGTAGGTTGTTGCTAATGTAAGCACCGTTGGAAAGCACGCAGCTTTGATAACTTAGACCGTTTG
The DNA here is from genome assembly GCA_963989225.1 of Dromius quadrimaculatus. Lineage (NCBI taxonomy): Eukaryota > Metazoa > Arthropoda > Insecta > Coleoptera > Carabidae > Dromius > Dromius quadrimaculatus. Next base: position 68,518,107 of record OZ022324.1, on the reverse strand, counting down.
GTATTGGTACTTGGGTATTTGGTGATCAACGGACTGAATCTTGAAGACGACTGTCGTGTTGACTATCTAAGAGATTCATTTAAGGTTCGCAAACTGCAGGGTACAAGGCACTGGCTCGACAGGTTGTTGCAAATAGAAACACTGTTTGAAATGATGCAGCTCCAATCATTTAAACGGTTTGATATTGGTACTTGGGTATTCGGTGTTTGAAGGATTAGACCTTGAAAAAGATTGTCGTGTTGACTATCGAAAAGATCTATTTGAGGTTCGTACACAGTAGGCTAGAAAGCATTGGCTCAGCAGGTTGTTCCAAATAGAAAAACCGTTGGAAGGAATGTAGCTCCAATCATCCCAACAGTTTGATATTGGTACTTGGGTATTCAGTGGTTCAGGGATTAAATTTTGAAGAATATTGGCGCATTGTCTTTCGAAGAGACTCATTTGAAATTCTAAAAGTGCAGGCTACAAGGCACTGGCTTGGTAGTTGAAAGATTGGATCTTGAAGAAGATTGTTGCGTTGACTATCAAAGACTCACATACTGCAGGCTGCGAAGCACTGACTCAGTAGGTTGCTGCAAATAGAAACACCATTGAAATGAATGCAGCTTCAATCATTCCAACCGTTTGATATTGGTACTTGGGTATTTGGTGGTTGAAGGATTAGACCTTGAAGAAGATTGTCGCGTTGATTATCGAAAAGATTCAATGAGGGTTCGCACATTGCAGGCGACAAGACACTGGCCCAGCAGGTTGTTGCAAATAGAAATACCGTTGAAATGTATGCAGATCCAATCATTTGAACCGTTTGATATTGGTACTTGAGTATTTGGTGCTTGGAGGATTAGATCTTGAAGAATATTGGCGCGTTGACTTTTGATGAGACTCATTCGAAGTTCTAACATTGCAGGCTACAAGGCACTGGTTCAGTGGGTTGTTGCAAAACATTCAAACCATTTGATATTGGTACTTGAGTATTGGGTGATTGAAGGGCAGAATCTTGAAGAAGATTGTCTGGTTGACTATCGAAAAGATTCATTTAAAGCTCGCTACAAGGCACTGGCTTAGAAAATAGAAACACCGTTGGAAAGAATGCAGCTTCAATCATCCCAACAGTTTGATATTGGTACTTGAGTATTCAGTGGTTGAAGGACTGGATCTTAAAGAAAATTGTCATCTTGACTATCAAAGGCTCACACACTGCAGGCTGCAAAGCACTGGCTTCAGCAGGCTGTTGCAAATAGAAACAATGTTGGAAAGAATGCAGCTCCAATTACTCAAACCGTTTGATATTTGTATTTGGGTATTCGATGATTAAAGAATTGGATCTTGAAGAAGATTATCGAGTTGACTATCGAAGGGTCACCCACTGTAGGCTACAAAGCACTGGCTCAGCTGGTGGCTGCAAATAAAAACACCATTGGGAGGGATGCAACTTCAATCATTCCAACCAGTTTAATATTGGTATTTAGGTATTCGGTGGTTGGAGAATTAGATCTCGGAGAAGATTGTCGCGTTGACTATCGAAGAGTTTCATTCAAGGTTCGCACACTGTATGCCACAAGGCACTGGCCCAGCAGATTGTTGCAAATAGAAACACTGTTGGAAAGGATACAGCTCCATTCATTCCAACAGTTTGATATTGGTACTTGGGTATCTGGTGGTTAAAGGATCTGATCTTGAGGAAGATTGTTGCGTTGACTATCGAAAAGATCTATTTGAGGTTCGTACATTGCAGGCTTAAAAGCACTGGCTCAGCATGTTGCTGCAAATAGAAACGCCGTTAGAAAAGATGCAGCTCTAGTCATTACAACAGTTTGAAATTGGTACTTGGGTATTCGGTGGTTAAAGGATTAGATCTTGAGGAAGATTGTTGCGTTGACTATAGAAGAGATTCATTTGAGGGTCGCACACTGCATGCTACAAGGTTCTGCCTCAGTAGATTGTTGCAAATGGAAACACCGTTGGAAGGAATGCAGCTCCAATTATTCCAACCGTTTGATATTGGTACTTGAGTATTCGGTGGTTGAAGGATTGGATCTTGAACAAAATTTTCGCGTTGACTATCAAAGGCTCACACAATGCAGGATGCAAGGTACTGGCTCAGCAGATTGTTGCAAATAGAGACACCACTGGAAGGGATGCAGCTCCAACCATTCCAACCGTTTGGTATTGGCACTTGGGTATTCGGTGGTTGAAAGATTAGATCTTGGAGAAGATTGTCGCGTTGACTATCGAAGAGATTAATTTAAAGTCCGCACACTGGCTCAGCAGGTTGTTGCAGGGACGTAGCTCTAATTATTATTTAAATCGTTTAATACTGGTACCTGAGTACAAAGTGACAAAAGGAAACTGGTTAGCTGAACGCCTACCTGGGGACAACAGAAATGGCACCATTTGGGACAGAACCTTCCTACAATATGTTGAAGAGATGGTCAGGAGATTTGAGATATATTGGACACAGTCAATTAATCCGAGACATGTATGGATCGTCGTCTAGATGAGCCATCCAAAATACATAAGTTTAGGATTTCCTCGAAGATCCTTTCTTTCAAGAATTCGATGGCGAAGCTTAAGTCGCGTACCTGACTATGAAAAATCTTCGACCAAGGAGAAGATAAAGGACTGGATTTTGGGAAAGATTATCGTGGTGATACCCAAAGAGAGATCTATTTAAGGTTTGCAAGATGCAGGGTACAAGAGACTTGTTCCGTATGTTACTGCAAATAGAAACACCCTTGGAAGGGGCGCAGCTCCAATTATGACATTGGTACCTGATTACTAGGTGATTGAAAGAAAACAGTTAGCTGAACACTTACCAAAACACAGGACAGGAATGCCATTATTTGGGACAGAGCCTCCTTACGATATGATGAAGAGATGAACAGATGATTTGAGATATATTGGACATAATCACTAAACCCAAGACATTTGAGGTTTAACGTCTGGATAAGTCATTAAAGATGACTGAGCAAAATGTAGGGAAGTCTTATAATTGTCTACTAGGAGCAGAAAAACTGTACCTTAGGATTCCAAAAGAGTTGAGTTTTGAGGAAATTCTGGACTTTATTGAACAGATGGGAACCAACTTGCTTAGTCACCAAGTAAAAGACAAGTGGGGTCCGTCCTCTGGATGAGCCATCTAAGGTCAGTAAATCTCATGATTGTCCACTAGGAGCAGGGAATTGCATTTTAAGTCCCTAAAAGGGTTGAATCTGAAGACTTTGTCGAACAGACCTATTCTTATGAGTTACCAAATAAGTGCTACAAGGTTAATCAAAATTATTGAGAAAACTGAATGGTCAATGTAGTTCTTGAATAGTTAGGGATACCGCTTCAAGTTTTCTCACTCTAAAGAATCAAAAGGACTGCTCTGAAGGCCCTTGCTTTTAAAAAAGCGAATAGGTCTGAAGATGGCAGTGCAGGGACCACTTTTTGTCTATAAATAATAATAACGGAGTATATTTAGAATACACCGACGATGAGGTTGAGTTTAAAGTCAAAATGATGAAATGACGTCGTAGGAGACATCAGATGTCCCAGCTAGTCAAAAAATCATTGTACATTCGAAACTCAAACTACTGGCGAAACATAACGATCTATATATCCTGCCCTACATCAGGAAATAATAACGAAACTCGATCTATTGAATGGCACTCTTGAAGAGAGAAAGCATTGATCAAATTTCTTTGTCGAGCGTCGATAAGAGTCCATCTACTGTCAGTATTAAAGCTGAAATATAATAGCTGGTATTGGATTTAGCTATTAGGTTAAAAATACTGGAGTAATTAAGGTCAATTATTTCCAACCGAACAAGTTTCAGGACTGTAATATTGATGAGTTTGATTTTAATTAACCATCTAACAAACTTTGATGAGAAATGATATAGATTCAATTTGTCAATCCGAATTGAAGGTCGTGATGTTTTGAAAGTACTGAGTTAGTAATTTGGTTTCGTCTACAGAGAATAATAGCCCTTTTCCACCTTAAATAAATCCTTTGATCACATAACAAAGACTTGCATGAAACAAGAGCCGAGGGTGGCGTAGAAACGTAAAGACGTATTCAGTTAAAAAGGTCGATACCTAGAAACTACACCGTTGCAGTTAATATCAACAGGTAATTTGTATTCAAGGCAGTACCGTGCATAATTAAGACCCAATTTTGTAACTTAAGAGTTGAGAATTAGCGAATTAAAAGTTTTGATGACTGACGCCCAACATCTTGAACAAATTTCCAAAAGTGTCATTTACAGACCTCATTTTTCTTCTTGTAGTTTGAACTTTGCGCTTTATGATTATTAATGAAGGAGAGAAGTGTTTGAATTTTTCAAAAATGTTTCAGTGACACATTTTCGCCTTTTGAATTTATGTTGTTTGGAGTTCAATAACAATTTTTGCTCCTGAAAATGGTCAAGTTTTGGCCGAAACTGTGCATGTTATTCTCCATGTTGCCTTGAGTTAAAAGACAAGACTAATGCTATTTCTTGTGCCACTCGTTCTTCTGAAAGACATTGGGTTGTAAATTTTACTTGTAATAAAGTTGCAAAGTATTTCCTGAATGTGTGCGAACATCGTAGCTTCCTAGATAAATTAATTACTAACAGCGAGAAAATGTGTATGTTTTACGTCTCTTCATCTTTAATGCACTTATATATGAACTATTTTATAACTCTTTCATCCTTTATAATGATACTGCTTTCATAATTACAACAGTTTTGAAACTGTATTAAAATCAGAATGAGTACATTTTTCTTGAAAACAATGTTTGGAATATTCCAGCTGAAAATAGATGAATTATGAAAACTAAAATAGATTTAACTGACTACACTGAACGTGGCATATCAAAATAAACAGTTTTATTTTTGGATTTTATCGTGGAATAAATTAGGGAATCATTCATGGAACATCTCTTGATAGATGTGGAATGCTGCCAAATCTAATAAATTAGATACGTGTTGAAAATGAAGCCTACACAACAATTTAAAGATACAATCAATAAAAATGTCACAAATAACTTTATTGGGCCTTTAATTCTGAAATATGTATATTAACTGTAAATAATTTGAAAAGGTGTTATTTGAGATATTCAAGAATAAATTTCATGGAAATAGATTTGACTCACAAATATAGACAGATGAAACATTTATTTTATTTATTATTATTACTCATTCGTTTAGTTTGGTAATTGCCGGAGTCACTGATCTGTTTCATATCGATTTTATAATAGCTTGTTGTGAATTTTACAGAGCTTATTTCCCCGAGAGCTTTAAATTGATACCAAACTAGACATGATTTGAATAACATGCGGAAAAACAATTGACAATCGTTTAAATACCATTTTTGACACTTTTACCAAACTGATTTTTGCAAGAGCTTCAATTTGATACCAAACTTGATAGGTCCAAATTACTTATTTTAAAAAACAATTGACGAACGTTTGCATGTGATGTCCAAATATGAATAGTAATAATTCCATTTCTTCGCATGTTTTTCAAGTTTTCGTGCTTCCACAGACAGACTGACTCTATTTTTATTGTTGTTTTGAACCATGTTACCACTGACCTGTTTTCATTTCTTATTTTGTCCTTTAGCACCCAATGGTTTTGTTGATAACTTTTCAAATTTTCAAATCTTTATTTATTTTTACTCATGTCTCTATTATCCACTCTACCTTTCTGGATTTTTTGTCTCTAAACTCCCTTTTTCTAAAATTTTTACTGTCCACTTGGTCTTTCTATGTTTTCTGTTAATAAGTTTCGAAATCTCCACGCTTTCAACTCCTTTTCTTATATTCTTACTGTTGACTCCGTTTTCTAGGTTTTTTGTTGATATGTTGTTAAATTTTCACATCTTCAACCTTTTTTTTTGATGTTTTTACGGTTCACTCTGTCATTTGAGGTTTTATTGCTTATGTTTCTACTGTTTATTTTGTCTTTTTAGATTCATTGGTAATAAGATTTTGAATTTTTGTCTCTAAACTTCTAAGTTTTCTAGTCTTGAACTACTTTGTCTCAAATATTTATTGTCCACTCAGTATTTCCATGCTTTGAACTCTTTTTCCAATGTTTCAGTGCTTGTTCTGCTTTCTAGTTATTTTGTTGATATGTTGTTGAATTTTCAGGTCTAGAATCCTTTTTTCAATGTTTTTATTGTCCACTCTGTCTTCTTAGGTTTTTTTGTTGATAAGTTCCCAAATATCCAAATCTCGAACTATTTTTGCTTATGTTTCTATTTTTCACTTTGTCTTTTTATGTTTTTCGGTAACAAGATTTCAAATTTCTTATTTTTTTGTCTCTAAACTACTGAGTTTCCTAGTTTTGAACTATTTTTCTCAAGTTTTTACTGTCTTCTTTGTTTTTCCATGTTTTTTGTTAATAGATTTTGGAATTTCTACGCTTTGAACTTCTTCTTCTACTGCTTTAGTATTCACTCTGCTTTCTAGGTTTTTTGTTAATATATTATTGAATTTTCAATGTTTTTACTGTTTACTCTGTCTTTCTAGCTTTCTTGTTGATAAGTTTTCAAATTTGCAAATCTTTAACTATTTTTGCTCATGTTTTTACTGTTCACTATGTCTTTTTGGGTTTTTTAGTAAAAAAATATTCTACTTTCTATGTTTTTTGTTGATATATTTTTAAATTTCACGTCTTGAACTCTTTTTTGTTATTTCTACTGACCATTCTATTTTTCTAGCTTCTTTGTTGTAAAGTCTCCAACTTTCCGAATCTTAAACTATTTTTGCTTATGTATTGAAGGTTTTTTGATGATAATATTTCAAATTTCTACGTCTGGAACTCAAGTTTTGCATCTTATGTTTTTATTGCTCAATGTCTTCCTAGGTTTTTCACTATTTCATTCTTCTGGCTCGAATTTATACGCCTTAAACTTTTTCTCTTATGTTTTTAATATTCACCCTGTCCTTCTAGGTTTTTTATCAATAATTTTCAACTTTCTTTCTCATGTTTTTACTGTCTATTATGTTTTCCTAGGTTTTTTTGTTGACAAGTTTTGGAATTTCCACCTTTTTAACTCCTTTTCTCAGAGTTTCACTGTTCACTCTGCTTTCTACTTTCTGGTTGTTTTTACTGACCGTCCTATTTTTCTAGCTCTTTTGTTGTGAAGTCTCCAAATTTCCAAATATTGAACTATTTTTTGCTCATGTTTTTTCAGGTTTTTCAATAATAATATTTTAGATTCCTACGTCTGGAACTTGAGTTTTGCATCTTATGTTCTTTTTGTTCAATGTCTTTCTGTTTGTTTATTATTTCATCCGTCTAGTTCAAATTTCTACGCCTTCAACTTTTTTTCCTATGTTTTTATTATCCACTCTGTCTTTCTAGGTTTTTGATCAATAATTTTTAGCTTCCTTTTCTAATGTTTTCACTATCAACTGTTTTCTTAGGTTTTTCGTCAATAGGTTTTGGAATTTTTACGTTTTGAACCTCTTTCCTCACATTTTCATTGTTCATTCTGCTTTCTATGTTTTTTGTTAATATATTTCTGAATATTCACGTCTTGAACTCTTTTTTGTTGTTTTTACTGTTCATCCTATTTTTGTGGTTTATTTTGTTGTTGTGTTGCCAAATTTCCAAATCCTTAACTATTTTTGCTTATGTTTTTGTAGGTTTTTTGATACTATGATTTCAAATTTTCATGTCCTGAACTTGAGTTTTGCATCTCATATTCTCATTTTTCAATATCTTACTGAGTTTTTGATTATTTTATTCTTCTTCTATGAATTCCTTTGTCTTGAACTTTTTTTTCATGTTTTTACCATCCATTCTGTCTTTCTAGGCTTTTCATCAATAATTTTCAACTTCTCTTCTTATGCATTCACTGTCTATTATGTTTTCCTGGGATTTTTGTTGATAAGTTTTGGAATTCTCACGTTTTGAACTCCTTCTCTCATATTTTTACTGTTCACTCTATGTTCTAAGGTTTTTGTTGATACATTCTTAAATTTTCATTTTTTGAATCCTTTTTCGTTGTTTTCTGTTTTTGTAGCCAAATCGTGAACTATTTTTGCTCATATTTTTGTAGGTTTATTGATAATACAGATCTTGAACTTCAGTTTTGCATCTTTCGTTTCAATTGTTCAAATGTCTCTCTAGGTTTTTTATTATTTCATTCTTCTGGTTCAAGTTTCTACGCCTTGAACTTCTTTTTTCATGTTTTTATTATCCACTCTGTCCTAGGTTTTTATCAATAATTTTTAACTTTCTTTTCTTACTTTTTTACTGCCCACAATATTTTCTTAGGTTTTTTGCTTATAAGTTTTTGAATTCTTACGCTTTGAACTTTTTTCCTCACCTTTTCACCGTTTACTCTGTTTTCTATGTTTTTTGTTGATATATGTTCAAATTTTCACGTCTTGAACCCTTTTTTGTTGTTTCTACTGTCATCCTGTTTTTTTTTCCAGCTTTTCTGTAAGTTTCCAAATTTACAAGTCTTGAGCTATCTTTGCTTATGTTTTTCTAGGTTTCTCAGTAATAATATTTGAAATTCTCATGTCTGGAACTAAAGTTTTGCATCTAAGGTTTCAATTGCTCAATGTCTTACTAGGTTTTTTGTTATTTCATTCTTTTGATATGAATTTCTACGTCTTGAACTTTTTCCTCATGTTTTCACTATCTTTTAAGGTTTTTTGTCATACATCTTGAACTTCCTTTTTTAACGTTTTTACTGTGCATTCTATCTTCTTAGGTTTTTTGTTGATAAGCTGCGGACATTTCATGCCTTGAACTCTTCTTCTTATGTTTTCTGTCTTTTTTAGTTTTTTGTTGATATATTTCAGGATTTTCACGTCTTGAACACTTTCTCATTGTTTTTACTGTCTACTCTGCCTCTCGAGGTCTTTTGTTGATAACTTTTGAATTTCTACGTTCAAGCTCAAGTTTTTAATCTTATGTTCTCATTATTGAATGTTTACTAGGATTTTCGATATTAAGTCTCTAAATTTTTACATTTTAAAACACTTTTTCTCATGTTTTTGTTGTCCATCCTGTCGTTCTAGTTTTTTTGTTGATGAGTTTCCAAATTTCCAACACTTTCTCCACGTTTTTACTATTTACTTTGTCTATTTAGGTTTTTTTTTAAGTATTGATGTTTGAATTTTCACGCTTCAGCTAAGATTTTACATCTTATGTTTTCATTGTTGAGTGTCTCTCTAAGGTTTTTGTTATCAAGTTTAGCAAGGGAACAGATTAGGCAGCTTACTTAATAATTGGATACTTTGTCTTTTTTTTTACTATTGATCAGTTTTTTGGCTGAAGTTTAATGTTTATCCAAAATTTTTGAACTCTTTGCCTCATAAACTGTGTGCCATTTCTTTTATATTTGATTGTTTTTTTGAGTCTGCTGCTTCTTTCGCTGTTTGTTATTATTCTTGCACAATTTTTATTTCTGATTCATTGTTTGCTTTTGATGCCACATTATCCGCGAACCTCAAATTATTGAGCTTGGTTTTATCGATGTTGACTCTTTTATCTTCTTAATGGCCTAATTGACCGATGGAAGTTAAAATCCCTGTTTAACTCCTTTATTTATTCTAAAACCATTGCTGCTCCATTGTTTATGTGGATTTTTCCTACAGCCCTAGGCTTCGTTGTTTCATTGATTGCTTCTTCATATTCTCCCTTCAGTTCTTTGTTTTGTTTCCTGTTAGGTTGATTTTGGTGATTGATCTGTTTGCCATTTTTTCTATTTTTGATTGCTTATTGTTTCATCTTGTAGTTGTTCAATTGTTTCTTCGAATTCTTCCTTTATTCCTTAATTTCGTTTCCTGTTAGGCTCTTTCTACCTTTTCTTAACATTTAATTGAGTAATAAATGAAGTTCTGGCGATCTTTTGCTTTTAAGGTTTTTTATTGTGTTTTCTACTTTGATTAGCAGTATTTTTTGTATATGTAGATATTGAATAATGGCATTTTTATATTTCCTGTACAGTTATATGACAAGCATAACAAATATAAAATACTTATTCTTTGAAAGCTGTAGACATCTGGCAGTTGTCCAAAAAGGTCCCCTTCAACTTATACTACTGTTTGTTTTTCCCAGTTGGTCACATCTGTGACACTATAGCTTTTTCCTGGATATAAATTATACTGAATTTCAGTTATACATTACGTCGTTCGACAACTGTTGAGTGACGTTTTTATAGATACAACCGTATATTTGGACAGTCAAGTAATTACTTTGCAGAATGAGGTCGTTCATCTATGAACTCGATATCGATGTTTGGTATTAAGCTTGGAGCTCCCTTGAGAAGATTGTGATGAATTTTTGATGAATCTAAATGTAACTCGAACAGAAATTGTTTGATATTATTAAAATTATTTGTGCTTATAAAGCCAGTTTTCCGAATATCATTCAGGAATATAATATCTGTCTATCCGACATGATGATGGAAATTTATTCAAATTTATTCCAATATTATTCACTGGAAATCCTGAAGGACCAACATATAATGTGTGAAATATTTGTTCTGCCATTTGGGTAAGCCTTTAATATTAAATTTAATTGGTGGACAAATCTCTATTCCTCACTGTCAGTAAATAACAAAATATTGATGAATGGCCAGTACTAGAGGAACTATTCCTTTTTTTGTGAATTAGGGGTGTTCCAGCGGCGGCGGTATTAAGCTTTACCATTCAGTGTTGCGTATACGTGCGTTCATCCATTCATCTGTGCGTTTCGTCATCAGCTCGTTTGCTTGTCGCTTTTGACTGGAGATTTTCCGCGATTTTCACAATTTTCCGTCGGATTAGTTGCAACGCCTGACTGATTATTAGTCTAACGATATGTGAAACATGCGCTCATATTGAAACAAAACGCTTTGACAATATTTTGTCAACCAGTAATGAGTTGCTGAACTGGTCTTAGTTCAACTAAGCATCATACAAAGAGCTTTTATAGCACAGTGTGCTGTGCTTTAGCGTTCAAGCTTTGTACAGGGAAGGCGCCTCGTTTTACAAACTATTCCTAAAACATCTCTCAGATTCTTCAACTTCTTTAATAAATATGTTAACCTGATTGACAAAATCACAAATTCAGAAGTCGGTTTCTACACCATGAAGTCAACAAGTTGAAAAACGTTGTGATTCTTGCTACTCCGAATTGAAATATGTGCAATAGCTCGTTGAGCTCCTTATAATTTGTAGAAAAATGTGCAAAAATTTCAAAACCGCACATAAAAAATTGAAAAAGTTATAGGCAATTTGAGATACCAAGGGAAAGGGCCCTACTTTTTTGAAGATTACTCGAAAACTATTGGTGCTAGAGGAATTTCACAAACAGATTCTTGAAGAGGAGGAAATTTACAAGAAGATATGTTGACTTACAGAGCTTGCCCTTTATTGGTAATATTTTTTATTTGATGTTGAAAATAGGGTTGCGCGCGGTCCTTTTACGCTGCCTTGAAACCGACCGCTAATTACAAAAACTATTTTTACTTACTTACTACTTTTAATCTTCAACAACAAAGCCACAGATATTTATTTCCAACAGCTTATTTATTTATCACACTGATCACTCACTGAATATTCACTATTTCACTGTTTCACTGTTCACTGTCCCTCAGTCAAGTCGTTTGCTCATATATATATACATACATACAGATGTCCGTTTTTGGAAATGTTCTAGATCATTCGAGAACTCGTTACTAGAGTTTTCGACCATGCAGGGCGGTGCGGTGCGGTGTGATACAAAGAGGCGAAATGATCCGCCCAGACAGGGCCGGATTTAGGGCCTATTATATTCTTACGAATTATGAAACCTTTGCACGTTACAATATTAATTTAAAAATTTGAAAAAATCTACGAAAAAAGGGTTTATGAGAAGCGAAATGATTTTGAAACCTTTTGTTCAACAATTATCGAACTTAAAATGTAGATGAGAATAAACAAAAAACTCTTTGATTAACAATAGCTTCATTTAAAAACAAATGCTCAGAAAAAAATATTTTTCACGGCATTTCTTTCTTCAAAGTTTCTTAACAATACAGTAATTTTTTTATCCTTTTAAATCAATATTTAATACAAGTAAAAATAACTTTTGTAATTAACGATCGGTTTCGAGACAGCGTAACAGCACCACGCGGAGCCCTATTTTCAAAATCAAATAAAAAATACTTTCAATGAGAGTCAAGTTCCGGAAGTCAACATTTCTCCTTGTAAATTTCCTCCTCTCTAAGAATATGTTTGTAAAATTTCTCTAGCGTCATTAGTTTTTGAGTAATATTCAAAAAAGTCGACCCCTTTTCTTAGCAAATTTTAATTGCTCATAACTTTTGCAATTGTTTATGTACAGGCTTGAAATTTTCGCACATTTTTCTAGACGTCGTAATAAGTTCAATAAGCCATCGCACGTATTTTAGTTCGCAATAGCAAGAACACGTTTTTCAGCTTGTTGGCTGGACCAAATTTCGCCCGCACAGTAATATCTTGGAGACCCATGGCAGCGCCAAGTTTTTGTGCGGATGAGTCCAAATCTTTTATACTGTAAATTTATTGTAATGTGAAACATAGGTTGTGTTTTATCCATGACTACGAATTTGACGAAGCGAAATAGTTTTGGATGAGAGTCGAAATGAAACTTACCACTTAACAACAGCCTAATACAATAGCAAATGCACAAAAAAAATCTTTTCGACGGAATTCATTTCTTTAAAGTGTCTAGATGACACAGTATTTTTTTCAAATTTTTCAATTCAAATTTAATACAAGTAAAAATAATTTTTGTCATTGGCGGTTGGTTTCAAGGCTGCGTAACAGCACCGCGCGAAATCCTATTTTCAACATCAAATAAAAACTATCAACAATAAAAGTCTAGTTTCAGGAGTCAACATTTTTTCTTGCAAATTTCCTCCTCTTCAAGAATCTGTTTGTAAAATTTCTCTAGCACTAATATTTTCCGAGTAATTTCCTAAAAAGTAGACCTCTTTTATTTGGAATCTTCAATTGCTTATAACTTTTGCAATTGTTTGTGTGCGGACTTAAAATTCTTGCACTTTATTCAAGACGTCATAACGAGTTCAACAAGCTATCGCACGTATTCCAATTCGTAGCAAGAACACGTTTTTTAACTTGTTGGCTAGACTGAGTATCACGCGCACAGCACAATCTTGGGAACCCATAGCAGCACCAAGTTTTAGTGCAGATAAGTCTAAATTTCTCATATGTGGAACAAAGAATCTGTTTCATCCTTGACTACGAATTTGACGGAACGAAATGATTTGTAGACCTTCTGCCTAATAATTATTAAAATTAAAATGTAAATGGTAGTCTAAATGTATTAACAAATGCATCAATAAAAAATAATTTGACGGTATTTATCTCTTCTAACTGTCTAGATCACACAGTAGTTCTTTCAAAATTCTAAATCAATATTTAGTACAAATAAAAATAGTTTTTGTAATTGGCGGTCGGTTTCAAGGCAGCGTAACAGCACTGCGCGGAACACTATTTTCAACATCAGATAAAAAGTATTAACAATTGAAGTCAAGTTTTAAGAGTCAACATTTTCTCTTGCAAATTTCCTCCTCTTCAAGAATCTGTTTGTGAAATTCCTCTAGCACCAATAGTTTTTGAGTAATTCCTAAAAAAGTAGGCCCCCTGTTTTTGGAATCTTCAATTGCTTATAACGTTTGCAATTGTTTATGTACGGGCTTGAATTTTTCGCACATTCTTTTAGGCGTCGTAACGAGCTTCACGAGCTATCGTACGTATTTTAATTTGTATTAGCAAGAATTGACACGTTTTTTAACTTGTTGAGTCGCACAGCAGCACCATACTCAAATTTTTTATATGTGGAACAGAGGATGTGTTTTATTCATAACTACGAATTTGACAGCAATTTATTTAAGGATACGTTCTACTAGGCGACCACAACACTCATGTCACCTCAATAATTGTTCCACAAGATGATCACAGTCTTTGCGTTAAAGATCAATACGTATATTTGATATTTCCTTGAAGAAGAACGTGGCTTATGTGATTTTTTCAGTGCATTTTCTGAAAAATATTACTTTTGTGGTTTTTGAATTAAAATTTCGGGCAATCTTAGCTACCCATAGCAGCACCAAGCTTCTCATATAGAACTTTCAATAAAAAGGACGGTAATTACGATTAAATTAATTTGTAAGTGAGTAAAGCTGTAAAATGATTGGATAAAATTAATGTAGCATTATCTCTAGTGATATCAACAGCTTGACCCTATTTCAAATCGAACAACAAGTGAACCACAGCCCCCTCCGAAAATTCCCCAGCACTGAAGTGGCGTCGCACCCTCCCTTTGAACTGTGCTCATTCACATGGTTGGCGCGGCGCTCAGTGTGCTAGCGTTTTGTGTTGAGTGCGGACGATTCGCTGCTTTGACCGCTCGCTCGAAAATTATTGCATCGCGTCTCGATGTTCGTTCGTCCTTGTCATCTTCACCCGCGCGCACCCTTGCCTTGATGGTGGCCACTTTGAGGATTATTAAAATGACCGCGTTTTGAGGTGTCGTAGGTGTGAAAGTGACCAGCGGTGTGGACACAATTCGATGATTTTTTTAACCGCTTAACCGTAAGATTCAGCGATTATATCTCTTGCTTCAGTTGCTTTTTTGCTGGTGCTTTGCATTTTTATTTTCAAACTTTCATATTATTGTTATATTTATTTGAGAAATTGTGCAATTATTCCATTTTTCAAGTAATCCTAATATCGGTATCCATTGATTTTTTAATCCTTTGTCTTGTTATGAACACTCTTTGTGTTCAATATTTGTATTCAATTTACTCTTCATCTGTTTTAAAGCTTGATGTGATAATTGGTAAAAATTATTCGGAAGTATTTAATGACTTTGTTAAAACAGACGAATTAAAACTTTGTTAAAAGAAAGAACAATCAAGAATTTCAAAGAACCATTCAAATGTTCCGTCGTAGCTTACTTCCCATTTTCTAATTCTCTTATTTTATGCAAACGACGTTTGACAAAGAAAATCCAATTGTAGCTCCGTGATTTAAAGTTTGATTATTAAATGAAAGTTCTAGAAATGGCCATCATAATAAATATTAAGATTAGCTTGGGTTCATGGAGAGGGTTCAGAATATCCATTCGATTTAATATTTTATTATGAACCTTTGACATTTGTTGTGAGGGAATTAAAATTAATGGAATCACAAATTCGCTGGACGAGAATTCAGTTATTGAATTAGGTTCCTACTTGAAGGATAATTTAATTAGTTCGTAAATTCCTGCAGGATAATATAAAAAGTGATGTTTATATTAAGGTCAATATTGTTACTTTCTTCGAGGAAGTACTAAACCCAAAAAACATTATTTTTAATTTTAATTATCCTTGAATAATTAAGAAAAACATTTACTTCAAACATTTTCAAAATCATCAGCTGTTCATTTGTTATTTAAATTTGAATTGAAATTAATTTAATGAGCAGCTGCAAGAGAACTATAAAGAAAACAAGAAATCGTACTACAAAACCACGGAAAACCCAAAAAGAAAGAGAGAAGTTCCTTTAAAACAAATAAAAGATGGGAATGATAATATAATCAATAATGATGTTAATATTATGAAAAAGATAGGAGAAACACTCTGAAGAACTATTAGAATCACAAACAACTTATAAAAAAATAAAACATACACAAATGAAATCATGACTCAAGACCCAAAAGAAATAACCACAGACGAGGTTAATCAGTACATCAAAAAAGAAGCAAACGCACTAATGGAAGGTGGAAATTAAAAAGGAGGTAAGGGACAAAAAACAACAATAAGAAGAACCAAAAAGCTCATAAAAAATATAGACCACAATGAAAAAAATGGAAGAATCATCTAGATGATGAAAGCGCATTTTTGACAGCTCATGAATGCTTGTTACTTCAGAGAATTCGCAAATTACCATCTCTCACAATTACTGAGCTTGAAATCAAGCAGTTTGGGCAAACTCACGAAACAGCAGCTTCCATTTAGTACTAGTTTCAAGTTGACTATTTGATAGGTACATAATTTATGCATGTACAAACTCAACAATACCTTTTAATCTTCATTGTTTAGTTATTGACTGACGGGAGGTCAAGTGCTGTACCTTAAAATGATAATTTGATCTTTATCAAAGCTTTATAAAAAAATACACCAAAAGTAAACAAATTTTCATCCAATAATAATAATTCATTCTAATAAGCTTCAAATTCGCGTCAAACAAGTCATTGAATGAATCCCGGACAGATTTGACAACTGTACATAATAATAGTGACATCTGCGGCCAAAGTTGTAACTAAATTTTTATCTACTTTAATAAATTTTAGTTGCCATATCCCTAATGTCATATATATCTATGGGCATTGTTTCACTTGAAACAAGTAATTGAATAATTTAATCTTCCACAATCACTGAGCTTGAATTAAAGCAATTTGTGCAAACCTACGAAACAGCAGCTTTCATTTAGTACTAGTTTCAAGTCTGTAAATAGTATAGTTGCTGAGAACTCAGCGTCACGCCAGCCAGCCAGCCAGACAGCCAAAGTGAATATAATAGCGCTTTTTTTCGAAAAATGCGCTAAAAGATGCTAAGAAATAAAGCTAAAAGATAACAATCAAATAAATTTAGTAATCAAATATCAAGAAAACAAGAAATTATCCTACAAAATCAAAAAAGACTTGAAAAGAAAGCAAGAAGCTGCTCAAATAAAAATAAGAGACAGGAATGGTAACATATTCAACCATGATGTGAATGTAATGAAAATTTATAAGGAACACTTCGAAAAATTATTAAAAGTACGAATGACTAATAAAGAAAATACAGCATACACAAATAGAGACATGATTCAAGGCTCAGAAGAAATAACCACAGACAAAGTCACAAACATAATACAACAAGCATTTGCACAACTAGTTCTAAATCAAAAACAAAAAAAAAAGCACTGGTCGAGCGACAAAATCAGAAAGAAAGTAAACCAGACAACCTATGACAAATACAAACAACAACGAAATAAAATATTCGAACAAAAAGCCAGAAGACAGAAATGGAATTAATTTAGTCCAACAAAACCACAAAAAACCTAAGAAGAGAGAAAGAAGTTCCTCCAAAACAAATAAAAGACAGGAATTGTAACATAATCAACAATGATGTCAATATATTGAAAAGATAGAATGTACACCTTGAAGAACTATTGAAAGTACGAATAACTAATGAAGAAAATACAAAATACACAAATGGTGACGTGATTCAAGACCCAGAAGAAATAGTCACAAACGAGGTCAAAGATGCAATAGAATAAAAATTGGAACGCTAAAAAAACATAATACTACAAACATCCTGAACATATAAATACAGAAAACGGAACAACATATGACGAATATAAACAATAACGAAAAAAGTACAGATATAGGAAGCAGGAAGACAAAAATGGAAAAAAATCAGAAGACAGCTGAAACAGAACTATTAATAAAACAAGATATTGTCCAACAAAACCCCGAAAACTCCGAGAAGATTGAAAGAAGCTCCTGTGAATCTAGTAAAAGACAAGAATGGTAACATAATCAAAGATGATGTCAAAAAAGAAATAGATTCAAGCCCCAAAAAAATACCACAGATGAGGTTAAAGATGCAATAAATAAAATAAAGATTGGAAAATTGAAGAATATAATACAACAAATATCTTCAGACATCTGTAGCGCAATTAGTTCTACATTATAAGAGAAAAAGAGGCGGAAGTAAATCAAAAAGGAAGTAAGTGACAAAAAACAAAAATGGAAACAATATATAAATACAAAGAACCAGACAAATAATGGCAAATATAGACAACAACGAAAGAAAGTACTAATACAAAAAGCTAAAAACAAAAATGGAATGAATTCAGTAAGCAGCTGGAAAACAACAAAGAAAACAAGAAATTATCCCACAAAACCGCAAAAAACCCTAAAAAAAACGAACTATGAAGAAAACAAATAAAAGGCAGGACTGATAACATAATCAACTATGATATCAGTATAATGAAAAGATGAGACAAGAACACTTCGAAGCACAAATAACTAATGAACAAAATACAACATACACAAATGAAGACATAATTGAGACGCTGAAAAACATCTCGAGACGTCTATGGCACAACAAGTTGTACATCAGAAAACAAAAAGACGCACAGGTGGAACAAATAAATCAAAAAAGAAGTGAAAGACAAAAAACAAAATAAGTAGAATATGAATAAGAAAATCCAGACAACTTTTGACAAATATAGACAACAACAGAAGAAAGTACGAGTACAGGAAGCTAGAAAACAAAAATGGAATAAATTTAGTAAGCAACTGGAGGAGAACTATGGTGTACAAAACCGCAAAAAACATTGAAGAAAAGAAGAAAGCTCCTCTAGAACAAATAAAAGACAGGAGTGGTAACATGATCAACAATAATCTAAATATAATGGAAAAAAACATTTCGAAGAACTATTAGAAGTACGAATAACCAATGAAGAAAATACAACATACACAAATAGAGACGTGGTTCAAATCCCAGAAAAATAACCACAGAGTAGCTCATGCGATAAATAAAATAAAAATGGAGTGCCGGAAACAAAATACAACAATCATCCTCAGACATCTGTTGTGCAACAAGTACAACATCAAAGAAGGATAAAACGCACTAGTGAAACGAGAAAATTAAAAAGGGGGTGATGGAGAAGAAACATAATTAAAAAGAATATAAATATAGACAACAATAAAAGAAACAAAAAGCTAAAAGACAGAAATGGAATGAATTCATTGAGCACCTCGAAGAGAACTATAAACAAAACAATAAACTTTTCTACAAAATCGCAAAAAACCTATAAAGAAAACAAATAAAAGGCAGGATTGGTAATAAAATCAACAATGATATCAATATGATAAAAAGATGACAGGAACACTTTGAAGCACAAATAGCTCATGAACAAAATACAACATACACAAAAAGGGATATGATTCGAGACCCAGAAGAAATAACTGCTGACAAAATCAAAGATACATTAAATAGAATGAAGATTGGGATGCTGAAAGACATCTTGAGACAACAAGATGTATATCAGAAAATAAAAGACCAGTGCGGTGGAGCGAGGAAATGGAAAAAGAAGTAAGGGACAGAAAAAATTAGACAACAACAAGAGAAAATATTAAAACAGAAAGCTGAAAGACAAAAATAGGATGAATTTAGTAGAGAACTGGAAGGCAACTATGAGAAAAACAAGAAATTGTCCCACAAAACCACAAAAACATGAGAAAAAAGAAAGAAGTCCCTTGAAAACTGATAAAAGACAGGAATAGTAACATACTCAATCATGAGAAGATGGTAGAAACAACTCGAAGAACTATTGGAAGCACAAATAACTAATAAAGAAGATACACAAATTAAGGCGTGATTGAAGATCCAAAAGAAATAACCACAAACGAGGTTGAAGATGCAATAAAAATAATAACACTAAAAACATAGTACAACAAACATCTCCAGACATCTATGGAGCAGCAAAAAGCATAAATGAGAAGAATATATGAATAAAAAGTACCAGACAGCTCATAACAAATATAGACAAAAACAAAAGAAAGTACGAATACAGAAAGCTAGGAGACAAAAATTAAATGAATTTAGTGAGCAGTTGAAAGAAAATCAATAAGAAAACAAGAAATTGGCGTACAAAGCCGCAAAAAACCTAAGTAAAAGAGAAAAGCTCCTCTAGAAAAAATAAAAGGCAGGAATAGTAGCATAATCAACAGTTATGACAATATAATGAAGAGCAACATTTCGAAGAACTATTAGAAGTACGTATAACCAATAAAGAAATCACAAAATACACTGACAGAGGCGTGATTTAAGTCCAAGAAGAAAGATTGAATCAAAGATGCAATAAATAGAGTAAAAATTGAAACGTTAAAGACATAATACAACAAACATCTTAAGACATCTGTGGGACAACTTGTACAACATGAAAAAAGGAACAGACGCATTGTTGGAACGATAAAATCAAAAAGGAAGTGAGGGACAAAAAAAGATATAGAGAAAAAAACCAAACAATATTTGACAAATATAGAGGACAACAAAAGATAGTACTAATACTGGAAATTAGAAAATAAAAATGGAATGAATTCAGTGAGCAGCTTGAAGAGAACTATTAAGAGAACAATAAATCCTACAAAACCGCAAAAACCTAAGAAAGAACCATAAAGAAAACAAATAAAGGACAGGATAATCAATGATGATGTCAATATAATGAAAAGATAACAGGAACATTTTGAAGTACAAATAGCTAATAAACAAAATAAAACATACACAAATGGAGATATGATTCGAGACCCAGAAGAAATAACTGCAGACAAAATCAAAGATGCAATAAATAGAATGAAGATTGTGATGCTGAAAAACATCTTAAGACATCTGTAGCAAAGCTGATTCTACATTAAAAAAAAAAAAGCATTGGTGGAACGAGGATATCAAAAAGGTAGTGAAAGACAAAAAACAAAAATTGGTAGAATATATGAATAAGGAATGACAAATATAGACAACAACAAAAGAAAATACTAATACAAAAAACTAAAAAACAAAAATGGAGTTAATTCAGTTAGCAGCTGGAAGAGAGCTATAGAGAAAACAAGAAATCCTATAAAACCGCAAAAACTTAAGAAAGAACCACAAAAAAAACAAATGAAAGACAATTTCGGTAACATCATCAATGATGATGTCAATATAATGAAAAGATAACAGAAACATTAAGAAGTACAAATAAATAATAAACAAAATACAACATACACAAATAGAGACATGATTAGAAAACAGAAAAAAGCTCCTCTAAAACAAATAAAAGACAGGAATGGTGACGTAATCAACAATGATATCAATAAAATGAAATGATAACAGGAAAACTTTGAAGAACTATTAGATACACAAATAAATAATAGACAAAATACAACATACACACATAAAGACGTGATTTAAGACCCAAAAAAAATAACCACAGACAAGATTAGATATGTAATAAATAAAATAAATTTTGAAAAGCATCAGGTTATGAAACATCCAAATTACATTGTAGGACAAGGCATGGAGATGCTTCACGTACTATCCAACAGAATTTGGAGTAAGAAAAATGTCGCATCAAACTGAAAGAAAACAAAAATGCCAATATACAAAAAGGGAGACAGCAGGATTTGCAAGAATAACTTCCAAATTAAAATAGAAAATTGACTGGAAGAACAACAAATCGACTTTAGACAAGAATAGTGTGCATAAAAGCTGATATTTATTTTGAAACAACTTACACAAAGAGCATTAGCATACAACAACAAAACCATGCTTTATTGATATTATGATATAAAATAAACTGACAAAAATACCAAAAACCTCATAAAAGCAGGAAATAAGTATCTGCAACAAACCAGGGTCTAAATCAGAAAGGAAATCTCTAATAAACCTTGATGAAATATTGGGGAGAACCACATAAAAAACTACAAAGGCAGCTGTAGGCTAGCTTAATCTTAACAGAATCACTTTATTTGATTTGCTACAAAAGAAGAACTGAAAAAGTACGTTAAAATATAGAAAAAACGATCCAAAATTAATATGAAAATGAATATAGACAAAATTAAGACAGTTATAATAGGAGAACAACATAAAAGATATATGGATAAATCAAAGGCAAGCCAGTAAATTACAGGTCATGGAAATGAAAAAAGGAATAACCAAACTAGACCATATTAGAAATGAGGATATCAGAAGGAAGTAAAACTCGTTAAAAAACTAATGAAAGAAAAAAAATTACATTGGTTTTGACATCTGGTTGGACTTTTACAATGGAGGAAAGTCAAATCCGTATGGAAATCAAAAAACAAAGGCAACCCCAAAAAATATCAAATAGGCAAGCACATAAACTGGCTATGGAAAAAGTAGGCACATAATCATTACTCATATTGTGACATCACATGCAAACGTTCGTCAATTGTTCTCGTGGAATAAATTTACAATTTTATGCCCGGATTAATATGTCTCAGTCGTTATTATGTCATATCATGTCAGTCATAATTTTCTTGTACTCATGCGATTCAAAATCCATTAATAAATACATGGCCACCTGTTAGAGTCTAATGAATTGAGTGCATAAGAGTTGATTTTCACTCCACCTTCTTCAAATCCATCCCGCAGTACCTACAGGAACAAATTCAACAATATCAAGGATAAAGACAATTGCCTTCGATGAGTGGAATTGAAATGTAGCCAGTTCTTGGACCATCTATTGAAATTGAATTCTAAATTCTGTATTCTGTATTCTGTATTCACCTATCTTAAAGGTATAGAGCTTACTCCAAAATCAATAAATGAGAATCCTCCGTGAAGACGCTTCGACCCATCTATTACTTCGAATCACTCAGAAAATTCAAATTGGTTCACCTGCTATGACAAGAATGCAAAAAGGGAATTTGCATTAAGATTGTAGCGCTTCGCATTTATGCAAATATTGAATTCTTGCGCAACGATAATAGTACCTCCTTGATTGAAGTTCTTTGTCCTGCTAAGCTTGGCGACGACAGTATTATAAAATTGAATGAGAATATTGAACTCGGTTTGTCGTATAAAATACAGTAATGTGACTATCATGTGACATTTTGGTATCAGTTTATTGGAAATTGTCATTGATTACTGAAGGTTATATTAAGTACCATATATGTTTACCTGTAATAGTTAAACTAAAACTCAGAACACAAGGAACCAAAAATAAACGAAGCAGCCCTATGTGTAAAAAGCACCTCATACAAGCTAACGATGGATGAAAAAAAGCATGAATTATTGAAGGTCTACGATGCGCTACAAAAAATATGTACACTGGAATATCTTCATTATGACAAAGTAAACCCATTTGCCAGGTGAAATTACATAACATAATTAACTAAACTATGCTCATTGTCTGTATTACACCATAATCCAAGATTTATTGATGGTTATGATGATAGATTAAGATATTCATAAATCATTAGCAAGAAGTGAACTATTTTCATGCTCTTATCATATTGAAAGCATTATCAAATTTGAATAATACTGTTTAGTCCGTTTCAAAGACTGTCCAAATGATATCTGCTAAATTTTCTGACGAATACTATATTCAACTATTTGCTTTAGCATGCAATGAACATTTCTCCGCATCATTAAATTATCCTGGCTTTTTTAATTATCCGGAGTCTTATAATTCGTAGCGACAGTACCTTATCTCTATATCAATGTTGCCATGATATACTTACATTCATAAGGATTTGAGTATCGTGTATTGGTGCAAACACAAATTTAATTTAAAAAAATATATTTTTGGTTTCGTCGGGAATCAAATTCACAACTCGTCTACTTACTACAGCATATTCAATTTGCACCAATCAGAGCGCTTGATTTACATTTTCTAGTACATTTGCATCATTGCCTGTATTACACCATAATCTAAGATTTATTGATGGTCATGATGATATATCAAAATATTCATGAATCATTAGCAAGAGGTGAACTATGTTCATTCTCCAATCATATTGAAACCATTATCAAATTAGTTTAATACTGTTTAGTTCGTTTTGAAGACTGTCTGAATGATATCTGATGAATCTCTTGAAGAATATAATATTCAACTATTTCTTTCTGCATTCAATAACTATTTTTCCGCAATTTTCATAAATCATCAGCAGGAAATGAACTATTATTGTTCTCCAATCATATTGAAAGCTTTATCAAATTTGTATAATATTTTTTAGTCCGTTTTGAAGACTGTCTAAATAATATCCGCTGAATTTCTTGACGAATACAATATTTAACTATTTGCTTCAGCATACAAAAAGCATTTCTCCGCATCAATAAATTATTCTGGCTTTTTCATTTAACTGGAGTCTTATTATAATTCGTAAAGACATTACCCTATCTCTATATCAGTGTCGTCATGATATACTTACATTCATAAGGATTTGAGTATCGTGTATTGGTGCAAACATAAATTTGATTTAAAAAAATATATTTTTCGCCAACTGTGAAAAAAACATGATATTTTTGTATTGTTATGGATACGCAAAGTTCGTGATTTTTTCACTAGTAAAAAAATAAAACATATTTTTGCACACCTAATCTGATATAATTCAGTTTGGTAATGCTACAAGGATATAAACAAAGAAGTATTTAACAAAAAAGGAATATGAATTTGTACACAAAGCTACTTATTTTTATATACAAAAATTAATTGTTGACAGTTCTTTACTTATCAAACAACAATTGCGCATACTTTTGGTAACAATACCCGGGTGACTGCAAATTAATTATAGTTTGTACTTTTTTCCTATATTTTACTGAAGGAAACAATAATTATTGTTGATCTATTATTTTTTGAAAAAATATTGTTTGTATTTCGTGTACGAAATGATTGTATTTTGTTGCGCTTTCGAATGAATTTGTTACCTCGACCTTACGTTCTCGGTTAGAATTGACATTCTCACGCGCAACAATAAAAAACAATCACTTAGCACACTCAATACAAAAATAACTATTTTGGTTTCGTCGGGAATCAAATTTACAACTCGTCTACTTACTATAGCATATTCAATTTGCACCAATCAGAGTGCTTGGCTTACATTTTATAGTACATTTGCATCATAGCCTGTAATATACCATAATCCAAGATTTATTGATGGTTATGATAATATATCAAGATTTTCAAGGATCATTAGCAGGGGGTTAACTAGTTTTGTTCTCCAATCATATTGAGAGCATTACCAAATTGATATAATACTGTTCAGTCCGTTTCGAAGACTGTCTAAATGATATTTGCTGAATTTGTTGACGAATTCAATATTCAACTATATTTTTCTGCGTCCAATGACCATTCCTTCGCATCATTGGCTTATTCTGATTCATTCAATTATCTGGGGTCCTATTATAATCCGTAGAGACAGTACCCTATCTCTGTACCAATGTTGTCATGATATATTCACATTCATAAGGATTTGAGTATCGTGTATTGGTGCAAACACAAATTCAATATAAAAAATATACTTTTGGTTTCGTCGGGAATCAAATCACCACTTTCTCTTGCATATTCAATTTCCACCTATCAAAGTGCTTGATTTACATTTTACAGAACATTCGCATATTGCCTGTATTATACCATAATCTTGGATTTATTGATGGTCATGATGATATATCAATATTCTCATGAATCATTAGCAAAAGGTGAACAATTCTTGTTCTCAAATCATATTGAATACATTAACAAATTTGTTTTATACTGTTTAGTCCGTTTCGAAGACTGTCTGAATGATATCTGCTGAATTTTTTGACGAATACAAAATTCGAGAATTTCTTTCTGCATCCAAAGACCATTTTCCCGCATTACTAGTTAATTTTGGTTCTTCTGATTATCCGGGGTCGTATTATAATTCGTAGAGGCAGTACTCCATCTCTATGTCAATGTCGTAATGACATAGGTCCATTCATGAGTATAAGAGTATTGTATATAGGTGCAAGCACAAATTTAATTGAAAAAAGAAAAATTTTTGGTTTCGTCGGGAATCAAATCCACAACTTGCCTACCTTCTCTTACATATTTAATTTCCACCTATCAAAGAGCTTGATTTACATTCGCATCATTGCTCGTATTACACCATAATCCAAGATTTATTGATGGTCATGATGATATATCAAAATTTTCATGAATCATCAGCAAGAGGTGAACTATTTTCGTTCTGCAATCATATTGAAAATGTTATCAAATTTCTATAATATTGTTCAGTCCATTTTGAAGACTGTTTCCATGATATCTGCTGAATTTTTTGACGAATACAATATTCAACTATTTGCTTCTGCATCCAATGACCATTTCGCTGGATTCGTAGAGACGGTACCCTATCTTCATGTCGATATCGTCATGACATAATCCTATTAATAAGTATTTGAGTATCGTTCATTTGTGCAAACACAAATTTAATGAAAAAAATATTTCTGGTTTCGTTCGGAATCAAATTCACAGCTCGCTTTCCTTCTCTTGCATATTCAATTTTTACCTATCGAAGCGCTTTATATACATTTCTTAGCACATTAGCATCATTGCCTGTATTACACCATAATCTAAGATTTATTGATGGTCATGATGATATATTAAGATATT
Organism: Dromius quadrimaculatus; assembly: GCA_963989225.1. NCBI lineage: Eukaryota > Metazoa > Arthropoda > Insecta > Coleoptera > Carabidae > Dromius > Dromius quadrimaculatus. The sequence goes on along the minus strand of OZ022324.1, from coordinate 68,491,971 downwards.
CATGAATTATTAGCAAGAAGTAAATTATTTCCATTCCCCAATCATGTTGAAAGCTGCAACAAATTTGTATAATACTGTTTGGACCGTTTCAAAGACTGTCCAAATGATATCTGCTGAATTTGTATCAAAGCACTTGATCTACATTATCTAGTACATTCGCATCATTGCCTGTGTTACACCATAATCCAAAATTTATTGATGGTCATGATAATGTAACAAGATTTTCATAAATCATTAGCAAGAGGTGAACTATTTTCGTTCTCCAATCATATTGAAAGCGTTATCAAATTTATATGATACTGTTTAGTCCGTTTTGAAGACTGTCTAAATGATTGCTGCTGAATTTCTTGATGAATACAATATTCAACTATTTCTTTTTACATTCAATGATTATTTATCCGCATCATTAGTTTATTCAGGTTCTTTGGTTATCCGGGGTCTTATCATAATTCGTATGTCAATGTCGTCATTACATAGTTAGATTCATGAGTATTTGAGTATTGTATAATGGTGCAAACACAAATTTAATTAGATAAATAATACTTTTGGTTTCGTCAGGAATCAAATTGACAGCTAACCTACTCTCTCTTGCATATCCAATTTTCAACTATCAAAGCGCTCGATTTGCATTTTCTAGTATACTCGCATTATTGCCTGTGTTACACCATAATCCAAGAATTATTGATGGTCATGATAATATACCAACCATAAATCATTAGCAAGAGGTGAATTATTTTCGTTCTCCAATCATATTGACAGCTTTATCGAATTTGTATAATACTGTTTAGCTCGTTTCGACGTTTCTTTGAGTGATTGCTGAATCTCTTGACGAATACAATATCCAGATATCTTCTTGTGCATCCAAAGACTATTTCTCCGCATCAATAATTTATTCTGGTTCTTTTGATTATCTGGAGTCCTATTATAACTTGTAGAGACAGTACACTATCTCTATGTCAATGTCGTCATGACATTGTAGCTTTCATGAGTTTTTGAGTATTATATATTGGTGCAAGCACAAATTCAATCAGAAGAAATATTTTTTGGTTTCGCCAAGAATCAAATTCACCACTCGTCTACCTCCTCTTGCATATTCAATTTTCACTTATCAAAGCGCTTGATTCACATTTTTTAGTACATTCGCATAATTGCCTCTATACACCATAATCTCAGATTTATTGATTGTCATGATGATATATCAAGATTTTCATAAATCATTAGCAAAAGGTGAACAATTTTTATTCTCAAATCATATTGAATGCATTATCAAATTTATTCAATGCTGTTTAGTTCGTTTCAAAGACTGTCTGAATGATATCTGCTGAATTTCTTGACGAATACAATATTCAACTATTATTTCTGCATCCAATTACCATTTCTCGGCAATATCAGTTTATTCTGGTTCTTTTGATTATCCGGGATCCTTTTATAATTCGTAGAGATAGTTTTCTATCTCTATGTCAATTTTTCATGACATAGTTACATTCATGAGTATAAGAGTATCGTATACTGGCGCAAACACAAATTTAATAAGAAAAGAAATATTTCTGATTTCGTCGGGAATCAAATCACAATTCGCCTACCTTCTCTTGCACATTAAATTTTCACTTATCAAAGCGCTTGATTTACATTTTCTAGTACATTCGCACAATTGCCTGTATTACACCATAATCTAAGATTTATTGATGGTCATAATAATATATCAAAATTTTCATGAATAATCAGCAAGAGGTAAGCTATGTTCATTCTCCAATCATATTGAAAGCATTATCAAATCAGTTTAATACTGTTTAGTCCGTTTGGAAGACTGTCTGAATAATATATGATGAATTTTTTGAATACAATATTCAACTATTTGTTTCAGCATCCAATGACCATTTCTCCGCATCATTGAATTATTCTGACTTTTCTAATTATCCGGAGTCTTATTATAATTTGTAGAGACAGTATCCTATATTTATGCCAATTTTGTCATGATATACTTACATATATTAGGATTTGAGTATCGTGTATTGGTACAAACACAAATTCAATTTTGAAAAATTTTTTTTTGGTTTTGTCGGGAATTAAATTCACAGCTCGTCTCTTTTCTCCTGCATATCCAATTTTCACCTATCAGTGCGTTTTATTAACATTTTCTTGTACATTCTCATCATTGCCTGTATTACACCATAATCTAAGATTTATTGATGATTATGATGATATATCAAAATTTTCATAAATCATTGGCGAAAGGCTAAGGTTTTTCGTTCTCCAATCATATTAAAAGGATTATCAAATTTGTAAAATATTTTTTAGTCCGTTTCGAAGACTGTCACAATATTCAACGTTTTGTTCCAGCATCCAATGACTATTTCTCCGCATCATTAAATTATTCTGAATTATTATAATTCGTAGAGATTATTTCACTCATGTCAATTATACTGACAAATTTTGCATACTTACAATGACAATTATAATAATAAATTCCTTGCCAACGGGAATTTACCTCTGAAAATTCCCGTTACCTGGATAAATTCCCGTTGGCAAGCAATTTATTGCGATAAACTTTTCAATAAAAAACATTGATTTCCTTTAAGCAACATCCTTCGAGTCATCTGCTCAGATGAAATCCCTCGAGCTACGCTCTCGTGATTTAATCGGACAGATGACTCTCACGATGTTGCTAGGTTATCAATGTTTTCAAGAAAAATTTATTGATAAAATTACAGTCCCTTGTGATATTATATACGACAGTATCTTATCTCTTTGCCAATTTCGTCATGATATTCTGATATTTATAAGGATTTGAGTATCGTGTATTGGTGCAAACACAAATTCAATTTTGAAAAATATATTTTTGATTCCGCCGAGAATCAAATTCACAACTCGTCTACCTCCATATTCTATTTTCACCTATCAAAGCACTTGATTTACATTTTTCAGTACATTCTCATCATTGCCTGTATTACACCACAATCTAAGATTTATTGATGGTCATGATGATATATCAAAATTTTCATGGATTACTAGCAAGAGGTGAACTATTTTTCATATTAAAAACGTTATCAAATTTCTATAATATTGTTTGAAGACTGTCTAAATGATATCTGCTCTATTTGTTCCAGCATCCGATGACCATTTCTACTCAATAATAAATTATTCTGGCTTTTTTAATTATATGGAGTCTTATTATAATTCGTAGAGACAGTACTCTATCTCTATGCTAATGTTGTCATTATATACTTACATTTACGAGTATTTAAGTATTGTATGATGGTGCAAACACAAATTTAATGGAAAAAAAAATTCTGGTTCCGTCGAGAATCAAATTCACAATTCGTCTACCTTCTCTTGCATATACAATTTCCCCCTATCAAAGCGCTTGATTCACATTTTCTAATATATTCGCCCAATTGCCTGTATTACACCATAATCCAAGAGTTATTGATGGTCATGATGATATATCAAGATATTTATAAATCATCAGCAGGAGGTGAACTATTTTCGTTCTCCAATCATATTGAAGACGTTACCAAATTTGTATAATACTGTTTGGACCGTTTTGAAGACTGTCCAAATGATATCTGCTGAATGTCTTGACGAATACAATATTCGATTATTTCTTTTTGCATCCAAGGACCACAAATTTAATTGAAAAAATATATATTTTTGGTTTCGTCGGGCATCAAATCACAATTCGCCCACCTTCTTTTGCATATTTAATTTTCACCTATCAGAGCGCCTGATTTACATTTTCCAGTACAGCATTATTGCCTTCTTTGTCCTACGTTAGTGACCTAAGCTCAAAGTTTACGTAGGTACTTCCAGTTTGCGTCGAGCGGAAGCAAAACGAAAAGGCTACTGAAAGTAAATATACCTGCGCCAAAGTAGAGAAACACAGATTTAGAAGAGTTATTACACCTATTACGTACCTTTTCTTTTCATTTTATGGCCTTTAACAACAAAAGAATCGCAGGTTATAAAATTTTATAAGCTTTCGAATTTTTTAACCATGCATATATTTAATTTCTTATATTTGGTACAAATACAAAATGCTCGGAAAGAAAAACGAATGAGAAAAGAAATGTAAAAGGAAATAAGTACTAGATTCAAATTTCATTGGGAACTGCGTCTGATGGCATTCCCAGGAAACTTGAGGCGTCGCTAAATCACACAATCTCTTAATGTTCTTTCTATGACGTTGTGAGGTAAAGCTTCATGAAATCGTTGAATTTGAAAGCATTTTAAAGTGTATTGAATATCAAATTCAACTATTACAAAATTAATCATGATAAGTTGTCACTTTCAAATAATTAATTTAACTTTCGACACTGTGAATGTGAAAAATATGCCAACAGTTAACTGCGACACTAACATGGAGCCCGGAACACATTGTCTCGCTGAATCATGATGAACAATGATAAAAATAATTATTAATGAAAATAAAGTCAATAATGTGTAACAAGAATGTAGGGGGCAGCACGAAGTGCAAATAAATTCACTTCAGAATCCATTCACGCAAAGAATTTTGTTTCATGAAAACAGAGTAATGTTCTGCAGAATAAGTACTATTTAAAAATCGATATCGAAGAATGCCGGCTTTGTGCTTCCGTTGTGGTGAAAACGGTTACAAAGCGTCTTGATATTGGAAATTCTGGGAAACCTTTGGTTTCGTGCCGCTCTTCAAAGCCAATAAAGTAAAAGACGAGTTCTCGATGCTATTAATTATGGGATACATGAATGTAAATCGAGTTGAATCATTTCACAACTTTCATGAAGAGATTCTAATAGAATTGTATTATATTGATGTCAAAACCAATATCTAACGTTAGATTCCGTGGAGTTTACGTAAAAGTTTTTTATATGATATAATAACACAGCGGATGTACGCTCAAACAATTTTAATCGATATAAGGGTTGAACATTTATGATATGTGATACCGGAACTCCACCTAAAGTCACTTAATCACACCCAATCTTCATACTACATAATTATATTATAAAGATGTGAATAAGAACAATTTTTATTTGTTCTAGATTTGGCATCAAGAATTCAATAAAGAGGAAATCAGTCTTTGAAGTACAGCATAAAAAGGTAAGTGATTTATTTCTGAATGAAATATAAATCAGGTGTATTATCTAATAACGTCTCAGTATTCCATTCGGCGAGCGTGGAGAATTGTGTATAAAATAAATGAGTTCTACAGAACCGAGCTCTTTGGAAAAGGTTTTCATTGGAGCATAGCAATCCATTCAAAAAAATTTATCACATTATATTACTATTCATATTGAATTTTGGAGCCTGTTGCGTACTTTTTAAACGAATTTTGAGTATGTGGGTCTTGACAGTGGAATGAAATAGCACCGTTGTACACCATAATCCAAGATTTATTGATGGTCATTACAATACATCAAGATTTTCATGAATCATCAGCAGGGGATGAACTATTTTGGTTCTCCAATCATAAAAAAGCATTATCAAATTTGTATAAGATCATTTATAAATGAAACTTTGAAACTGTTTTTATTTGGTTGTATGATGAAGGGCAAAAAAATAATCACGTCGTGGAGTTTCTAGTCAAATGCAGGCCAAGTATTGGGTGCGATGTAAACTGTTATGATAGCTAACAAAAGTTGAAATCATCATAAATGAATGGGGCTAAAAGTGCCATCGACCGCACTTACCGCCCTTTTTTACGAGTTTCAATTCAGTTCCCTTTATTGTGGTTGATACTGTTGCACGCATCGAGAACTTTTCACTTAAATACAGTAAGCACAAGGACCTTATATTTTATGGTTGTTCCATTTAAATTCTGTAAGAAAACTCTCAATATTGATTTAAGATTCTCACGTAGCTGCATCACTGTTTATCTCCATCAATTAGTGTTTTGATTCAATGTGAAGCCTGCGTCAGCGGATTATGAAAAGAAAAGAAGTCTGGTTGCTATCCTATTTTGCAGACACTAATCTGACAGGCAGAGTTTGTTGATTTAGTGACTCTTGCCACTTCCACAACAAAGAGAATCATTAGTTTTATACTCTGAAGTATACTGATATGATCTTGCTGATAATTAGGAATGATGATCAAGAACCCAAAGGATCATGAAATATATTGAGTTCAATGAACGTTTCAAAAATGTGTCGCTGTCATAAATGTGTTAAGTCCTTCGAATGGATTCCATGACCTAAATACTTTTTATTGATTTAGTTTATCCATGAATAAGGTTCTGATTTCTCGCATGAAACTTTATGACAGTAAATAGATCTGAAAGGAATCATCTTTTCATGATTGTTGATTTGATATTTATATTTCTTATCGCTCCTTCTTTGAATTCCATACATTGAAATCAGCTGAATATAGTGAACCTCAATTTGAAATGAAACTTCTGTTCCATAATTCCCATTTTCATTGTGCTTCGTATTATACTCGTACATTTTCATGATTTGTATTGCCGCTAGCTCTAAACCTCATTTATCGTATAAACATGAGTTTGACCTATTAAACTCAGCAATTCGCTGCAAAACTTCAATAGTCTACTACATCGAATCGACATCGATGTAATCCCATCTCGTCCTTAAAACTAAATCCTTGACATTTTGATCTATATCAAATTTTCATGAAGTGATAACTTGCTTCAAATTGAGATCATACACAGATCCCATGGTAAATTAACTATGATTATAAAGTAAGCCTACAAAAATCGTTCAAGAAGCTTGTAAGGTACAGACTTACAGCCACAGCTCTTCCAACCAGAATATCAGTCAACCTGACCGTTCTAGATCTTTTTACAAGATATCTTAAGAAGAAGTAATGCAAACCAGATCTTCTGAAAAAGACCAACTTCTATTTGTTAAGGTTCCATGAAGCGAACTTAACTTGGCGTTGAAAGCTTCGTAAAGCTAAGCCCCGTACAGGAAAGGTCCCAAGTTGGGCTCAGTCTTGAAGACTTCTTGGAACAAAACCCAGCTTAGGAAAGGTTCTAAGTTCTACTTGACGTGGAAGATTCCGTGAAGCGGAGGCCAGCACGGAAAAGACCCTAAATTCAATTTGGCGTTGAGGGCTCCGTCAAAGATTTTAAGTTTGACTTAGCGTTGAAGACTTCATGAAGCAAAGCCCAGCCAAGGTTCCAAATTTAACTTGGCGTTAAAGGTCAGTTGAGTGACACCCAACATGGTAAAGGTTCTAAAGTTTAACTTGACTTTGAAGACTTCATAAAGTGAAACTCAACACTGTAAAGACTTTAAGTTCAACTAGGTGTTGAAGATTCCGTTCAGGAGAACCAAACATAGGGAAGACCCCATGTTCAACTTGGCTTTGAATACTTCGTAAAGAAAGCCTAAAGGAGACGTTGAAAGCACTATGGAGCAGAACCCAAGGTGGAAAAGACCCTAAATACAACTTGATGTTGAAGACTCCAAGTTTAACTCTGCATTGAAGACCTTGTGAGGCAAAGTCTAGCTGAAGAAATGTTCTAAATTTTACGTGGCCGTGAAGTATAACCCAACCTAAGAAAGACCCTAAGTTCAACTTGTCATTGACGGCTGCATGAAGTGGAGACCAACTCAAGAAAGGCTTTAAGTTAGACTTGACGTTAGAGACTCCGAGGAGCGAAGCTCAATTGGGAAAGACCCCAAGTTCAACTAGGCATTGAGGTCTCTAAAAAGTAAAGCACAGAACGGGAAAGGTTCTGGGTTTGACTTAACGCTGAGGACTTCATAAAGCAAAGCCAAGCACAGAAAAGGCTTCAAATTTGACTTAAGTTGAAGGCTCCGTGGAGTGAAACCTAGCAGGGGAAAGACTTCAAGTTCAACTTGGCGTTAAAGACTTCAGAAAGTAAAATCCAACCCAGGAAAGGTTCTGAGTATGACTTAACGTTAAAGACTCTCTGTAACAAAACCCAAGGTGAGAGAAACCCTTGAGTCCAACTTGATTTTAAAGGCTCCGTGTGGCAAAGGAAAGGTTTCAAGTTCAACCTGACATTGAAAACTTTATGAAGTGGAGGCCAGCATAGAAGAGGCTCCAAGTTTGAATTAACGTTAAAGACTTCGGATAGCAAAGCCAAATATGGGAAAGACTTGGCGTTAAATACTCCAGGAAGCAAAGTCCAGCACGGAAAAGATTCTAAATTTTACTTGGCGTTGAAAACTTCGTGAAGCAAATTCCAAGATGGGAAAGACTTATCTGCGTGCAGGAAAACCCAACATGCGAAGGACTCTATGTTCAACTTGGCTTTGAAAACTTCATGAAGCAAAGCCAAGTACAGGAGCAAAGCCCAAGGTGGAAAAGATCCTAGGTTCAACTTGATGTTGAAGACTTCTTGGAGTAAAACCTAACATGAAAAAGATTTCTAGTTTAACTTGGCGTTGAAGACATCGTGAAGCAAAGCCTAGCAAAGGGAAGGCTCCAGATTTGACTTGGCGTTGAAGGTGCCGTGAAGTATAACCCAACCTAGGAAAGACCTTAACTTCAACTTGTCATTGAAGGCAAGTGGAGACGAACTCAGGAGAGGTTCTAAGTTAGACCTTACGTTAAAGACTCCGTGGGAAAGACTCCAAGTTCAATTAGGCGTTGAAGTCTCTAGGAAGTAAAGCGCAGAACGGGAAAGGTTCTGGGTTTGACTTTACGTTGAGGACTTCATATAGTAAAGCCCAGCACAGAAAAGGCTTCAAATTTGACTTGCGTTGAAGGCTCTCAACAGGGGAAAGTGTCCCAGTTCAACTTGGCGTTGAAGAGTTTAGGAAGTAGAGTCCAACCCAGGAAAGGTTCTGAGTATGACTTAACGTTATAGACTCTCTGTAACAAAACTCAAGGTGAGAGAAACCCTTGAGTCCAACTTGATTTTAAAGGCTCCGTGTGGCAAAGGAAAGGTTTCAAGTTCAACCTGACATTGAAAACTTTATGAAGTGGAGGCCAGCATAGAAGAGGCTCCAAGTTTGAATTAACGTTAAAGACTTCGGATAGCAAAGCCAAATATGGGAAAGACTTGGCGTTAAATACTCCAGGAAGCAAAGTCCAGCACGGAAAAGATTCTAAATTTTACTTGGCGTTGAAAACTTCGTGAAGCAAATTCCAAGATGGGAAAGACTTATCTGCGTGCAGGAAAACCCAACATGCGAAGGACTCTATGTTCAACTTGGCTTTGAAAACTTCATGAAGCAAAGCCAAGTACAGGAGCAAAGCCCAAGGTGGAAAAGATCCTAGGTTCAACTTGATGTTGAAGACTTCTTGGAGTAAAACCTAACATGAAAAAGATTTCTAGTTTAACTTGGCGTTGAAGACATCGTGAAGCAAAGCCTAGCAAAGGGAAGGCTCCAGATTTGACTTGGCGTTGAAGGTGCCGTGAAGTATAACCCAACCTAGGAAAGACCTTAACTTCAACTTGTCATTGAAGGCAAGTGGAGATGAACTCAGGAGAGGTTCTGAGTTAGACCTTACGTTGAATACTTCGTGGAGCGAAGCTCAATTGGGAAAGACTCCAAGTTCAACTAGGTGTTGAAGTTTCTAGAAAGTAAACCCAGCATAGGAAAGGTTCTAAGTTCAACTTGAAGTTGAAGACTACATGAAGTGGAGGCCAGCGCAGGAGGCTTTGACTTGACGTGAAAGACTCCGTGGAGCAAAACTCAATCTGGAAAAGATTCTAAGTTCAATTAGGCGTTGAAGTCTCCAGGAAGCAAAGCGCAGCACGGGAAAGGTTCTGGGTTTGATTTGACATTGAAGTCTCCGGGTAGTGAAACTCTAAGTGGGAAGAACTCTTGAGTTCAACTTGACGTTGAAGGCTCTGTGAGGCAAAGCCTAGCATAGAAAAGTTTCTACGTTCAATTTGACATTGAAGACTGCATGAAGTGAAGGTCAGCAAAGAACAGGCTCTAAGTTTGACTTGACGTTAAAGACTCCGTGAAGTGAAGCCCAGCTCCGGTATGATTTTGAGGTTGATTTAACGTTGAAAGCTCCGCTAAGCGAATCCTAAGGTAGGAAAGTCTCTAAGCTCAATTTGGCGTTGAAGATTTCGTGATGCAAAGCCTAGCAAAAGAAAGATTCCAGATTTGATTTGACGTCGAAGGTTTCGTGAAGTAGAACCCAACATAGGAAAGACCCTGAGTTCAACTTGCCGTTAAAGACTGCATGAAGTGAAGACCAGCTCAGGAAACGTTCTAAGTTAGACTTGACGTTAAAGACTTCGTAGAGCGAAGCCCAATATGGGCAAGCCTTCAAGTTTATTAGGCGTTAAAGTATTCAACAAACAAAGCGCAGCACGGGACGTTAAAGACTCCGTGGAGTAAGTCCAACTTGACGTTGAAGACTCCTTGAAACCAGACCTAGCATGGAAAATATTCTAATTTCAACTTGACATTGAAGACTGCATGAAATGGAGGCCAGCCCAAGAGACAGCTTTCTTGACATGAAAGACTCCGTGGAGCGAAGTCAAATATAGGACTGACTCTTAGTTCAACTTGGCGGTAGAAACTCCGTGGAGCGACGCTTAGCTTGGGAAAGATTCTGAGTTTCAAGATCCCGCGAAGCGAATCTCAAGGTGAGAAAGACACTAAGCTCAACTTGGCGTTGGAGACTTCGTGAAACGAGACCCAGCACAGGAAAGGTTCCAAATTTGACTTGCGTTGGAGGCTCCGTGGAGTGAAACCCAACATGGACAGGACTCTAAGTTAAACTTGGCATTGAAAACTCTTTGAAAAGAAGCCCAGCATAGGACAGTTTCCAAGTTCAACTTGACGTTAAAGACTGCATGAAATGAAGGCCACCACAGAATAGTCTGACTTGACGTCAAAGACTTCGTTAGTGGAGGCCACCGTTGGAGAGGCTCTAAGTTTGACTTGACTTTAAAGACTCCATGGAGCGAAGTCTAATATGGAACTAACTCCAAATTCAACTTGACATTAAAGACTCCGTGGAGCGAAGCTTTGCTCAAGAAAGATACTGAGTTTGACTTAGCGTTCAATCCCAAGGTGGAAAAGACTCTAAGTCCAACTTGACGTCTAAGACTTCATAAAGCAAAGACCAGCATAGGAAAGATTCCAAGTTTAACTTGACATTGAAAACTGCATAAAGTGAAAACCAGCATTGAAGAGGTTCTAAGTTTAACTTGACGTTAAAGACTCCGTGGAGCAAATCTCAATTTAGAGAAGACTCTAAGTTCAACTGGAGGTTAAAGACTCCAGGAAGTAAAGCTAAATACGGGAAAGCTCTGAGTTTAACTTCACATTGAAGACTCCGTGTAGCGAAGCTCAAGGTGAAAAAAACTTGCCGTTGAAGACTTCATGAAGCTAAGCCTAGCTTAGGAAAGGTTCCAAGTTCAACTTGACGTTGAAAACTGCATGAAATGGAGGCCAGTATTGGAGAGGTTTCAATTTTAACTCAATATGAAATGTGTATGTAAGAAGTAAAGCACAGTACGGGAAAGGTTTTCGGTTTGACGTGACGTTGAAGACTTCGTAGAGTGAGTCTCAAGTTGGACAAGACGCTAAGCTCAACTTGACGTTAAGGACTCCATGAAGCAAAGCCCTAAGCAAGGAAGACTCCAAATTTGACTTGCGTTGAAGGCAAACTCAACATGGGAAAGACTCTAAGTTCAACTTGGCCGTACAGACTTTTTGAAACGAAGCCCAGCATAAGAATGGTTCTAAGTTCAACTTGATGTTGAAGACTGCATGAAATGGAGATCAGTACAGGAGAGTTTAACATGACGTTAAAGACTCCGTGGAGCGAAACTCAATATGGTATAGACTCCAAGTTCAACTAGGCGTTTAAGTCTTCAAGGAGCAAAACGCAGTACGCAAAAGGTTCTAAGTTTGACTTGACATTGAAGACTTCGTGTAGCGAAACTCAAGGTAAGAAGAACTCTTGAGTCCAACTTGACGTTGAAGGCTCTGTGAGGCAAAGTCTAGCATGAAAAAGTTTTCAAGCTCAACTTGACATTGAAGACTGAATGAAATGAATTTCAGCAAAGAACAGGTTCTAAGTTTGACTTGACGTTAAAGACTCCGTGGAGTGAAGTCCAGCTCCGGAAAGATATTGAGTTTGACTTGACATTGAAGACTCCGCGAAGCGAATTCCAAGATGGGAAAGACTCTAAGTTCAACTTGGCGTTGAAGTCTTCGTGAAGCAAAGCCTAGCAAAAGAAAGGTTCCAGATTTGACTTGGCGTTGAAGGTGTCGTGAAGTAGAGCCCAACATAGGAAAGACCCTAAGTTCAACTTGACGTTAGAGATTGCATGAAGTGAAGGCCACAGCTGGAGAGGCTCTAAGTTTGACTTGAAGTTAAAGGGAAGTCCAATATAGGACTAACTTCAAGTACAACTTTGCGTTAAAGACGTCGTGGAGTGAAGCCCAGCTTGGGAAAGATTCTGAGTTTGACTTGGTGTTGAAGACCCCATGAAGCGAATCTTAAGGTGAGGAAGATTCTAAGCTCAACTTGAAGATTCCATGAAGCAAAACCATAGGAAAGGTTCCAAGTTCAACTTGAAGTTGAAGACTGCAGGAAGAGACTTGACTTAACATTGAAGACTCCGTGGAGCAAAGCCCAATATGGAACTAACTTCAAGTTCAACTTGGCGTTAGACTTCAGGAAGTAAAATGCAGCACAAGCAAGTTTCTAAGTTGCCTTAATGTTGAGAACTTCGTGAAGTAGACCCCAAGATGGTTAAGATTCTGAGTTCAACTGGACGTTGAAAACTCCATGAAGCAAAGCCCAGCACGAAGAGGCTCCAAATTTGACTTGCGTTGAGGGCCTCGTGGAGTGAAAATCAACATGAGAGGAACTTGAAAATGTTGAAAACTTCATGGAGTAAAACTCAACATTGGAAAGACTCTGAGTTCAACTTGACATTAAAGACTGTCTTGAACGAAACCCAACATAGGAAAGATTGAAAGTTCAACTTGACTTTGCAGACTGCATGAAGTGGAGGCAGCACAGGAGAGGCTATAAGTTTGACTTGACGTTGGAGTGAAGCCCAATATGGCAAAGACAACTTGACGTTGAAGATTCCGTGAGACAAAGCCCAGCACAGGAAATACTCTAAATTGGACTTGATGTTGAAGGCTTCGTAGAATGAAATCCAAACGTTGAAGACTGCATGAAGTGGAGGACACCACAGAAGTTCTAAGTTTGATTTGACGTTGGAGCGAAGCCTAATATGGAAAAGACTCCAAGTTCAACTTGACGTAGAAGACTTCATGAAACAAAACCCAGCACAAGAAAGGTTTTAAATTTGACTTGTCGTTGAAGGTTCCGTTGAGTGAAACCCAACATGAAAAATACTTGAAATTCAACTTGACGTTGAAGACTTCATGGAGTGAAACTCAACATGAGAAAGACTCCAAGCTCAATTTGACGTTAAAGACTTCATGAAGTAGAGCCTAGTAAAGGCGGCAAGACTCTAAATGCAACTTGGAGTTAAAGATCTCATTAAGCGAAGACTTCAAGTTCAACTTGGAGTTAAAAACCGCATGGAACGAAGCTCAAAACAGATGTTTCAAGTTTGATTTGATGTTGAAGACACCATGAGGCAAAATATAACATAAGAAAGACTTTAGGTTTAACTGGGCGTTGAAGACTCTATGAAGTGAAACTCAACAGGGAAATTTTCTTAACCGAAGAGTCAAGTGGTCTCTATTTGATGATCCTACAACTGAACTAGATTACCTCGATTCATACATAAGCTCGCAATGTTTTTTCGAGATTCATTCATAGAATTTGTTGGATAATGATTCCAAATGTGTTTGTCGTCCAAATGCTCGTACTAAAGTAACATACCCACACTATTGAATTATTAAATATTTCATGGAGGAGTACTCTGAAAGGATCTCAAATTTATTCTCATCATTTCGAAGATTCGAAATTGCAATTCAAAACTTTGAATTTTAAGCGGAATATAAGTCACGTTTCTTTGATCTGAATTAGCCGTAAATGAAGTTCCTTATATTAAATATTCATAAACATCCAACGCAAGTATTTGCATACCTTTTATGGATGCCCCGTGAATGTATAACGAAGCAGGACAAGTGACTTACTTCCATCTTCCTTTTGCGGCGATTTCCTAAACCCAAGACGTTTGTATACACAGCGGACGAACAAATGGATTCTTCAGGACAGATCTCGTCTTATACTAAAGGTAAACACATTAAGTGCACGAGGCTTGGAAACTTGTTAGGTTTTATTTCTTCTTTAATGGAAACAATGCCCCACTAATGCATTGGAATTCATTCCCATCTTCAGTAGTTTTCTTAAGGCTCCTGGTTTTTGGTCATGAAAAAAACTCCCTCTAGTACCCTGAATTATTAATTAAGAACAATATCAGATTGGAAGAAAATTTGTGGAAAAATGGGAAATCTCAATTACTTGAATTTTGCGAACAGAATACGTAATGAAAGAACAACAGAGGATGTAATAAAACAAGATGGAATGAATTTTTGACACATCCACTCTAAACTCTATTAGTTCTTAGCTTCTTTGTTCAGAATCTTTAGTGTCTTCTTTCAATGCTCGTTAATGACAATGGCACACCTATGGGAGCCGTATTACTAATGGCTGCTCTTGAATTTCAGAGATTGGGGGTCAAATCATTAACGACAGATATGTCGATGACACATTGTAAATGAATCTTTTCAATTATATTACAAAACCTATTTATATAACATTATATAAGATGAGTTTTGGTTGAAACCCAACATCATAATTAAGGCAGCATGAAGTTTCAAGTTGAATTTGAAGGGGAACAAAATCAATATCGTGGTCTGAGGTAGTGAACTTAGGATCTGTTTGTATTCAAAGCTCATACCCCAGTCTGTACGTTCAAAGATCAGGGTGAATTTAAATATAGATTCAGAACAAATGACTTCCATTCACGTCATCAAAATAAACGGTTTGGTAATTATGTGAGAATTCCTGTGCCCCTGCAAATCACTTACCCCCTTATAAGTTAAACTATTGATTATTTTGAGTTTTAGAACTCCAATTGGAACTTAACGACAAAATATTCCTTCCGTTGCATCTCACAATCCGATGCATGATGACTGTCCGCCTGAATAATCCCTGCAAAAATAATTATCTTCCTAAAAGTAATGAGTGTCGGCGTTGGACTAATTATTGTCTGCCATATGCAACATGCGCATCATTTTAGCAAAATGGGTCAACCTAGCCTTGTTGACGCTACATTGAATTTTTTATGAGAACAATCTTGTTTCATTTGCTGTAATTTCCCACGTGTCCTGGCTACAGTACCGCAAAAATAGACCAAGTAAACCATCTCTACAAGTCTATACTATCAAATTAACCTACTTCTACGACAGATGATATTAATTATGAACTCTGGGAAGGATAGTGGAGGAGCTTTCATGTCCTTGACCCAAATTTGTCATACAAGCTAAACTTGATTGGATCGGTATTCACTCTCACGTTGCAAACAAAGTAAAAGCCGGTTTTACCTGTTGCTCATTGATAAATGATGATCATTTAGGGGTGACACGCCCTCAATTCAGTTCGTTAATATTATAAAATGCTCTGAACTCCAGGGAGTTCCGGCTCTTTCATACTCTATTATCGTATCCTGTTCGAGACGTAAAACTGATAATTAATGCACAAGTGTATAAAGTTTCAAGTCCTTTGGTTCGCAAGAGGTTAACTGAAAATTAATTGCAGCAATTTCTTAGATAACAAGAAAATCCTGTATTATATTCAATGGTTTTTGTGTTTTTCATGTTATTGCAATTCAAATATCATGTGGTTTTCAGGAAACTCTTGTGAGTTTTTGAAAACATCATCCCCAATTTCCAATTCATGTTTGTTTTTAATCCCTCGTGAATATACGTACACTCTGTAAACAAATATACATGTAACAATATAACTGCGTGTATTTTTGTAGTTTAAATTCGCTGGATGAACTGTTGTTGTATGTACAATCGTCTTAAACGAGCTTATCACGCCTTTTTTTATGTTGGGTGGTAAAATTGTACTTTCCATTAATCCCTTGATTCTTTAATGCAACAACATTGTGTCCTACAAATTTCTTGAATTATCTAAAGACTATAGCCCATAATAACGTATGTACATGTGGATGCCCCCTACAAAAGAAAAAGTTTGAAACATTATGATTTCTCAATCAATTTTGAATGCTTTGTTCTGCTTTTAATTATACTTCTCTTGTTTTGAAACTACGATTTTGTCCTATCAATAAAATATTTTTCAAATTTTGAGGTTGCTTTTGGCATGGTTGGAAACCATGCCCCAAAAACAATCGTAGAAGAGAAGTGCATGGTACTACAAACAACCAAAATCTATTTATAGTTTGGCCGTCAAAATTAGTGTACATTTCATTAACCTTTCATCACATTCCATTCTATTGCCACGATATATTGGATTGTGATGTTTATTGCTTCAAAATTGCTTATAATTAAAACGAAAGTCACTATTCAATAAATTAAAAAAGAAAAAATACTGAAGAGTCATCTAGATGATGAAAGCGCATTTTTGACAGCTCATGAATGCTTATTACCTCAGAGATTTCGCAAATTACCATCTCTCACAATTACTAAGCTTGGAATCAAGCGGTTTGGGCAAACTTACGGAACAGCAGCTTCCATTTAGTACTAGTTTCAAGTTAACTATTCGATAGGTACATAATTTATGCATGTACAAACTCAAAAATACCTTTTGATCTTCATTGTTTAGTTATTGACTGACGAGAGGTCAAATGCTGTACCTTAAAATTATAATTTGATCTTTATCAAACCTATATGAAAAAAATATACCAAAAATAAAGAAATTTTCATCCAATAATAATAATTCATTCTAATAAGCTTCAAATTCGCGTCAAACAAGTCATTGAATGAATCCCGGACAGATTTGACAACTGTACATAATAATAGTGACAACCGCGGCGAAAGTTGTAACTAAATTTTTATCTACTTCAATAAATTTCAGTTGCCATATCCTTAATGTCATATAATTCTATGGGCATTGTTCCACTTGAAACAAGTAATTGAATAATTTAATCTTCCACAATCACTGAGCTTGAATTAAAGCAATTTGTGCAAACCTACGGAACAGCAGCTTTTATTTAGTACCAGTTTCAAGTCTGTAAATAGTATAGTTGCTGAGAAGTCAGCGTCACGCCAGCCAGCCAGCCTGCCAGCCAGCCAGTCAGACAGCCAAAGTGAATATAATAGCGCTTTTTACAAAAAAATGGAAGAATCATCTAGATGATGAAAGCGCATTTTTGACAGCTCATGAATGCTTGTTACTTCAGAGATTTCGCAAATTACCATCTCTCACAATTACTGAGTTTGAATAAAGCAATTTGGGCAAACTTACGAAACAGCAGCTTCCATTTAGTACTTGCTTCAAGTTGACTATTTGATAGGTACATAATTTATGCATGTACAAACTCAAAAATACCTTTTAATCTTCATTGTTTAGTTATTGACTGACGGGAGGTCAAGTGCTGTACCTTAAAATGATAATTTGATCTTTATCAAAGCTATATAAGAAAAATACACCAAAAGTAAACAAATTTTCATCCAATAATAATAATTCATTCTAATAAGCTTCAAATTCGCGTCAAACAAGTCATTGAATTAATCCCTGACAGATTTGACAACTGTAAATAATAATAGTGACAAACGCGGCGAAAATTGTAACTAAATTTTTATCTACTTTAATAAATTTTAGTTGCCATATCCCTAATGTCATTGTTTGGCACTGTTTCACTTGAAACAAGTAATTGAATAATTTAATCTTCCACAATCACTGAGCTTGAATTAAAGCAATTTGTGCAAACCTACGAAATAGCAGCTTTCATTTAGTATCAGTTTCAAGTCTGTAAATAGTATAGTTGCTGAGATCTCAGCGTCACGCCAGCCAGCCAGCCAGCCAGCCAGCCAGCCAGCCAGCCAGCCAGCCAAAGTGAATATAATAGCGCTTTTTTCGGAAAAATGCGCTAAAAATGCGCTAAAAATGCGCTAATAAAAGCTTTATTCTTCTGGATATCACTAATAGTCCATTGGACAGGGCATGAAAATTCCGTTGATTACCGCTCAGTTGAAACTTTGTGAGTGACTTCATTGTGATGAGTCCGACAGCTTTCACATGTGACGAAATTCTTCATTTGGGGGCGTTTTTCAGCGAGGGCTAATTGAACATGTCAATTTCATGAAGCCTTAAAAATGTATTACCGTCATATTGATGTTTACACTAATCGAAAGATTTTTAGCGCATTTTTTTTAGAAAAAAGCGCTATTATATTCACTTTGGCTCTTGGCTGTCTGGCTGGCTGGCGTGACGCTGAATTCTCAGCAACTATACTATTTATAGACTTGAAACTGGTACTAAATAAAAGCTACTGTTTCGTAGGTTTGCACAAATTGCTTTAATTCAAGCTCAGTGATTGTGGAAGATCAAATTTTTCAATTACTTGTTTCAAGTGAAACAATGCCCATAGATATATATGACATTAGGGATATGGCAACTGGAATTCAATAAAGTAGATCAAAATTCAGTTACAACTTTGGCCGTGGGAGTCACTATTATCATATACAGTTGTCAAATCTGTCCGGGATTCATTCAATGACTTGTTTGACGCGAATTTGAAGCTCATTAGAATGAATTATTATTATTGGATGAAAATTTGTTTACTTATAGTTTTTTTTTTATATAGCTTTGATAAAGATCAAATTATCAATTTGAGATACAGCACTTGACCTCCCGTCAGTTAATAGCCAAACAATGAAGAATAAAAGGTATTTTTGAGTTTGTACATGCATAAATTATGTACCTATCAAATAGTCAACTTGAAACTAGTACTAAATGGAAGTTGCTGTTTCGTAAGTTTGCCCAAACTGCTTGATTTCAAGCTCAGTAATTGTGAGAGATGGTAATTTGCGAAATCTCTGAAGTAACAAGCATTCATGAGCTGTCAAAAATGCGCTTTCATGATGATTCTTCCATTTTTTGACTATAAAATGAAAAATAATATTGTCCGACATGAATTTTGGAGGCCAACGGTGAGTCCGACAAGCCGTACTTGTCACAAGTACGTTGGTATGAAACGGAATACCGCTAGTCTGAAAATTTGAGGACGTGTTCAATTTTTTTTTCTAAAATTTGGTCATTTTGTCCGACAAATTTTCAGGGGCGTTTTCTCAGTCCGACACTGTAAACGTGTTAGGATTATAACAGTTCCTTCATCAATTACCGCTAATCCCAATGTTTCTTATTTTCTATTCAAATAGTGTCTACAACATTACTGTATACATGTCCGACAATTTAAGTGGGGCAATATTTCAGAAAAGGCAAAAATATGTGATATGAATGCGGCTGCGTTCATAGGCATATACATATATTATTCCATGAGACAGGGCATAAATTTTTCGTTGATTACCGCTCACTTGAAACTTCGTGAGTGATTTCATTATGATGAGTCCGACAGCTTTCACATTCGACGAAATTCTTGATTTGGGGGCGTTTTTCAGCGAGAGCTAATTGAACATGTCAATTTCATGAAGCCTTGGAAATGCATTTGAGTTGGAACGTTACTTACTTCAATCTTCCATCTCCGGGGGTTTCTACTAGAATTAAATTGATATTCGATGCTCCATTCGAATCTGGAATTAAGATTAGTGGTTCCCATTCAAGATTTCAAAGTGACTTTCTCCCCCGACTAGGAAGGGAAGAGAAGTCTTTGAAATTTTTCTCCAGCCATTCTCCCATTCGGTGCACATTTCCCCAGATATACTTCAAATATGCCATATCTCACATTCTCCACACAGACTTCAACTAAGCCAAGTTTCACATCACCTCCTGTGCGCGGTACAATGTTTTCTCTTCACGTCGTAAAATTAAAATGGGACACTTGTATGTATTTTCAGCTTTCTGCTCTCGATCATATAAACTTCAAGTATGCCATATATTAAATTTTTTCGTGCGTGCAATATGCTTGAAAAGGGGTACAAAGCTTCCTCTTCACGTATTAATATATAGATTAAAATGGAACAACTATATATAATTTTCGCTTCCTGCACATCTTCTCCATATAAATTTTGCGTATGCCAAATCTCACATTCCGCCGTGCATGCAATATGCTTAAAAAGAGGTCGAAAGTTTGCTCTTGAGGTATTAATATATAGATATCACAGTTGAAGATAAATTTGAATGATATTTGAGGTGATTATCACAGTATACTGACTTTATAGACCGCGGTACAGAGCCCCTTTCTCCAGATTATTAACACTCTCTTGAAACTTTGTGAGTGGCTTCATTTTGATGAGTCCGACAACTTTTTTATCTGCGAAAATTTTTGAAACTGCTGCGTTTTCGGCCGAACAGCCGAAAAAGACGTCGATGCTATGATTTATTCCTGACCACCAACATCACTTTTTTTCATACTTTGATTGTAAGATAATAAAAAGAGAAACACAAACAACATTTAGTCCGACAAAAATATTGCGGCTTTCGGCGTAACCTCCATCTCCAACATGTCAAAATTACAAGTTTTGTTAGATAACTAACATCCTATCGAATCTCTCGGTATTGATAGATAAACATTAATGGAGCTGGGTGGAGATATTGTCCGACAGAATTTCTGCTGCATATTTTCAGTCCGACACTCTGGAAATGTAAAGTTTACGAGATTGGTCTGCTGATTAACACTTGTCGGACAAATATCATACATATAGGTAAGTATATTTCCTAATAAAATAATATATTGTCCGACAAAAATAGTGCGCCGTATTGCCAGTCCGAAAATAAAAAGATCAGAAGTAGTTTTTTCTGTATTTGTGCGCACCATATTGAATCTACATTTAAACCAAATTTTGTACATCGATTTGTGAGATCAAAATATAATACTTAAACTTCTACGTCTTCATTTCTATAAATAAGTTCACAGTGATTTTTTATTCGCTAATTTCTCTTCTCATCTTCATCACAGTAGTGCGACATGTAAAAATAGGAATAAAAAGAATATCTTGATGTGAAACCCAACATACAAATTTGAAAATATAATTATTGTAGAGAAAGCTTCCAAGGGAAACCGAAAAATTGGTGGAAGATGTCAAACAAGAAACATAAGGATATTTCTTGCGCAAAATTGCTCCAACATTAGAATACCTATAGTAGTAGCGATATTTCGTTACGATTCGAAAATATTGATATCTCCTTGAGAATTTTCGAGAGTAATGGGAAAATTTGAGTTTAAATTTATTAATTTACATATATAAAAGAATACATGATTTGGAAGAACATTTTTTTCAAGGCAAATATTCAATTACTCAATATCATCATCCGTTGATGAGTCTTCACTATTTGCATAGAAGTCATTCTCATCGTCAGTACTGCTGCTGTGATCTTCGTCCTCATTATTATCTGAGTCTGTAATACTATTTTTAATATATACTCAAATGGAGTGAAGCATATTTTCAAACTAATCACGAGACCACACAAGGTCCGGATCAACTATCCCGATGACACTTGCCGATATGCTTCAAATATGAAAAAGATGGAATGCGTATTTTTTTTTACTGGAATCGGTCTTAGAAGCTGATAGCTGATATACAATTTTCACCTACTTCAACAGCAATAAAGCTCATAAGCGTATACTTGGCTTTAGATCTCAGTTTCAACATACCATAAGTGATAATTTACGAAATACTTTTTTAGAATTTTTCATGGATATGCAGCAGATATTTTGTCGGACAATAATACCAATGTGTGCTGTACATCACCCCAAAGAGAAGAACATTCAAAATAAATGAGTGTTAATCAGCAAACCAATCTCGTAGAATTGACATTTCCAGAGTGTCGGACTGAAAATATGCAGCAGAAATTCTGTCGGACAATATCTCCACCCAGCTCCATTAATATTTATCTATCAATACCGAAGGATTCGATAAGATGTTAATTATCTAACAAAACTTGTAATTTTGACATGTTGAAGATGAGGGTTACGCCGAACGCCGCAATATTTTTGTCGGACTAAATGTTGTTTGTGTTTCTCCTTTTATTATCTTACAATCAAACTATGAAAGAAAGTGATGTTGGTGGTCAGGAATAAATCATAGAATCGACGTCTTTTTCAGCTGTTCGGCCGAAAACGCAGCAGTTTCAAAAATTTTCGCAGATAAAAAAGTTGTCGGACTCATCAAAATGAAGCTACTCACAAAGTTTCAAGAGAGTGTTAATAATCTGGAAAAAGGGGTTCTGTACCGCGGTCTATTATATCACACATTTGATTCCAAAACAATATTAATATATTGGTGGACAGGCTTTTTTTTAAATATTTATAATCAATAATCATACTGACTCCATATGCATTTCATATATGTATATGCCTATGAACGCAGCCGCATTCATACAACATATTTTTGATTTTCTGAAGTATCCCAGATAGCAATAACGTCCTGAGAATATTCTCTAGTTGTCCTGTGAATGCCCTGGATATTCGAAATATACATGGTATATTCCAACAGCCTATAAATCTTCTGGAAATATCCTATTTTGCTTATTCTTGGAATATTCATAATTAATATACATAGCATATTCCTATATACTATGGATCATCTGAGAATAGTCTATCTAAATTATTCCTAGAATATTTGATACAAATATTCAAAGATTATCACATTTTGTATATTCTTAGTAGAATATATGATAGATATTCATGTTATATTCAATTTTGCTTTGCTTTATAAACTTCATTCATAACTGAGAACGATTGTTGTTCGTGAGGCCAATGGAGACTTTTATGATTGTGTTATCACAGGTTAGGATGAAATGGATGAACGACTTCAATTGTAACCAAAACAAGAATTTAGATTTCATCAAACCCAATATAAAAACAGATCACAATTATCGTAAAATTTTATGAGAAAAATTATATCTGTTTTATTTTCGTACTTAATGTACATTTCTCATCGAACAAAAAAAAAATTAAATGGAATGAATTTAACATTTTTGTCTAGTGAATTATTGGAAGCCTATAAAAATATTCAAAAATTTTTTCATGCTCCCAAAGTCTTTTGTCCATATATTAATTCTTTCATTTCTGCAAAAAATTTAATTTCTTCATTCAAAATAATTTAAGACAGGAAAATTTCACAGCTATTTAATTTAAATATGCATGCTTTTATTATACTTGATCATTGGAATATGGCTTAAATAATTGACTGAATGTTAGCCTAAATCCATGACACATAAAATTTTCGAATGGATTTCTGTGTCAGGGTAGTTTGAGACATGATTAAATGGAAGTATTTTGAAAATGCGAATCAAAAAAGCCTTGTAGTAATTTAGAAATATTTTTTTTTAGGTTTGGAAATTTTCCGTGACGTCCACAGGTCTATTGTCACTCAAACGGTGGTCTTATTCATCATCAAACATTTTGAGAGTATTTGTGGCGTTATTGTCTGGCTTGTTAAGTATCATCTAAATTATTTTTAAAATTTTTAGTTGGATCACGAGTTAGATAAATTATACATTTAACAAATTTACTTGTCAAAATCACGCTTCTTTCAACCAAACAATATCCAGTACTTTGAAACTAAGTTTTCTTTTCTTGCGCATGCCTGTAAAACTCGGAGGTCTTTCAAAATGTTTCTAAATAGCATTCGAAGTACATCAAATTATAACAACAAAATTTTTCATGAATAAGATCAAATTTTCTAGGAATTTGTACACCTATGAAGCCCACTGTTTGAGAAACATAATAGACCTTTGGACGTCATCATGACGTCTTATAAATATTGAATCCACCTTTCATTGGAACAAAGCAATATTCAATATAATTTTTTCCACTTATACCTATTATTTATCCAATATTTTCATATTTTCATGAAAGTTTATCAAATTTTGATAGTAGTGGAGTATCTACGCCATTCACGCAGTAAAAGAAGATGAATAAATAATAATAAATGAATGTATAATATTTTCAGACACTACATTCAAGACGTGATATTTCAAAATGTTTTGGAATGTATGGAATATTTTTGTTAAATCTTGACCTGTAGAAGATGCACAAAGCTCTGCCGATTTAAGGGAAAGTTTTAAAGCGGTATTATAAAGATGTGAGTCACCGTGTCCTATTTATCTCGGCCACATGGTATCAGATATTTCTTTGTCTGTGTGAATATTGGTTCTGAAAAATGTGAGTATTCTATATTATTTTCATTTTAGCTATTGATTGAACAAAAAATAAAGATTTCTTGACTGAACATTGATATTATTATTTTCTTATCTTGGATCAATACTCATTTATTTCACTTGGTGTTTGTATGAAACCCTGTAAATATACAGAATAAATGTGTTTCCAGGTATCCGATGGCTCAAATTGAAGAGGAAAATGTGGGCAAATTAATAAGAAGAGTGATGACAAGAATTCTAGCGAATGAATTAGCTACTGGATATAGTTGGCAGGACTATAAAGAGAACAAAAAATTCAACAAATTCAAATTGACTACTGCAATTATTGGTAAAGCATTGTTTTAATATAATTAATATTATTTGTCTCAAATAATTTCTCATTTAGGAATCTGCCAAGAAGAGCCATACCGCCAGGAATGTCACAGAGTAACAAATTGAATTAAAAATTGCCAAACGGCTGAGCAAGGCTCCTGAACATATGGAAACTAGAAATCAATAGATTATATAATGTATATCTACATTTATATTTTGTTGTTATCGCAAATATGGTTTTATTCTTTTCATATTATATATATTTCTTTAACTCTGGAAGTTATGTGCAATACACAATGTATTTCTACATTTTTGTGAGTTTTATGAGTGTGATATTTTTTTTTCTCAATTGTACTTATATAAGAATAAATATTTTCTATCAATTGAATTTCTTGTCACACATATGATTTTATTTCCCAAAAAAATATTGCTTCAATATGGTCATAAACCAGCCCAGAATATTCCAAGAATATGATTTCAATTATCCCTATAATATTCTTAGCATATATTGAACATTTACTTTATAGAGATTCATAGATTATTCCAGGAATATAACATCATATATTCATAGCATATTTTAGGATGGTTCCTGGGATATTTATAGGATATGCAATATCGGGACATGGGAATATTCTATCAATATCCTACAAATATATACCGATAAACATAGGATATTCCAACAATAGCTGAATATTCGAAAAAAATATTCTCTGCTTATTCTTGGAATATTTCTTTGCTATCTGGGATTGCCCCACTTAAATTGTCGGACATTTATACAGTAATGTTCCAGACACTATTTGAATAGAAAATAAGAAACATAGAGGTGAGCGGTAATTGATGAAGCAACTGTTATAATCCTGACACGTTTTTAGTATCGGACTGAAAAAACGCCCAAAAAATAATTGAACACGTCCTCAAAGTCTCAGACTAGCGGTAATCCGTTTTCATACCAACGTGGTTTTGACAAGTGCGGCTTGTCGGACTCATCACTGGCACCCAATATTCATGTCGGACAATATTATTTCTCATTTTATAATCAAAAAATCTTTCGATTAGTGTAAACATCAATATGACAGTAATACATTTTCAAGACCTCATGAAATTGACATGTTCAATTAGCTCTCGCTGAAAAACGCCCCCAAATCAAGAATTTCGTCAGATGTGAAAGCTGTCAGACTCTTTATAATGAAGTCACTTTCGAAGTTTCAAGTGAGCGGTAATCAACGAAAAATGTATGCCCTGTCTCACTTTTTACTTATTCCTCATCGTTGTCTAGATAAGAGCTCCAAAAAACGGTCGATTTTCAAAAATGTGTTATTCACTTGCAAAGACGATTTTCATGCATCACATAAATTTACTTCATGTTTTTTGATATTACCCATGGATCGTTTGCAGTCATGATGAATAATCAAGTTGGTCTCTCTTACACAAAGCGTCTTATATTGAGTTTCGCACACATATTCCTAGATCTTCATGTCTGAATGAGAAGTAATTCACAGCGCCACTATGTCAATTTCCACGGATGTAATCCTTTTCCAAAAGAGAGATAATTTCCTTTGCCACATACATGCAATGATCCTCTTTAAAGTAAGTGCAAATAAAGCTTGTGACAAGCTTCTTTATTGGCGTATTTGAGTAATTAACAATGACAAAGACACAATAATTCATTTAATATGGACCCTTTCTTGTGAGTATTATATTAGGGGTGTCAAAGGTGCGACTGATATCGACGCAAAGACCAAAGTTGCTTTAGCAAGCGCCTCACGTTTCCTATTTGTCTCGTTTAGTTTGTAATAGGTCACTTCGTCTCGCTATGCGTTGTTTATGCTGGTTCTCACTTCTTAGCAACAACAGCATGCCTTCATTTAAGCAACTGGCTGTCAACGAAGGGATTACATTTTGTTTTTCTTGCCTAATCCTTTGAAAACTTGGGTTGTTCCGGAGACGACAATCTTTCTTGTAGCACGTTTTGTATTTACACAAAAAATTCACGAAACATTTTTTGTTGAGACAGAATTTTTTAGTACCTACATAAAAAGAGGATATTTTTATGTGTTGGGGTGACAGGAATAAAAAAAATATATCGTTGGGAGCACAAATATTGCTGGAAATATATATTTCAAAGCCCCAATGTTGCTTCAATTTTATTCACTATTTCACTGTTTATTGTTCACTGTTCCCCAGTCAGGCCGTTTGCTCATATTAATACAGATGTCCGTTTCTGGAAATGTTCTAGGTCAGTCGAGAGCACGTTACTAGAATTTTCGACCGTGCGGTGCGGTGCGATACACTTTCGCACGTTACACAATCATTAATTTGAAATACAGAACAACAGAAAATAACTTTCTTCGGATTGGCTTTGTATGAATGAAATAATCAATTCTTGTTACACTAAATACAGTTTTTTAACACAAATATGTGTCCAGATACTTAAAGTAACGGTTCTATTCGATAAAGAGAACAATATCACTTTTTGACAAATATTTCAACACAAATATGTGTCATATAGATAAATAAATCATGTAAAGTATTTAAAAATAGTGACCTTTGTGAAAATTGCTCACATCCACGCCCAATGAGCTCAACTTTTCGTTTGAAACTTAAAAAACTGGACAATAGCTAATATAAAAAGCAACAAAAGCGTCTTCAGTCATCCGCGTTAATCAGTGTGAAACCACGAGCTTCTTTCATCTACACATGAAGCATAACACGAGCAATGAACAGGAAAAGAGGAGTTACCGATTTAATCTGTTTTTGAAGTCCTCTAACATGAGGGGACATCATAAGTGGGTCATCGATGTGTGAAATTTGCAAATTTACATGAAGGGTGGAATTTCATGCGTGAGCGCAGGGCACACATAGAAGTAAGTGTGAATTCGAATCTTATACTTTTTAAATTCGACAAGCTTTAGAGTTTTCTGGCTTTGCTCTGACAAATCTGGCTTTTATTTATGCTTGTCATCGTCTATCTTCTTGTCATTCTGTTCTTTTATCTTGTTTGTCTCTCCAGATATGTTTAAAAAGCAGTTGGGCGGAGTGGAAAATGGAATCCCACCTCCGGATTGATTTTTTCTTGATGGAATGTGTCTGAAGCTGAAGAGAAAAAAGAAAGTAGAAATATCTTGTATCTGATGTCCTTGTGAATCCAAATTTGTTGGAATATTATTTTACGAGTTCATCTGCATCTTTACTACTTGAAGTGTCCAACAAATAAAAGTTTAGAGACGTCAGGTCTGCTAATCTGGCTGACTTTTCCAGTACCAATTACTCTAACATCAAAACGAGCATTCAAATATCTAATAAAATCTATATAGGATTGTGCGCAGGAGCGCTATCCTATTGATACCATCAAAAACATCAAGGCCAAAACGAATTTCAATGGAAAATACTGCCCTACATTTCACTTTTTAGCGCATTTTTTGGAAAAAAGCGCTATTATATTCACTTTGGCTGTCTGGCTGGCTGGCTGGCGTGACGCTGAGTTCTCAGCAACTATACTATTTACAGACTTGAAACTGGTACTAAATAAAAGCTGCTTAATTCAAGCTCAGTAATTGTGGAAGATTGAATTATTCAATTACTTGTTTCAAGTGAAACAATACCCATATATATATATATGACATTAGGGATATGGCAACTAAAATTTATTAAAGTAGATAAAAATTTAGTTACAACTTTAGCCGCGGGTGTCACCATTATTATGTACAGTTGTCAAATCTGTCCGGAATTCATTCAATGACTTGTTTGACGCGAATTTGAAGCTTATTAGAATGAATTATTATTATTGGATAGGAATTTGTTTACTTTTGGTGTATTTTTTTTATTTAGCTTTGATAAAGATCAAATTATCATTTTAAGGTACAGCACTTGACCTCCCGTCAGTCAATAACTAAACAATGAAGATTAAAAGGTATTTTTGAGTTTGTACATGCATAAATTATGTACCTATCAAATAGTCAACTTAAAACTAGTACTAAATGGAAGCTGCTGTTCCGTAAGTTTGCCCAAACTGCTTGATTTCAAGCTCAGTAATTGTGAGAGATGGTAATTTGCGAAATCTCTGAAGTAACAAGCATTCATGAGCTGTCAAAAATGCACTTTCATCATCTAGATGATTCTTCCATTTTTTAAACGCTCTACGAATACATGCCCAGAAGCTTCAAGTCTACTTATTAGACGTACCAGTACCAGTAGCAATTATGGGCACTCAAATATCCAATAACATCTATGGAATAGTGCGCAGGAGCGCCATCCTCTTGATACCATATCCAAAGATTTTGTGCCATAGGTAAACCATCTAACAAATCTTCAAGAGATGTTTGAAGAATCTTTATATAACGTTGTCTTGTTGAGGACCCACCAAGCGATTGCCTAATGTGCCTAAAAAACATTGAAGCCAAAACGAACTTGATTTCGCCGTGTATGGACTTTCCTGCGCTCCATAATAATCCATAAAGCGTGTGCCTAGCTATTGATAACATACAAGTAGATCACGGTAAAAGAAAAAGAGAAATAAATCACAATGAACAGTGACGAATTCGAATAACAAAGAGAAATTGGAGTGAATGAATGACCAGGTGTCAAAGGTGAACCGAATGGGAGATCAGTATGAATTAAAGAGCTCTTGAAACAAACAACTTGATATGAAGTAGAGTTCTAGAAGCTTTGGTTGGGTTTAACAAGTCATAAGATAAGTTTCATGGTCGAAGTAGACTCAGGACTTCTTGTTGGTTCAGCAAACCACGTTTCTAGCCAAAGTTATGACAACACCACGTGCAATACTGACGGGAGTGGATGACCAGGGGTTTAATTCTATTTCTAAAAGATATTCTCTTGATGTCATTTTAGAGACACCTGATTAATTTATCACCTAGTGGATAATTGAAGACGTGATTCAATATCGTCATCATTAAATATAATCTTCCTAACAAAGGTTACGACAACACCATGTGCACTACTAAAGTGACTGGATGACCAGGAGTCCAATTCTAATTCGTGAAACATTGATACATGATCTAGCAGATAGTTGAAGAGGTGGTTCAATGTTGTCATCTTTGAAGATAGGCTTCCTTACAAAGGGGACGACAACAACATCACCACGTGCTCTACTGACGTGAGTGAATGACTAGGATTCAATTTTAATTCATAAAGACATTCTAGAGACTCTTAGTACAAGACCTAGCGGACAATTGGAGACGTGGTGCAATGTCGTCATCGTTAAAGACAGTCTTCCAGACTTCTTGTTCAATTACATCGCCATTCTAACAAAGGTTACAACAACACCACGTGCACTACTGACGTACGTGAATGACCAGGGCCTCAATTCTAATTCGAAGAGACATTTTAGAGACTCTTGATACATGACCTAGTAGATAGTTGGAGAAGTAGTTCAATGTCGTCAACATTGAAGACAGTCTTTCAGACTTCTTGTTGAATTACAACACCCTTCCAACGAAGGTTACGACAGCACTACGTGCTCTACTGACGTGAGTGAATGATCAGAAGTCCAACTCTAATTCATGGAGACATTTTAAACTCTTAATACATGACCTAGCGAATAGTTGAAGAGGTGAATTAATGTCGTCATCGTTGAAGACAGTCTTTCAAACTTGTTGTTGAATTACACTGCCTTTCTAGCAAAAGTTACGACAACAACACGTGCACTACTAATCTGAATGAATGAACAGGAGTTTAATTCTGACTCGAAGAGACATCTTAGACTTTCTATACATGAACTAGCAGATAGTTGAGGAGGTGGTTCAATGTCGTCATCGTTGAAGACAGTCTTCCTAACAAATGTAACGATAACACAAAGTGCACCACTGAAGTTAACGAACGACCAGGAGTTCAATTCCAATTCGTAAAGACATTTTAGAGACTCTTGATACATGATCTAGCGGATAGTTGGAGAGGTGGCTCAATGTCGTCATCGTTGAAGACAGTCTTCCAGACTTCTTGTTGAATTACACCACCTTCCCAACGAAGGTTACGACAGCACCACGTGCACTACTGACGTAAATGAATAACCAGGGCTTCAATTCAATGTCGTTATCGTTGAAGACAGTCTTTCAGATATCTTGTTGAATTAAACTGCGTTTCTGCCTAGCGGATAGTTGGAGAGGTGGTTCAATGTCGTCATCGTTGAAGACAGTCTCCCTTACAAAGGTTACAACAACACTACGTGCACTACTGACGTGAGTGAATGACCAAGAGTTCAATTCTAATTAGTACAGACATTTAAGAGATTCTTGATACATGACCTAGCGGATAGATGGAGAACTCGTTCAATGTCGTCATCATTGAAGACATTCTTCCAGAATTCTTGTTGAATTACACCGCCTCCCTAACAAAGATTTCAACAACATGGCGTGAACGAATGACCAGGAGTTCAATCCTAATTCATGCAGACCTTTTAGAGACTCTTGATACATGAACTAGCGGATAGTTGGAGAGGTGGCTCAATGCCGTCATCGTTGAAGACTGTCTTCACGAGTTCTTGTTGAATTACACTGCCTTTCTAGCAGAAGTTACGACAACATCACGTGCACTACTGACGTTAGTGAATGACCAGGAGTTCAATTCTAATTCGTGGAGATATTTTAGACTCTTAATACATGAACTAACAAATAGTTGGAGAGGTGGTTTGATGTCGTCATCGTTGAAGACAGTCTTGCAGAGTTTTTGTTGAATCACATTGCCTTTCTAGCAAAAGTTACGACAACATCACGTGCACTACTGACGTGAGTAAATGACCAGGAGTTCAATTCTAATTCGTGTGGACATTCTAGAGACTCTTGATACATGACCTAGCGGATAGTTGAATGTCGTCATCGTTGAAGACAATGTTCCAAACTTCTTGTTGAATTACTCCACCTTTCCAACAACATCAAGTGCACTACTGACGTGACTGAATGACCACTGCTTCAATTCTAATTTGAAGAGACATTTTAGGGACTCTTGATACATTACCTAGCCAATATTTGGAGAAGTGGTCAAATGTCGTCATCGTTGAAGACAGTCTTACAAACTTCTTGTTGAATTACACCACTTTCCCAACAAAGGTTATGACAGCACCACGTGCACTACTTACGTAAGTAAATAACCAGAGCTTTAATTCAATGTTGTCATTGTTGAAGACAGTCTTTCAGACTTCTTGTTGAATAACACAACCTTCCCAACGTAGGTCACGACAACATCACGTGCCCTACTGATACGAGTGAATAACCAGTAGTTCAATTCTAAATCGTGGGAATATTTTAGACTCTTGATAAATGACCTAGCGGAGAGTTGAACAGATGGCTCAATGTCGTCATCGTTGTTGACATTTTGCAGACTTCTTGTTCAATTACATTGCCATTCTAACAAAGGTTACAACAACACTACGTGCACTACTGACGTACGTGAATGACCAGGGCCTCAATTCTAATTCGAAGAGACATTTTAGGGACTCTTTATACATGACCTAGCAGATAATTGGAGAAGTAGTTCAATGTCATTATCGTTGAAGACAGTCTTGCAGAGTTTTAGTTGGAGAGATGGCTCAATGTCGTCATCGTTGAAGACATTGTTCCAGACTTCTAAGTTGGATTACACTGCCTTTCCAACAAAGATTACAACACCTAATACATGACCTAGCGGATAGTTGGAGAGGTGATTTAATGTCGTCATTGTAGTCCAGACTTTTTATTGGATTACATTGCTTTCCTAACAGACGCTACGACAATACCGCGTGCACTACTGACGTGAGTGAATGATCAGAAGTGCAATTCTGATTCGTGCAGACATTTCAAAAACTCTTGATACATAACCTAGCGGATAATTGGAGAAGTAGTTCAATGTCGTCATCATTGAAGACAGTCTTACAAACTTCTTGTTGAATTACATCACCTTCCCAACGAAGGTTATGACAGCACCATGTGCACTACTGACGTAACTGAATGACCAGAGTTTCAATTAAATGTCGTCATCGTCGAAGACAGTCTTCCAGATTTCTTATTGAATTGTAGCTTTCCTTACAAAGGTTGCAACAACATCGCGTACACTACTGACATGAGCGAATGACCAGGAGTTCGTTTCTAATTCGTGGGGACATTTTAGACTCTAGATACATAACTTAGCGGATAGTTGGAAAGATGGCTCAATGTCGTCATCGTTGAAGACAGTCTTTAGACTTTTTGTTGAATTACACTGCCTTTCTAGCAAAGGTTACGACAACACCACGTACACTACTGACCTGAATGAATGGCCAGGAGTTCAATTCTAATTCGTAAAGACATTTTAGAGACACCTAATATATGACCTGGTGGATAGTTAACGAGGTGGTTTATTGTCGTCCTTGTATTCTAGACTTCTTGTTGAATTACACCGCTTTTCTAACAGACGCTACAACAACATCGCGTGCACTACTGACATGAGGGAATGACCAGGAATGCAATTCTAATTAGAAGTAGTTCAATGTCGTCATCATTGAAGACAGTCTTACAAACTTCTTGTTGAATTACACCACCCTCCCAACAAAGGTTATGACAGCATCACGTGCACTACTGACGTAACTGAATGACCAGAGCTTCAATTAAATGTCGTCATCGTTGAAGACAGTCTTTCAGATTTCTTGTTGAATTGCAGCCTCCCTAACAAAGATTAAAACAACATCACGCGCATTACTGACGTCAGTGAATGATCAGGAGTTCAATTCTGACTCGAAGAGACATCTTAGACCTTTTATACATGACCTAGCAGATAGTTGAAGAGGTGGTTCAATGTCGTCATCGTTGAAGACAGTCTTCCTAACAAATGTATCGATAACATTAAGTGCACTACTGGAGTTAATGAACGACCAGGAGTTCAATTTTAATTCGTGGATACATTTTAGAGACTCTTGATACATAACCTAGCGGATAGTTGGATAGGTGGTTCAACGTCGTCATCGTTGAAGACAGCCTTTCAGAGTTCTTGTTGAATTACACTGCCTTTCTTACAGAGGTTACAACAACACCACGTAGACTACTGACGTGAGTGAATAACCAGGAGTCCAACTCTAATTCGTGGAGACATTTTAGAGACTCTTGGTACATGACCTAGCGGATAGTCGAATGTCGTCATCGTTGAAGACAGTGTTCCAAACTTCTTGTTGAATTACACCACCTTTCCAACGAAGGTTACGACAACATCACGTGCACTACTGACGTAAGTGAATGACCAGTGCTTCAATTCTATTCGAAGAGATATTGCAAGGACTCTTGATACATGACCTAGCGGATAGTTGGAGAAGTGGCTTTATTATTATTATTATTATTATTATTTTACTGTAGGGCTTAGAAGCACAACTGCCTGTAGTCACTGCGACCTAAAAGATCTATTGTAACGTGCCTTTGTTATTATTTCTCTGTCAGGTTTAGGCTTTTGTAGAAACCTATAATCTGCATGGGAGTCAGTTTTATGACATCATCAGGATTTAGGAAAACCTTTCCAAATTTGTTTAGTCGTCTCCTAGAGATAGCTGGACAGTCACATATAATATGCTCTGATGTTTCTGTAAGGATTCTTATGTCCTTCTTTCCCAGTTTGACGATTTCTTTTTTTTTTTGTTGTTGAGAGGGTTCAAAAATCTTTTAGCTTGTGTTAGACCTGGAACTTCTTCCCAGTGCCTAGCTATAGATTTTTTCTCCCAGGAATTAACTTCTAGTTTTAAGTGACTCCTGAGGATGCCATAGAAAGGTTCTGGTCCCATAAAAGTGAGTTTGGCCCCTTTTTTCGCCAGAATGTCGGGAAGAAGTGGCTTAATGTCGTCATCGTTGAAGACAGTCTTTCAGACTTCTTGTTGAATTACACTGCCTTTCTAACAAAGGTTACGACAACACTACGTGCACTACTGACGTGAGTGAATGAGCAGAAGTTCAATACTAATTCGTGAAGACATTTTAGATACTCTTGAAGCATGACCTAGCGGATAGTTGGAGAGGTTGATCGTTGACAGTCTTCTAGAATCTTCAAGCATCACTCTTACTTGTTACCAACATAACAGGTGATCAAGGAGAAGATTTGCGCAAGAAAGTGATTAAGTGTTCGGAGAAAGAGATTGAGGTTTCTATTCTAATATGTTCCTACATCAATTGATTATGAATTGAGTCAATTGATTAGAGCAAACAGTAAATCAGTTGAACGGTCTTAGTTTAAGCAGTCAGGAGTGGTTAATGGGAGAGATGGAAGGCCACTGAGGAGTGTTCACTCTTTAAGTCGATCTACCCTGGTACTCCATCGAGTCGACATTGATATATTCCCAATCCTTTTTTTAACCAGTGATGAATACTAATCGAAAATAAGCTCAACTTGCATAGTGAATTGACAATAGTTATGGAGTCAATGTCAATGTCCAGTCGTTGTAGTTCCACTACAGAACAGAGTAAATGAGATCCCCACAATGACCAAAGTTTAGGTTGACATAGTGACCGGTTTTTTTAATGGTAGAGCCTTGGCTTCCTCCACTTCTTTCTCTGGTGTAGCTTGAATTCAGTTGTGTATCTTCAAGGATCGTAAGTCTTCCACGATGTTATCCACTCATCTACTACGAGGTCTTCCTTTTCTTCATTTACCTGTGGGTATCTCAACCATCTAATTCTGTGTTTTTCACACATCCAAGAGTTTATATGGTTACCATAATTGGTTAGAGACCAGTAAACAGTGAATCAGTAGTTGAGTGGTCAGGGGTGGCTAACAGAGGAGGTTGAAGGCCATTGAGATGTTCTTATTTCTTAAATCGACTAGAGCGAGTGTATAAGGTCACTTTAATGACCAGTATTGTGATGACCATAATGACCAGCAGTGTATATGGTCATCATAAATGTTGAAAGATCAACAAACAGTGAATCAGTAGAAAGGTCTTGATTTGGGTAGTCAGGAGTGGCTAATAGAAGAGGTTGAAGGACACTGGGAAGTGTTTGCACCTCAAATTGGTCACTTTAATGACCAAAGTATATGAGTTGACCATAATGACCAGAACTAGCAGAAACATGGACCTGCAGGATATCGAAGTTGCAGATTAGCAAGATGATGAACAGTTGATCAATTCACGTATCAAAAACATGAGAAGATCGATCAGACAGAACGTCATTTTGTTCCTTGGATTGGAACTATCTAATTTGGTTACTTGAGGACCTTCACCTCAATAAATACACATAATCCGCTTACAAAGCTGTTAATAACACTAAACTTTGATATGGGTCTGAATCCGTAACACATACAAGTAAGATCGGAATAGTAGTGAGTGCTTGAGCTCTAAAATTATCCTGCAAAAGAGATATAGAGAACCCTTGTGTTAGTGGCAGCAGCAACACATCTCACTAAGCAAAGCACCGAACACACGTTACATTACACACCGCGCACACCTCTAAACACGCGCTGATGCTGCCTGCTGATCACCATGGCAACGGGCCAAGTATAAAAAGCCTAAGGTTGTAGTGGGAGATAGATGTGGTGGGAGTAGTGTATGTCAAGTGATGTCCACTTGTCACTCACGTCAGTAGTGCACGTGGTGTTGTCGTTGTAACCTTCGTGAGGAAGGTGGTGTGCTGATTCAACAAGAGCCTACTTCAACCATGAGACATGTGTGAGTTACGCCACTTGTCTTGTTACTTGTTTATCCCAACCACAGCTTCTAGGACTCTACTTCATACCAAGTTGTTTGTCTCGAGAGCCCTTCAATTCGTACTCATCTCCCTTTCCGTTTCTCAACATTTTTACATAATTTTGCGGTGTTTTAATTGTCAATTCTTAATTTCATGCCTAAATTTGGTTCAATAATGATAACTAGTGGTCACCTAGTGGTCGAAACTCGACCGTAATTCACTGAATCTTCAAGTTTGAACGTTAATATATTCAACCGTCCATCCCTGTTTTACTCCCCTCCTTCCCTCCATCCTGGGGAAGTGAGAATTAGATGTCAAACATATTTTCATTCGGTATATATTTTTCAAGATTATCCAACGAAAAATGATAACGTTTTCAGCGGTAAATTGAAATGAGACATCCTGTCTGCACTTCTCCTCCGTATAAACTTCAAGTATGCCAAATCTCACATTCCTTTGTGCGCGCAGTATGCTTGAAAAGAGGAGTACAAAGCTTTCTTATTACGTATTATTATATAGAAAGGTAATAAAAAGTGATTTTAACTTGATATTTTCAACGTGACTTCCTCATACTCCCTTTCCCAACCCCCTTCGACTATTCGGGAATTAAGAATTCAAAAAATAATATCGTTTCAGCGGTAAATTTAAACGTGTACATAATTCTAGCTTCCTCTTGTCCTTCTCCATATAAACTTGAGGAATCCAAATCACACATTCCTTCGTGCACGTAATATGCTTCATTTCCTTGAAAATGCACTAAGAGTACTGACTTTTTAAACCGCCATAACTCGGTTGATTTTGATCAAAAACGGAAAAAACTTCGAGTTTTGAGAAGTTTGAAGTTTTCTCTTTCCTCATACTGCCTACCATACTCCTGAGAAAACAAAATATTAACAAAACATAAGATAGTTTGTATAAACCCCGACTGGACGCTCTATATTACTAATAACTGCTGGGCCTTCAAATCATGTCCTCCCAAT
This sequence comes from Dromius quadrimaculatus, assembly GCA_963989225.1. NCBI lineage: Eukaryota > Metazoa > Arthropoda > Insecta > Coleoptera > Carabidae > Dromius > Dromius quadrimaculatus. Next base: position 68,454,931 of record OZ022324.1, on the reverse strand, counting down.
TCCAATTCAAGGTTTATAGCGCATTTTTAGCGCATTTTTTAGAAAATTAGCAACTATACTATTTACAGACTTGAAACTGGCACTAAATAAAAGCTGCTGTTTCGTAGGTTTGCACAAATTGCTTTAATTCAAGCCCAGTGATTGTGAAAGATTAAATAATCAATTACTTGTTTCAAGTGAAACAATGCCCATAGATATATATGACATTAGGGATATGGCAACTAAAGTGAATTCAAGTAGATGAAAATTTAGTTACAACTTTCGCCGCGGGTGTCACTATTATTATGTACAGTTGTCAAATCTGTCCGGGATTCATTCAATGACTTGTTTGACGTGAATTTGAAGCTTATTAGAATGAATTATTATTATTGGATGAAAATTTGTTCACTTTTGGTGTATTTTTTTTATATAGCTTTAATAAAGATCAAATAATTATTTTAAGGTACAGCACTTGACCTTCCGTCAGTCAATAACTAAACAATGAAGATTAAAAGGTATTTTTGAGTTTGTACATGCATAAATTATGTACCTATCAAGTAGTCAACTTGAAATTAGTACTAAATGGAAGCTGCTATTTCGTAAGTTTGCCCAAATTGCTTGATTTCAAGCTCAGTAATTGTGGGAGATGGTAATTTGCGAAATCTCTGAAGTAACAAGCATTCATGAGCTGTCAAAAATGCGCTTTCATCATCTAGATGATTCTTCAACTTTTTGTGTTTGAGGTTTTTATATGGTAGCTGATATTCAGAAATCAACAGTCATACCAATTAATATGCACTCCAGAGTTCAGACGAACATGCAGTTGTCAACATATCTTTCATTTCTACTAAAGATGAAAACTGGTATGTTTCAAACCGCCATAACTCGGTTGATTTCGATCGAAAATGGATAAATCTTCAAGTTTTGGGAAGTTTAAAGCTTGCTCTCCCAGAAAATGTAAGTAATTCATCGTCAAATTCATCGCTCTTCCTACCACACCTCTGAGAAGAAAAAATGTTCCAACTGTCGAAAATTCAAACTTTGACAACTTGTACTGGGCGCAAAAAAAATGTGGCCTCCAATTTACGACCCAGGAAATCAAGTTCGTTCATTTTCCTCCAAATTGCATGAAAATCGAATGCCTGCGACGATTCGGCGCAAAGTTATGAATATTTATTTTTTGCGGGTGCCAGGGGATGAATTTTGTTGACGGCACAATTATTTGCATACCTAAAAAGATTAATTCAAACTTTTCAAATATCAAAAGTTTATAAATTCCCGTTGAAAGTTAGTCGAATTATGACCAAAAAAGTGCAAAATGTATTTTTTTTTGTTGTTTAATTCATAACTTCGCGCCGAAACGTCGCAGACACTCGATTTTTTCTGTAATTTAAACGGAAGTAAATGAACTTGAATTTCTGGGTCGTCAGTTGGGGTCTCAATTTTGTTTGCACCCAGTACAAGTTGTCAAAATTTGACTTTTTGATATCAAGAACATTTTATTTCTCATGGGTGGGCTGAAGGAGTTCGATAAACTTGGCGTCGATTAACTCCCATCAAACAAACATGAAATCGTCCACATATCTTTTATTTCTTCTGAAGATGAAAACTGGTCTGTTTCAAACCGCCATAACTCGGTTGATTTTGATCGGAAATGGATAAATCTTCAAGTTTTGGAAAGTTTAAAGCTTCCTCTTCCATGAAATATTAGTAATTCATCGTCAAATTCATCGCTCTTCCTACCACACCCCTGAGAAGAAAAATGTTCTTCATGTCGAAAAGTCAAACTTTGACAACTTGTACTGGGTGCAAAGAAATTGAAGAATCATCTAGATGATGAAAGCGCATTTTTGACAGCTCATGAATGCTTGTTACTTCAGAGATTTCGCAAATTACCATCTCCCACAATTACTAAGCTTGAAATCAAGCAGTTTGGGCAAACTTACGAGACAGCAGCTTCCATTTAGTACTAGTTTCAAGTTGACTATTTGATAGGTACATAATTTATGCATGTACAAACTCAAAAATACCTTTTAATCTTCATTGTTTAGTTATTGACTGACAGGAGGTCAAGTGCTGTACCTTAAAATGAAAATTTGATCTTTATCAAAGCTATATAAAAAAAATATACCAAAAGTGAATAAATTTTGATCCAATAATAATAATTCATTCTAATAAGCTTCAAATTCGCGTCAAACAAGTCATTGAATGAATCCCGGACAGATTTGACAACTGTACATAATAATAGTGACACTGACGGCTGAAGTTGTAACTAAATTTTTATCTTGAATAAATTTTAGTTGCCATATCCCTAATGTCATATATATCTATGGGCATTGTTTCACTTGAAACAAGTAATTGAATAATTGAATCTTCCACAATCACTGAGCTTGAATTAAAGCAATTTGTGTAAACCTACGAAACAGCAGCTTTTATTTAGTACCAGTTTCAAGTCTGTGAATAGTATAGTTGCTGAGAACTCAGCGTCACGCCAGCCAACCAGCCACCCAAAGTGAACATAATAGCGCTTTTTTCCAAAAAAAGGACTAAAGATTGTGGCCTCCAATTTACGACCCAGAAAAACAAGTTTATTCATTCTCCTTCAAATTGCGCAAAAGTTGAGTTCTTGCGACGATTCGGCGCAAAGTTTCTTTGGCGGGTGCCAGGGGACGAATTTGGTTTGACGGCACAATTATTCGCATACCTGAAGAGATAAATTCAAACTTTTCAAAACTCAAAAAATCATCAATTTCCATTGAAAATTAGCCGAGTTATGATCAAAAAGCGCAAAATGTATTTTTGTTGTTTAATTCATAACTTTGCGCCAAATCGTCGCAGACACTCGATTTTTTGTGCAATTTGAAGGAAAATGAATGAACTTGATTTCTAGGGTCGTAAGTTGAGGCAACAATTTTTTTTACATCTGGTACAAGTTGTTAAAGTTTAATTTTTTGAAATTAAGAACATTTTTAGCGCATTTTTTGCAAAAAAGCGCTATTATATTCACTTTGGCTGGCTGGCTGACTGGCTGGCGTGACGCTGAGTTCTCAGCAACTATACTATTTACAGACTTAAAACTGGTACTAAATAAAAGCTGCTGTTTCGTAGGTTTGCACAAATTGCTTTAATTCAAGCTCAGTGATTGTGGAAGAATAAATTATTTAATTACTTGTTTCAAGTGGAACAATGCCCATAGATATATATGACATAAGGGATGTAGCAACTAAAATTTATTAAAGTAGATAAAAATTTAGTTACAACTTTGGCCGCGGGTGTCACTATTATTATGTACAGTTGTCAAATCTGTCCGGGCTTTATTCAATGACTTGTTTGACGCGAATTTGAAGCTTATTAGAATGAATTATTATTATTAGATGAAAATTTGTTTACTTTTGGTGTATTTTTTTTATATAGCTTTGATAAAGATCAAATTGTCATTTTAAAGTACAGCACTTGACCTCTGTCAGTCAATAACTGAACAATGAAGATTAAAAGGTATTTTTGAGTTTGTACATGCATAAATTATGTATCTGTCAAATAGTCAACTTGAAACTAGTACTAAATGGAAGCTGCTGTTTCGTAAGTTTGCCCAAACTGCTTGATTTCAAGCTCAGTAATTGTGAGAGATGCGCTTTCATTATCTAGATGATTACTCCATTTTTTGCTTTTTATCAACCCTTGATATTCAAAATACTCAAAATAGAATGCGTTATTTGCACAATGATTAGCAAAACGTGCCAGATCGCAAAATATTATCATTCACACGAGTTTACTTTCTCAATACCGACTGTTAAAATAAAAGTATTGGTTGTTGTTAGCTTGTGATCTATGAAACCTGTTTACATCAATTTCAAATTAGATTTCATATAAACAAAAACCGTTTTGTTGAAACGTCTGTCTGTAATTTCACTATAACAATAATTAAACTATCACTCTTTGTTTATTCCTTGTACAAGTAATGTTTGTATACATTTCTTTCACATTAGTCACACGAATTTTTAAAGAATAGATAAACTTGAAGTTCCTCTTTAATAATTACTAGATAAAAATATACGACATTGATTTTCAAATGGAATATGGAACAAAGGAGTTAATAATATCTTTCGTGATTAGATCTTCATTTTGGTCGTCAGTAATTGACCAGCTCAGCAAAAGTTTTACGAGCGGCCCTCCAAATTACGGGCAAAATGAATTGGGAGGACTTGGCGACAATTCTGAAGAAGATTTGACTACAGATTCGTTAGTAATTCTTATAGTTGACCGATTTTCTTTATTTAATTTAGTACTTAGCTTTAGCAGTGTCAAGAGCAGTCTAAATAATTTGTCCTGTCGCAAGTTTCCTGCTGCACACTCTGGCGGAAGTTTCATCTTTACTGCTTTAGCCGCGAGCGCACAGTTTCACTGCTAATTAGATCAGATCCGCACGTGGTTCGTGTCATTTCGCTGGGCTTCTGTGCAAACACTGTTATTGCTGACTAATAGACTATAGAATCAATCTTTGGGGCACTCATAAACTGCTGCTGTGGCCGGATATTGATCGGTAATTAGTGAAGTCCTTTGGGATATTTGGGAAGTATAATTATTGATTGCTGATCGTATAGAACTCAAATTTGTGTGTCAGTGATACTAAAACAGTAATTTTGTTTTCAACCGGCGGTGCTTCGCACCTAACTAACGTGCGGGCTTCCCCCGCTCAATGTTTATCAAACCGCTTCCCAACGAATACTTACATAAAGAATTGTTGTGCTCTGTTTTGCGTTTTATTTGTAATATCCTTAAGGGCACACTAAAAACTTACGAGCTCAGTTGTGAAACAACTGCGCCCTCAGTCACGTCAACCACAGCTTGCTAGACCAGCGGGATCAAAAGTTCACAGAACTTAATTAAAAATAAGAATGCCAACAACCTTTCAAGAACAACTAGAATTTTAATTATGCGTGCACTCACATTTTTTGGACCTCCAGTATAAAATGTATCTTGGAAGGGCAAGAAAGCCATGCAATACATCAACTAGTGATAAATTTCACTTTAAACAGAAAAGCCTTGCGCAGAATAGGGAGCACTATTTCACTACTTGACAAGTATACAGCGGCTACTGTACTTCTAAAAGATTTATGAATGAAATTATATTAATACAAGGGATGAATCCTCTGTGAAATAAAATCAAATGTCAGACAGGTGACATTCAGTTCGGATAAATATTAATGCTAGGGGCTTTCATCTACTCGTCAGTATTAGTAATTGTATTAATGATGCCATTAGGCAATGGGCAGCCGCACTAGCTTTTCGGGCAACAAATTTCAATTACTCTTGTTGCTGTTATCGACTAAACGCACCAATGTTTCAAAATGTATTTATGGATTGTAGAAAATCTAATTATTACATCAATGCAACTTTGACGTTATTTTTCAATAATAAAATTGTTTTCCAGTAAAAATGCAATTTTAATTTAGAGCACTATTATTGTAGTTAATTTTGATTGTCAACTCGGAGAACCTATTCAACTATCGTTAGTTGAATCCCCCGTAGAGGTTAGTAATTATCGTTACAATTGTTATATAGCTAATAACCTTCAGTTGAATCTATTAAATTATTCTGCAAGGTGCGTTCAATTTGAGCCAGTGCTTTGAGGCTCACTGAATGAAAGTACAAGTGTAAGATATTCGATGCACTATCGGGTCATATTTCTATTAATATGTAACTTTGTTATTGTTCTCACTTTGACGTTCTTCTGGTGTTTGGTGCCTGGTGTGGTACCCACGCTTCTCTTCCTACAATTTTATTTTTTTATCGTATTCCGTTACTTGTCGGTACATATTAGTCAACAAGATATAAACAAAAAGTAAAAGATGTACGAGTAAAAATAGAAAATGAAATTAGAAGCGACCATTACCTACTTACAGCTGAGATAAAAATACAAAGGATACAAGGAAGAGAAAATAAACAAAAACGCTCAAAAACAATATAACAAACTAGAAAAACCAAAAAAGGAAATGAGGGACGGAAACAAAAATGAAAAGAAAATCAGACATGACAAATAAAAACAACAACGGTAGAAAGTACTAATGAAGAAAGCTATAAGACAAAAACGGAAGGAATTTAGTAAGCAACTAAAAGAGAATTATAAAGAAAACAAGAAATGCCTCTCCAAAACCATCAAAACTCAAGGAGAAAGAAAGGAGTCCACCTAAAACAAATAAAAGACAGATAAAAACAAAAATTGAAAGAATATATGAATAAAAAGAACCAGATACTATATGACAAATATTAAGAACAACGCAAAAAAGTACTAATAAAGAAAGCTACAAGACAAAAATAAAATGAATTTAGTAAGTAGCTGAAAGAAAAATATAGGGAAAACAAGAAACTGCTTCAAAAACCACAAAAACCTAAGAAACAAATATAAGACAGAAATGGTAACAGTCAACAATGATATCAATATAATAAAAAATGGATTATAAAAACTTAGAAACAGTACAATACACGACTGGAGCGCAACTAGTACTATATAAAAAAAAATAATTGAAGAATCATCTAGATGATGAAAGCACATTTTTGACAGCTCATGAATGCTTGTTACTTCAGAGATCTCGCAAATTACTATCTCCCACAATTACTGAGCTTGAAATCAAGCAGTTTGGGCAAACTTACGAAACAGCAACTTCCATTTAGTACTAGTTTCAAGTTGACTATTTGATACATAATTTATGCATGTACAAACTCAAAAATACCTTTTAATCTTCATTGTTTAGTCATTGATTGACGGGAGGCCAAGTGCTGTAGCTTAAAATGATAATTTGATCTTTATCAAAGCTATATAAAAAAAATACACCAAAAGTTAACAAATTTTTATCAAATAATAATAATTCATTCTAATAAGCTTCAAATTCGCGTCAAACAAGTCATTGAATGAATCCCGGACAGATTTGACAACTGTACATAATAATAGTGACACCCGCGGCTGAAGTTGTAACTAAATTTTTATCTACTTGAATAAATTTTAGTTGCCTTATCCCTAATGTCATATATATCTATGGGAATTGTTTCACTTGAAACAAGTAATTGAATAATTAAATTTTCCACAATCACTTAGCTTGAATTAAAGCAATTTGTGCAAACCTACGAAACAGCAGCTTTTATTTAGTACCAGTTTCAAGTCTGTAAATAGTATAGATGTTGGGAACTTAGCGTCACGCCAGCCAGCCAGCCAGACAGCCAAAGTGAATATAATAGTGCTTTTTTCCAAGAAATGCGCTAAAAATGCGCTGAAAAGACGCAATGGTGGAACGAGAAAGTCAAAAAGAAAATGAGGGACAAAAAACAAAATTGAAAAAGTTTATAGATGAGAGGAACAAGACAATATATGAAAAATATATAAAACAACTAGTGGAAGTACTAATAAAGAAAGCTGAAAGACAAAAATGGAAGGGCAGAAGTCCGTCTAAAAAAAATGAAAGACAGAAATGGTACAAAAAAGGAAAAGACACACTGATGGAACGAGGGAATCAAAAACAAAATGAGGAACAAAAAATAAATTTGAAAATATATATAAGTGAGAGGAAGAATATGACAAATATAGAAAACAACGAGAGAAATTACTAATAAGGAGAGGTAGAAAACAAAAATGGAATTAATTCAGTAAGTACCTGGAGGAAAACTATAAAGAAAACAAGAAATTGCTGTATAAAACTGTAAAAAACTTAAGAAGAACAAAGGAAATCCGTCTGAAGCAAATAAAAGATAGAAACGATGACAATCAAGAATGTTACTAATATAATACTATTACTACATGAAAAAAAGACACACTGGTTGAACATGGCAATGAAGAAAACAAGATGAGGGAAAGAAAAACAAAAATTGAAAGAATATATAAATGAAAAGAATCAAGCAGCGTATAACAGATATACACAACGATGCAAGAGAGTGAAAAATAAACAATACAGAGAACTCTAGGACAATAATAAAGCAAGCAACTGAAAAAGAACTATAAAGAAAACACGAAATTGCTCTACAGAGCCGCAAAAAAACCCAAGAAGAACAAAAGAAGTCCGTCTGAAGCAAATGAAAGACAGAAATGGTAACATAATCAACAATGATATCAATATAATAAAAAAGTGGATTATAAAAACTTAGAAACATAATACAAAACACATCTGAAAAAAAAGACACACTGGTGGAACGAGAAAATTAATAATAAAATGAGGGACAATAAATAAAAATTGAAAGAATATAGAAAAACAAGAACAGGCAGCAAATGACAAATATAGACAACAACAAAAGAAATTACTAATACAGAGAGCTAGAAAACAAAAATGCAATGAATTAAGTAAACAGCGGAAAGAGAACTATCGAAAAAATACAAAACCGCAAAAAGCCTATGAAGAATGAATGAGGTTCTTCTGGAACAAATGGTAACATCTTCAAGACATCTTCGGCGCAGCTAGTACTAAATACAAAAAAAAAATGTACTGGTGGGACGAGGAAATTATAAAGAAAATGAGAGACAAAAAAAAATAGTAAGAGTATGTGGATAAAAAGAATTAAACAATATATGACAAAAACAAACAACACCGAAAGAAAATACTGATACAGAGAGCTAGAGAATAAAAATTGGAACCCAAGATGAACAAAAGAAATCCGTCTGAAGCAGATAAAAGAGAAATGGTAACAATCAACAACGATAGCAATGTGATAAAAAATGGATTATAAAAATTTGGAAACATACAGCACACATCTTTCAAACATCTGCAGCGCAACGATACTACACCAAAAAAAAAAAAAAAGACACACTGGTGGAGCAACAGAATCAAAAAGGAACAAAAACAAAAGTTGAAAGAATATATAATGACAAATATAGACAACGGAAGAAAGTATAAATACTTAATACAGATGGCTAGAAAACAAAAAAGGAATGAATTAAGTAAGCAGCTGGAAGAGAGCTATCGAAAAAATACAAAACCGCAAAAAGCCTAGAAAGAAAGAGAAAAGTCCCTCTGGAACAAATAAAAGGCAGAAATGGTAACAAAAAGATGCACTGGTGGAACGAGATAATCAAAAAGAAAGTTAGGGACAAAAACAAAAATGGAAAGAGTATATTAGACAAAAAATAGACTGCATATAACGAATATAGACAACAACGAAAGAAAGTACTAATACAGAAAGCTAGAAAACAAAAATATAATGTATTAAGTAAGCAGCTGGAAGAGAACTATGAAGAAAACAAGAAATGGCTCTACAAAACAGCAAAAAACCTCAGAAGAAAGACAGAAGTTTGTCTAAAACAAATAACAATGTTAATATAATCAATAATATCAATATAATGAAAATCAGAAGATTTATTAGAAGCATAAATAACTAATGAAAAAAATACAACATACACAAATAAGGACAAAACTCAAGAACCAAAAGAAATAACCACTAAAGATGCAATAAATTAAATAAAAATTTGAAAACCATCAGGTAATGATGAAGTTAGACCTAAACAACTAAAATACATTGTTGAACAAGACATGGCAAGGCTTCACGTACTATCCAACAGAATTTGGAATTAGAAGAAAACAAAAATGATAATATACAAAAAGGAAGACAGCAGGATTTGTCTAAGCTATAAAAATATATCTCTACCGTCAGTAGCAGTAAAAATAACAACCAAACTCAAAAATTGAAGTAGAAAATAGACTGGGAGAACTACAAAGTAGTTCCAGAGAGAAATACTGTGCACAAGATTATCTACTTCAATATCCGACTAGTTTATTATTGCTGTCATAATAATACCAATTTCAGCTTTATTACGTAACAAACAATACATTAGTCGGACATTAAACATTAAAAGCACCACGGGAGTTGAACGGACGATAATGCTTACGGTCAACGCACACACCTCGGGCCGGAGGCCCTCGGAAAGTACACTGTTGACCTCAGGCATTATTGTCCTTTTACGACCCTTTACGATACTTTAATTACTATAAGACAACTAACAAAAAGAGCATTAGCATACAACAAAGAATACGGAATAGGAGATAAACTAGAAAATATGTACAAAAACACCAAAAACCTCATAATAACAGGAAATAACACCTCAAAAGAAATAACAACAAACCAGAATCTGAAACAGGGAGGAAATTTGGGTCCACTTTTATTTACTAAAGAAAACAACAGAGAAAACAACAAAGACAACTGTATGCTATCTTAATCTCAACAGAATCACTTAATCTGATTTGCTTTACGTAGATGACATGAATCAAGAGAGGAGAACCCAAAAACGATATTATAGAAAAAAAAAAAACTGGCTATAGACAAAGTAGCATAGGAAAACTTCACAGACACATAGTTCTGAAAAGAATTGTTGTGTAGACGACGTTTCGGCAAAATCTTTGCCATCTTCAAGTCTTGGATTGACTGTTTTTGATCTGGTGTTGGATATTGAGCTGACATTTGTTGGGAGTGGAGCAGGCTTATATAATGTATTAGTGGTCACTGTTGTATACTTTCCTGAGTTCAATCACACTAGTTTAAACATCTAGTTGGACTGTCACAATGGAGGAAAGTCGAATCAGTTTGGAAATCAAGGAAGAAGAACCCAAAAACGACAATAAAGAAAGAAATATCAAATAGACAAGCACATAAACTGGTTACAGACAAAGTTGCATAGGAAAACTTTAAAGTTACATAATTTTGACAGGAATTGTTATTTAGACAACGTTTCGGCAAGGCCTTTGCCATATTCAAGTCTTGGATTGACTGTTTGGCTGGTTTTCGATATTTGTGACTTCTTTGACGATTCTTTTAGTTGTTTTTGGGGATTGATCTTGGTCTTTGAGCCAGTTTTATGTTCCTCTTGCGGTAACCGTTGTTGCGTAGGTGCTGTATTGATGATTTTCATTTTTTTTGTTGGTTTTCGTTGTCTGCTAATCATTGTGATCTTGTGATGAATATTTTTATATAATTTATTTGTTCAACATTTTATTGTCAGCGTATTTTTCTCCCGGAAATCCAATCTTCTATCTGGTTATAAATGTCAGAACAAGAGATGTCCTGCAGGTTCAATATCAATGACATAAAACTGCTTTTTATTATGCAACAGTTTTATATGCTCGTGATAATATTATTAGTTTGATTTGCTTTGATGAATTCGTTATTTAAACGGAACTAATGTGATTTAATAGCTCACTAACCAATTTTATCACTGATAAATAGAATAATAATGGGTTTTATTATACTAAATATGAGGGTATGTAATCAACCGTGTCGTGACCGATATTTGGTCATCAAATTATGACGATAAATTCACTCCCCACTCATTTGGAAACTGATTTAATAAAGGATTGAATATTGTATTGCTATCAGAAGTTTGAGCGCATAATTCTTGCGCACACTTTGTGTAATTTATTATCACATCTGGTTCTGACAGTAAAGAGCTTCTGCGTAATGGTTAATCTGGCAATAATAGTATAAGGTATATGACCATCAACCCACCTTGCCCGTTTCGTGAAATTACTGCGCACAACGTGGCGTGCGCAGCCGAGGCCCACATAGTTGCCTGCGTGTGGTTTAATTTAAACTCTACAACACAAAGCTCCTGTTTCCATCTCGCAGAATGCGGCATCTTATGAATGTTTACATACAAACAACCAAATGGTTCACTGCTTACATACGACTGTTCCGGTTGCAGAGGTGTATGATTCTGTTCATAAATCTACCTTCCGCCAAATGTTTCGCATTTCTCTTCAGTAATAGTTGGAGATTTATTGGATTTTCGGAATTTATGCGATATGTGTGTTACCAATTATTAATCATGTGATTGAAAACCGTCAGAATGTGGCTAGCACCCGCAATTCTCATTTTAACGTGGCCGTACGTCAATTCATATTAGATGGTCTAAGAAATTGCTATGAAGTATAATTTTATTTTTGTTTTAGGTGAGTGAAGCGCATCAACAAATCATTCATGATAGCTGCCATCAAATTCAATCAAGGTAAAGTGATAAAAATTTATTGAGTGTAAATTTGGCTCCCAGCTCACAAATTCCTCGAAACGGTGTTTAAATTAAATTTATTTGTAATTCCAACGCATTCATTTTTCCGGAATATAAATATTGATGATCAAATATTTTATAAGTGATAAATAAAATGCTGCCAATCAAAATACTGGCATGCAAAATACGTCGAAATGAATATATTGAGTTGTTTCAAATCCTAATAAAAGTTATGACGGATACTGTGTAATTAAAAGCTCCAGAAATAATTTTATTACTCAAATTTTTATTGTTCTTTTCTTCTGTAGTGATCTTTATAACATTCAAAATTTATTTTGTTTAGTAAGTAATCAGGATATTCTGTAAATAAACATTATTATCAAAACAAAAAACTAAAATAACTCAGTGACTAAATCCAAAATATTATTGTAGTACTAGAGTTCAAAAATAAATTTCATTGATCATTTCCCTTGGAAAATTTTGCCTGATTTGTTGGGAAAAGGCGACTGGGTGCTTCAGCACGATTACGCTCCTGCACATTCATCACATTTAATTTGATGATGTTTCAATTACATCAGCTGCCTTACAGATCTTTATTACATTTTATGATGTTCAAAAGCATTCTAAAACGTTTTTATCTCATTCTAGAACAGTTTGGAGCACTTCGAAACATTTTCGAAGCCCCAGGGTGTTCTGGAATAATTTATAACCTTCTGGAGCGTTCTAAAACATTCTGCAACGTTCTAAAATATTCTGGAGCGTTCTAGGACAGTCTAAAACATTTTGAAACATTGTTTTTGATTCTGAAGAGTTTTGAAATATTCTTAAGTATTTTATTTGACGTTCTAAAGCATTCTGCAATGGTCCTGAAACAATTTGGAGCATTTCGGAAAGATCTAAAATACTGTGAAACAATTTCCGAGTGTTTTGGGACGCTCTGAAATATTTGGCAACCTGCTGTAACGTTCTAAAATATTCTGCAGCGTTCTGGAACATTTTGAAGCGTTCTACAACAGTCTAAAGTATTTTAAAACATTGTCTAAGGTTTTAAAAAGTATTGGAGCATTTTGGGACATTCTCAAATATCTTATGACATTCAAAAACGATTCCGAAACATTTTTATCTCATTGTAAGACAGTTTGGAGCATTTCGGAACGCTTTAAAACACTGTATAAGCGTTCTGGAATAATTTGTATCCTTCTGGAGCGTTCTAAAACATTCTGTAGCGTTCTAAAATATTCTGCAGTGCTCTAAAATACTTTGCAACGTTCTGAAACATTTTAGAGTATTCAAGAACAGTCTGAAGTATTTTAAAACATTGTATGAAGTTCTGAAGAATATTGGAATATTCAAGAACATTCTAAGACAGTTTGGAGCATTTCGGAACGTTCTAAAATACAGTGTAATATTTTTGACGCTCCAGGAAGTTCTGGAATAATTTATAGCCTTCTGGAACGTTCTAAAACATTCAGCAGCGTTCTAAAGTATTCTGGAGCGTTCTAGGATAGTCTATACATTCTGAAACATTGTGTACTGTTCTGAAAAGTTATGCAATATTCTTAGGTATTTTATGTGACGTTCTGCAATGGTCCTGGAATTGTTTGGAGCATTTCAGAAAGCTCTAAAACACTGTAGAACAGTTTTCCAGTGGTTTGGGACGCTCTTGAACATTTTACAACCTTCTGGAGCGTTCTAAAATATTCTGCAGTGTTCTAAAATATTTCGCAGCGTTCTAAAACATTTTGGACCGTTTAAGAATAGTCCAAAGTATTCTAAAACATTGTATGAGGTTCTGAAGAGTATTGGAATATTCTCAAACATTTTATGACGTTCAAAAACATTCTGAAACGTTTTAATCCCATTCTAAGACAGTTAAAAGTATTTTGGAATGTTCTAAAACACTGTAAAACGTTCAGGACTGATTCTGGTACGCTCTGGAACATTTTACAGACATTCTAAAACATTCTGAAGCGCTCTATAACAGTCTAGAGTATTTTAAAATATTATAAGATGTTTTGGAACATCCTCAACTATTTTATGTCATTCAAAAGCATTCTGGAATGTTTTTATCTCATTCTGAGACAGTTTGGAGCATTTTGAAACGTTCTTAAACAGTGTATATTGTTTCCGACGTTTCAGGGCGTTCTGAAATTATGTATAGTCTTCTGGAACGTTTTAAAACATTCTGCAGCGTTCTAAAACATTCTGGAACGTTCTAGGATAGCCGAAAACATTTTGGAACATTGTTTAGGATATTCTTAAGTATTTTGAGACGTTCTGAATTATTATGTGTCGTTCCAAAACGTTCTACAATGTTCTGAATTATCCTGGAGCAATTTGGAGCATCTTGGAAAGTTCCAACACACTGCAGAACATTCGGGTTTGTTTTCAAATGTCTTGGGACGCTCTGGAACATTTTATAACCTTCTAGTGTTCTTAAATATTCTGCAGTGTTCTAAAATATTCTGCAGTGTTCTGAAGTATTCTTCAGCGTTCTAAAACATTCTGAAGCGTTCTAGAACAGTCTCAAGTATCTTAAAACATTGTATAAGGTTCTGAAGAGTATTGGAATGTTCTCAAACATTCTATGGCGTTCGAAAGCATTCTGAAACATCTTCATCTCATTCTAAGACAGTTTGAAGCATTTAGGAACGTTCTGAAACACTGTATAAAGTTTTTGATGATTCTGAAGAGTTTTGGAATATTCTTGAGTACTTGAGACGATCCAAAGCGTTCTGCAATGGTCCTGGAACAATTTGAAGCATTTCGAAAAGTTCTTAAACACTGTTGAACGGTTTTTGAGAGTTTTGGGATGCTCTGGAACATTTTACAACCTTCTGGAGCGTTCTAAAATATTCTTCAGTGTTTTAAAAGATTCTGCATCGTTCTGAAACATTTATAGAGCAGCCCAATATATTTTTAAACATTGTATGAGGTTCTGAAGAGTACTGGCACATTTTAGGGTATTCTTAAACATTTTATGATGTTCAATAACATTTTGAAACGTTTTTATATTATTCTAACACAGTTTGGAGCATTTCGAAACGTTTTTGATACATCAGAGCGTTCTGGAATAATTTAGAACTTTCTGAAGCGTTCTAAAACTTTCTGCAGCGTTCTAGGATAATCTAAAACATTTTGAAACATTGTTTATGATTCTGAAGAGTTTTGGAATATTTTCAAGTATTTTGAGATGTTCTGGATTATTATGTGACGTCCTAAGGCGCTCGGCAATATTTTCAATTATCCTGGAACAATTTGGAGCATTTCGGAAAGTTCTAAACTATTGTAGAACGTTTGGAATTGTTTTCAATTGTTTTGGGACGCTCTGGAACATTTTATAACCTTGTGGAGCGTTTTGAAATATTCTGTAGTGTTTTAGAATATTCTGTAGCGTTCTAAATCATTCTGGTTTGTTTTAGAAACATTGTACGGGGTTTTGAAGAATATTAGAACTTTCTTAAACATTTTATATGACATTCAAAAGCATTCTAAGACAGTTTGGAGTATTTTGGAATATTCTACTGTTTTTGGAACATTCTGGCTCATTTAATAACCTTCTGGAGCGTTCTAAAATATTCTGCAATGTTCTGAAACATTCCGTAGCGCTCTAAAACAGTCTAAAGTATTTTAAAACATTGTAAGGGGTTTTGGGACATTCTTAAATATTTTATGTCGTTGAAAAGCATTCTGAAACGTTTTTATTTCATTCAAAGACAATTTAGAGCATTTTGGAAAGTTCTAAAATACTGTATCACGTCCTGGATTTTTTCGAGTGTTCTGAGATGATCTAGAAGCGTTTTAGAATATTCTGCAGCCTTATAAAACAGTCTAGACAAACCTAATGAGATAATATTTAATTATTAGTCGTTTTTTGATCTTTAAATCAACTTTTAGTGTCGACTACGCCACAAAATTGTTTTTGGCGACTATTTGCAGTTTTATTGATTCTGAATTGATTGAATATTCGAGATTGGAGAAAATTAATGTATTATGGCATCAATTCATCTTACGTTTTAGCGAGAAAAACTTATTTGAAGTTGAAATTATGCATTGGAGAAAATCAGCCAAGAGAGTTTGCTCTTTAGTGATTTATGCATTTTTCTTGAAACTTTGCCACATTAAACTAAACTTTGGACATTTGCAATTCTAAAATCCAGTGATAAGCATCACTTTAATCGCTTAAATGAGCATTATTTGAAGTAAAATCATTTGTCGAAATGATAATGCAGTGTGCTACTGAATTATTGTTTACTTCCCTTCAGGGTTGAAGCCAGGAACCTCATATGATGAAAAATTCACGCATTTGGTATCTTGTTAACAAGGAAAAATATTTAAAAATGTATGACTTGTTTCGTGAAAGTCGGAAAGAGCCTACTGAATTTTTGCTGTTTGTTCTCTAATAAATGTTTTAGTCAAATAAAAATATATTCTCACATTTAAAGATCCACGCACTTTTACCCTCAAGCATTTCAAAAATCTATGGTGAGGAATATCTTGTGATACAATCAACAAAGCTTGCAAAGGAAGTAAAGGTAAAGAAAACTTGAGGCCGTGAACATGAATGTAGGTCCTGTTATGGTTATGACAAGGAGACAGGCTATTAACAGAACAAAGGCAACTCTTTACTTGTAGGCGTACTGATAGTGATGATGAGGATGAACTGATTGTGTAATATTTTTATTATAAAAATGTATTTTGACGATGTGCTCAGCAGTATTTAGTATCTTCCTCTTTTTGTAACTTGTATATTGCTTAAGGTTTCCTTTATAAATAAAGATCCTAATTTTATCAAGTAAGTACGATTGACACATAATGCGGTGCTGAATGGATAATTGCTGTACTTAAAAAAGATTATTTTGGATGGTCAAGGTTTGATTCATGTATCACTTTTGAACTATATTTTGTCTTCATAACTTCTCCTGTAAACCCTTTGGATATCCACTTAAAACTCATCAAAATTTGTGTACATACATCAAGCCAAAATAGTCAAAATGGATTCAGGGATGTTTAGATTGAGATCTTAGCTTACTTCTGTAATTATATTCCTAGATACTATCTAAAATAGATCAAATTTGTCTCTAAGATCAATCATTAGTCTATTAGTCATATTAATATCTCACCATCAAATAATTTTATTTTTTTAACAAGTGTTCATTGCACTTTCATAGATAACAGCTGAGTGAAACGGTATTAGTTTTTTTTGTGACGTTCCACTAGGCGACCGCAACGCTCATGTCGCCTCAGTAATCGTTCCACAAGACGATTAGTTGTCTTTGTCTAGTCTAATCTTGTTTCTAGCTTTGAAGGATCGTAGTCATGTCAATTATTCATTTAAAAGTAAGAGAATATTTGTATTTTGACAATATATCGAGATCCTAGCTTACCTCTGTAATTCAATTTCTGTATAATCTTTGGAAGAGGTTGAATTTGAGTTTCAGAATGCTTTTAAACATCATAAAATATTTGAGAATGTTCCAAAAAACTTTAGAACAATCCAATACTCTTCAGAACCTCATACAATGTTTTAAAACTTTAAACTGTTCTAGAGCGCTCTAGAATGTTTCAGAACGCTGCAGAAAATTTTAAAATGCTTCAGAAGGTTATACAATATTTCAGAGCTTTCCAGAAACACTACAGTGTTTCAGAACATTCCAAAATACTCCAAACTATCTTAGAATGAGATAAAAACGTTTCAGAATGTATTTGAACGTCATAAAATATTCAAAAATGTCCCAAAACACCTTAAAACATTCCAATACTCTTTGGAACCTTACACAATGTTTTAAAATACTTAAGTCTTTTCTAGAGCGCTCCATAATGTTTCAGAGCATCCCAAAATCAATCTCGAACATTTTACAGTGTTTTAGGACATTCCAAAATATTCCAAACTGTCTTAGAATAAAATAAAATCGTTTCAGAATACTTTAGAAGGTCATAAAATGTTTGAGTACTTTCAATATTCTTCAGAGCCTCATACAATGTTTTAAAATACTTGAGACTGTTCTAGAGCGCTTCAGAATGTTTCAGAGCATCCCAAAATCAATCTCGAACATTTTACAGTGTTTTAGGACATTCCAAAATACTCCAAACTGTCTTAGAATAAAATAAAATCGTTTCAGAATACTTTAGAAGGTCATAAAATGTTTGAGTACTTTCAATATTCTTCAGAGCCTCATACAATGTTTTAAAATACTTGAGACTGTTCTAGAGCGCTTCAGAATGTTTTAGAGAGTTGCAAAATATTTTAAAACACTGCAGAATATTGTAGAATGCTTCAGGAGGTTGTAATATGTTCCAGAGCGTCCTAAAACACATTCTACAGTGTTTTAAAACGTTCCAAAATGCTCCAAATTGTTCCAGGACAATCGAGAACATGGCAGAACGTTTTAGAATGTTGCAACAAAATCCAGAACATCTCAAAGTACATCAGAATCATAAAAAATGTTTTAAACTGTTTTAGACTATCCTAGAACGCTCCAGAATATTTCAGAACGCTGCAGAATGCTTTAGATCGCTCCAGAACGTCCTGGAGCGTCAAAAACGTTATACAGTGTTCTACAACTTTTCGAAATGCTTCAAACTGTCTTAGAATAAAATAAAAATGTTTCAGAATGCTTCTGAGAATGTCCTAAAATATTTCAATACTTTTCAGAACCTTATACAGTGTTTTGAAATACTTTAGACTGTTCTAGAACGCTCCGAAATGTTTCAGAAGGTTGTAAAGTGTTCCAGAGCGCCCTAAAACACTCGAAAACAGTTTTATAGTGTTTTAGAACTTTCCGAAATGCTCAAAATTGTTCGAGGACCATTGCATTTTAGCGTTTTAGAACGTCACATAATAGTACAGAACATCTCCAAATATTTGAGAATATTCCAAAACTCTTCAGAATCATAAACAATGTTTAAAAATGTTTTCGACTGTCCTAGAACGCTCCAGAAGGTTATAAATGATTCCAGAACGCTCTGGGGCGTCAAAAACGTTTCAAAATGTTCCAAACTATCTTAGAATGAGATAAAAACGTTTCAGAATGCTTTTGAACATAATAAAATGTTTAAGAATTTTCCAATATGTTCCAATATACTCTTCAGGAACTTATACAATATTTTAAAATACTTCGGACTAATGTAGAACGCTCCAAAATGTTTTAGAACACTGTAGAATATTTAAGGACACTGCAGAATATTTTAGAACGCTGCAGAAAGTTGTAAAATGTTCCAAAGCGTCCCAAAACAATCTAAAACAGTTCTATAGTGTTTTAGGACCATTGCAGATCGTTTTAGAACGTCACATAATAGTCCAGAACATCTCTAAATATTTGAGAATATTCTAAAACTCTTCAGAATCATAAACAATGTTTCAAAATATTTTAGACTGTTCTAGAACGCTCCAGAAAGTTATAGATGATTCCAGAACGCTCTGGGGCGTCAAAAACGTTCCGAAATGCTCCAAACTGTCTTAGAATTAAATAAAAACGTTTTGGAATGCTTTTGAACATAATAATATGTTTGAGAATGTCCCAATATGTTCCAATACTCTCTAGAACCTTATGCAGTCTTTTAAAATACTTCAGACTAATCAAGAACGCTCCAAAATGTTTCAGAACGCTGTAGAATATTTTAGAGCATTGCAGAATATTTTAGAATGCTGCAGAAGATTGTAAAATGTTCCAAAGCGTCCCAAAACACTCTTAAACAGTTCTATAGTGTTTTAGAACTTTCCGAAATGCTCCAAATTGTTCCAGGACCATTGCAGAGCGTTTTAGAATATCACATAATAGTCCAGATCATCTCTCAATATTTGAAAATATTCCAAAACTTTTCAGTTTCAGAATAGTATATTCTACAATAAGTATTGGAATGGCCTATATTCTGAATGAGCGAAACGTTTGTAAACCGAGCCGAAGGCGAGGATTAAGGTTCGCGAGTGTGGAATACGCCATTCCAAACATGTTGTAGACTATACTTTCTCTAACAAGGTTTTGGAGACTCACCAATATTTCAGAGGAAACTTAAAAAATTATTAAATGTCAAACGTCAAATCCAGATATGAATATTAAATTGTTAGGAGGTAACCATGGAAGTAGCCAAACTAACAACTTCTGATTCGTCGAAATGATTCAGAAGGCTTACGGAATCATTCTGAACGGCATACGGAATCATTCTAAATGATTTTTTGGAATGTCATTCGTTCCAACTTAATTTTTGGTTATGGAATATGCAAATTCCAAAACAGTGTTGGAGAAACAATGTTACAAAATGTTTTAGACTGTCCTAGAACGCTCCAGAAGGTTATAAATGGTTCCAAAACACTCTGGGGCATCAAAAACGTTTCGAAATGCTCCAAACTATCTTAGAAAGAAATAAAAACGTTTCAGAATGCTTTTGAACATCATAAAATGTTTGAGAATGTCCCAATATGTTCTAATACTCTTCAGAACTTTATACAATATTTTAAAATACTTCAGACTAATCTAGAACGCTACAAAATGTTTTAGAACACTGTAGAATATTTTAGAACACTGCAGAATATTTTAGAACGCTGCAAAAAGTTGTAAAATGTTCCAGAGCGTTCCAAAACACTCGAAAACAGTTCAATAGTGTTTAAGAACTTTCCAAAATGCTCAAAATTGCTCCAGGAACATTGCAGAGCGTTTAAGAAAGTCACATGATAGTACAGCACATCTCTAAATATTTGGGAATATTCCAAAACAATGTTTCAAAATATTTTAGACTGTCCTAGAACGCTCCAGAAGGTTATAAATGATTCCAGAACGATCTGGGTCAAAAACATTTCGAAATGCTTCAAACTGTCTTAAAATTAAATAAAAACGTTTTGGAATGTCTTTGAACGTCATAAAATGTTTGAGAATGTCCTAATATGTTCCAATACTCTTCAGAACTTCATACAATATTTTAAAATACTTCAAACTAATCTGGAACGCTCCAAAATGTTTTAGAACGTTGTAGAATATTTTAAAACACTGCAGAATATTTAAGAATGCTGCAGAATGTTGTAAAATGTTTCAGAGCGTCTCAAAACACTCGAAAACAGTTCTAGAGTGTTTTAGAACTTTCTGAAATGCTCCAAATTGTTCCAGGACCATCGCAGAGTGTTTTAGAACGTCACATAAAAGCCCAAAACATCTCTGAATATTTAAGAATATTCCAAAACTTCTCAGAATCATAAACAATGTTTTAAAATGTTCTAGACTGTCCTAGAACGCTTCAGAAGGTTATAAATGATTCCAGAACGCCCTGGGGCGTCAAAAACGCTTCAAAATGCTTCAAACTGTCTTAGAATCAAATAAAAACATTTTGGAATGCATGTGAACATCATAAAATGTTTGAAAATGTCCCAATATGTTCCAATACTCGTCAGGAATATTTTAAAATATTCCAGACTAAGCTAGAACGTTCCAAAATGTTTTAGAACGCTTCAAAATATTTTAGAATACAGCAGAATATTTTAGAACGCTGCAGAAGGTTGTAAAATGTTCTAGAGCGTCCCAAAACACTCTAAAACAGTTCTATAGTGTTTTAGAACTTTCTGAAATGCTCCAAATTGTTCCAGGACTATTGCAAAACGCTTCAGAACGTCACATAAAATACTTAGGAATATTCCAAAGCTTTTCAGAATCATAAAAAATATTTCAAAATGTTTCAGACTGTCCTAGAACGCTCCAAAATATTTTAGAACGCTGCATAATGTTTCAGAACGATTCAGAAGGATATAAATGATTTCAGAACGCCCTGGGGCGTCAATAATGTTTCGAAATGCTCCAAACTATCTTAGAATGAAATAAAAATGTTTCAGAACCTCATACAATATTTCAAAAGACCCTAGACTAATCTAGAACGCTCCAAAATATTTTTGAACGCTGTAGAATATTTTAGAAAACTGCAGAATATTTTAGAACGCTACAGAAGGTTGTGAAATGTTCCAGAGCATTTGAAAACTCTTGAAAACCATTTTACAATGTTTTTGAACTTTCCGAAATGCTTTAAATTGTTTCAGGACTATTGCAGAACGCTTTAGAACGTCACATATATAATAGACTTATTTAGTCTCTTCCTTACCTTGAAAATTAGTTGAAAATAAGATTACCTTGACCACTTGGATACTACCTACGTTAAGATTTGAAACAATATATCATAAAATCATTGTACTAATATTGCCTACCATAATAGGTGCTGCATGCAAGAATGACTAACAATTTTTCCATCATTTGCTCTGCCTGCTAATTCAAAATGTGTGCCACCAAAAAAAATATCACTTATAATGAGGTCCTGCACGAAATTTTGATGATTTCCTCTTAAACTAAAGTATGCATGTAATATAATTATGTTATGTAAAGTTAAATTTGAAGAAAATGTCTGTTATTACCGCAAAATCAAATTTAAAAATTTAAATGGTTTGCGATTATTCAGAAATAAATTCGATAAGTGAAGCAAACATCAAAAACCATTTATTATTCTTGACCATATGCTGTTTTAAAAGATGGTCTGAACTCCAAAGCATGTTAATTGATCTGTTCTAGGTTTATTTTTGAAAGCGGCTTACAAATACAGACATCCTCTGTATTGGAATTCCAATGTTATATTCGCAGACCAAAATTTACTGATATTTTATTCCTTTAGAAGTGCTGTCGGATGCAGTGCACCACCGATAAATGTCGCGGAAATAAACATCGACAAATAGGTTCTGAAATCAATTTATTTGGTTTGCTGAGTTCTTGAGAATCATCTAGAAAAGACTTTCCGGAGATTTCTTTTTATTCATCCTGAATTCAATGTTCTCATCGTATAACATTTAAAGCAATAAAATACCAAAATTGTTTCGATCAAATTTAGAAATTGTTTGAAATTAGCCTCGTGTCATTTTGTAGTAGGTAGAAAATGCACGCGTGCGTTTGGCTATTAAATTTGATTTCATTTAAACTGTATTTAATAAACGCATACTTTTCGCAAGAATGTTTACAGCTCAGTTTGAGATTTACGTCTGACGTTTACTGCAAGAAATTAAATTGGGATTGAAATAGTCATAGACTGCATAAAATTTCTTTAATGTAAGCTTACAAAGTGTGGTTTAACTACGGGTAATGACAATTTCGTAGCTATTTAACGATGTAATCGACTGAACAATTGTTCAGGATTATTTCCTGATCCAGGACTCATTTGGTCAAAAACTATCCTGAGACGTTCTCTCCAATGGTCGATATTCGTAATTAGACCTAAAAGGGCCCCCTTCTCTTTCCTCTAGTCTCCGAAATGTGTTCTCTCTAACTGTTGAACAATGAATGAGTTCATCCTGCTATCCTGAAATGTTTTTCCCAATGAACAATATGTGTAATGTGGCCTGAAAAAGAGGAGTATTTAACATCTCATTTTCCGTCCACCTATTATCCGACATATGTTCTCTAAGACAGTACGACTATAAGTCAATTAATGAGGTTACTTCATATATCAGAGCTAATTTGATCAAGAGCTTGTTTATCCTGCTATCCTGATACATAAAGTGACCTAAGACGACCCCCTCTTCTTCTCTCTTTTTTCCAAGATGTGTCCTTTCCGACTGTTGATCAATGAATGAGGCTTTTTCCTGATTCAGTGCTTTTTTTTTATCAGGAAATAGTCCTGCTGTCCTGAAAGGTCCTCTCCATTGATCAATATTTTGAATATAACCGTGTAGGTAATGATTCTTCAGATCTTCGTTTCATGTTACTTATTCTTCGGCTGTTGATCAATAAATGAAGTTATCCTCGGAATCAGGGCTTATTTGATTTAAAAACTATTCTATCCTGTTATCCTAAGACGTTTTTTTCAATGTTCATATTCCTGATAAGGATTTTTGGGTCCCTTCTTCTTCTCCCTATTCTCCGAAATGTATTCTCTTAAACTGTTGATCAATAAATGAGGCTTTTTCCTGAATCAGTGCTTTTTTCATCAGGAATTAGTCCTGCTGTCCTTAGAGGTCGTCTCCATTGATCAATATTTGAAATATAACCGTGAAGATAAGGATTTTCCAGATTTTTCGGCTGTTGATCAATGAATGAGGCTATCCACGAAATCAGGGCTCATTTGATCAAGAACTAGTTCATCCTGTTCTCCTCAGACGTTCTTTTCGATGTTCAATATTCCTGATAAGGATTTTCGGGCCTCTTCTTCTTCTCCTTATTCTCCGAGATGTATTCTCTCAAACTGTTGATCAATAAATGAGGCTTTTTCCTGAATCAGTGCTTTTTTGATCAGGAATTAGTCCTGCTGTCCTGAAATGTCCTTTCCAGTGATCAATATTTGAAATATAACCGTGGAAATAAGGATTTTTCAGATTCTTCGGCTGTTGATCAATGAATGAGGCTATCCACGAAATCAGGGCTCATTTGATCAAGAACTAGTTCATCCTGTTCTCCTCAGACGTTCTTTTCGATGTTCAATATTCCTGATAAGGATTTTCGGGCCTCTTCTTCTTCTCCTTATTCTCCGAGATGTATTCTCTCAAACTGTTGATCAATGAATGAGGCTTTTTCCTGAATCAGTGCTTTTTGATCAGGAACTAGTCCTGCTGTCCTGAAAAGTCCTCTCCATTGATCAATATTTGAAATATAACCGTGAAAATAAGGATTTTTCAGATTCTTCGGCTGTTGATCAATGAATGAGGCTATCCACGAAATCAGGGCTCATTTGATCAAGAACTAGTTCATCCTGTTCTCCTCAGACGTTCTTTTCGATGTTCAATATTCCTGATAAGGATTTTTGGGCCTCTTCTTCTTCTCCCTATTCTCCGAGATGTATTTTCTCAAACTGTTGATCAATAAATGAGGCTTTTTCCTGAATCAGTGCTTTTTTGATCAGGAATTAGTCCTGCTGTCCTGAAATGTCCTTTCCAGTGATCAATATTTGAAATATAACCGTGAAAATAAGGATTTTTCAGATTCTTCGGCTGTTGATCAATGAATGAGGCTATCCACGAAATCAGGGGTCATTTGATCAAGAACTAGTTCATCCTGTTCTCCTCAGACGTTCTTTTCGATGTTCAATATTCCTGATAAGAATTTTCGGGCCTCTTCTTCTTCTCCTTATTCTCCGAGATGTATTTTCTCAAACTGTTGATCAATGAATGAGGCTTTTTCCTGAATCAGTGCTTTTTGATCAGGAACTAGTTCTGCTGTCCTGAAAAGTCCTCTCCATTGATCAATATTTGAAATATAACCGTGAAAATAAGGATTTTTCAGATTCTTCAGCTGTTGATCAATGAATGAGGTTATCCACGAAATCAGGGCTTATTTGATTAAGAAATAGTTTATCCTGTTATCCTGTGACGTGCTTTTCAAGGTTCAATATTCCTGATGAGGATTTTTGGGCCCCCTCTTCTTCTCTCTATTCTCCGAGATGTATACTCTCAAACTGTTGATCAATGAATCGGGCTTTTTCCTGAATCAGTGCTTTTTTGATCAGGAAATAGTCCTGCTGTCCTGAAAGGTCCTCTCCATTGATCAATATTTGAAATATAGTCTTCTAGATGAAGATTTTCCAGATCTTCCTCTCCTTCACCTCATTCTTCGGCTGTTGATCAATGAATGAGGTTATCCACGAAATCAGGGCTTATTTGATCAAGAACTAGTTCATCCTGTTATCCTGAGACGTTATTTTCAATGTTCAATATTTCTGATGATGGTTTTTGGGCCTCCTTTTCTTTTCTCTATTCTCGGAGATGTATTCTCTCAAACTGATGATCAATGAATGAAGTTTTTTCTTGAATCAGTGCTTTTTTGATCAGGAAATAGTTCTGCTATCCTGAAATGCCCTCTCCAGTGATCAATATTTCAAATATAACCGTGTTGATATTGATTTTTCAGATCTTCTTTTCTTTCAACTCATTCTTCGGCTGTTGATCAATGGATGAGGTTGTCCACAAAATCAGGGCTCATTTGATCAAAAACTAGTTTATCCTGAGAGATTATTTTCAATGGTCAATGTTCGTTATGTGGCCTGATTAGGATTTTTGGGCTCCTTCTTCTTCTCCCTATTCTCCAAGATGTATTCTCTCAAACTGTTGATCAATGAACAAGGCTTTCCTCTGAATCAGTGCTTTTTTGATCAGGAAATAGTCCTGCTGTCCTGAAAAGTCGTCTCCATTGATAAATATTTGGAATAAAATCGTGAAGATAAGGATTTTCCATATCTTCTTTTCCTTCACCTTGTTCTTCGGCTGTTGATCAATGAATGAGGTTGTCCACAAAATCAGGACTCATTTGATCAAAAACTAGTTTATCCTGAGAAATTATTTTCAATGATCAATGTTCGTTATGTGACCTGATAAGGATTTTTGGGCTCCTTCTTCATCTCCCTATTCTCCGAAATGTATTCTCCCAAACTGTTGATCAATGAATGAGGCTTTTTCCTGAATCAGTGCTTTTTTGATCAGGAACCCATCCTGCTATACTGAATTGTCCTATCCAGTGGTCAATATTCAAAATATGATCGTCTAGCTAAGGATTTTCCAGATCTTCTTTTTCTTGAACTCATTCTTCGGCTGTTGATCAATTAATGAGGTTATCCATAAAATCAGGGCTTATTTAATCAAGAACTAGTTTATCCTGTTATCCTGGGACGTTCTTTTCAATCTTCAATATTCCTGATAAAGATTTTTGGGCCTCTTCTTCTTCTCCTTATTCTCCGAGATATATTCTCTCAAACTGTTGATCAATAAATGAGGCTTTTTCCTGAATCAGTGCTTATTTGATCGCGAACTAGTCCTGCTATCCTGAACTGTCCTCTTCAGTGGTCAGTATTTAAAATATAATCGTCTAGATAAGAATTTTTCAGATCTTTTTTTCCTTCAGCTCATTCTTCGGTTGTTGATCAATGAATGAGGTTATCCTCGGAATCAGGACTTATTCGATCAACAACTAGTTTGTCATGCTATCTGTCATGTCGTCACATTCAAGCATCCCGCCACGTATTAGTACAGAGATATCAACATAGATGACACCAACTGTCTGAGCCTGTTTTAAAATAAAAGGTAGCTGAAGCGCATGACAGGATCTAGAGAGGCTGAAAAAGATGGCTAACAAATAAGCACGTTTTTCGTTTATTGTGTATAATTTGGTACTAAAATAAATAGTTTGTTACATCAATTGTTGTTTGGTTAATCAATAAATAACCCCAAACACGACACTATCCTGGGAGGTTTTCTGCAATGATCAATATTTTTAATCTGATCTGAAAGATAAAGATTTTTGGGCCTTTTCTCTGAAATGTGTTTTCTCCGACTGTTGATCAATTATCAAGACCATTTTCTGAATCAATGCTTATTTAATGAAAAGCTACTTCATCCTGCTAATTCAAAATGTCTTCACCAATATATCCTCAAAGATTAGGATTTTTTTTGGTCTTCTTCTTTTTCATTTCGTTCAGGATGTGCTCTCTTCGTCTATTGATCAATGTATGAGAAATTAGATCATCCTGCTACCGCCTGAGTTGTTTTCATCAATGACCAATATTTGTATCATGACCTGAAGGATTAAAACATTTATGATCTCCTTTTTCTTCCTTCTATTTTTCGAAATTGGTCCTGTCCAACTGTTGAACAATAGATAAAGTTTGTTTCCAAATCAGGACTTATTTGGTCATCAATTATTTCATCCTGCTATCCTGAGATATGTCCTAATGGTCAATAGTTATAATCTGACCTAAAGAATGAAGATTTTTGGGATATTCTTGTTTTCTCCTACTCTTCGAGATGTGTTCTTCCGGACTATTGATCAACGAATGAACTTATTTGGTCAAGAGCTAGTTTATTCTACCATCCTGAGGTATCCATCTGAAAATCAATATTTGATATATGACCTGAAGGATAGTTAGAATCCTGATATGCTTTCCCCGAAAAGGTGTGGACTTTTTTCGGTATCCTTTACATCCATTCTTCGAAATGTCTTCTCTCTGACTGTTGATCAATGCTTGAGGCTATTTCGAGAAATAGGGCTTTTTCTGATCCTGCTATCCTTAGATCTTCTCGATAGTCAATATTTGTAATATGATCCAAAGGTTGAGGATGAGTCCTCATTTTCTTCCTTCTTTTTTTCGAAATGGTGATCAACGAATGAGGTTATTACCTGAATCTAGTTTTTCTTGATCAAGAACTGTCTTGAGATATATCCTCAATCATCAATATTTATATTATAACCCAAAGGATTAGGATAGGTCTTCTTTTTCTGTCCCTTTTTTCTAAGATGTGTTGCCTTCGATTATTGATTAACGAAGAGATTGTTCTTGAAATTCTGGTATCCTGAGACATCTCTTTAACAGTCAGAATGTGAAATATGATCTAAAGAACAACGTTGGGTCTTCTTTTTCTTCCTCCCATTCTCCGAAATATGCTTTCTTCGATTGTAGAACAATGGGTGAGGTTATTCCCTGAATCAACTTTTATCTGGTTCGGAGCTTATTCATCTTGCTTTCTTGAAGTTTTTGTTCAATGGTCAATTTTTGAAATATCACCATGAAGATAAGGACTTTTTCATTCTTCTTTTTTTTCCTCTTATTTTCTGACTGTCGCACAATCCACTAAATCAGGGCTTATTTGATTAGGAACTGGTTTATTCTGCTATTCCTCGATGTCTTTTTCAATATGTCTTCTTTGTTATGTGACCTAAAAGGTGAGGATTTTTTGGATCCCCTCTTCTTCCATCTTCCATCCTCTGAGTTGCATTCTCTTCGACTATTGATCAATAATTGAAGTTATTCTCTGAATTAGGGCTTTTTTGATCAATAGTCAATATTTGTTATATGACCTGAAGGTTGAGGATAGTTCTTCATTTTCTTCCTCCTATTCTTCGAAATGTTAATCAACGAATGAGGTTACTTCCTAAATCAAGTATTTTTTGGTCAGTAACTGTTCTGAGATATATCCCCAATCATCAATATTTGCAATATGATTCAAAGGATTAGGATAGGTCATCTTTTTTTTCCTCCTTTTTTCTAAGATGTGCTCTTTCTGACTGTTGATCAACAATGAGGTTGTCCTTTGAAGCAAAGCTTATTTGGTCGAGAATTCTATCCTCAGACATCTCCTCAATAGTCACTATTTGTAATATGATCTATAGGACAAGGTTGGGTCTTCTTTTTCTTCTTTTCAACCTTCAAAATGATATTCCTAGATGTCTTCGTCAATGACTAATATCCGTTATTCGAAGGATTTTTTGGTCCCCTTCTCTTCTATCTATTCTACGAGCTGTGTTTTCTTCGACTGTTGATCAATGATTTAGGGCTTTTTTGATCATGATCTATTTCATCCTGCTATCCTGAGGTATCTTTCCAATAGTCAATATTTGTAATATGATCTAAAAGATAAGAATAGGTCTTCATTTTCTTCCTCCTATTTTCCGAAATGTGTTTTCTTCCACTGTTAGGAACTGTCCTAAGATACATCCTTAATCGTCAATATTTGTAGTATGACCTAGAGGATAAAGATGGGTCTTCTCTTTTTCCACCAATTCTTCGAAATATTTTCGCTCTGATTATTGATCAACAAATGAGGTTGTCCTTCAAGCCAAATCTCATTTGGTCACGAACTTATTCCTTTAGTCAATATTTGTAATATGACCTTAAGGATAAGAATGGGTCTTCATTTTCTTCCCACTATTCTTCGAAATGTGTTCTCTTCCACTGTTGATCAATGAATCAGGTCTTTCTTGGTCAAGAACTGTCCTGATATTTGTAGTATGACCCAAAAGATAAGAGTTGACCTTCTTTTTCTTCCATCTGTCCTTCAAAATGAGTTTTCTTTGTCTTTTGATCAACAAATGAAATCAACCTTCCAACCAGAGCTCATTTGGTCAGGAATTTATTCATCCTACTATTCTGAGAGATTTGTCCACTCTGGAGGATAAGGATGGGTTTTCTATTTCTTCCTCCTATTTTCTTAGATTTGTTCTCTGCGACTGTTGATCAATGAATGAGGTTATCCCCTAAAACAGTGATTATTTGGTCAAAAGCTAGTTCCCTCTACTACCCTTGGGGTATTCACCAGATAATCAATATTTGTAAAGTGACTTAAAGGACAAGGATTTACTGTGATATCTATTTTCTTCCCACATTCTTCAAAATGTGCTCTTTCCGACTGTTGATCAATAAATTAGGCCTTATTTGAGTTCTGAAATGTTTTCTCTGTAATTTGACCTAAAAGGTGAGGAATTTTCCTCATCAATAGATGGAAGATGTAATTGCAGTTTGTTTTTGGAGTTTTGTAGATATATCTAAGTTTACTTCTTTCAATGATACTGATGAGTTATTTGAGATGAATTTGCATTTCACATCAGAAGTACTTTCCCAACCCCAATACAATCAATGAACATCCGATGTGTTCATCAATGCGAAACAAAACTCGTGCTTGGTCTAGCCGGAGGCCGCATGACTCGCCTAATAACACTTACTTTCTAAAAACCCTAGGAATTACTGGAAGTGGAGTACTAATGTGGTCTGCTTCAATACTACATTGATATGATTTGAAAATAACCTAAAGGCGCCTCAAGTTATACTGAAAAGTACCTCTTAGGTCCGGGGAGTGTCATCAGAGACTTATGGGTGCGTGCAATTACCCCAAATTGACCATGGACATCTGAGGTGTATCCGTCAGTTCAAGGGGGGTGTCAGGAGAGGCTTATGGTTGTGTTCTTCATTTTTGATCATGGTCTATTTCATCCTGCTATCTTGAAGCTGTTGAACAATCGAGAGGCTATTTGATTGGGAACTAGTTCATCCTTCTATCCTAATGGTCAAGCTATTGATATGAAATTTGAGAAAAGATTTTTGCCAATTGTTGAATGACTAATCGAGGGCTTTTCTGTTAAATCTTCACGACTGACGTCAACGAATAGTAGCATAATGGTTGATGAATTGGAACGTCAAATAGTTTGGAAGTCTCTTGGGGTAAATATTGGTTACAATTCAGTTTTAACATCGTCAGATATTTGTCGGTATCGATGAAACAGACTAGCTGCTCAATTCTCCTTTAATTAATAGCTCGTGTCTCAGGTGCTTATGAGTCTATGTATGTAGTATGTTCAATACACATATGTGCATGTGAGGTTTATCTCATCTACATATCTGCATGTCTACTCAATAATACACGTGCACTCTTTGAATAGATTTAGG
The DNA here is from genome assembly GCA_963989225.1 of Dromius quadrimaculatus. NCBI lineage: Eukaryota > Metazoa > Arthropoda > Insecta > Coleoptera > Carabidae > Dromius > Dromius quadrimaculatus. Next base: position 68,423,820 of record OZ022324.1, on the reverse strand, counting down.
TAAATAAATTTTATGATTAACATCGACAGACTTGGATGTTTATATAATCTAGCTTTGGAGTGCGATTGAAAAATGTGCCATCAATTACAGAATGAAAATAGTTCTTTCATATCGATTTTTATTATTCATTGCTTCTTTGTTCTCGGAAACACCAATAATTTTTTATTTTATTTCCTGCACGTGTTGGGAAAATAAAATTCGAACGTTTCTAACGTCTTAAATAATTTATTCCCAAGTTTCATGGTCCAAGTCTTCGGCACGTACTGAATTTGATGCAGAGAAAACTGTTTCCAGAAAAACTGCAGGCCAAAATCGAGACACCTTTTAGTTTATTCCATTACCAAATGAACAACACAAATGCTTGGAATCGCGCCATCATGTGTGCAGTTGTTTATACACATTCTTATTATTTATGCAAAGCGGAAATCGCAATAAAGGTGGAATAAAATGCGTCTGAAATAGTGTTGATAGTGTTGTAATGGTCATAGGAAATGTGCACGTGGGTAGATTTGTTTCTAAACACTTTGTGGAATATGTTTTACGTAAATTGCGAGAATCAAAGTATTCGTAGTCGTACACTTCAACATATCTATCTAAAAATCTGATTCCTGAGTCCAGAAGCAGTAACATTGATTCAATTAGTCAATAAGGATCCGGAAATCTCGTTTCGTCATTCCACACTCGTAAATCTATGCTGGATATAAGGAATTTTGATTTATTTGCGTTAGGCGCTCAGCGTCTGGTACTTGTGTTTGTAATTGGACGCCTGGCGCCGCACATTGAACCTACGATCTGGCGTTCTACATGATTTCACTGCTAACTAAACTTGACTACAAATCCGAGGAAATAGAATGAATTTTAAGCAGGAAATGTTTTTTTCTGCATCAAAATCCAAATTATTGATAACAACGATGAAAATTTCATGAACATTATTCATTTTCAATACCCTGTTATTAAATGTACTTACGTATTGGAACAAAAAGCTGCTATTTTTAGATGGAAAGGTCATAAAAAATGGCAATCGTGTTGCTTTCAAAATCAATATATGCAGAGTACATAATTTCTGTTCTGATAATACATTTTAGTCCGTGAGACAGGGCATAAATTTTTCGTTTATTACCGCTCACTTGAAACTTCGTGAGTGACTTCATTGTGATGAGTCCGACAGCTTTCACATTTGATGAAATTCTTGATTTGGGGGCGTTTTTCAGCGAGAGCTAATTGAACATGTCAATTTCATGAGGTCTTGAAAATGTATTACCGTCATATTGATGTTTACACTAATCGAAAGATTTTTTGATTATAAAATGAAAAATAATATTGTCCGACATGAATATTGGGGGCCAGCGGTGAGTCCGACAAGCCGCACTTGTCAAAAGTTGGTATGAAAACGGATTACTGCTAGTCTGAGACTTTGAGGACGTGTTCAATTATTTTTTTTCTAAGATTTGGTCATTTTGTCCGACAAATTTTCGGGGGCGTTTTCTCAGTCCGACACTGAAAACGTGTCAGGATTATAACAGTTCCTTTATCAATGACCGCTTGTCAGTCATAATTTGAAAACATATCATCTGTCCAAAAAACATATTGTTCGACAGAAATATTGGTTCTTATCGTCAGTCCGACAAGAAAACGCTCGCACATACATGACTCAGTTTTTGACGTATTTAATATCAAGAGATAAGTAATGAACGTTGTTTATTAGCTAGTAATCAATAATTCATTAACAAAATAATTGAAAAAAAGTAAAGTAGAAAACAGAAAAAGAAATATATTATTATGTCGCTAAGTTGGAACGTTACTCCCTTCAATCTCCCATCTCTGGGAGTTCCTAGAAGAATTAAATTGGTATTCGATGCTCCATTCGAATCTAAAATTAGGATCAGTGGTTCCCATTCAAGATTTCAAAGTGACTTTCTTCCCCGACTATAGGGAAGGAAGAGAAATCATTGAAATTTTTCTTCAGCCATTCTCCCATTCGGTGCATATTTCTCCAGATATACTTCAAATATGACATATCTCACATTCTCCACACAGACTTCAACTAAGCCAAGTTTCACATCACCTCGTGTGCGCGGTACAATGTTTTCTCCTCATGTCGTAAAATTACAATAGGAAACCTGTATGTATTTTCAGCTTTCTGCACTTGATCATATAAACTTCAAGTATGCCAAATATCAAATTTTTCCGTGCGTACAATATGCTTTAAAAGGGATACAAAGCTTCCTCTTCACGTATTTATATATAGATTAAAATGGGACACCTGTACATAATTTTCGCTTTCTGCACATCTTCTCCATATAAATTTTGAGTATGCCAAATCTCACACTCCTTCGTGCATGCAATATGCTTAAAAAGAGGTCGATAGTTTGCTCTTGATGTATTAATATATAGATATCACAGTTGAAGGTAAATTTGAATGATATTTGAGGTGAGTATCACAGCATACTGACTTTATATCACACATTTGATTCCAAAATAATAATAATATATTGGTGGACAAACCTTTTTTTATTAATTATAATCAATAATCATACTGACTTGATATGCATTTCATATATGTATATGTCTATGAACGCAGCCGCATTCATGCAACATATTTTTGATTTTCTGAAGTATTGCCCCACTTAAATTGTCGTACATGTATACAGTAATGTTCCAGACACTATTTGAATGGAAAATAGAAAACATAGAGATGAGCGGTCATTCATGAAGGAACTGTTATAATCCTGACACGTTTTCAGTGTCGGACTGAGAAAACGCCCCCGAAAATTTGTCGGACAAAATGACCAAATTTTAGAAAAAAAATAATTGAACACGTCCTCAAAGTCTCAGACTAGCGGTAATCCGTTTTCATATCAACGTACTTTTGACAAGTGCGGCTTGTCGGACTCACCACTGGCCCCCAATATTCATGTCGGACATTATTATTTTTTATTTTGTAATCAAAAAATATTTTGATTAGTGTAAACATCAATATGACGGTAATACATTTTCAAGACCTCATGAAATTGACATGTTCAATTAGCTCTCGCTGAAAAACGCCCCCAAATCAAGAATTTCGTCGAATGTGAAAACTGTCGGACTCATTACAATGAAGTCACTCACGAAGTTTCAAGTGAGCGGTAATAAACGAAAAATTTTGATCCAACAAGAATAAGAAGTATTTAAAATCAATTTGTAAGTCTGAGCTTCATCCTGAAAACTTCAGTAGAACAAAATCTAATTTAATGTGATTCATAGGGAACAAGAAATTGTTTCAACCAATTAATATTCTCGATGGATGTGCAGTAAAACAGCGACAGTAAATGAAATTGAACTTTTAATTATGATTTCAGTACGTTTTGTTTCGTTGACCAACGGTAGACGCGCATTGTTTGCTAATTGGAAATATGATTGTTTCAGCAATAAAAGTTCGTCAAAATTTGGCTTTTACCATGTATTCATTGATCATCCATACATTAAAATTGTGAAATTTGCAAAAACAGGGTTGAAAAATGACATAAATTTCCCTTTTTATTGAATTCAGAAAGCAATATAGTAGCTCTGCCATTTTGCAATTTATTTTTAGCGCCCTGTTATACAATCTGAATTAATATCATTACAAAGGCTTTTGTGTAATATAACCAAACAGTTTCGTTTGTGTGGGTTCGCAGAGACAGAAGAGCTTGAGGTACTCTAAAGCTTTTGCATCCTAGAGACGCATGCGCACAGATGCATGTGTATTCTTCCAACGCATCGATTCACCACCAACAGCGAACAGTAAACCATCCCACTCAAATAATTAAACCACAAATTTACCTGCATTTACATGTCGATCGTCAGCCACTATTCTGGATTACTCCTTTCCCTTTTCCTTTTTATTGCCCTACAAAAACCTTACAATCAATCATGAATTTGATTTATATTTTCAATTGCTCCAATCGGATTTTTTAAATTTTATTATGAGAAAAAGTGTCACCAACAAGTTTCTGAAGAATGTTCAACACCTGGCCTCAAACTTTGCTGTAGCTAAACGATTCCAGAAATATTTTGACCCAGTTACGTGATATTTCCCATGTTATTATTTATGAAAGAAACTGCAGTGAACCTGTTGACCCTTTACACAAATTTACATTAATCAAAAAATGGAAGAATCATCTAGATGATTAAAGCGCATTTTTGACAGCTCATGAATGCTTATTACTTCAGAGATTTCGCAAATTACCATTTCTCACAATTACTGAGCTTGAAATCAAGCAGTTTGGGCAAACTTACGAAACAGCAGCTTCCATTTAGTACTAGTTTCAAGTTGACTATTTGAAACGTACATAATTTATGCATGTACAAACCCAAAAATACCTTTTAATCTTCATTGTTTAGTTATTGATTGACGGGAGGTCAAGTGCTGTACCTTAAAATGATAATTTGATCTTTATCAAAGCTATATAAAGAAAATACTCCAAAAGTAAACAAATTTTCATTCAATAATAATAATTCATTCTAATAAGCTTCAAATTCGCGTCAAGCAAGTCATTGAATGAATCCCGGACAGATTTGACAACTGTACATAATAGTGACACCCACGGCTGAAGTTGTAACTAAATTTTTATCTACTTTAATAAATTTTAGTTGCCATATCCCTAATGTCATATATGTCTATGGGCATTGTTTCACTTGAAATAAGTAATTGAATAATTAAATCTACCACAATCACTGAGCTTGAATTAAAGCAATTTGTGCAACCTACGAAACAGCAGCTTTTATTTAGTACCAGTTTCAAGTCTGTAAATAGAATAGTTGCTGAGAACTCAGCGTCACGCCAGCCAGCCAGCCAGACAGCCAAAGTGAATATAATAGCGCTTTTTTCCAAAAAATTCCACTTTTTTGATAACCTCAAATTGTTTACTAATACTTTTAGTAAATGAAATGAGAAATTTATTCGGAATATTACTGTAAACTGCTTTACAATTCAAAGATTCCAATATGAAAAGCCGTATGAGATTACATACATTTTACATGAAAGAGATGATACAGAAATATCGGCAGAGCATTCCATGTTGTACGAGGAGATTACTAAAAGAGCTGCGAATAGGGAATCCGCAAATATTGAACAGAAATTTGTATAGGATTATATAAAATACGATGCGAGGAACAGAGTATCAAATATTCCCAAGAATAGAAGGAGGAAATGAGCTTAATTCGTGCCTCGTCTAGCCGGAGGCCGCATGACTCGCCTAATTACACAGATACAGATCGAAATTTCACACCTACTTTCCAACAACCCTAGGAATTACTGGAAATGAAGAACTACATCTTTTTACTGTATAGTCTGGTGCAATACTACAATGATATGATTTGAAAATAATCCAAAGTCACCTCAAATTATATCATCAACAACTGAAAAGTACTTGTGAAATCCGGGAGGTGTCTTCAGAGGCTTATAAGTGTGTGTGACTAGCTTAAATTATACCATCAACATCTGAGGTGCTTTTATTAGTTCCAGGGGGTGTTAGGAGAGGATTATGATTGTGTACCGATTTTCATTACGAAAGGACACAAATTTACGGGTCGTCTTTGATTCCAGGAGCTAAAATGCGAAAATAGTATATTCCGATACAAGTGCGGAATGGAGATCATTCCATGCGAATGTGAATAATTCAGCCACGAGACGAAGTCGAGTGGCAGAATTCACATGAGCATGGTATGATCGATTCGCACGAGTGACGGATGTTATTTTTTCTACAGTCAAAGGTGTCCGCGTGAATATCTATAATCAAAACATACCGTTTTCTGAGAAAGAATTTGCTTCATTGACCTCATTCAAATTCATCAAATATTGATAAAATTACTCATACTGACTCCATTTTGAAGAGGAATGAAAAGAAAATTAAGGAGAATTGAAATTATGACAGTAATGAAACAGTTTTTTCACAATGCCACTTGGCTTTCTTAGGAACTCCTGAGCGTGCGGAATGACCACTATTCCGCACGCTACAGCGTGTGGAATGGGTATCATTCTATAGTGACTGTAGAAAAAATATTTTTTATCAAATTTCGGCATTTTTTGAAGGGTATAGCCTTGATTTCACTTTTCAGAGATGACCAATTTTCAATTTTTTGCCTATAAAATTAATATTTGTCGCTCAATTGTCTTGAAATTTGGAATATAGATTGCCAGATGTCTAGTCGATCGACTATAGTAATTGCCAATTGCATAGCACTCATATTTTCAGAGATAATGAGGAAGAAATGGAAAAAAATGGAAAATTTTGGCATTTTTGGCGCAAAAAAACATGTTTTTTCAAACGTCCATATCTCGAAAAATACTTATCGCATAGCGATTCTAAGGTTATTTTCGTAATCTAGAAGAGTCATATTATCTATTTAAACACTAAAAACTTGAGAATTGCAAAAAAAAATTTTCATGAAAAAACAGCAATTTTCAATAATAAATACATTTTTTTAAAACGTCGAAATCTCGAAAAATACGCGTCGCACAGCAATTCTAAGGCTATTTTCGTGATCTAGATGAGTTATAGTATTTATTTTGACACCAAAAACATCAAAAATGCGAAAAAATATTTTTCATCAAATTTCGGCATTTTTTGAAGGGTATAGCCTTGATTTCACTTTTCAGAGATGACCAATTTTCAATCTTTTGCCTATAAAATTAATATTTGTCGCTCAATTGTCTTGAAATTTGGAATATAGATTGCCAGATGTCTAGCCAATCGATTATAGTAATTGCCAATTAAATAGCACTTATATTTCCAGAGATAATGTGGAAGAAATGGAAAAAAATGGAAAATTTTGGCATTTTTTGCGCAAAAAACATGTTTTTTCAAATGTCCATATCTCGAAAAATACTCATCGCACAGCGATTCTATGGTTATTTTCGTCATATTATTACAATCCTGGACTGTGGCGACAGTTAGAGGAATGAATTGAGAGGATACAATAGATCGAATAGTCACAGTACGTGAATTTTGAGAAGTCCACCTTTGCAGTAACAATAATTGCTTATAAAATGTTTAATGCTTCAATCAAATAGCAAAACATTATATGTGCCACAGTCATCAATAGGTGAAAGGCATGATTGCTGTTTTTTTGGAGTTTTGTGGATATATCGACGACATTGCAAGCTTACTTCTTCCAATAATATCAACGCGTTATTCAAAATAAATTTTCAATCCCAATTGAATCGACTTTACCCTAATTTCAATGAACATCCGATGTATTAATCAATGCAAAACAAAATTCATGCCTCGTCTAGCCGTAGGCTGCATGACTCGGCCAATTACGCAGATACAGACCAAGATTTCACACCTACTTTCCAACAACCCTAGAAACTACTGACAGTTTCGACTATATACCTTCGGCACCAAGACCAATCATTAGCAATACTGATGTGGCCTGCTTCAATACTACAATGATATAATTTGAAAATAACTGCAAGTCACCTCAAATTATACCATCAACATCTTTATGCTAGGCTTAGGGGGTGTCATGAGAGGCTTATTGGTAATTACGATTACCTTAAATTATACCATCAACATCTGAGGTGTATCCATCAATTCCAGGGGGTGTCGCTAGAGGCTCATAGTTGTGTACCGATTTCTGTAGATGGTCCTGTATTACGAAAGGACACAAATTTATAGTTCGTCCCTGATTCCAGGAGCTGATTCTGGAGAAAATCCTGAACTTCATTCAACGGTTGGAGGAATAAACTTTTGCATAACCAATAACTGCTTAGAAAATGTTTCCTGCTTCAATCAAATCGCAAAACATCATATGTGGCACAACCATCAATAAGTAAAAAGCATGATGACTGTTTTATTTTTGGAGTTTTGTGGACATATCGACGACTTTGCTAGCTTACTTCTTTCAATAATATCAAGGCGTTATTCAAAATGAATTTTAATGACGAAGCTCATTCAAGTTGCACTTCAACATCATTAATACTTTTTCAACCCCAATTGAATCGATTTTACCCTAACCTCAATGAACATCCGATGTGTTCATCAGTGCAAAACAAAATTCGTGTCTAGCCGGAGGCCGCATGACTCGCCTAATAACGCAGATACAGGCCGAGATTTCACACCTACTTTCCAACAACCCTAGGAATTACTGGAAGTGAAGGACTACGTCTTCTGATTGTATAGTCCCGGCACCAAGACAGGTCATAAGCAGTACTGATGTGGTCTACTTCGATATAACTGAAAGTAATCTCAAATTATACCTTCAACAGCAGGATGTTAGGTCTGGGGCGTGTCATTAGGGGCATATGGACGTGTACCGATTTCTATAGATAGTTCTTTATTACGAAAGGACACAGATTTACGGTTGGTCCTCGACTTCCAGGGCATAATTTGGAGAAAATTCTGTACTTTGTTGGAGGAATGAATTGAGAGGGTAGAATAGATCAAAAAGTCACAGTACATAGATTTTGAGAAGACCATCTTTTGCAGTAATAATAATTGCCTATGAATTTTTTTATGCTTCAATCGAATCGCTCAGCAACATATATACCACAACCATCAATTTATTGGTGAAAAACATAATTGCTGTTTGTTTTTGAAGCTTTGTAGATATGTCGACGATATTGCAACACCTTCATGCCTAAGTTTACTTCTTTCAATAGTAGCAACGCGTTATTTAAGATGAATTTTCATGACGAGGCTCATTCAAGCTGCACTTTACATTAGAAATATTAATTCAATCCCAAATGGATTGATTTTACCCTAATTTCAATAAACATTCGATGTGTTCATCAATGCAAAACAAAATTCGTGCTCTGTCTTGCCGGAGGCCGCACATCTCGCCCAATTACCCAAATACAGGCCAAGATTTCACACCCACCTTCCAACAACCCTAGGAATTACTGGAAGTGAAGGACTACATCTTTTAACTGTGTAGTCCTAGCACCAAGACCGATCATAATCAATACTGATGTGGTCTGCTTCGATACTACAATGATATAATTTGAAAATAATTGAAATTCACCTCAAATTATACTATCTACAGCTGGATGTTAGGTCAGGGGGTGTCATCGGAGGCTTATGGTTGCGTACAATAACCTAAATCTACCATGAATATCTGGGGCTATCAGGAGAAGCTTATGGTTTTGTATCTATTTCCATATATGGTCTTTTATCACGAAAGGACACAAATTTACGGTTCGTCCTTAATTCCAGGAGCTTCATCTAAAGAAACTTGAAATGTGCTGTACAGCACGTGAATTTTGTAAAAACCGCCTTTTGCAGTAGCAATAATTGCTTATATGATGATTATTAGGCCATGCAAAAATGAATTGGTAATTGCTGTTAATTTTTGTGGTTTTGCAGATATGTCGTAGACATTGCAATACCTTTATAGCTAAATTTGCATCTATCAATGTCAACCAGCAGAAAAATAATATCAACGCGTTATTCGAGATGAATTTTCATGAACCCCAATCAGATCGATTTTACCCTAATCCCAATGAACATCCGATGTGTTCATCAATGCAAAACAAAATTCGTGGCCCGTCTAGCCGGAGGCCGCGAGACTCGCCCAATTACGCAGATGCAGACCTACTTTCCAATACCCTAGGAATTACTGGAAGTGAAGTACTACATATTTTGACAGTATAGACCTGGCACTAAAACCAAACATGAGCAATACTGATGTGGTCTGCTTCAATACTACAATGATATAATTTAAGAATAACAGGAAGTCACCTCAAATTATACCATCAACAGCTGGATGTTTGGTTTGGGGGGTGCCATCAGAGGCTTAGGGGTTTGTACGATTACCTGAATCCATGAACAGTTGAGTTGTATCCAATAGTTCCAAGGGGTGTCAGGAGAGGCTTATGATTGTGTACCGATTTCCTTACTCCACAAAATATCACACAAAATTTAGATTTGAAGCCAGGAACTCAATAAGATAGTTCAAAATTGGATTTCTAGTCTTACCTTTGGTAATCCTGATATTTTCTACCAATACTCACCTCAGTTTTGTAGACGAATAAACAAATTTTACATTCGTTGACCTAGAAATAGTCTTATGAATAATAAATGTCATCACAGTTGGACAGGCAGATAAAATCGTAAAGATGATAAAACAATCCGACCTCACCGAGACTCCTGACCTGTTTCTGCGGTCGATCGATTCCAAACCAAATTGTATAATTGAAAATCTTGACCCAATCCCAGGCTAATCTAAAGATTAGTGTACATCTTCATTGCGAATAACATTTGTTGATTACGTTATCAAATAAAATTGATCGCAACTTTTCAGTAAGTTATTTCGAAAATCAAATGACTTTTCATCTTGTCTTGTATGTTTTCGCATATACCTATTTTTTCTGTATGCTTTCCCATTTCTTAATGGATTTCTTTGAATTTTTTGTTGTTTTCGGTGATAATAACTACATAATCTGTATAAACGCATATTTGTTTCTATCTTTTAAATGTAACGCCATCTTGAATAACTTTATTTGGGGTTAGTGTAATGCTACATTGAATGCATCTCCTTGTTTTACACCAATGTTGAACAATAATTTCTCTGTTTTTTTCTCAAATTTTATTCATGCCTTGATGTTTGTGGTCATCCTTCCAGTTTCATTCACATTTTCTCATAATCCTGATTTGCTTGATGGACTTCTTTGAATTTTTTTTAGTGTTTCTTTGAATACTGTATTTTGGTGCGTCCTTTTTATTGAAAATATGACGTTTTATGACTGTATTATAGTTTTTTTTTTGTAATTGCTTTACCGCCGGCCTTCAAGAGCTTGATTGCATCATCGTCTTTTGTTGGAGCTTTGTTATTCATTTTATTGTTGCCTCCACTTCTGTTTGCATTGGAGACAGTGGCGTGCGGTGACTTTCTGTGATAGGTGTGCACAGTTGGTGGTGAGGAAGAAGATATATACATGGCCAACAATACAGCTTATTTTGCTCGCAACAACCAGCAATCCATTTAAATTTTTCATATATTTTAATTTGGAAATGTCGCACGCCTTTAAGTTTTATATTTTAAGTGAATTTTATGTCTGCTTGTTTTCATAATTTCATTTTTTGTTCCAACATCACGATGGGAAAAAGGATTTTCCAGTAGATCACAAATTATAGATCTATTTTCAGTTGTCATTCCACAAATGATAATTTCACAAAAATAAATAATTTAAGAAACGTATAAAATAAGTGTTTACCTAATATTGTTGTCTTGAACAACGAATAACAATATTTCAACTATTTTAAAACTAACTAATAAAAGGCGTTTGAAAAAGAACTCAGCTAAACGTTGAATATTCAGCTCCAAGTGCAGAAAGTCTGCCTGCACCCAGCGAGAGAGAACGAGCGATAGGAGATCGCTAATTTCGGTATGCTTTTTCTCTGTCAGACTCTATTCCTTCACTTTCCCTATACTCACTATGCTAGACAGACCTCGCTCGCCGTGCAGGCGAGAAATCTGCACCTCAAGCGTCGACATTCGTTTCAAATATATAGCAGAGTGGCCCGCGAGGCGCGCTCGTATTTCTGGTTGCATAAATAGATAAAATACGCTCTTTCTCTGATTTTATAATGAAAATTTGTGAAATAAAATGAAGTATTCAATGAACCATTATATTAATTTTATTTACGTAATTTCTAATATTTTCATGGGGTGTGCAGTGCATACCCTGCACATATGGACTGCACGCCACTGACTGGAGAACCTATTAATATTTTTTCACTATCATCATACGTTTATGATTGTTACTTTTCCTCATAGTTTTTCAAGTTTTGGTTTCCTGTATATTTCTTTCATCTCCGTTTTCTCTTTAGTTTAGTTACAAAGATATTTTAAGTATAAGCGCCTCGACATCGCGCGTTCGTTAATTCAGAACGACGCAAACTTTGATAAGGATTACCGGAACAAAAGGAAATGAATATTGATGTAGAATACCTTAATCGTGAGAAAACACAAAACTTGCAGCGGTTTTTCGTGAAACTGTGCCCTTTAATAATAATTTTAGAGCTTGCAGCGTTACAGTATCAACAATTGTTTGAAATTGTAGTCATTATAATAATAATACCCTAGTTGCTGTAGAAGAATATGAGCGTAGTTATTAATAAATTATCAGTAAGACGGAAGTTAACAATAGCGGATGAGTTATGAATTATTGTTAACTTCAACAAGATGAAGTTATGTAGGAAGATATTAAACGCAATTTAATTTCCTTCATGGATTTGGCACGCAGCCAGCAAGATGTACTTAATCATTTTTTTTTTTACATCGTTTAAATGTTTACAGCATCCATTATGTTGCTGGTCGTATTTCAAGTCGTTTTCAACTAATTTGTGGTTGTTTCAGTGAGAGGGTGCTAAGTGCGGAGTAACAGTTGGTGGTACTCTAGCCCCAGCATCCGATGCAGAGCGTGACGGCCGGTGCTTGTCCGAGCCGGCGAGCGGGGCCATGCGCGAGGTAGGCGCTGCCCTGCCCCAGCATCTGGACAACCTTCATCAAGGACAACGCCTTGTCATAGATGACCACCTCCTTCTCCTCGCACCAGAGGGTAAGTTCTATAATATTTCCGCTTATTTGCGAAGTATGTCGAATGACAGTTTAGACTATGTGCTGATACAGTCATAACGAAATAATAAACTACGAAAGTAGGTGCTGGCATTGTTCAAATTTCCATACCGACGTCGATAAATTACGCCAGCCGCCCTTGAATTCCTACTCGTCTAATTAGATCCAAGTGCGATGAAATTCATCTCCATCTACACCCACACCTTTCGTGCATAGTTGCCAAATTAACTTGCTGAGCGGAATAGTTCAAACATTCGGGGCGTCTGATGTCCGATCGAGAATGTAGAGGATATTGGATCAAATACGAACTATGATAAAGACCTACAATGTCACCAGAATTGTAGAGACATTAATTACATTATGCCTCATGAACATAATATAATTAAATTCTTTCAAGTATTCATTTACAAGTTAACTGGATGATTCAGCTGGGGCTTCGTTCTGAACAAAAGCAGAGAAATAAACAGAAAGGAAAGATAATAATATACGAGTACAATTTTAATCTGAGTTGAACTGAACGAGAACCGCTGTTATTTCTCTGCATATTAATCAGTGGCGCCACTTGTGGTGACCCTGACACGTATAAACTTGAGCTTTTAGATGCATTCCCAACCACTGGCAATGACATACTTGGGTTGTTATAACTCTGAGATTATTTGTCATGTATGCCTAGGTCACTTATTATTTGATATTCTCCTCATTGTTCTGAATAATCAATAGCTGTATAATGAAAATACTCGCTAATTTTATACACTTTAGGAAACAAGAAATATTTTGAAGTATAAGAAATTAGAAGACCTAACTTTCATAATTGGTAGGTAACAATAAAAATCCATACATGGATTTGTAAAAAATAAGAAAAAATTATTATCCTTCAGATAAAACTTCTTTAGAGAGTTCTACAAGTAATTTTTTTGCAGAGCTGGAGAAGAAGATTCCTCTCGCAGCGCAGATCGACAACTGCGCAGAGCTGGAGGAGCTTCAGGAGTTGCTCCACTTCCCTGAAGAGGTTGCACTTCGGTTGGCTGACACCGAGTACCAATTATTCTACCAGGTACTCAGAACAATAATTCGTTATTTTCTTTTCTTAAAACTTTATTGTCTATAGGGAGACGTATTCTTTTAATGAGGTCGTTCAGAAAAACAAAACATCTTTCTGCATCCTCATACTTGAGACATTTCAAACTCAGTTGTCTGACTGCGTATCATTTTACTGATTTGCATGCATGTACGGGATGTAAGGCAAAATTATTACTTACCGCCTGCGAATAATAAAACTGGTTATTCTAGTCTATGAAAAATGTTAGGGAGAATTGCAGACATCTACCATGACACCCATGATGTGCACGTCGTAAGCGTCTGCACCCTTCACTTACCAAATTTGTCATCTGTATTATTTACAGATGATAAATAATATCAACGCGTATTTTCATGACAAATTTGTGTAATTTCAACCCCAATTACATTGATTCTATTCCATTCCAAATATACATCTGATGCTTCCATCAATGCAAAACAAAATTTGTGCACTGTCTAGCCGGAGGCCGCATGGCTCACCTAATTACGCGGATACAGACCAATAATTACACACCTACTTCCTTGCAACCCTAGAAACTACTGAAAATTGAGGTCAACGTCTTCTATCTGATCTATCTGATGTGTTCATCAATGCAAAACTAAATTCGTGCCCCGTCCTGCCGGTGGGCCGCATGACTCGCCTAATTACGCGCATACATACCAAGATTTCACACCTATTTCTCAAAAACCCTAAGAATTACGGACAACAAAACCGATCATAAGCAATACTGATCCCATCTGCTTCGATACTGCAATAATATAATTTGAAAATGACCAAAAATTAGCTCAAAAGGTGTTGTGTATCCATTAGACCCGGAGGGTGTCAGTAGAGGCTTATGGGTGTGTACCAATTTCCAAAGATGGCCCTTTATTGCTTTACTTGGATAGTCGCTTTATACTTTCAGCTAAATTTACCTCCCAAAAAATTGAAACACTGCTATGAACGATCGAATACTCATACGAGATTTTACACCTACGAATTACGGACATCAAAACAGATCATTAGCAATATTGATTTTGTCTGCTTCGATACTGCAGTAATATAATTACCTCAAATTATACCATCAAAAGCTGTAGTGCACCTATTAGATCTGGGGAGTGTCAGTAGAGGCTTATGGGTTTGCAGCGATTTCCAACAATGGCCCTTTATAACTCTACTAGGAGTGCATAGACAAAAATAGGGATTCTCATAGTGATTTTTGTGTGCTTTATCTTAAATTGACCTATGTGGTCTGGGCAGACCTTGACGAATTCTGACATTTTCAAACATGACAGACTTGTATCTGTTGTAGAAGGCAACGGCAGATACTTATATTTGAAGAAGCAACTGTTTCGCTCAGCAGTATTGTTTAGTTCGTGAATATTCATGAGAGAAACATTGATTCCTCAGTTTGTTCTATTTTTTAGTGGTTGTTATATATTTCTCTTTGATATTAATTACCATGTGTGTCATTGTGATGTATATCGTAATGTAACGCCATAATAGGTGTATTCCAATGAAATAATTGCAAATATGTTATTCAGATCCAAGCAAGTACATGCTGCATATTAAGAAATTATTTATACGTGTTATTCATGCAATTGTAGTGAATAAGCTCTTATTTATTGTAGTTCTGCTTTTTTTAAATCGATAAGTCAAAACTGACCTTAGTAAATATGGTGTATTCTCTGTGCCAAGTCAATCAAGCTAATTTTGATTTTTTTCCTACACTCACACACATAAGCACACACATTACACCCACACAGTCTATTCAATCATTTAGTGAATTATTCAGACTAAAATACACCTGTCAAGTCATAGAAAAACTTTTTCAAGCTACACAGCAATAGTACTCGGTAAAAAAGTGCTTCTTCAATCCCAATTAAATTCATTTCACTTCAATCCCAATGAATATTGATGTGTTAATTGATGCGAAACAAAATTTGTGCCTCGTCTAGCCGGTAGGCCGCATGGCTTGCCTAATTACACGGATGCAGATCTAAAATTTGATACCAACTTCCTAGCAACCCTAGAAATTATTGAAAATCAAGGACGTCTTTTATTTATATACTCTCGATATCAAAACTGATCATTAGCAATACGTTTCCGTCTGCTTCGATATTGCAATGATATAGCTTGAAAAGAACCAAAGGTTACCTAAAATTATACCAGCAACAGCTGCGGTGTATCTATTAACTCCGGGGGGTGTCAGTAGGGGCTTGTAAGTTGTAGCGATTTCCAACGATAGCCCTTTATCACTTTACTAGGATAGTCTTTTTTGGATCGTTACATTGACGAAAATAGGAATTTTCGTTGTGACATTTGTGTTAACTAAAAATGAAAGTTTGTTCAAGCTGCCTTTGTCACTTCGAAAGTACTTTTTCAACCCCAATTAAATTTATTCTAGTTAAATCCTAATGAATATTGATGTGTTAATATAATGCAAAACAAAATTCGTGCCTCGTGTAGCCGGTGAGCCGCATGGCTCGCCCAATTACACGGATGCAGATCAAAAATTTCACACCTTCTTCCTAGCAACCCTAGAAATTACCGAAAATTAAGTTCAACTTCTTTTATTTGTATACTCTCGATATCAAGACTGATCATAAGCACTACGTTTCCGTCTGTTTCGATATTGCAATGATATAGCTTGAAAATGCCCGGAGATTACCTAAAATTATACCAGCAACAGCTGCGGAGTATCTATTAGCTCCAGGGGGTGTCAGTAGGGGTTTATGGGCTTCTAGCGATTTCCAACAATAGCCCTTTATTACTTTACTAGGATAGTCCTTTTTGGAACGTTATGTAGACGGAAATAGGAGTTATCATAGTGACGTTTGTGTTAACACAAAATAAAAGTTTGTTGAAGTTGCCCTTGTTATTTAAAAAAATTTTTTTTCAACCCCAATTCAATTTATTTTGTTAAATCCTAATGAATATTGATGTGTTAATATAATGCATAACAAAATTCGTGCCCCGTCTAGCCGATGAGCTGCATGGCTCGCCCAATTACACGGATGCAGATCAAAAATTTCACACCCACTTCCTAGCAACCCTAGGAATTACCGAAAATTAAGTTCAACTGTATACTCTCGATATCAAGACTGATCATAAGCAATAGGACTCCGTCTGCTTCGGTACTGCAATGATATAGCTTAAAAATAACCGGAGGTTGCCTAAAATTATACCAGCAACAGCTGCGGTGTATCTATTAGCTCCGGGGGGTGTCAGTAGGGGCTTATAAGTTTGTAGCGATTTCCAACGATAGGCCTTTATTACTTTACTAGGATAGTCCTTTTTGGACCGGTACATAGACGGAAATAGGAGCTTTCATAATGACGTTTGTGTTCACTCAAAATAAAAGTTTGTTCAAATTGCCCTTGTCACTTTTAAAGTACTTCATCAACCCCAATTCAATTTATTCTAGTTAAATCCTAATGAATATTGATGTGTTAATATAATGCAAAACAAAATGTGTGCTGCGTCTAGCCGGTGGGTCGCATGGCTTGCCTAATTATACGGATGCAAATCAAAAATTTCGCACCTACTTCCTAGCAAACCTAGAAATTACCGAAAATTGAGATCAACGTCTTTTATCTGTATACTCTCGATATCAAGAATGATCATTGGCAATACGACTCCGTCTGCTTCGATACTGCAATGAAAATAATTGGAAATTACCTAAAATTATACCAGCAACAGCTGCGGTGTATCTATTAGCTCCGGGGGGTGTCAGTAGGGGCTTATGAGCTTGTAGCGATTTCCAACAATAGCCCTTTATTACTTCACTAGGATAGTCCTTTTAGATCGTTACATAGACGAAAATAGGAATTAAGGTCAACGTCTTTTATCTGTATATTCTCGATATCAAAAATGATTATAAGCAAAACGACTCCGTCTGCTTCGATACTGCTATGATATAGCTTGAAAATAACCGGAGGTTACCTAAAATTGTATTAGCAGAAGTGGAGTCTAGAGACAAGAAGCAGGAAATAATGAGCGCAAAAAGTATGCTGGGAAATAGACAAATATATATCGATAACGACTTGACGCTAGAAGAAAGGAGAATTCAAAAAGAGATTAGAAGCATAGCTAAAGAAGAAAATAATAAAGGAAAAAAAGTCAAGGTAGGCTATCAGAAAATAACGATTAATGACGAGGAATATAAGTGGGATAAAGAAGAAAATGCAGTAGCGTTCTCAAGAGAACGCATTAAATAGCTAACTAGCCAGAAATATTCGCCAATGGACAAATTTACGAAGACACCTGCAATGAAAACGGACAAGAATGGTAAACTCGAAAAAAAGGATATTTTATATTTGGGAACATGGAATGTTAGAGACACTTATACGGAGGGAGCGCTAAAAACCTTAATTAGCGAAATAAGGCGTTACAAATTAGATATAATAGCCCTACAAGAAACAAAACAGAAAGGAAACGAAATAATAAAGATAGAGGATTATACGTTTTTCAAAAGCTGAGGACAAAATCGAATGTTGGGCACAGGTTTCCTGGTTAACGAAAAATTAATGAAATCAGTGATAGAATTTAAACAAATATCAGATAGAATGTGCTATATCAGAATCAGAGGCAAACATAGGAGAGTGAGCCTTATAAACATACATGCACCATCAGAAGATAAGGAAGAAGAAGAAAAAAATGTGTATTATGAAAATATTGAGAGATTATATAATAGTATTCCCAGATATGACATTAAAATTATAATTGGGGACAGTAATGCAAAAATAGGCAAAGAAGAAAAGTATATACCGACCATTGGACGCCACAGTAAACACGACAATACTAACAAAATGGAGCAAGATTGATAGACTTAGCGATGGAGAAAAATATGGTAATCAGAAGCACGCAATTTGAACACAAAGAAATACATAAAGGAACATGGGTAGCACCAAATGGTGAGACAATAAACCAAATAGACCATATTTTAATAGAAGAGCAACACGCCAAATGTATTACCAATTGTAGAAGCTACCGAGGAGCAGATGCAGATTCTGACCACTTCTTAGTACGTGTAACATTGAAGCTAGGAATGCAAACGGATAAAAAAACAATCAAAAAATGTAGAAATGAGTTTGATTTCGTGAAACTACAGACAGAAGAAAAACAGAACCAATATGAGGAAGAAATAGCAAACTCCTTAGAAAGGGCAGGTAACTATGATACAATAGCAGACCAATGGAAGCACATAGAAGATGCAATAAGAAATGCGACCCAAAAGACACTAGCTAAGAAGGGGAAAGAAAAAGAAAAGAACTGGTATGATGAAGAGTGTAAACAATTAGTTGAAATTAGGAAAAAAGCAAGAGAGAACATGCTAACAAATAACACGGACGAAAACAGAAGGGTATATAGCGAAAAGAGGAAAAAAGTAAAACAAGTATGTCGACGCAAAAAAAGAGAGACTAATGAAAGAAATCTAAAAATGATAGAGGAGAAGTACAGAAACAAAGAAATTAGGAATTTCTACCAAGATGTGAAAAAAAACAAGAATAGGTTACCAAGAAAGCGCCCTCTACACCAGAAGCAAAAATGGAGAACTTATAGGAGATGAGAGAGGAAGAGCGGACAGATGGAAAGAATATTTCGAAGAACTGCTAAATGAAGGGTGCGAAGAAGTGATAACTCCAGAAGTACAAATGCAGTCGACATTAAAAGTAGAGCCTCCGACAATGACAGAATTGCAAAGCATAATGAAACGAATGAAGAACTACAAATGTCCAGGAGAAAATGAGATCAGAGCTGAATCGATTAAATATGGAGGAGAAAAGTTGCACACAGAAATACATACGTTAATTAAGAAAATCTGGGCAGAAGAAAAAATCCCAGAGAACTGGACTAGAGCTGTAATAAATCCGATATATAAAAAAGGTGACAAGACAGTCTGTGATAACTTCAGAGGAATAGCGTTGATAGACACAACATACAAAATATTAGCAACAGCCATAAAAGAGAAACTTGCCGTCTACGCAGAAAAAATCATCGGCGACTATCAGTTCGACTTCAGGAGCAATAGGTCAGTCACGGACCAAATATTCGTTATTAAGCAAGCACAAGCAAATTCTTACGAACATAATAAGCCTCTATTCGTAGCCTTTATCGATTTTAAACAGGCATATGATTCGATTAACAGAGAAAAACTATACATCGCGCTAGAAGAACTAAAAATACCTAGTAAAATAATAAATTTGATACAAAAGACCCTGGAGAAAACTGAAAACGTAGTGAGAGTAAGAAGCAGTACATCAAACCCATTTCAAGTAAATAGAGGTTTAAGACAGGGCGACCCCTTGTCAGCACTACTTTTCAACCTAGTACTCGAAAACATAATTAGAAAAAGCGGAATTAGTACCAAGGGAACTATATACAACAGTAATCACCAGTGCATTGCATATGTCGACGATGTGGCCATGATTGCTAAATCGAGAAAAGAACTGCAGAAAGTTATAAGAAAATTGCATCAAGAAGCAGCTAAAATGGGACTAAAAATTAATGAAGAGAAGTCGAAATACATGGGAATGAGCAACACCACGGATGAAACAGAAAATAAAAAATATTTAAATGTGGAAATTGAACCAACAAGGGAATTAAAGTTTGAAAAAGTTGAAAGATTTGTTTACCTGGGCGTAACTCTAACGCAAAATCAAAACAGCAATGAAGAAGTTGAAGCAAGAATTTTAAGGGGAAACAAAACAGCAGGATGCCTAATTAACATACTTAGATCAAAACAAATATCGCTAAGAACTAAAGTTAGAATATACCAGACCGTAATACGACCATCAACCATCTACGCCTGTGAAACCTGGATACTAAATAAAAAGGAACAAGAGAAAATTGAAAGATGGGAGAGAAAAATTTTACGAAGAATATATGGGGGACGCAAAGTAGGAGGGATATGGGAAAGAAGATCCAATGAAGAGGTAATGAGTTTGTATGGAGAACCTAGTATAATACAAGTAATAAAAGCACAAAGACTACGATGGTTAGGGCACATACAGAGACTACCACAAGAGAGAGCAACGAAGATTATGCTACGAGCAGGTTTAATAGGCACAAGGCAGACCAAGAAGAAAGTGGTTTGAGGCAGTGAAAGAAGACATTAAAAATCTAAGTGTAAAAAACTGGACTGAAACAGCAAAAAACAGGAACAAATGGAAAGAAATAGTGAATCAAGCCCTAGGCCTAAAAGGCCTGTAGCGCTAATATATATATATATATATATATATATATATATATATATATATATATATATATATATATATATATATATATATATATATATATATATATATATATATATATATATGTATATATATACCTAAAATTATACCAGCAACAGCTGCGGTATATATCTATTGGCTTCGGGGGGTGTCAGTAGGGGCTTATTGGCGTGTACTGATATCCAACGATGGTATTTTTTTACGAAAGGAGAGCAAAAACAGCATGTCAAAATGACTCTAAGTCGGATTAAGAGTAAAAGATGGATTTTATTTAGCGGTAGATTGATTTGGCAAAACTACGTTCGAAGACTTAGTAAAAGCTTAGTAATTGTAGTATTCCGGATATATCTAACAGTAGATGAGTCGAATAAATTAACTAGCGCGTGTGGTTGAAGAGATGATTAGGCTGAATGCTCGTACAGTGTACAAATATAGGTATTCTAAGATACGTACTTATAGTATTTATGGGGCTCAAAATAGTTCTGCTCTCCTCCGTCGATGTCTCCACTACCCTTAAGCCTTTCTGACCACTTCTGTCCTGTTTGCAGACAGTAAACGATCACTTATAATTTTTTGTCACTGTTAGCATAAAAGTAAGGGGCAAATATTTTGTGTTGATGGCATATACTTACATACAAATCGAGCGAAACTCAAAAGAGCGTACTATTCAATATAACAAAATACATTTTTTTTCACACGCGTATTGCATTAGAATTCTGCTTGCACAGAACAGTACTGTTAAATTCAAGAACACCTTGAGATACTTTATTGAAATAAATGTGAGAGAGACGTTTCGGATATCATATCCGAAATAGAATTGCTCATGTTTAATAGAGCACATAATTTGAAATAAATGAGCAAATGCATAACCATGAACTTATAATAGATGGAAAATTGAGTTGAATATGTATTTTGATGAGTAAAATGTTTTTCAGGTTCCCCCAATCGATTACCTACGTCAGGTGACCGTAGATTTGGGGGGAGCCGCAGGTACGCCTGCCGAAAGCTTGCCTGGCAACTCTTCCAGCAGATCATCAGTAGCAACTCTCATCAAGAGATTCAACGAGGTATGCTAATCGTATTATGAACTAAGCCATGTACCAATCGCGATCGAATGTTCCATTGTAGTAGTGAACCCGCAGCTTGACCATTTGCTGATTGCCACAAGAGCCACAAACTAATTTTCGTGGCTATTGTCCGA
The DNA here is from genome assembly GCA_963989225.1 of Dromius quadrimaculatus. Taxonomy (NCBI): domain Eukaryota; kingdom Metazoa; phylum Arthropoda; class Insecta; order Coleoptera; family Carabidae; genus Dromius; species Dromius quadrimaculatus. The sequence goes on along the minus strand of OZ022324.1, from coordinate 68,401,784 downwards.
TTCTGTGTGATTAATAATTAACATAGAATATTATTCTGTTATAGGAGAGTTATCATTTCAAAATTCAATTTTATTACTTCCTGTCTTTCCGACGTACTTTTAATGCGCGTTTTAATACTCATTACTTTTTGCAGTCTTTATTTGAATGAGAATTGTTTTATCTCATGATAGTTATCAGGTAGACGAAAACATTTAGCATTAAACAATATGACATTAGAGCAGCAAACTTCACGTGCTCTATTTATATCTATTTGTGTAGGTGAGTGCATGGGTGACTCACCTAATAATTACTCAACCAACGCACGAAACTCGCAAAGCGGTGCTATCATGTGTCCTAAGGGTGGCGCTGTGTTCCTGGAACATTGGCAACTTCAATGGAGCCATGGAGATTATTGCCGGACTCAAGTAAGTACTTCTGTGTGCTTATAACCGTGTATTCAACTGTGAATATGTGCGCATTATAGTCTAACGACTTGATTGTTTTACAAAGACTCCAGATTTGTAAATGGATATTAAATGTTAATAGGCATCTTGGCTCTCACCTAAGCGGAAGTGAGGCAGGGGTTTCTTTCGGCCTCCAGCGGAGATTTGGAGTGTTGTAGGCCGGCGGAAACTACTTGCTTCCTAACCGCATGCTTCATCCGTTGTGCCATCTATTATTAAAATAATGCAACTACACTTCTAATAATTCAAATTATCAATTTTTTATGTGAACTATCTGCAGGTCGAACAAACTCAAGCCATTCTGGCTGTCCATCACAGAGAAAGAATCACTTCCGGTGTTGGACTTCCTATCAGCAGCATTATTATCGGCAGAGTATGACAGGGCTCTCAGCCGCGCGGCCGGCATGGCCGAATGCCGGGTGGTGCCATTTTTTGGCGCGTTTCTTCGTGAATTGCGGGAAATCTTGGCAACATCACCGTCGCTTGTTACCCTGGAACAAGTGGCACCGGAATCATCACCACCGCCTACATCCATCGGCAAACCCGAGCCCACAACTCGCCGCGAACGTGATCGTGATCATGCGCAGCAGCACCGACAAGTGGTGAGAATTATAGTTGTCAATTTTCAAATCAAAGTCTTGACCATCTTCAGGAGCAAAAATAATGATTAAATTTTACATGCTCCTGATGATAGCCAAGTTGTGCTTATTGATATGACATTTACTTTTGAAAGAAGGGATCGATAATTTCTTTGAACGTTTGTGTCTAGTTCATTTCCGACTACAACGGCGAGGATCATTACTTCACACGTATTGGTCCCGGAGGCCTCATAAACATTGAGAAAATCTACCGAACTCAAGCTGTCATGGACCATATCTCCCTGTTTCATCAGCACTACCATTCTAGAAATCGAATGTCGCCCACTACAAATCTCATCGATTACTTGAGGTATGAAATAGTGAGAGTTAAACTATGCATTCTTGTGTATTCAATCATTTGATGATTGAAAGGATATACGGCTGCATCTTGCATCTTATGTCAGAAACCCCAAGAATTACTGACACATGCTATGATATAATTCGAAAATAACTAAAGATTACTTCGAATCATATCAATAATAGCTGTGGTGTACCTATTAGATCCAGAGGGTGTCAGTAGAGGCTTATAGGCGTGTACTGATTCCCAAAAATGGCCCTTTATCACTCTGCTTGAATGGTCGCTCTATATTTTTCCTCTCAAACAGTAAGAACACTCCTATAAACTTCCCGATAATCTTTTTTGGATCGTTTTCAGAGTGACTTTGTGTCAACTCAAAATAAAAGTTCGCTCAAGTTGCCCTTATTACATTAAAAGTACTTTTTCAACTCCAATTGGATTCATTCTACTTCAATCCCAATGGACATCTGATGTGTTCATAATTGTGCAACAAAATTCGTGCCCCGTCTAGCCGGAGGGTCTCATGACCAGCCTTATTACGCACATACAAACCAAGACAACACACCTACTTTCCAAAAGCCCTGATAATTACTGACACTAAAACCGATCATAAGTAATACTGACTCCGTCTACTGCAATGATATAAAATAGCTGTGGTGTACCTATTAGATTCGGGAATGTCAGTAGAGGCTTATAGACGTGTACTGATTTCCAATAATGGTCCTCTATTACTCTACTAGGGTGATCGCTTTATACTTTGAACGGAACAAGCAATAGGAATACTGCTATAAACGATCCGAAGTAGAAATTTTCGGAGTGACATTTGTGTTAACTCAAAATAAAAGTTTGCTCAAGCTGCTCTTGTCACATTAGAAGTACTTGAAGTACATTCGTTCCAGGATCGTCTTGGCCGTCCACGTTTTCTTCTTCCTGGGGGATACCAATAATATATTCTCTTCGGCCATCGATTTTCTGGCATTCTCATAAGGTGTCCAAACCATTCCAGACCTCTCAATTCTATCCTGTCAATGACAGTTTCATTTGCCTGCCTTTGATTTCTAATATCTTCATTTCGTATTCGTTGCAGTCTTGATATTCTAGCACTCCGTCTTAGATAGTCCATTTCTACTGCTTGTATCCTCCGTTTCATTTCCGCATTAATGACCTATACGTCACTTCCATATAAAAGGACAGATTCTACCAATACTTTCCCTAATCTTTTTTTGTATTTTTAGAAATGTATTCTATGCTTTATTTCTCCTTCTCCAATTCCATTTTTATTTACTATGGCTCCTAGATATTTGAATTCATTTCTATATCATCCTTTATTGGTACTTCGAATTTTGTTTCACTGTTCACTACCAGATATTCGTTTTTTTGTAAGTTTACTTGCATACCCCATTTTTGGTATTCATTATATGGTCTTCTCAACATAAACTCGAGGTCAAAAGCATCTTGAGCCATCAGGACTTGGTCGTCTGCGAAATCCAGTGTGTATAAATGATGTTCGTTAATAGATATGCCCATACCCCCGCAGTTATGTGTCCAGTTCCGTAGCACGTTTTCTAAATAAATATTGAATAGCAATAGGGACAGACTACACCCTTGTCGAAGTTTTTTAGTTGTAGTGATAGGTCCAGATAATTTTTTCCCGCTTTTAATGTGAGTTGTATTATTGTTATATAATTCTTTAATGATAGCAAGCAGATGTTTATTTATGTCTACTTGAGTCAGAGCTTCCCAGAGTTTGTTTTGTGGTATGGAGTCATATGCTGTTTCGACATCTATAAAGGCCAGATGGATTTCTTCTCTTGTAGCAATTTTCTTTTCTAAAGTCTGTTGTAATATAATTAGATAAACTGTACACTAATCCCAATGAACATCTTATGTGTTCATTAATGCGAAACCAAATTCGTGCCTTGTCCAGCCGGAGGGCTGCATGACTCGCCTAATTACATACATACAGACCAAAATATCATACCTGATAATTACTGACACCAAAACCGATCATAAGTAATATTGATTCCGCCTGCTTCGATACTGCAATCGTATAATTTGAAAATAGCCGAAGATTACCTCAAAATATACCATCAAAAGATGTGGTGTACCCATTAGATCCGAGGGGTGTCAGTAGAGGCTTCTGGGAGTGTACTGATCTCTAACAATAGCCCTTTATGACTCTACTAAGAGGGTCGCTTAATACTTTGAACGAAACAAGCCCCCTAAATAATAGGAGCACTGCTATAAACATTTCAGTAATCCTTTTTTGGCCGTTACTTAGACGAAAATAGGAATTTTTAGAGTGACATTTGTGTTAACTCAAAATAAAAATTTATTCAAGCTGCGTTTGTCACATTAGAGGAATTCAACTCCAACCCACGTGAACATCTAATTACGCGCATACAGACCAAAAACCCCAATAAAAACTGATACCAAAAGTGATCATAAGCAATATTGATTCCGTCTGCCTCGATACTGCAATGGTATAATTCGAAAATAATTTAAGATTAACTTGAATCATATTATTAAAAGCTGTGGTGTATCCATTAGATCCAAGAAGTGTCAGTAGAGGCTTATGGGCGTGTACTGTTTTTCAACAATGGCCCTTTATTACTCTACTAAGAGATTCGCTTCATACTTTGAATGATACAAACCCTCTAAACAATAGGAACACTGCTATAAATGTTCCAGTAATCCTTTTTGGGCCGTTACTTAGACGAAAATAGGAATTTTTAAGGGAGACATTTGTGCTAACTGAAAATAGAAGCTTATTCAATCATAATCAAATAAGTTCTACTGTAATCCCAATAAACATCTGATCTGTTCAAAATTCATGCCTCGTCTAGCCGATTGGCCGCATGACTCGCCTAATTACGCGCATACAGACCAAAATATCACACCTACTTCCCAGAAATCCTGATAATTATTGACACCAAAACCAATCATAATAAGCAATATTGATTCCGTCTGCTTCAATACTGCAATGGTATAATTCGAAATTAACTGAAGAATATCTCAAATCATATCATTGAAAGCTGTGGTGTACTAATTAGATCCTAGGAGTGTCAGTAGAGGCTTATGGGCGTGTACTGATTTCCAACAATGGCTCTTTATTACTCTACTAGGATAATCGCTTCATACTTTGAACGGAACAAACCTCTAAACAATAGGAACATTTCTATAAACATTCTGGTAATCCTCTTTGGACCATCACTTAGATGAAAATAGGAATATTCAGAGTGACATTTGTGTTAACTCGAAATAAGAGTTCGCTCAAGCCTTGTCACATTAGAAGTACTTTTTCGGCCCCAATTGAATGACTTGTACTCTTATCCCAATAAACATCTGATGTGTCAATGAACGCAAAACAAAAATTGAGCCCTGTCTAGCCGAAGGGCCGCATGACTCGCCTAATTACGCGTATACAGGCCGAAATATCACACCTACTTCCCAGAAACCCCTATAATTACATCCAAACCGATCATAAGCAATATTGATTCCGCCTGCTTCGATACTGCAATATTATTATTTGAAAATAACTAAAAATTATCTCAAATTATATCATCAAAGCTGCTGTGTGCCCATTACGGTTGTTAAGAAGAGAGTGGGGTCAAGCTGTGGTGGGAACCCTGCTCTATGCTAAATACATGGGATAAACATCCATTGCCAACTTCAAATAAACAAAATTTCAATGATTAAAACTAATGGAAATGTTTGTTTTCGGTTGAAAATACATGATTTTGGATAATTTGGTTCTTTATTCTATCTTTTTAAAGAGCTTCCATCCGTTGAAATATTCTTTTTTCATATTTTAACAATGCCACAATATGATATGTATAGTCCGCAACGCTGTAGACTTTTGGAAGTATTTTTGACATCTGACGTTTAGTAGTGGTACTGCGTTTCATAACCAAACAAATTTATTGATGATAAATCTACATCAAAAAAATAGTATCGATGGAAGAATAAATGGGTTACTCAATCAGTGTACTGTCAAGTGAGGGAAATGATAAAAAATCTTGTTTATTCTAATCACACACACTCTTCCCATTTCATCTCATGCGGCGACGTTGCCAAGCGTATGATAACTTACTAAATTTTAGTATCTTTTGTACAATTTTTTTGAGTAATAATTCAATTTTCTCTGAAACTATAAACAAGACTTTTTTGAAACTTGGTACACATGTTTATAAGACTTTTGTAGATATTTTGACGATTTTTTGTAATGTTGTCATTTCGGGTAGTCGAGATAATGACGTATAAATCAATGTGAAACACGTCGCGTGCATTAACGCAATGTAATAACATGTCACCGAACAGCAACTTTGACATTTTTTATCTCGATAACTAGAAACAAGATTGAGTTCAAACTTTGCCAGAATATTCCTCACTAAACAAATAATATACTGTAAAAATTTGAATAAATTTTCATATATTTTGATTTCTTTCTCAATAACCTTAAATCCGGAGAGTGTCAGTACAGGCTTTTAGGCTTATAGCTATTTTCAATAATGGCCCTTTATCACTCTACAAGGATAGTTGCTTCATACTTTGAACTAAACGTATCTCCCAAACAATAGTAACACTGCTATGAACGTTCCGATACTTAAACGAGACCATACTTATACGAGAATAGAAATTTTCATGGCGATTTAAAATAGAAGTTTGTTCATTTTGCTCCTGTCACATTAGAATTACTTCTTGTACCCCAATTTTTATTCTACTCTAATCCCAATGAACATTTGATGTGTTCTTCGATGCAAAACAAAATTCGTGCCTCGTTTAGCCGGTGGTCCGCATGACTCACCTAATTGCGTGAATACAGAACTGAATTTTTACGTCTTTTATCTGTATATTCTTGATACCAAAACTGATCAAAAGCAATACTGATTCCGTCTGCTTCAACACTGCAATAATATAATTCGAATATAACTGAAGATTACCTCAAATTATACCATCAAAAGCTGTGGTGTATTCATTAGATCCAAGAGGGTGTCAGTAGAGGCTTATGGGCGTGTACCGGTTCCCAACGATGGCCCTTTACTACCATAATAGGTTGGTCATAAAATGCCGCACGCTTCGTACTTACTTGCCAAACAATAGAAACACTGCTTAAACGTTCCGATAATCCTTTTTGGACCGTTCTTCTTGTCCTATCAGAATCAAGCGCCGCTGTGGTATGATCCTCCAGTCATTAAATTTATGAGGCCATGTATTTTTGCAGATCTGCCGCTCCGTCGCCGGAAAACCATAGGGTTGTCCACAAAACTATTCCAGAAAAAGCAGAACTTGATTCTGAATACGAAATTGAGGTTGATACCTATCACCCGGTGCAACCTTTACCATATGATCATGGTATTAGTTTTGTATCTTTGGTATCTTCTCATACCAAAATTGATCAACACATCATGCAGGTAATGATTAATTCCAAACCTAAAACTAGTGTCCCTAATAAAAATGTCTTGTTTTGTATCACAGATCTTACATCACGGAAGTACAGTGGTGTTGTGGGAGGGGCTCGATGGACCAACAACTATGACAAACAAGGGAATTTTGCTGTATATGCGGCTGGACCGATCATGCAGCACATTGACGTGGGTCCGACCAAGTTGGAGCGGACTAAAAGTTGGTTCAAATACTGATATGGACTCCACGTCACCCGACTACAATTTGGCCTTCAATCCCGAGGAAACCCTTGCACCTGGACTTCTAACTAAACTCGCCCTGCAGGCAGCTGGCGAATCATCCACGGGAACTACGCTTGATGATGGGTATGTCGTTTTTTTCTAAAACATGTTATTTTATTAATTTGTTGATTGTTACAGTTTCCTTGATCTCATGATTGTAAAAGAGGTGTTTCTGGGAGTGAGGGACGCCGATAGAGAGCAAGAATTTCTGCAAACGTGTCGCAGATTTGGTTTGGACAACATGCCCAGTAAAGAATGTTGCTTGACAATTCTATACGGCTACGGATTGAGCGATAATAGATTCCTATACATTATTTGTCCTCCAGTTCTATGCAGGTACTGGAAACTTGAGTAATTTAAAAAAGCGTTTTTAAGCATATCGTTGCAGGTTATGGTTCACTGGGTTATGCTGGCTAGTGCGGGCGCTTGGCCGACAGAGGAAACTATCAGATCGGCGTATTTTTTGGCTGAGAGAACAATACATGCAACTGTATCACGAAGATGGATATTGCTGCGGACCACTTGCTGCCGATGCCATAAGGGTATCTATTAAAAATTATCTATTATATTATTGTTATTGAATTCATAATTTCATAGGCTTTCGGTGGTCGTGATTGGTCTTTAGCTGGGATGACACAAACTGGAGTACAGGCGGGAGAAGCATCAGGTGCCTTAAGAAGAGAAGTTTCAATGAAAATCAAAAAGAAACAATTGTTAAGTAATCAAACTTTCAAGGATCGAAGTTTGCGTAGTCAATTTGTAGAACCTGTAACAATGTGCATGGAGAGTAGCTATTGGCGGAACCCCACGCAGCATCGCCAATCAACACCTACCACATTTTTGGAACACCAGTCAGATGTTGCTAGGCATCATAGTCTTGGACAATTGACGTACGTGCAACCCAAATTTGAAAGGTTCATATCCTAATATAAATAACTGAATTACTATAATTTTATACTCTATTAATAATTTTTTTCTGAACTCAGAGAGAGGCACGGTTCGACAGAACATTTGTGGCATGGAAGACATCCAAGAGTTGGTTCCATATTGTACGATACACAATTAGAGTTTCTTGATTTCGTCACCCTTTTCCGATCTTTCAGGTAGGAATTTTTTTTTTTTGTATATATATAACAGCATTTTTAATTGGAATAGTAACCCAAATGGGCGTGGCACTTGCTATTGTAGTGCAGGTTGCCTGTAATGCTTCGAAAATATCAAAACTCAAACGCTAAATGAAAAATACATGAAAATATCTTACGACTAAATACTAGGTGCCGGATATGTATTTTGGGTGGTGGGCCGCATGACTCGCCTAATTTCTCAGATACAGACCAAGATTTCACACCTTCTTTCTAAAAACCCCAAGAATTACTGACATTAAAACCAATCATAAGCAATACTGATTCCGTCTGCTTCAATACTAGTCCAGTCGACATGTACTTTGGGATCGGAAAAAATGCGAACTTAATGAAACTTTGGTATGTTGTTTTTAATCACCCAATAGTGTTATTTTCATGTTTTTCGACCAAAATTTCGCGAAGCAATTTCCAGGGGCAAGAAAAACCATGAAATTTTGGCATTTTTTTCAGTTTTTGCTCTATAACTTTTTCCTCTTCATTCCTACGCCTCAAATCATCGAATTCAATTTCGTAGAGCATTGAATTTCCGATAAGTTTGACTGTTAAAACTTCTTCGTAGACCCACTAAGTTCCAAGATAGAGCACTTTAGAAAAGTGAAAAATTCCCGAAAATCTTAAGAAACATCAAAGATGAAAGTTTTCGCTAGATATCTTTTATTTTTCAATATTTTTCATGGTATCGTAATACTTAGTTGCATTCTGACACATGAATTAATCAATCATCCAATCAATCGTACCCTCTTCTCCATCTTTCAACTTATGCCCATGTGAGGCGCACACGAATCGGCACCAAATACATGAAGTCGGCACCATTGCTAAGCCGATTAGCGCGGAGCGAACATGAACTCGGCACTGTCAATTTTGAATGAGCCCACGATCACTCTGCAAGATTCTATTTTATAAGTGAGTACAATTTTGAAATAACTCATGTTGGGCTTAAATACAGTCTATAACAATGATCGTAGGCTAACAATGATTATAGACTAGCTCGCTACTAGGGTTTTTTTTAGATATCAATAAAATTTAAAATATGGGAGCTATGCAATTGAAACCTTATATTATGACTAATAAGGCCACTATTGACATCATATCTTATCTAGTCCTAACCAAAGTAATGAGGGTTTAAAAAACGACGAAGTTCTTCGAGAGAAGATAGGTAGTGGCTCTTGCGCTTGGCTCGTCTTGGCGAGGGCACTACCGTACTTCCAGATATGGAGGCGTAGGTAGGCAGGACAGGGGGTAGGTTGTTGCCTGATTTTTGCGTCAGAATGGAACTAGGTACTGTAATACCATGAAAAATATTAAAAAATAAAAGATGTTTAGCGAAAACCTCTATTTTTGATGTTTTTCAAGGTTTTCATGAACTTTTCACTTTTTTGAAGTGTTGTATCTTGGAACTTAGTGGGTCTACAAACAAGTTTCACAAGTCAAACTGATTATAAATTTAATGGTCTACGAAATTGAACTTGAAGATCTAAGGCGTAGGAATGAAGGGAAAAAAGTTACAAGGCAAAAACTGAAAAAAGTGTCAAAATTTCTTAGTTTTTTCCTCCCCCTAAAAATTTCTCTGCGAAATTTTGGTCGGAGAACATGGAAATTACACTGTTGGGTGATCAATAACAACATACTAAAGTTTCATCAAGTTCGCATTTTTTCCTAATCACCCCCTATTTTTTCGACGTGCCGACTGGACTATACTGCAATAATATAATTTCAAAATAACCAAAGATTACCTCATCAAAGCTGTGGTGTACCTTTTAGCGCACATTAGAAGTACTGCTTCAACCTCAATTAGATAAATTCTACTCTAATCCTAATAAACATCTGATGCGTCCATCAATGCAAAACAAAATTCGTGCCCTGTCTAGCCGGAGGGCCGCATGACTCGCCTACTTACGCGCATACAGACCAAGATATCACACCTATTTTCCATAAACCCTAATAATTATTGATACCAAAACCGATCGTAAGTAATACTGACTCCGTCTGCTTCGATACTGCAATAATATAATTTGAAAATGATCGAAAATTGGCTCAAAAGGTGTTGCGTAACCATTAGATCCAGAGGGTGTCAGTAGAGGCTTATGTGTGTGTCCCAATCTCCAACGATGGCCCTTTATTGCTCTACTAGGATAGTCGCTTTATACTTTGAACTAAATGTACCTCCTGAACAATAGAAACACTGCTGTAAGCGTTCCAATACTCATGCAAGACCGTACTTATACAAGAATAGGAATTTTTAGAGTGACATTCAACTCAAAATAAAATTTCACTCTAATCCTAATAAAAATCTGATATGTTCATCAATGCAAAACAAAATTTGTGCCCTGTCTAGCCGGAAGACCGCATGACTTGCCTAATTACGCGCATACAGACCAAGATATCACACCTATTTTCCAGTAATCTCAATACTTACTGCCACCAAAACCGATTATAAGCAATGATTGTTCCATCTGCTTCGATACTGCAATAATATAATTTGAAAATGACTAAAAATCAGCTCAAAAGTTGTTGTGTACCCATTAGATCCGGAGGGTGTCAGTAGAGGATTATGGGTATATACCAATTTCCAAAGATGGCACTTTATTGCTCTACCAGGAAAGTCGTCTTATACTTTCAACTAAACTTTCCTCTCAAACAAAGGGAACACTGCTTTAAACGTTCCAATACTTATACAAGACCGTACTAATACGAAAATAGGGATTATCAGAGTGACATTTGACTCAAAATATAATTCTTCTCTAATCCTAATGAATATCTGATATGTTCATCAATGCAAAACAAAATTCGTGCCCTGTCTAGCCGAAGGACCACATGACTCGCCTAATTACGCGCATACAGATCAAGATATCACACCTATTTTCCAGAAATCTTAATACTTACTGACACCAAAACCGATTATAAGCAATACTGATTCCGTCTGCTTCAATACTGCAATAATATCATTTGGAAGTAACCGAAAATAAACCTAAAATACACCTATAAAGATGTTGTGTACCCCCTAGATCCGGAGGGTGTCAATAGAGGCTTATGGGATTGTGCCGATTTTCATCTCATATTTTGAACAAAACTTGCTTCTCAATCAATAGGAACACTGCTATGAAAGTTCCAATACTAATACGAGACCGTACTTAAACGAGAATAGGAATTTTCAGGACGACATTTGTGTTAACTTAAAGTAGAAGTCAATTAAATATATTCTACTCTAATCCCAATGAACATTTGATGTGTTTATCAATGAAAAACAAAATTCGTGCCCTGTTTAGCCGATGGTCCGCTGACTCACCTAATTACGTGAATACAGACCAAGATTTCATCCTGAGAGTTACTGGATTTCTAGGCCTTTTATTTGTATACTTCCGGCACCAAAACCGATCATAAGCAATACTGATTCTGTCTGCTTCGATACCGCAATGATATAACTCGAAAATAACCAAAGATTACCTCAAATTATACCATCAAAAAATACGGGAGGTCTCAGTAGAGGCTAATGGGCGTGTACTGATTTCCAATGATGGCCCTTCAAAACAAATCATAAGTAAATACTGATTCCGTCTGCTTGAATAAATGACAATGAAAAATACATAGAAATACTTCTAAACAATTCACCATACAATTTTTGTATTCAAATTTGAGAATGAAAAATGAAAAATAAACAAAAATATGTCTTCTAATTCCAGTTTATTGATAAGAAAAGATCTACGTGATCTATTCGAACAATTAGCGATCTCTTATCGAAGTATTGCTGTAAGTGCATCACCTTCCAAAGTCAATGGCGTCAAGAGTTCTGTCAATGGGAATGTTAATAAGCGGCCTCACAAAATAGGTAAGGAAAAAAATCCCAAAAATATATTTTGATTCTCTGGTGAGGATGTCTTACCCCGTTTCTATCCTCATACCTCACAAATCAGTAGTTATATTCACCGGTTCGAGCACAGTTTTTCTGGCAGTCACAAATCCTGCAAGGAAAAAAAAATGATTTACAACACATTCACTTACCGAATCAAAATTAATTGGTCATGAGCAAATAATTGTACAAGTTGATTATGTGTGAATTGTTTTCCAACATTTTCGGATTAGCTGGGCGTGAATTTCACGGCAGGAATGAAATCTATTGGAACATTTATCCAATGAACACTATAATTTGCGCACAATATGTTTTGTATTTTATAGATACCTGTTGATAAATCAACGTCCAGCAAGCCCGAAAATATTGGCATACAGATGTCTTTTCCATAAATTCTGCACACAATAAAAGTATTCAAACTAATAAAAATCGCTCACTGTTTGCTAGGGTGCACTTTGAAAAGCCCACAAGCTAAGCATATCATAAGTACAATCCTGGGCGGTATATGTAGAGTCCATTTCAGCGTATCCCCATGTCATACGACTCGCAGTTGAATTGAATTTGTCGCATTATAAAAAATATTTCGTGAAACTAGATTGTCGGGATATTTGCGGTCATTACATTTTTTTTATTGAACAGGGAGGGCGGTGTCCTCAAGCCCTTTTGCAGTTTTCACAACTACTCGTTTACAAGGGGAAACCATCTGAAACTTATTTCAAAGTTAGAAAAGTAAATGAAATCGCAAAAAAAAAAACACACAGCAGAAATCTTGCTGAAATTGCGACTGCGCACGTTCCGTTATGACGTAAGCAGCCATAAATGCTGTGTTCAAACCGGGGATACATACTACTACATTTTCAATCATAACGGACAAATGGCGTCGTTTCAATGAGGACAAAATTTGTTTTTGAAGTATGAATGAGGTGTTTTTTTTTTTCATTTATCCTTCTTTCACGCAGCAGCGGACAAACAGTTTATGAATAGATGAATGTTGAATATAATAATAATATAAAAGTGTCTTCAATTATCAATAAATTGATTTTAAGGACTTCTAACAAGAAACAGTCGACAAGAACTAGAAGGAGGGGTTATAAACTCACAAAAAAAGATTTACGATGCAATAGCAGCAGCCAGTATATTCACAAACTGTGCTGGTATAGATACAAATAATTCACAAGTAATAACAATATCAACTTTCACTAAATTTCTTGAAACACGACAAATGGAAATTTGGTCAGAAGAAGATGTGAAGACTTTAATACATGTAAGTTATTAAAGTTTCACTGAGTTTCATTGAGTTGATGAAATTTATTTCCAGCGCCATGAACCTGACCCTTTACTGCGCTCACAAAACTGTTTGTCATTTGAAGGATTTGCTCGATATTTAATGGATAAAGACAATTATGCGTTTGTAAATGAACGACAAATACCAAATGAAAATAATATGACACAACCCATGTCGCAGTATTACATTGCGTCTTCACATAATACTTATTTGACAGGTCATCAGCTGAAAGGGGAGTCTTCGGTAGAGTTATACAGTCAGGTCAGCTCAAATTAATCACACAGCAAATAATATCAACTTAAAGTTGTACGTTTAAAGGTTCTTCTGACTGGATGTCGATGCGTCGAGCTTGATTGTTGGGATGGTGATGATGGTTATCCATTAATATACCATGGCCACACTTTCACCACCAAAATACCATTCAGTGCTGTGGTGGAAACAATTGATCGGAATGCATTTGTTACATCCCCATATCCGATTATACTTTCGATAGAAAATCATTGTTCTTTGCAACAACAAACTAGGATGGCGCATATATTTCAGGTAATATCACCAAAAAGCATGTCAATTGAGAAAATTAACCCTTCGTTAGTGTTGTGGGGTCCCATTAACTCTATTTCCAATTGTAAAATCAATTTAAGACAAACAAGTGATTTCTTTTTCTCAGTAGCTTAGGATTATACTTGAACAAAGAGAACAGACTTATATACAACCATGTATAAACTTTCAATTGAGCATCAGACTTGCTGGAAGTTGGTTGGGGTATGATATACCCCGGTACACTTTTAAAGTAACTTCTTATGTAGATGTAGAAAAGCCCTATGTACATTTTTCTTTGATATTCCATCCCAATAATTTATTGTGTAATTATTCCTAAAATATGAACCCACATCTCACTGCAATGCTAAGCCCTGGGTCAGTCAGAAATTAGTGTTATTGCCATATATTAACGATTTGTGTCTGAATGAGGGCTCTAATCGAAAAAATTTATATAAAGTACTGCAACTATTTTCAAAAAATAATATAGGTTTATTTGAAAGAAAATTTAGATTCACGACCCCAATTTTGAGATTTCGATACAATTATATGAAAAAATTACTTGCTTTGTCAACTCGAAATTAAGGCTGTCAATCGAAAAAATCTTTCAAGTAAGGTCATATTATTTTCAAAAAATAATTCAACTCTGTCATTTACAATTTTTTGATTACGGTTCTGGTTCAGTCAGAAATCCGTATTATTGCCATAATTCGCTGGTTTCTGTCAAAATTAGGGCTCCAATCAAAAAATGTTATATGAAAGACCCTAATTATTTTCGAAAAAAAACATGGATTTACTTGAAAGTTTTTTTCGATTTACTGCAATTTTATTAAAATTTGGAGTATAGTTCCACAAGAGGCTAGTAGATGGCAGCATCTAGCACGTTTTGAGACGATACAAAATTATTCCTCGATTTTCTGCAAATTGTCAACTTTTATCGGAAAATATTTAAAGTATTCGAACCTACAATTTCAATTTCTGTCGATGACATTCTAAATTTAAAACTATATTACGTTATACAATAAGTTATTTCTTATTTTGGTATTTTTTAAGGCCAATGTAGCCAAATGACAAAAGACAAGCAGAAGATGTTCTGTTTGTCCTAGAAACAAAGATAGAATAGTAAATTGTGCAACAAGTGCGATAAGTTGTCGATTGCCCACGAAAGCGAAGTTGGGCGTACACGAACGAAGCAAGTGCGTTCATTCGCTCAAGTGGGTAATTGACAACACCGCACGAGTTGCAGATACTATTTTTTATTACGAATGCGGGATAAGTACCATTTTGCGCTAATTTTTCTAAGCGGTAAATGATTTGCGTGCGACAAGATTACTTGTCACACGCTAATTATACTTGGCGCACTCAAAAGTCAAAGAGCCTTTTACTGCCCAGAAAAACGTGCGCAAAATAGTGCTAATGTATTAAAAAGACATTTAATGCTTGTAAGCGATGTAGAATTCCACTGTGCTTGGAACATGCAATTTTGAATTGCAAAAACTGTGCCCAGTTTGAGGAGCAATAATTTTTTTTTCTTTGATGATACTTGAGTAATTTTTCTTGCTTTACTTATTTGATCCTTCTTCTCAAGAAATACTGTGAGATCTTTGATGTGTGATGATATTAGAAGTATTTATGAGCGATAATATTGATGTATGTTTTTTCCAAGCAGACTTGCTGTTATTTTGATTTATCTTTTATATTTTTACAATAAATATAGCTGGATACATTTTGTTCAGTTTATATCACTTGGTAACAAGTTGTAGAACATGTGCAAACAGAAAAATTAACATATTCTAGAATTTAAAATAGCTTGAGAGGACTTTCATATGGGGTATGACATACCCCACAACACCAACCGTGAAACTTTTTTCGAGAATTCTAACGGAGGGTTAATTATGTTTGTCTGGTAAACCACCAAATGGTTGAAGAATCAGATTATATCTTCAAAATTGAAGGACGAGAAGCGACCTGACACCAAGCACCCATTTGTTATCAAATCTAGTCTCAAACAATGTTTCTTGTGATTTCAGCGAATATTTGGGGAAAAATTGGTGACGAACTTCCTATTCGAATCCGATTACAGTGATGATCCGGTCCTACCATCTCCAGCTCAATTACGTCACAGGATTTTAATAAAAAATAAAAAACTGGTTATGGAAGTTCCAGCCCCCTTGTCACTCACATCTAATGTGGGCACTCCAGTTCGGTAATACATCATATTTTATTTGAATATATATCTATTCTTGTTCTGTATAGACATATTTACAGTCCTTACGGCGTTCGGCATTCGGTCCCTGGTCGTACCAGCTCTATTATTTCCAATGCCAGCAGCAGTTCTTTCAATGATGACTTCAGTGATGATGACTTTGAGGACGAAGATGATGATGACAATATTGATGGTCAGCATATAAAGCAACAACAGAACTATAAAGTCCCTTTAATTACCCCTTAATAATACAGTATCCCATGATCAAGGTCAAAGGGCCTTTATAGTTTTGTATGCTATCTTGAAACAATTTATCATCAATGAGTATTTTTTCTATAGAAAAACAAATTCATGGAATGATTCCTGGTACTGATTCGCCTCGACCGTCAGTTGTTGCGCATTCAGTATCAAAAACTAGTTCAACAAAACGATCGACACCAGACGACAAATTGAAGAAACGAAGTAGTCAAATAGCAAAAGAACTTTCTGATATCGTAGTTTATGTTCAGGTATGTAGTGGACATTCATGAAAAATTATCTTGAATCCAGTATTTGTTACTGTAATAAATATATAGGATGTACAAGCGAAACGAGTCAGTGCCAATATTTTTTTTTATTGTTAAAGATACAACAAAACACTTAATAACAAAGTTGTACGAGATCAAGAGGGATACCTGGTTATAGAAGATAATATTGTTGATAATTAAGTTCGGGCTATTTTTATTTGCTGGAATTTAGTGGAAGTATGTACCATTTGCGCTAGACGGACGATGAACAGATTCTAGAATAAATATTCAAGATCAATCACGTGGGAATAATGAAATAGAAAACATCAATTGAATTATTATCACGACTGGATAATGTGGGCCTAAGACTCTTGGTCTCCCATTTCAAATGTCGTCCAGTCCAGAATGTGAATTCCAATATAATAATTAAGTTACGGTACATTTGCTGGAATTTAGTGGAAGTAGCCAGGTCAATTTACTATGAAATTGAGGTCATTATGTAGTGCTTGATGCTCTGTCAATGGGTGTACATACATTTCAATTTTATTCTTTGGTTGATTGTTGCTGCATCTTGACGTTTCTGGACATAGACCATTTGACCTCCACGGTCAATACTTAATCCTTGTGTACCACTTGCGCTTGGGCGATTGTCAGATTCTTAGTTAAACCTTGACGATAGTAAGTAAAATATAAAGTTTTCAATCTACAATGCAAATATCCTTCGGGCATTTGCCAGGTGTTCGACCAATTTACTATGAAGTTAAGGTTATTTTGTATTGCTTGATGGTCTGTCAATGGGTATACATAATTTTCGATTTTGTTCTTTGGTTGATTGTTGCTGCACCCTGGCGTTTCCGGGAATAGGCTATTTAAGCTCTACGGTTAATTCTTAATCTGTAGAGCCTTATGTACCACTTGCGCTCGGCGGACGATTGACAGATTCTTGGATAAACCTCACTTATGTTCCACTTCCACACCTATGGAGGGGAGTAAAAGTAGTCTATATTCCAAAACCCGGGCGTGTAGACTACTTTACACCAAAATCCTATCGCCCTATAAGTCTTACCTCAGTTTTTCTTAAAACCTTGGAGAGACTTTGCGATAGACACATAAGAGATACGGCTCTGACTACCAGCCCGCTACACTCCAACCAACCAACATGCCCATATCCAGGGCAGATCTACCGAGACTGCTCTTCACGCCGTGATCAGCAACATCGAGAAATCTCTGGAATATAAAAATTCCATCCTGGGTATATTCATTGATATAGAAGGAGCTTTTGACAAAGCAACATTCTTCTCCATTGTCCATGCTCTCGAAGAACATGGAGTCGAAGCACCTCTTGTTAAATGGATTCATTTCATGCTAGAACATAGAGCTATACAATTTCCCACTGGGGAATCAAATAACAAAGGCTACGTTACTAGAGGATGTCCTCAAGGAGGTGTACTCTCACCTCTTCTGTGGGCGATTGTTGTTAACAGTCTTCTGGAACTCCTTAACAATAACGGTTATCATACCATCGGATACGCGGATGATATTGCAATTCTGCTCAACGGTAGATTCGAGACCACTCTTGCCTGTATAGCAGGTGATACTCTCAAACTCACTGAACACTGGTGTAAAGAACATTCTCTTTTGGTCAACCCAACCAAGACGAAAGTAGTCCTTTTCACAAGGAAACGAAAGATTGGCACACTGAATATGCCAAAAATCTTCAACCAAACACTAAGTTTGTCTAACTTCGTCAAGTACCTGGGCATCATACTTTACAGCAAACTCAACTGGAGTTTACACCTGAACTTCAAAGTTGAAAAAGCTTGTATAGTCTTTTGGCAATGTCGTCGAGTCTTAGGTCAAACTTGGGGTCCTAGCCCAAAGCTTACCTTATGGCTCTACACTGCTATTATTAGGCCAATGATATCCTATGGTGCATTTGTTTGGTGGCCTAGAGTCAGACAATCAACTGCACGATCAAAACTAGAACATATACAACGGTTAGCATGTCTAGCAATTACAGGTGCCATGCGCACAACTCCAACAGCAGCGATGGAAGTCCTTCTATGTCTTACCCCTCTTAATCTTCACCTAGAGGAGGTTGCTACGAAGGGAGTTTTTCGCCTCCTACACTTAGGCTTGTATCTTAAAACTGGAGCTAATACCAGGCAACATCTTCTAAAATTCTACTTTGATAAATCTTATCAAATCATATTAGATGGTCAGATATCCTCAACCTCTGATATTAAAATATTTACTGACGGTTCCAAGAAAGGAAAAGGTTCTGGTTCTGGTATCTTGTCAGAACAAATGAACTTGTATGTCAGTATACCCTTAGGACAGTACCCCAGCGTCTTCCAAACAGAGATCTTTGCAATTTTGCATTCCGCGACATTGATCAAAGAACGCAAATTTATAAATAGAAATATAAAGATATATACAGACAGTAATGCTGCTCTTCGCAGTCTAAGTGGATGCAAATTCACATCTAGGCTTGTCGAACTCTGTCACCTTGCATTGTCAAATATATCTCAACACAACGTTGTGAAACTTATTTGGGTAAGAGGGCACAATGAAAATGAAGACAACATCTGTGCAGATAACCTTACTAAACAAGGCTCGTCAGTTCGACCCTATGGTCCAGAACCAATGTTGCCCCTATCAAAAACTGTTTTTTACAACATAATCCACAGAATCACTTTTGAGAAATTCTCCAGCAGCTGGAACACTTCAACTTACTGCAAACAAACGAGAAATCTTATCCCCAAGCCATCCACCGAGCTGGCCAATTATCTCCTAAGACTTTCAAGAAAGAATCTTAAACTTCTCACAGAGGTCCTTACAGGGCACGGTCGCTTTAATAAGCACATGCACCGAATAAAAATTCCGAGCAGTCCTCTTTGTAGAGGCTGCAAGGACGACGATGAAACAGTGGAGCATATTCTTTGCGAATGCTCCGCTCTATCTCGTAAAAGAAGATCCATACTGGGGGAAGCATGGCCTTCCATGGCTGCACTTAGCACAACTCCTGCTGCTGACTTGTTAGCCTTCTTCCTTAGCGTTGACTGGCTTCAAGACCAGTAGCATGTAGCTGTGCACCACTTAAAGTAGCCTCGGTGCGCGTGTTCTTCACCCTCCCCCTCTCTATCTATCTATCTATCTAAACCTTGAAGATAGTAAGTAGAATGTAAAATTTACATTCTACAAAGCAAATAGCCCTCGGGCTATTTTTATCAAGACGTAAAACAGTGCATTTGCTGGAACTTAGCGCCAGGAGCAAGAGGTTCGACCAATTTTGTAGTGCTTGTTGGTCTGTCAATGGGTGCACATAATTTTTGATTCTATTCGTTGGTTGATGGTTGCTGCATCTTGGTGTTTCCGGGCATAGACCATTTGACCTCCGCAGTCAAAACTTAATTCTTATGTACCACTTGCGCTCGGCGGACGATTGACAGATTCTTGGATAAACCTTGAAGAAAGTGAGTAAAACGTTAAATTTCTAATGTACAGTGCAAATATTCTTCGGACTATTTTTATCAAGACGTAAAACATTGCATTTGCTGGAACTTAGTAGAAATAGCCGGGTTTTCGTACAATTCACTATGAAGTTGTGGTATTTATGTAGTGCTTGATGGTCTCTCAATAAGTATACATAATTTTCGATTTTATTCTTTGGTTGATGGTTACTGCACCTTGACGTTTCCGGGTGTAGACCATTTGACCTCCGCGGTCAACTCTCAATCCTTAAGTACCACTTGCGCTCGGCGGACGAATAACCGATTCTTGGATGAACCTTAAAGATCGTAAGTTAAATGTAAAATTTTCAATCTACACTGCAAATAGCCTTCGAGCTACTTTTATCAAGACGTAAAACAGTGCATTTGCTGGAATTTAGTAGAAGTAGCTAAGTGTTCGACCAATTTACAATGAAGTTGAGGTCATTTTGTAGTGCTTGATGGTCTGTCTATAGGTGCACATAATTTTCTATTTTATTCTTTGGTTGATTGTTGCTGCATCTTGACGTCTCCGGGCATAAACCATTTGACCTCCACGGTCAATTCTTAATTCTTATATACCACTTGCGCTCGGCGAAAGATTGACATATTTTTGGATAAACCTCAAAAATAGTTAGTAAAGACGTAGAACAATGCATTTGCTGGAACTTAGTGGGAGTAGCCAAGTTTTCGACCAATTTACAATGAAGTTGAGGTTATTTTGTAGTGCTTGATGGTCTGTCAATGGCGTTTCCTGGCCTACACCATTTGAGCTCCGCGGTCAATAATCCGTAGAGCCCAATGTACCACTTGCGCTCGGCGGATGATTACCATACTTTTCAGATTCAAGTTTGCTACATCATTGGTTTATTTTCTTCTGCTCTTCTTTAGATATTTTAACAACCAAGGTGTATCAACAATTTTGTTTACATCCTTTTTAATACTTTTCATATCTTCTTTCTGAGTATTTGTTAGTTCTCCTTGAGTTCATTCAGTTTTTCATCTAGTTATTTGGTGGATTTATCCAAAGCTTCTCAGAAAATTTTTATCAAATCTACGTTGGCACACATTACGAATTTGAGTGAGCAGCACTCAAATATCTCAGAATCTGATATTTTGCAGTGGTGGCTGGCTCTAAACCGTCCGGATTAATGGAAAGAAATAAGTATGTCATTATTTTATTTTTGCCTTAAACTGTTACACGATCATAATGGTATCAAACATTCCTTCCATTCGCTCAAACAGTCAAACCTTTCGTCCGCAGATCAAGTGCCGCGTCGAGCTGTAGACGCCCGCAGAAAAACAGTTTGAAACTCACCTACCTACGAATTGATTCGGTTATCTTCGCAGCACACGATTATATGCCAGACTTGCGTGTCTTTCAGTATATATACAGTCCAGCAAATATCTTGTGACGTATGATGTCTAGATGCGCAGTACAATCGTGAAAATTTTTATACAAGTAATACAAAATACAGTACCTGGCCAAATTATTAGGGACAGTCCATGAATTTTTGTACCTTCCACTTTCATGGACTATTATTTTCATCAAATTATTGGTTTTAGATCTTATTGATCTTTGTTATACATAAAAGTGTTCAGTTGGGATGCTGAAATAATGGAGTACGAAAAGAAAAATATTATTTTTTTAATTAAAAAAAAACAAAAAGCCAAAATAGAGAAATGAATTCAACAATCCGAATTCGGGCAAAAGATCAAAATATTAGCGGTAAACTTGAATTCAGTTTTATTTGGACATTTCGGTGCCGAAACGACCCTCCATGATCAGCTTATGTAGAAGTTGAAATATTATTACTTTTTTGGTTGAATTTGGAGTTATTTTATAGAAAAAACATCAAAATTTAGACGCTGAAGCCAGGAAAAAAAAATCAAATAATACGAGGCCTCGGCATCACTAATATTGATTTTTATTGAGTAGTAACATTGGTGGCTTACGTCATTTATCAAAAGATACCACGACCTTATATTGTTAAGTTTTTTTTTCCTGGTTTCAGCATCCAAATTTTCATGTTTTCTTAGCGAAATATCTTAAAATTTCAACTTCATATGAGCTGAATATGAAGGACTATTTTGGCGTCGAAACGTTCAAATAAAACTAAACCGAAGTTTACTGCTGATATTTTGATCCTTTGCCACGATTTTTGATTGTAGAATTTATTTCTCAATTTTGGATTTTCAATTTTTATTCAATTGAAGAATCAATTTTATCTTCTTGTAATCCATTGTTTTAGTATCTCAATTGAACACTCTTATACAAAAAATAAACCAATAAGACTTGAAGTCGATAATTTGTTGAAAACAATTGTCGGAAAAACTGGAAAGTACAAAAACTTATGGATTGTCCCTAATAATTTGGCCAAGTACTATACAACCTGAGGAAGAAAGTTGTGCCAAGACTTTTTTTTAAACTTCAAGCTGAAGGATGGAAAACACATCGCTTAAATGCCAATAAATATTAAAATATTCAAATAAATTATATTGATAGATTTATAATTGATCTTGAAAGCGATTCTGGAAGCAGTGATATTGAAATTAGCTCAGAGTTTTCCTCAGATGATATTTTGCTCTCTAAAGAATCAATCCCCAGTGCGTTTTTTTTTCTGCGCATTACTTATCTCCACACGCCACGAGATATTTGTCGGACTGTAATCTTCTATATCCATTGATTTAACACAAAATCTCAAAAACTATCAAGCCGATTATGTTGAAATTTGGTAAGTGCATAATATGCTGGAAGTAGACGTCAGTTAAGAAAGGATTTTGCAACAGGGCCGAATTAAAGATTTTGTTGGTAGAAATATGAAATTCAGGAGTTAGGTAGATAATGTTGAGAGAATGAATAATGCAATATAATTTTTTCGGCAGGGTTGGATTGAGGTGGTACAGAGACGACTAATTTTCACTCTGAGAGCTTTGTTTTTGATGTCAGTAAGTTAATTTCTGATTGATATTACTATAGTAATATCAATGTACAGTAAGTGACACACGAGTCTTCTATATCTATTGATTCAACACAAAATCTCAAAAACTGTCAAGCCGATTATGCTGAAATTTGGTAGGTGGATAGTATATCGAAAGTAGACGTCAGCTAAGAAAGGATTTTGCAATAGGGCCGTAGTAAAGGGTGTTTGTATGAACAGTCCATGTTTTTGTTGGTGGAGGTATGAAATTCAGAATTCAGATAGATAACGTGGGTGGAATGGATAGCGCAATATAATTTTTTCGACAGGGTTGAATTTAGGTGGTACAGAGAGGATTAATTTTTACTCTGAGAGCTCTGTTTTTGATGTCAGGGGGTCAGAGACTTGATTTATATCAATTATATAGTAATATCAATGTACAGTAAGTGACGTACGAGTCGTAATTGTTTGTTCGCGCATCGTTCATCCGATTGGGTTGAAACTTTGTACATATATTGCAGATTGTACAACTTTGTTATTAAGTGTTAAACGCTGACTCGTTTCTGTGAAACATTTCTATATTCATGAAAAAGTTCCACGATTTTTATCATGTTTGTATTATAGGCAATAAAATTTCGAGGACTGAACACAATTAGTCCAAGCAGTTCAGTAAAACAAAAACCTCGAGTAGGAATGACCAGTTCTGCCAGCTCAACAATGACCGTAAGTAGTGGTGGAGGTTCAGCATCAAACATCAGTTCTTCTAGTACCATCGTATCGACAGAATCTGAAGCAACTGTTTTTGATAACGAAAACAAACGGCCAAACGTTAATTTGCCGTGTTATCAGTGTTCCTCAATTAATGAGAACACAGCAAAAAAACTTTGTCGTAAACAACCACTTGCTTTGGTGGCTCATACCCAAACGCAACTCATGAGGACTTATCCAGCCGGAATGCGCATAGACTCCTCGAATTTTAATCCTGTCATATTTTGGGCCTTTGGGATACAAATGGCTGCTTTGAACTATCAAACAGAAGATATATCAATGCAGTTGAACACCGCTTTATTTGAAATAAATGGGAAATGTGGTTTTGTTAATAAACCGTCAGTCATGTGGGACCGTAGTCACGTTATGTATAGACGTTTTAATCCGTGGGACAAAGAATTTGATGGACTGCATTCGTCCCAAATTATAATTAATATCGTTTCGGGGCAATATGTTTGTCACAGTAATGTCAATATGAGTACTTTTGTTGAAGTTGAAATTATTGGGATACCGGTAGATTGCAACAAACAAAAAACAAAGGTTATTCAGAAAAATGCCCTAAATCCAATATGGAATGATACGTTTGTTTTTCGAGTTAGGTTCCAGGATTTATCATTTTTGAGGTTTAGTGTTTTCGATTCTAGTTCCAATCATTTACTTGCTCAGAGGGTTTTGCCGTTGAAATGTTTGCGACCTGGTTATAGACATTTGCGCCTGCGCTCACCGCAAAATCGTCCTTTAAATATGTCGTCTTTGTTTATTTATTCTCGGGTGGAGGAGGAAAGTTTGGACAACTCTAGTGCCGGAGAAACAATTGAAAGGAGAGAAACTGAATGTACTAAAGATAAATCAGACAGTAAAGTTGATAGTACTTATTTAAATTTATCAGGCATGCCTTTGTGCGTAAAAAGGCGAATGTTTTTTTTGATGGTTTATGGGGTACTCCCCGAAGAACCTTACACAATTTTAAAAATTACTCAAGAAAGTACTACTCAAGATGTTTTATTGCAAGCTTTGCAGAAAGCTGGGCTACCTTCAGAGCGAGTTAATGATCATATTCTTATTGAGGAAGTGGCTCGAGGGTGGGAAAAAAAGGATCATGAGTTGCCTGCAACTCAACGAATCTTAGATTTACAAGAAAGGCCACTTCAAGCTCAATCTAAATGGAAAGGAGAGGGTAGGTTTATTTTAAAACGTATGGGGGATGATCCAAGTAGTAGAGCCTGGTTGTCATCAATTCGCAGCGTTTCAAATCGGGAACGGGAGGCTCGGGAATCTGAAGGGTCGATATCATCGGCATGGGATGAAAACGATACGTTTTTAGTTTGTATTTATAATGTATCGCCCGAAATACCCTACGCTATTTTAAAAGTACCGCTTAACGCTTGCGCGCAGGACGTATTAGCTCAAGCGTTGGTAAAAGCCCGCCGATTGGAAGATCCAGTTAAGTTTGTCCTTGTGGAAGAATTAGAGTTTGGTGGGGCAAGTCACAACTGCCAGCAGCGAGCTTTGGCAGACGACGAAAACGTTTATAGTACTCAATCACATTGGCAAACAATTGGCAGATTCATTCTTCAAGAAAGAGCCCACGCAACTCCAACTTCCCTCCGTAAAAATAAAGTTGCGTCCAGTTTAAGATTAGCAACTTTAGACCGAATAAGTCGAGGACTAAATGTGGCTAAGAGTGTTGCGTCTAATAGCATAAAAATGCCCGTACAAGTTGCGCTAAGTGACCCAACAACATCCAAAACTAAAAGTAAAACCGGTGGGGACGAAAAAGAAAAAGAACCATCAAAGATAAGAGGTTTCATGCGTGGAAAAGGTCATTCAGATAAAGATATTCAAGTGCAACAAGCAAAACAAGTACAGCGTGAGGTGCACTCCGAAGGAGAGACTCTTAGTGACGAAGAAATTAAAGAAACTGACTTACTGGCCACTGTTTCGCGTCTAAAGAAAGTTTCATTACGGAAACTCAAAGAATGGAAATCGTGACTGGGAGATTAAAAAACTGTACTTAAAGCTGTTTTTATTCGTGAATAATTCTCAAAAATATAAAACGTTGTTAAACAATAATCAGTATTTATTAACTTTCTAACTTGTTATCAGTGACTTTATTAATAAATGTGCGTGAATTCTGTTATATAGTATGTACATTTACACTAATTCCTAACTGAAATTTTTATAATTTTTCACGTGTCATATGTTCATATCAAATAACCCCAAATGTTGTACACATATCTGTACAGTGTTTTGTTACATTACGTAATTATTTATTGAAGTTATTGTATATATTGTCTTAATATATTCAAACGAAAATATCATATTTATGCAAGTTGGAAGAATTCTCATAATATATAAATCATTACATATGTCAATGGTTTTTTATTGTTACTTATATAGAATGACTAATTGGAGCGCAATTTTTAATTGTTCAAGGACTCTCCTGGTGGAGAGCATACTAATTTAATCATTTAAGGACTCTTCTCACGGTTTAGCTGGATTGGCATTCACTCTCGTTACCCTTCCAAGCTGACTAGTTGACTGGCAGCAAGATAAAAGTGGCAAGCAAAATAAGAAATACTTGTATTCATCGAGAGCTCATCAGGCAGCACTTCATTGAAAGTGCTGTTCCATATTTCTTTTCACATGTGAAAGAGAATAGCATTGAACTAAATCAAATTGGATTCAGTTAGTCGAAAGTTGTATCGTAAAAAATAGAAATATTGCAATCAATTTATACTTTGGAAAAATCCTAAATCGTCGTAAGAATTAACAAAGTAATATTTTTTTTTCCGTAGCAAAAATCTGGTATCCAAAATATCGAAGAGGACTTGCTCCATTTTTGGTAATTTAAAAATCATAATTAAATACAGTCCACTAAAATTGGCTTTCTTTAACAAGAGCCTTATTACTTTCAGTGCCAAAAAGTCAGCCTATTTTATTTTAATAAATCAATTTGATATTCTATATGTTATTTCAGGTCGCAAATATCAGTTTTTCATAAATATCTCGCTTCCTATACTTCAAATCGTATTTGCATTCATTACAAAAATTTTAGAGCATTAAATTCCCTACAAATTTTATTTAAAGCTATTTTTTCTATGTCTGACAGTTTTTGAGATAGAGTACGATACATGTCACAGCGCTCAAGAGTTTCAGGGCGACAATAATCAATTTTCATAAATATTTCGCTTCCTATGCTTTAAATCGTATCTGCATTAATCACAAAAATTTTAGAGCATTGAATTCGCTACAAATTTTGCTGCAAGCAGCTTTTTATATACCCAACAGTTTTTGAGATACAGCACGATACATGTTACAACGCTTAAAAGTTTTAGTGTAGCAAAAATCAATTTTTCATAAATATTTCGCTTCCCTCGCTCTAAATCGTATCTGCACTCATTAAAACAATTCTAGAGCATAGAATACCCTACAAATTTTACTGCAACCAATTTTTTATATACCCGACAGTTTTTGAGTTAGAGCACGATACATGTCACAACGCTTAAAAGTTTCAGGGTGGCAATAATCAATTTTCATAAATATTTCGCTTCCTATGCTTCAAATCGTATTTGCATTCATTATAAAAATTTTAGAGCATCAAATTATCTTTATATTTTGTTTGAAGTAATTTTTTATATGTCTGACACTTTTTGAGAAAAAGTCCGATACATGTTACAGCGCTCAAGAGTTTTAGGGTGACACAAATCAGTTTTTCATAAATATTATGCTTCCTGCGCTTCAAATCGTATCTGCACCCATTACAAAAATTTTAGAGCATCAAATTCTCTACAAATTTCACTGCAAGCAATTTTTTATATACCCGACAGTTTTTGAGATGGAACACGAAACATGTTACAACGCTTAAAAGTTTCTGAGTGGCAAAAATCAATTTTTCATAAATATTTCGCTTCCTATGCTTCAAATCGTATTTGAATTTATTACAAAAATTTTAGGGAATTGAATTCCTTACAAATTTTGTTTGAAGCAATTTTTTATATGTCTGACAGTTTTTGAGATAAAGCACGATACATGTCACAACGCTTTAATGTTTTAGGGTGGCAAAAATCAATTTTCATAAATATTCCGCTTCCTATGTTTCAAATCGTGTTTGCATGCATTACAAAAATTTTAGGGCATTGAATTCTCTACAAATTTTGTTTGTAGCAATGTTTTATATGTCTGACAGTTTTTGAGAAAGAGTACGATATATGTCACAGCGCTCAAGAGTTTTAGGGTGACAAAAATCAGTTTTTGAATTCAAATAAATATTACGCTTCCCATGCTTCGAACCGTATTTGCATTTATTACAAGAATTTTAGTGCATTAAATTCCCTACAAATTTTATTTCAAGGAATTTTTTATATGACTGGTAGTTTTTGAGATAGAGTACGATATATGTCACACCACTCAAGAGTTTTAGGGTGACAAAAATCAGTTTTTTATAAATATTACGCTTCCTATGCTTTAAATCGTATCTGCACGCATTACAAAAATTTTAGATCATTGAATTCCCTACAAATTTTGTTTGAAACAATTTTTTATATGTCTGACAGGTTTTGAGATAGAGTACGATACATGTTACAGCGCTCAAGAGTTTCAGGGTGGCACAAAATCAAGTTTTCATACATATTTCGCTTCCTATGCTTTAAATCGTATCTACATTTATTACAAAAATTTTATAGCATTGAATTCCCTACAAATTTTGCTGCAAGCAGTTTTTTATATACCTGACAGTTTTTGAGATAGAGCACGATACATATCACAACACTTGAAAGTTTCAGGGTGGCAAAAATCAATTTTTCATAAATATTCCGCTTCCTATGCATCAAATCGTATTTGCATTCATTACAAAAATTTTAGAGCAATAAATTTCCTACAAATTTTGTTTGAAGCAATTTTTTATATGTCTGACAGTTTTTAAGATAAAGTATGATACATGTTACAGCGCTCAAGAGTTTTGGGGTGGGAATAATTAATTTTCATAAATATTCCGCTTTCTATGTTTCAAATCGTATTTGCATTCATTACAAAAATTTTAGGTCATTGAATTCTCTACAAATTTTGTTTGAAACTATATTTTATATATTCGACAGTTTTTGAGATAGAGCTCGGTACAGTCATACAGCGCAAGATCAAACATGAATCCCACTTTATAATACGGTTTTCGAACTCAATTATCGGTGAAATATGTTATTCCTCAACTGTTTCGTCTAATAAAACTTACATAACTAAAATTATTCACCATTTAATATTTCTACTACTATCTTACATTTAAAATAGTTACTAATACCACACTTATTTTATTATTTGAACAACAAAACTGTTTTCAATGATTGCCACGGCTTCTTATTCATTTTCAACTGTTTCTCTATTCATTTTTCACTCTTCTCATTTATTTCACTTCGTCTAGTGCACTTCTACGCGCTCCGTAGAACTACTATCCATTATTTATGTCCGATTTGACTCAGTTCCCTGTTTCTATATCTACGGCTACGTCTTCTCGAATCTTTCAAGAAATTTCCATATGGTCTGACGTCACCATGTCCTCGACATATCAATCAATTACCCTTTTTCGGTGCCCACTCTGCAGAGGAAGTGCTTGTTACAAAATATTGTAATTATATTCTCATTGATGGTAATTTTATTTTAAGTACGAAAGGAATTGAAAGAAATATATTTTAGGAATATTTTTATCCAATAATTATAGATTTTACTACAAAAACTTTTTTTTCTTCTTCCAATCGCTCAAATTTTGCAAAATTCCGGAGTCGTATGCATTTTTATGATGGACATGTATGACTGAGCGCTACGCACTTTACGCGCTCTATCTTAAAAACGTTTAGACATATAAAAAACTGCTTGACACAAAATTTGTAGAGCATTTAATGCTCTATAATTTTTGTAATGAATGCAAATACGATTTGAAGCGTAGGAAGCGAGATATCAACGAAAAACTCTTACAACCTTTGATCTCAAATAACTTAAGAAGCTTCATACAACAGCAGCGCCAAAATACAAATTTTCGTATGCATTTTCATGATTGACATGAATGGCTGAGCACTCTGCGCTCTATGCACTCTAACTTAAAAACGTTTAGACATATAAAAAATGGAAGAATCATCTAGATGATGAAAGCGCATTTTTGACAGCTCATAAATGCTTGTTACTTCAGAGATTTCGCAAATTACCATCTCCCACAATTACTGAGCTTGAAATCAAGCAGTTTGGGCAAACTTACGAAACAGCAACTTCCATTTAGTACTAGTTTCAAGTTGACTATTTGATAGGTACATAATTTATGCATGTACAAACTCAAAAATACCTTTTAATCTTCATTGTTTAGTTATTGACTGACGGGAGGTCATGTGCTGTACCTGAAAATAATGATTTGATTTTCATCAAAGCTTTATAAAAAAAATACACTAAAAGTAAACAAATTTTCATCCAATAATAATAATTCATTCTAATAAGCTTCAAATTCACGTCAAACAAGTCATTGAATGAAACTCGGACAGACTTGACAACTGTACATAATAATAGTGACAGGCACGGCTAAAGTTGTAACTAAATTTTTATCCACTTGAATAAACTTTAGTTGCCATATCCCTAATGTCATATATATCTATGGGCATTGTTTCACTTGAAACAAGTAATTGAATAATTGAATCTTCCACAATCACTGAGCTTGAATTAAAACAATTTGTGCAAACCTATGAGACAGCAGCTTTTATTTAGTACCAGTTTCAAGTCTGTAAATAGTATAGTTGCTGAGAACTCAGCGTCACGCCAGCCAGCCAGATAACCAGACAGCCAAAGTGAATATAATAGCGCTTTTTTACAAAAAATGCGCTAAAACTTGCTTCAGACAGAATTTATAGAACATTCAATGCTTTACAATTTTTGTAATGAATGCAAATACGATTTGGAGCAAAGGAAGCGAGGTATTTACGAAAAATTTTTACATCCTTTGACCTCGAATATTTTAAGATGCTTTATACAACAGCAGCGCCAAAATAGGTCAAATGAAATGAAGCTGTCATGAAAATTATTAATGCCGGCCTTGGCCCGATATATTGCTCATAATATTCGATAGATGGCAGTAATAGCTTAACAAATATTTATATTAATTAATACATATCTTCTGAACCCTGCAAGATATCGGAATGAAATGAACACGAAAATTTAATTTAAAATCCATGCTTTGATCCCTAAAATTTTGATTGAAATCTGTTGGACCATTTCGAAGCTTATTCGAGACAAACTCTCAGATTGACAGACAAAAATTCCAAAAACGGATTAAATCTTGCGCTCTGTTGGGATATTCATTATTTATTTCAGGTTGATTTGATTATGTACAAATGTTTTATACATCGAAGTTTACGATCATCAAATTATTTATATCATGATTGAAATATTGTACCTACCCAGCAAAGTGTTTTGAATAGAAAGTTAGCAGGAAGGATCCAGGATTTATTTTTTAATTCTGTAATAAAAATCTTGCGGGCGATGAACTTGATTAAATTGCCGGATCCGGTCATTAATTTTTACATCTAGGATCCTTTCTCGCTTCAATTGTTTGTATCATATTAAGAATTCCTAAAATAAAATATTAATTTGTGCATCATATTCAAAAATCGTATAAATGTATTCCGGCAAATCTTCAGAACCATTGTATGTAAAAATTATGAAATTTAATATAAATAGCACTGTTAATATTTTATGTTATGACAATGTCGTTGTGATTTATAATTTTCTATGAATTTTGATGAATATATTGTTATTACAACTCATTCAACATATCATTGTTGGGAACGTTCATATTTTATTTATATTTCATACTATATAAGCAAACTACCTATTTTATTATTTGGTTTGATGTGTAATTATGAAAAATAATCGCAATACATATTATTGAAGAGACAGCATTTAATTCTTTGTGAACACTAATGCATCAAAAGAAATATTAGATACCCTGAAATAATTTTATGATGAAAACTCAAAAAATAATTGTGAAATGATATCTAATTTATCTGCTAGCATTTTAACTTCCTGTTAATAGTTATAAACGTATCTATTATAATTTTATATAATTACTTGCAATTTTTTTTTGTAAATTGGTAATTTTTTTAATATTTATTGTTCTCGTCAGTATTATCAACGGAAATGCAATATAAATGCATACAAAGGAGAATGAAATATAAGAATCTGGATTGAGAGTTCCAAACGCATTATTTGTTGAAGCTACAATGCTGTACTCAAATATTTTTCTTGTGCTTTTCTTATTTTTCAGATTTTGTATCGCTGGGGTAAATATATTTTTCTACAATTTTATTTTTTTCAAGTTTTTGATTCAATTTAGGATGATTACAAAATAATTTTGGACCGCATAGAAATGGACTACGACAAGAATTATTTCTCAGCTGATTACCAATTGTTTCGTGTCAATCGAACAGTAAAAGCTCTCAATTTAACTTTAAATATTCTTGTGGATATTCAAGCTAGTGATAATTTCTTCGTATGTATATCCCAATTAGATTTTTCGATAAAATCACTAATATTCAGAATTTCAGGTCCAAGTACAAGCTTATGAATTTCTTAATAATGAGTACAAACCTTTCGCATTAAAGTTCCGAGAGAAGATTTGTGAAGTCGTCGGAACTTATTACAAAACTTTTCTGGCTGATGATTTGCCAGATTACGTCCCTCCAAAGTGTCCAATCAAAAAAGTGAGTTAAAAACAAAAATATCGCTCACTTGAAACTTCGTGAGATTGTGATGAGTCCGACAGCTTTCACATTTGACGAAATTCTTGATTTGGGGGCGTTTTTCAGCGAGGGCTAATTGAACATGTCAATTTTATGAGGCCTTATAAATGTATTACCGTCATATTGATGTTTACACTAATCGAAAGATTTTTTGATTATAAAATGAGAAATAATATTGTCCGACATGAATATTGGGGGCCAGCGGTGAGTCCGACAAGCCGCACTTGTCAAAAGTACATTGGTATGAAAACGGATTACCGCTAGTCTGAGACTTTGAGGACGTGTTCAATTATTTTTTATCTAAGATTTGATCATTTTGTCCGACAAATTTTCGGGGGCGTTTTCTCAGTCCAACACTGAAAACGTGTCAGGATTATAACAGTTCTTTCATCAATGACCGCTCATCTCTATGTTTCTTATTTTCCATTCAAATAGTGTCTAGAACATTACTGTATACATGTCCGACAATTTAAGTGGAGCAATACTTCATAAAAACAAAAATATGTTGTATGAATGCGGCTGCGTTCATAGACATATACTTATATGAAATGCCTATCGAGTCAGTATGATTATTGATTATAAATAATTAAAAAAAAGGCTTGTCCACCAATATATTAACATTATTTTGGAATCAAATGTGTGATATAAAGTCAATATACTGTGATAATCACCTCAAATATCATTCAAATTTACCTTCAGCTGTGATATCTATATATTAATACGTCAAGAGCAAACTTTCGGCCTCTTTTTAAGCATATTGCATGCACGGAGAAGTGTGAGATTTGGCATACTCAAAATTTATATGGAGAAGATGTGCAGAAAGCGAAAATTATATACAGGTGTTCTATTTTAATCTATATATTAATACGTGAAGAGGAAGCTTTGTATCCCTTCTCAAGCATATTGCAAGCACGAAAAAATTTGATATTTGGCATACTTGTAGTTTATATGATCGAGTGCAGAAAGCTGAAAATACATACAAGTGTCCCATTTTAATTTTACGACGTGAAGAGAAAACATTGTACCGCGCACACGAGATGATGTGAAACTTGGCTTAGTTGGAGTTTATGTGGAGAATGTGAGATATGGCATATTTGAAGTATACCTGGAGAAATATGCACCAAATGCGAAAATGGCTGAAAAAAAATTTCAAAGATTTTTCTTCCCTTCCTATAGTAGAGGGAGAAAGTCACTTTGAAATCTTGAATGGGAACCACTAATCCTAATTTTAGATTCGAATGGAGCATCGAATACCAATTTAATTCTACTAGGAACCCCCGGAGATGGAAGATTGAAATGAATAACGTCCCAACTTAGCGACATAATAATATATTTCTTTTTCTATTTTCTACTTTACTTTTTTTCAATTATTTTGTTAATGAATTATTCATTACTAGCTTATGACCAACGTCCATTAGTTATCTTTTGATATTAAATACGTCAAAAACTGAGTTATATATGTGCGAGCGTTTTCTTGTCGGACTGACGATAAGAACCAATATTTCTGTCGGACAATGTGTTTTTTGGACAGATAATATGTTTTCAAATTATGACTGTTTTGGTCCGACAAGCGGTCATTGATGAAGGAACTGTTATAATCCTGATACGTTTTCAGTGTCGGACTGAGAAAACGCCCCCGAAAATCTGTCAGACAAAATGATCAAATCTTAGAAAAAAATAATTGAACACGTCCTCAAAGTCTCAGACTAGCGGTAATCCGTTCTCATACCAACATACTTTTGACAAGTGCGGCTTGTCGGACTCACCGCTGGCCCCCAATATTCATGTCGGACAACATTATTTCTCATTTTATAATTTAAATATCTTTCGATTAGTGTAAACATCAATATGACGGTAATACATTTTCAAGACTTCATGAAATTGACATGTTCAATTAGTTCTCGCTGAAAAACGCCCCCAAATCAAGAATTTCGTCAAATGTGAAAGCTGTCGGACTCATCACAATGAAGTCACTCAAGAAGTTTTAAGTGAGCGGTAATCAACGAAAAATGTATGCCCTGTCTCGCGGACTATTTAGTTTTAAAAAGTTTGAAGTTTTTTTCTTTCGTGGACTCAACTCACGACCCAGTAAATCTAGTTCACTAATTTTCCTTCAAATCACGCAAAAAATCATGTGTTTGCGACGATTTGGCGCCAAGTTATGAATTAAACAAAAAAATATATATTTTGCACTTTTTTGGTAATAACTCGGTTAATCTTGCATGGAAATTGACAATTTTTTGAGTAATTTGAAGGAAAATTAATTAACTCAATTTTCTGTGTCGTGAGTTGAGCCCACAAATTTTTTTGCACCCGGTACAAATTGTCAAAGTTTGACATTTATTAACATCAAGAATATTTTTTTCCTGAGGGATGTGGTAAGGGGTGCCATTAGCTTGGCGTCAGATTAACTTACATGACCTGGAACAAAAAAACTTTAAACTTTCCTAAATTCAAGGATTAATCCATTTTCAATCAAAATCAACCGAGTTATGGCGATTTGAAAAATCGATATTTTTTGTCGAGTGTATAATAGAGATGTATTTTCGTTATTGTAATTAGTTTTTAAGAGCAAATTCTTTGTTATGATTTTTGTTTTTAGGGAATGTATTACATCCGGAACTACATTCCTAAGGGATCGAAATTTGCCAATTTTCCGTTCAAGAAACTTAAATTAGAAATAAAAATGTTCTACAGCCGTCAACAAATTTTAGAAATGAATGTATTCTCAAGATTTGATCGAGATGCAATGTACAGGGAGCAATACAATTAGATTTACTTGAATATAACGTTTTATTTTGTCGTTATTGCACCATTTATTCTTCTGTGGTCATTGGTAACTAAAATTAACCTGTAGCCACCAAGCGGTTATAAGCGGAACTATATTGTAAAGTAGATTCAACCTTAATTTCCATATGATCATATGTTATGTTAATGCTTTTGTAAGCAATAATTAGTGGCTTTTTTGAGGTTGTTTATACTACAATAGTTCATATTGGATTTGTTGCAATTAATTCAGTGAAAAATACTTGGCCCTCGACTTTATTGTTAAATTACATAACCTCATTGCTATACTGAAATTAGTCTTTCTCAAGATTACACTTTCTCTGATTGTCATTTTCAAATATTCTGTTTATTTCGATTCTGTTTCGTGTTTAATGTTTTTCTTTGGTTTCACTTTTATTAGTTTGGAGATTAGTTTGTTTTGTTTTATTGTATGTCTGAAAAAGAACTTGCGATTGTTTCATTATTATTGAAACTGCGTTATAAAAGTCGCCAATGAGAGAAATATTAAGACGAGGAAGAAATTGTTGTTTTTTTTTATTAATAATCATATGTAAATCATATTTAAAGCATGTTTCGATCCAGGGTGTTGTCAACTATCAGATGAAAATATGTGCTTAAAATTGACGCATGCGCTATTAGTTGTTTCGTACATAAACATAACATAAAGTTGAATTTATCTCAACTTTACGTTTTCATTACGTAGCTCTTACGTCAATACGTAAACGTAAGAAACACGTAAGAGCATTGTGAACACGGGCATTGAAAAACAATAGTTCAAGTTGCCAATATTTCAACCATTTTTCGGCGTCTTGTAGCTTCATTCGCCTGCGTTGTAAATCTTATGCCAATGTTGTAACATCTCTAGAAATTATTAGTTTTTCGGGAAATTTTAGTTGCAATTTTCAGTGTGTACAGAGCATGAGATTTCCTATAAATATGAATGGATATAATCTCGTCATGCTTGATCACTAAATGTGTGATATCAAATTAAATGTAATTCAAGGTTTCAGAAGCTATTTAATTTTTGATTACATCATATTCACTCCAGATAATCTGAAAATACTATGGAAAAACAATAATTTCACAAAATAATATGCAATTTCAAAGTGCATTAGTAACTATTTCCATAATAACTGTTCTTATCAGCCCTATCAACGGAAATTGAGAACTAATTTGAATACATAGTATGTACAACTGTCAAAGAATACATAAGCTAATAAAATAGAAAAGTCCGAACAGAGATCATTAAGCGTAGTATCTGTAAAAGCTAAAATGTTGTATTTACATATATCCTTTGTGTTTTTATCACTCTTTGGACTTTGTAACGCTGAGGTAGATATATTTTCAACAATCTCATCATTTGTAAAAAGTTTTTCAACTAGAATGTATCATCTTTGCTCATATTTTCCAATTATTGATTCAATCATAATATTTATTATGTCTTCGTCGAGTGCAGCCAGCTTCACCTTGACGAAATAAATAAATATATAGGTATATAATAAAAATTATCATATAAAATACATGTTTAGGCTAAGTTCAGAGTAATTTTGGAGCGAATAGAAATGGAAAGCAACCATAAGTATTATATACTTGAATACAAATTGTTCCATATTAACCGAACAGCAAAAGCCATTAATGTAACAATGGATGTTCAATTAGATATTCATGCTGCTGATTTTCACATCGTGAGTATATATTTATAGAGTAATTCGTTCAACTAATCATCGCTTTGAATTTTAGATCCAAGCCCAAGGTTACGAATTTCTCGGTAATGAATACAAACCTTTCGCATTGAAATTTCGGGAAGAGGCTTGTAAAGTCATCGAAACATACTACAAAATGTTCATGGCTGCTGACGTGCCAGATTACATCCCTCCGAAATGTCCAGTTAGAAAAGTGAGCTGCTCTATTTTTTCTCAAATAGTCAGATTTGAAAATGAAAAAATGATTCATAATTTTTTATTATAGGGAGTCTATCACATGTGGAACTACATTCCCCAAGGAGATAGGTTTGCCAATTTTCCATTCAACAAACCTAAATTGGAATTAAAAATTTTCCACAAAGATCAAGAAATTTTAAAAATGGTTTCATATATGAGATTTGATCGGGATGTTATGTACAGGGAACTAAAATACTCCTAAGTTTCCACAAATATAATTGCTATATAATCATATATCAATATATATTTTCCAGATTTCATCATAAGTTTACAGTCTGTTTTGAAATATATTTCTTCGGTTTCATTTTATTTTACAGATTTTTAGAATTTTTTGATGAATTCAAAACGATTAGCCGTGGAAAAATAAGATTTTGTATTTGATTATCATATTATTATATGCTAACAAATCCAACAGATCAAAATGTATATAAAAATATATTTGATTGGCAAGTCAACACCAGTTATTCTATTGCATACCTCTATAGCGGGAGCTCAGTCAGACTCGTCAGACTTAACCGGCGATCGACGCGTAGCTTGCCGGCATTGTATTTATCTAAATAACCCTTGAACTACTATCTGAATAATTAATATATACCAATTATTTTTATCAGAATTCGATGAAGAGTATATTATTAATCAAAAATCATTTATAAATTATTAAATAAGCTGGGAAAATTCCTTTTTATTTATGTCAACACCAATATCTCTCAATACATATTAGTTTTTATGGCTTGTCAGAGATGGCAGCACCTAGCACGTTTTAGAATTGCATTTTTCAAATGGCAGAAAATAGCGATTATTTGGCATATTTATTCTATACCAGAGTATTTCGAGTATCTTATTTGAATTGAAATTGATATTTTTGAGCGATAGCAATAGCAAAAATAAATTTATTCAAAAATAAATTTTTGGTAGCACTCATCGATAGATGCTGCCTCTTGCGGGAAATTTTTGAACCTTACTCCTGACTCAGTGAAAAAAAAATATTTTTCCAATTGTAATTACATCAAAAATAAAGAATACAAGTTATTATTGAATTTAATTTATTTTGCAAACTATTCAACAATACATTTAACTACTCCTGAAAACAATAAAAATAGGTTTTAGAAATAAAACGACTAAAAATTTTGTGGAAATGATTTTATTTTGGGAATTAGGAAAGGGTACAAAAGTTCGAAGATCAATTGTTGAAAACTCGACGCTGTTGTCTTGTTGGAAGTCTTGTCCGGGATGCTGTTGCGTTGCTGTAAGCCTTGTTCGTCCCCAGGCAATGACTAAGGGGAAAGAGACGAACTCTTCTCCGAGAATTCTCCCTTTGGACCTAGGGAAACCCCAGCAAAACCTAGGCCAGAGAAGCGCTTCTTCGCTGGCTGCAACTGAAACAACAAAATAATTATTACAAGTCGGAAAATTTTAAGAGTAATAAAACTTACTTGAACTTTGCAAGCGGCGGGCCAAAATTAATTACTTGACTTCTTTAAAGTTGAATTTGGGACCTGGAACAGCTGCTACTGATGTACTGATCTTCTGCAGTTACTGGAGGATTTCTTCTCTGACGGCTGTTGGGCTTTGGTTCTCGCTGCTGGGCTCTGGTTCCGCTGCTGGATGGTCTAAAAACATAAAAAATACAAATAAATTAATAAATTGTTTAGCAGCAGTTGAAAATAGTTACGTAATGAGTAATATTATATTACCTAGCTGATGATGCGGTGCTGTTATGAAGATCTACGGACGGCGACCTGAAACAGAAACTTAAAACAAATTTTGGTGAATCATATTCAACAAAAAAAATATTGAGAGTTGATTTTGGCAGCTGGGCTCATCCTCAGCTCCTTCCACGATGTCCAACCACCTCATCAGCTGGGCTCATCCTCAGCAACTCCCACGATGTCCTTTTCCTCCTCTCCACCAAATGATCTGAAAAAATACAAATTAATTAGAAATCAGTGAAAAAACAATACATAATAGCTGAAATAAAAATAATTAGAGCCTGAAAAGCAAAGTTTATTAGTCAACTTACGTCCTGGTTTTAATTTGTTGGAGGTGGTGATGAAAGAAGAAGCTGAAAGGGAATTTTTTATTAATTACATTCATTCAACATTCGTTCAGCATTCAAACGTGTTTTGTGTGTGTGTTTCGCGCTTTTTAAACGGTTTTATTTATTCGAAGAGCTAGCTAACGCGATTGATTGTTGCTTTTTAATTCCGCGAGATAATTTAAAAGTGTTCGGTTATATTATGCTACTGTTTGACTCTACTTTACTACCCCAATGAGTGCCTGAGCGCTCAGACACCCAAGCACCGGTGTGCTCGTCGTTTGCAAACAAAGAAAAATACGTTGTTTGAATACGTGGCCAATGCATATTCCGAGGCCCGCGATACCGCCTAATTACGCGATATGGTAACCTTAAGTATCGGTCTCAGCTAATGTTGTTTCTTGAACTTAATCAAGGACCCCCGCCAATTACCATATTTTCCGACTTCCGATAGGTACATATCGAGAGTATGCCGTTACTCCCCAGTTAATTCGCTCGTTCGCCCTAGAACTCATTGCAAATCCACGCGGTGGTGTTCACCAGGGGGGGTGCCTCTCGTAGCGGTACCTACGTGTGCACCGATTCCCACGTTGGACCTTTCATTACAGGCCTTTGCAAAAAAACCAAGACATTTTATATATTTATTACATAATAAAAGCAAAGACTAACATCGCAAATGCATGCACCTAACGTACACGCAATGCGGAACAAAATCACCCCAATTTACATATTTAAATACACAAAATTTTGATCTCTACGTTAATAAGCAATATTTAAAACCCGAAATATAACACTTGAACACTTTTAAAATACTTTAAATCAACGATTTGTTCACGAGTCACGCGACGTACATCCGAACTGTACGAATTCTCAAGCAACAATGCCATATCGCATATACAAAGCACTGTACGCTGGCCTGAACACCTGCAGCCAAGCAAGTTAAAACTTCGCTACTTAATAAAACCAAATGAGACAAGAATGTTTTAATCAATAAATTTGTATACAAATGTACTTTTAAAACAGAAAAAGCCAATACATGACCTCCCGTTCTTAATATTTAGCAATATTATTCATTTTTTAATTTAATCCTTTCCTAATATGAAATAAAGGGAGTCAAATCAATTTGAAAATAATTTTTAAGAACTAAAATATCTTTTAAAATTCTATAATGATTCATTCCCCAGAAATAATAGAAATCTTGTTCTCATGTTATTACCTCATGGACAAAATTATATTTTTCATGGGGTGGAACACCCCTTTCAATGAAATTCGTGAAAGTCTTGCAAAAATTAAATTGAAAGGGCTATCAAAAACATGAATCAAATTTTCTTCCAAATTTTAAATTAAACTACAGTCTTAAAATTTCTTTAGAATTGAATGTTGTAGGAAATTAAAAGTTATGTAAGTTTTATTCGAAATATATGTCCCTAAACTTTTAGTTTTCGAGTTATTGGTAATTAATATATTTGCAATTTTCTTCCAGCTTTTAAATTGAGGGAAGTACATAAATTATCTCCCAGAAACTATAAGTTTTATAGTTCATTTCATTTAAGAACAATCCAAGGGCTCCTATGAGACTGCAATTTTTTTTAAGGTCTTGAGAAGTTTACAGGAAACAATGATTATTTGACAGAATTTCGAAACTAAATTAATTGAAGAATTAGAAGCGTTAATTTTAAAAATAGGTGTTACATTTTTTAATCGTGCGGAATTTTGATACAATAATATATCAGATTACAGTATTATCCATTATTACAGTATAATATAATACAGTTTGTGAATAAATGAAATTAAGTAGAAAGATACAGCTACAAACTCCCAATGTTATTTATCAGGTTCTAATATTTGTATTTGTGGAGATATTTCAATAGTAATTTATAATTACTATAGAATAAATTATGCAGAATACGTTACTTTTTACAGAATTTGATTATCTCAATTTTTTCAGGAGTTGCAGAGGCAAACAATGTGTGCTTCTGATTCGTTTATTCTCTCCTCCGTTCGTGACTCCGGTAATACACTATGCGATCGTAGCGTCCTTACGCGCTATCACAAAATTCGTTATAAAATTGAAAGAATGATGTTTATAACAAAAATGATCACAATCAATTTTTATTGATATATTTTATCATAAAATATACAAATTTTGGGATATTTAGGTCTCATATTTTAAAAATCAAACAATATGAGTGATTTTAAGTCGAATTTTTGTCGACAAGTAATGGTTTTTAGCGCATTTTTAGCGCATTTTTCCGTAAAAAGCGCTATTATATTCACTTTGGCTGGCTGGCTGGCTGGCTGGCGTGGCGCTGAGTTCTCAGCAACTATACTATTTACAGACTTGAAACTGGTACTAAATGGAAGCTGCTGTTTCGTAAGTTTGCCCAAACTGCTTGATTTCAAGCTCAGTAATTGTGAGAGATGGTAATTTGCGAAATTTCTGAAGTAACAAGCATTCATGAGCTGTCAAAAATGCGCTTTCATCATCTAGACAATTTTTTCACTGTATTTTCATTAATTGACAATATTTTTCGGTGACTATTACAGTCATAGATTTCTGAACCAATCAAAATTCAAAATTTTATTTAGTTACCTTGTTCCATTCCGACAAAACATCCTCACACAAATTTTTTCGCAGCTTTCCAGCCAATAAACTAAGACAGTTTTGATAAGTGAAAAAATTTTGACGTTTAAATAACTTCCTTAGCAATATTTTGTTTACATTGTTTAATTCCTGTAAAAATTCCGAACGTCACGCAAATTTGACATAAAAATGAGTAGATTCGGACAGGAATCAAAATAAAGTTTACAAAAAGCGATTGTCAATGTTACACCTCCAAAAAACATCAAGTTCAAATACTGAATTTCAACATCTTACGATTGATCATTCTGGATTTATCAAAAAATTGAAGAATCATCTAGATGATGAAAGCGCATTTTTGACAGCTCATGAATGCTTGTTACTTCAGAGATTTCGCAAATTACCATCTCTCACAATTATTGAGTTCGAAATCAAGCAGTTTGGGCAAACTTACGAAACAGCAGCTTCCATTTAGTACTAGTTTCAAGTTGACTATTTGATAGGTACATAATTTATGCATGTACAAACTCAAAAATACCTTTTAATCTTCATTGTTTAGTTATTGACTGACGAGAGGTCGAGTGCTGTACCTTAAAATGATAATTTGATCTTTATCAAAGCTATATAAAAGAAATACACCAAAAGTAAACAAAATTTCAACCAATAATTATAATTCATTCTAATAAGCTTCAAATTCGCGTCAAACAAGTCATTGAATGAATCCCGGACAGATTTGACAACTGTACATAATAATAGTGACACCTGCGGCGAAAGTTGTAACTAAATTTTTATCTACTTCAATTAATTTTAGTTGCCATATCCCTAATGTCATATATATCTATGGGCATTGTTCCACTTGAAACAAATAATTGAATAATTTGATCTTCCACAATCACTGAGCTTGAATTAAAGCAATTTGTGCAAACCTACGAAATACCAGCTTTTATTTAATACCAGTTTCAAGTCTGTGAATAGTATAGTTGATGAGAACTAAGCGTCACGCCAGCCAGCCAGACAGCCAAAGTGAATATATTAGCGCTTTTTTCCAAAAAATGCGCTAAAAATGCGCTGAAAAATTCGAAAAAAGTTTCACGTAAAGTGAACT
The DNA here is from genome assembly GCA_963989225.1 of Dromius quadrimaculatus. Lineage (NCBI taxonomy): Eukaryota > Metazoa > Arthropoda > Insecta > Coleoptera > Carabidae > Dromius > Dromius quadrimaculatus. The sequence goes on along the minus strand of OZ022324.1, from coordinate 68,358,798 downwards.
TCCGCTACAGACGATTGGAATTATAATGCGAGGTGCACAACTAGACCCTATACCAGTTCTAAATACAACATTTCAACATTATACGTTCAACCAGTTTTGAGATTTGCGAGTTACGTATGCACGCAAGCACGAACTTACGTACCGACATCAAGCCAAAAATAGTCAAAATGGATTCAGGGATGCTCAAAACGGATATATCCATCAAAATATCGATTTGTGAATTTTGTTGGTCTCACAATACTTCCTTGTACTTTGTACAAGTAAGTAAAAACATTAAAAATGGCCATCTCCTACGTAACAATGGAAAAAAATATTTATTAGTGTTCCAAATAATACATTCAATGCTTGAGTCGATATAACACATACTCATATAAACGTTGCATGATTTTTATTCTGTAATCGTTTGTTAATTAACTTAACTACTTCGGAATAATTTGGTTCTCCAGTAGACGCTGAAATTTGCAGTTCAAAGCGTTTGTGGTGTTACAGAAAAGATAAAATAGTGAAGTTTGTGTTACGAATTTGTACCAAAAAGACTGTCAATCTATTGTGAAAGTGTCAAAACTGTCAATTGAACAAATAGTGTGGAATATTAGGTGAGTGAATTGCATAAATATAGCATTTTACGCAACCAAATGATTCATAAAAATGGATTTCAAGATGATAATTGAAAAATTATAAACATTTTTTGTGAATCAAATATTTTAAACTAGATTTTATCGATTTGTTGTATCAGTTTCAGCAAAATGTCTAAAAAATAAAAGTTTTATCATATCCAGATTTTAAGCCTGCCACTCCAAATTTCAGGCATTGTTTGCAAAAATTTCAGAAAAAAAATAATATCTAAAATAGAATATTTCATATCGTTGAACAATTAGGCCAAGTCTGACAATAATTAAAACCAAATTTCTCGTTTGTTTCTTATGAAAAAAATCTGACGTGAACCTCACGTGACTTACTTGTACATCATTGGATATATATAATCAAACACAAAATCTCATCGTTTTACAGTTAATCGTTTTGGATTTACCCAAAAGATTCTGAGAATCTGTCAAGTAAAATGCGCTTTCAGCCAAGTCGGTTGCTATGGAAACAGTAGGCCATTATTCTTATACTACAACATTCCTAAATACTGATTTTCAAAATTCTACGACTACCAACAGATCTGAATTTATGCGCAAAATTAAAAAATAAATTCCTGCTGAAGTGCACTTCCGGTTCAGTCTATTGTTATGAAAATAGTAGTTTCCACAAATTCACAAATTCACAATGTGCGTAAGCATAAGGTGTACGTAAAAACATAAACGTAGGAAACTATGTATGTTCTCAGTGGTCGTAACGTAAAATATTAAAATAGAGTGTTTTTTTCATTTTATGTTGGTACACATTAGGATTATTGATGTATTGCGTTGGTTTCTCTGACTGTCATTTTCAAATATTCTGTTGATTTCGATTCTGTTTCGTGTTTAATGTTTTTCTTTGGTTTCAATTTTATTAGCTTGGAGATTTGGAGTTTAGTTTGATTTGTTTTATTGTATGATGTCTGAAAAAGATCTTGCGATTGTTGCATTATTATTGAAACTGCGTTATAAAAGTCGCCAACGAGAGAAATATTAAGGCGAGGAAGAAATTGTTGTTCTTTTATTAATGATTCTATGTCAATCATATTTAAAGCACGTTTCGATCCAGGGTGTTGTCAACTGTCAGATGAAAACATTTGTTCAAAGTTGACGCATGCGCTATTAGTTGTTTCGTACGTAAACATAACATAAAGTTGAATTTATCTCAACTTTACGTTTTCATTACGTAGCTCTTACGTCAATACGTAAACGTAAGAAATACGTAAGAGCATTGTGAACACGGGCATTGAAATACAGTAGTTCAACTTTATGTTTTTGTTTACGGTTACGTACTCCTTACGTTTATGCACCCTGTGAATTAGCACTTAAAAGGGGATAAGGAAGTGTCTGAAGCTGCCAATCTTTCAACCATTTTTGGACGTCTTGCAGCTTCATTCGCCTGCCTTGTAAATCTTATGCCAATGTTGTAACAACTCTAGAAATTATTTCTTTTTTAGTGTGTACAGAGCATGAGATTTTCAATAAATATGAATGGATATAATCTCGTCATGCTTGATCACTAAATGTGTGATATCAAATTAAATATAATTCAAGGTTTCAGAAGCTATTTAATTTTTGATTACATCATATCCACTTCAAATAATCTGAAAATACTATGGAATAACAATAATATCACAAAATAATATGCAATTTCAATGTGCATTAGTAATTATTTCCATAATAACTGTTCTTATCAGCCCAATCAACGGAAATTGAAAACTAATTTGAATACATAGTATGTACAACTGTCAAAGAATACATAAGCTAACAAAATAGAAAAATCTGAACAGAGATCATTAAGCGTAGTATCTGTAAAAGCTAAAATGTTGTATCTACATATATCCCTTGTGTTTTTATCATTATTTGGACTTTGCATCGCTGAGGTAGATATATTTTCAACAATCTCATTATTCGTAAAAAGTTTTTCAACCATAATGTATCATCTTTGTATATATTTTTCAATTATTGATTCAATCATAATATGTATTATGCCTTCGTCGAGTGCAGCCAGCTTCACCTTGACCAAATAAATAAATATATAGGAATATATTGAAAATTATCACATAAATTACAGATTCAGGGTAAGTTCAGAGTAATTTTGGAGCGAGTATAAATGGAAAGCACTTGAATACAAATTGTTCCATATTAACCGAACAGCAAAAGCCATTAATGTAACTTATGAATGTTCAATTAGATATTCATGCTGCTGATTTCCACATCGTGAGTATCTATGGAGTAATTCGTTCAATTAATTGAATTGTACTAAGTATCGGCTTAGCATCGGTGCCGAGTTCTTGTTCTTGATGCCGAATTCGTGTACGCCTATTTAAATATATTATGATAAAAGGTTAAGAAGTGAAGTATAGTGGAGACCGAAGGATGTAAGCTCCAAATTTTTCATTTTAAAAATATTACCAAAGTATTCTTTTGGGCTCAATACATTTTGATATTAATGTAATGTTTATTGCTTTATTGTTAAAATAAAAAGGCACTCTTTAATGAATGAGAACAAAAAAAAAGTTTCATTCTTCGAAGTATTATTAAACAAACACTGTGCAATTTATTCCTTCTTTTTTATTTTTTTTATTTTTTTTTCTAAAGAAGACCTTTGGTTAGAGAGTCGAAATGTCAAAAATAAAAAATAAATATACAGAATTAAGACCAAAACAATCTATTTTTTATAATATAATTCTGAAAGCATGTATAGATCATTATATCTATGATAGTTTTTTGTGTAATTTGAATAGAAATATTCAAAATGTAAATACTGATTAGTTAAATATAAATAGGATATTTTAAATAGGAAGTTCCATTTATATTTTTTTACAATCATGCAAATAGAAATGTTTTATTCACACATTTTCATTGTGCTTATCTTATTCTTTCAATATTATAGCGCTGGGGTGAGTGTAGATCAACAAACAAACTGATTTTGATCAAATCCATCAAATTTCTTGAATATTATCAATAATAATTCATCATCCTTACTAAATATTTTGGTAATCAATAATACTTATTAATTGCAATCATAACGTTATATTGAGGTCATGCATTTCAAAAATTGTCATGAAGAATTCTTGTTTAGAATAAATTCAAAATAATTTTGGAGCGCATAGAAATGGATGGCAACTATTCATATGGTACAGTTGATTACAAATTATTTCATTTCAACCGAACAGTAAAAGCCATAAATGTAACTTTGAATATTCAAGTAGATGTTCATGCTGCTGATTTCTACATCGTGAGTATATATTTATGGAGTAATTCGTTCAAGTAATCATCGTTTTGAATTGTAGGTCCAAGTCCAAGCTTACGAATTTCTTGATAATGAATATAAACCTTTCGCGGTAAAATTTCGAGAGGAGGCTTGTCAATTCCTCAAAACAAACTACAAAATTTTTTTGGCTGCTGACTTGCCAGATTACATCCCTCCCAAATGTCCAGTTAAAAAAGTGAGCTGCTCTATTTTTTCTTAAATAGTCAGATTTGAAAATGAAAAAATGATTCATAATTTTTTATTGTAGGGAGTCTATCACATCTGGAACTACATTCCCCAAGCATATAGTTTTGCCAATTTTCCATTCAACAAACCTAAGTTAGAAATAAAAGTTTTCCATAACCATCAAGTAATTTTAAATGTGGTTTTATATATGAGATTTGACCGAGATGCTATGTACAGGGAACTAAAATACTCTTAAGTTATCTCAAATATAATTGCTATAAAATCATATATCAAAATATATTTCTCTATGGTACCATCGTAATTTTTTGTTCGAACACTGCTTTGAAAACTCACTAAAGTTAGAGCTTAGGGGCGCCTGAAGTTAAGGGCTCCTAGTCACGTGACTACTGCGCCTAGTGGATAATGCACCTCTTTTCTATAGATTTCAATCCCAATCCTCAATCCACAATTTTAATCGCAATCCACAATCCACTAATTTCATCTCAATTCACAATCCACAATCCTCAATTAGAATCCACAATATCAATCTCAATCCGCAATCCACAATCTGTAATCCACAATTTTAATCCCAATCCACAATCCAAAATTTTAATCCCAATAAACAATTTCAATCCCAATCCACAATCCACAATTCTAATCCCAATCCCAATTAAAAATTCACAATTCTAATCCCAATCCCAATTAAAAATCCACAATCACAATCCCAATCCAAAATACACAATTTTAATCCCAATCCCAATTCACAACCCACAATTTAAATCACAATCCAAAATCCAAAATACATAATCCACAATCCTAATCCCAATTCAAAATCCACAACTCCAATCCAAATCAAAAATCCACCACGTGACTAAGAGCCCTCAACTTCAGGCGCAGCAATAAGAGAAAAATTTAAGGGTCGTAAGTAATTGTAAATATGTAATGTATAAATATTTTATGAATTACAATAAAGCTTTGAAATGGAATTGTCCAACTATAATTCATAAAAGGTGAACACAACAAAAATTCTCTATGTAAAATCTTGAAATTTCAGTTCCTATCTCAGGATCCCACTTCTGACACCAATTTGTCACAAATTTGAATAAATTATTACAAGTTACTTATTTTACAATAAAGTTTGTGACATATTGGTGTCAGAAGGGGATCTTAAGACATTAATCAATAATGTGAACTAATGACTTGAAATATTCCACATTTGTGACAATATGTTTCAAATAATTTTTTGCTGCCTGTTCTTCGAGCAATTTGGAATTTTAAAAGACATACTACAAATGACAATTGAGTGGTGTAGAGAATAGGCTGTATGGGAAGGCGTAGTGGAAATTTATTAACATGATTTATAACCCAGCTTTGGAAGAAATTAGGTCCAATTTAGATTATTCATTGATTCATACAAGAGGACTATCATCCACACCCACAGCGTTAAATCAGACCCTGACTGCATTTAGCTCAGTCAAATTAGGGCATTATTTTGAAAAATAATAAACCAGTTTCCTAATAACAGCAAGAAACTAGAGTTAATTCTCTGATAGAAGTCACAATGACAGGACATACATTGCTAAAAATTGTGATTGAAATACAATAAAAGTCGGACATTAAACATTGAAGGCACCACGGGAGTTGAACAGACAATAATGCCTACGGTCAACGTACACACCTCGTGCCAAAGGTCCTCGGAAAGTACAGTGTTGACCTCAGGCATTATTGTCCTTTTAACACCCTTGATAAATAATAAATTGACCAAGTTTTCTGTCAAGTTTTCAAAAATTTATTGTCAAGCTCAAAAATATTTTGTACCATATTACACGATACAAGTTTTCGTCAAGAAAAATCAGAACTACCAACTTATAATTTTTGGCGTAACTTCAAGAAGTGTGGTTAGAGAGAAAGTGTAATAGTAGAGATGACAAAAAATTAATATACTGAAGGCAACTGTATATAAAATTATATTAATACTTTATCAATACTAAGATTATGTTTGCAATGTTTGTCTTTCTTCAGGTTAAGTCAAGTATGAAACGCGTGTTTCATTTGACGAGAAATAACTAATATGAGTAATGTTGGCAACGACAAAATCGTCCTAGAATACCCCAGAATATTGGTGAAAAATAGAGCCAGTTCTATTTCAAAAATAACTTGGTCAATTATTGATCAAGAAAAAATTGAAGAATCATCTAGATCTAGATGATGAAAGCGCATTTTTGACAGCTCATGAATGCTTGTTACTTCAGAGATTTCGCAAATTACCATCTCCCACAATTACTGAGCTTGAAATCAAGCAGTTTGGGCAAACTTACGAAACAGCAGCTTCCATTTAGTGCTAGATTCAAGTTGACTATTTGATAGGTACATAATTTATGCATGTACAAACTCAAAAATATCTTTTAATCTTCATTGTTTAGTTATTGACTGACGGGAAGTTAAGTGCTGTACCATAAAATAATAATTTGATCTTTATCAAAACTATATAAAAAAAAAAATTCACCAAAAGTAAACAAATTTCGATTCAATAATAATAATTCATTCTAATAAGCTTCAAATTCGCGTCAAACAAGTCATTGAATGAATCCCGGACAGATTTGACAACTGTACATAATAATAGTGACACCCGTGGCGAAAGTTGTAACTAAATTTTTATCTTCTTTAATAAATTTTAGTTGCCATATCCCTAATGTCTTATATATCTATGGGCATTGTTCTACTTGAAACAAGTAATTGAATAATTTAATCTTCCACAATCACTGAGCTTGAATTAAAGCAATTTGTGCAAACCAACGAAACAGCAGCTTTTATTTGGTATCAGTTTCAAGTCTGTAAATAGTGTAGTTACTGAGAACTCAGCGTCGCGTCACGCCAGCCAGCCAGCCAGACAGCCAAAGTGAATATAATAGCGCTTTTTTCCGAAAAATGCGCTAAAAATGCGCTAAAAATTGAGGAAATTTTGGACATATTACACACAATGATAAATTGAAGATCAACTTTTGAAAATTATTGACCAATAAATTGTATCGTGTAATACAGGCATAAGAATGGTTGGGGGACACGCTGCGAGAATAAAATAAGGATATTTTATTGATTCACTGACTTTGTACAGAAATCAGGATTGATTTTGCATTACAGTATGTAAGGCTGAGTGCGGCGCGTTCTCCGCGCTTTATTTCAAAAACAGTTGAGCGCATGAAAAAATGTTCAAGACAAAATTGCTTGCAAATTTTATGCTTCATAATTTTTATTATCAGTGTCAACATTATTGAAGCCATACAAACTGAGATATTTGCAAAAAAACGAAAATTTTACTGGACTAACTGTACACTCATCAAGTTACAAACAATTTTCTCATTTATTATTAAATTTTTATTATTTTTAATACAATAATATTAAAGTACATTTCATATATATATAATTAGGCAAATTGTTCTCTATAAACCGAATCTCGATCAAATCTGGCATATCCCTTAAAATTTAAGATCAATTGTTGACTTCGAATTACTTTTTTTCTAACATGAGCTTTTTGAACGGAAGATTGGCAAATGACGCTCCCTTTGGGATATAATTGCGAACTGTATAAACTCCCTACAAACACAAAATTTAATAAAATCCTGCAACTGATTTATAATTGATCAGAATTAACGAGAAAATTTGGAAAGTAGGTAGCATTATCAAATCTTACATTTTTTATTGGACACCTTGGGGATATATAATCCGGGGCATCTTTTGCAATAAATGTTTTGTAATATGTTTCCAAGAAGTCACATATATTCTGTTGAAATTTTATTGCAAATGGTCTATACTCATTATTGAGAAATTCGTGAACTTGACCATGCACCTAAATAAGATTAAGAAATCTGACATGAACATCACGTGACTTACTTGTACATATATATATATATATATATATATATATATATATATATATATATATATATATATATATATATATATATATATATATATATATATATATATATATATATATATATATATATATATATATATATATATATATATATATATATATATATTATATATATCATTGGATATATATAATCAAACACAAAATCTCATTGTTTTACAGTTAATCGTTTTGGATTTACCCAAAAGATTCTAAGAATCTGTCAAGTAAAATGCGCTTTCAGCCAAGTCGGTTGCTATGGAAACAGTAGGCCAGTATTCCTAAATACTGATTTCCAAAATTCTACGACTACTAACAGATCTGAATTTATGCGCAAAATTAAAATTCACGTCAATACGTAAACGTAAGAGCATTGTGAACACAGGCATTGAAATACAGTAGTTCAACTTTATGTTTATGTTTACGGTTACGTACTCCTTACGTTTACGCACATTGTGAATTGGCACTAAAAAAGGGATAAGAAAGTGTCTGATGTTGCCAATATTTCAACCATTTTTGGACGTCTTGCAGCTTCATTCGCCTGCTTTGTAAATCTTATGCCAATGTTGTAACAACTCTAGAAATTATTTCTTTTTTAGTGTGTACAGAGCATGAGATTTCCTATAAATATGAATGGATATAATCTCGTCATGCTTGATCACTAAATGTGTGATATCAAATTAAATAATATAATTCAAGGTTTCAGAAGCTATTTAATTTTTGATTACATCATATTCACTTCAGATAATCTGAAAATACTATGGAATAACAATAATATCACAAAATAATATGCAATTTCAATGTGCATTAGTAATTATTTCCATAATAACTGTTCTTATCAGTCCTATCAACGGAAATTGAAAACTAATTTGAATACTTAGTATGTACAACTGTCAAAGAAAACATAAGCTAATAAAATAGAAAAATCTGAACAGAGATCATTAAGCGTAGTATCTGTGAAAGCTAAAATGTTGTATCTACATATATCCCTTGTGTTTTTATCATTATTTGGACTTTGCATCGCTAAGGTAGATATATTTTCAACAATCTCATTATTCGTAAAAAGTTTTTCAACCATAATGTATCATCTTTGTATATATTTTTCAATTATTGATTCAATCATAATATGTATTATGCCTTCGTCGAGTGCAGCCAACTTCACCTTGACCAAATAGATAAATATATAGGTATATAATGAAAATTATCATATAAAATACAGATTTAGGGTAAGTTCAGAGTAATTTTGGAGCGAGTATAAATGGAAAGCAACCATAAGTATTATATACTTGAATACAAATTGTTTCATATTAACCGAACAGCAAAAGCCATTAATGTAACTATGGATGTTCAATTAAATATTCATGCTGCTGATTTCCACATCGTGAGTATCTATGGAGTAATTCGTTCAATTAATTGAATTGTACTAAGTATCGGCTTAGCATCGGTGCCGAGTTCATTTTCTTGATGCCGAATTCGTGTGCGCCTATTTAAATATATTAAGAAAAAAGGTTAAGAAGTGAAGTATTGTGAAGACCGAAGGATGTGAGCTCCAATTTTTTTCAGTATAAAAATATTACCAAAGTATTCTTCAAGGCTCAATACATTTTGATATTAATGTAATGTTTATTGCTTTATTGTTAAAATAAAAAGGCACTCTTTAATGAATGAAAACAAAAAAAAGTTTTATTCTTCGAAGTATTATTAAAGAAACACTGTGCAATTTATTTCCTCTTTTTTATTTTTTAAATTTTTTTCTGAAGAAGACCTTTGGTTAGAGAGTCGAAATGTCAAAAATGAAAAATAAATATACAGAATTAAAACCAAAAAGTCTATTTTTTATAATATAATTCTGAAAGCATGTATAGATCATTACATCTATAATAGTTCTTTGGTAATTGCTCAGTAGATATTCATGCTGCTGATTTCTACATCGTGAGTATATATTTATGGAGTAATTCGTTCAAGTAATCATCGTTTTGAATTGTAGGTCCAAGTCCAAACTTACGAATTTCTTGATAATGAATATAAACCTTTCGCGATAAAATTCCGAGAGGAGGCTTGTCAAGTCTTCAAAACATACTACAAAATTTTTATGGCTGCTGACTTGCCAGATTTCGTCCCTCCGAAATGTCCAGTTAAAAAAGTGAGCTGCTCTTATCTTTTCTTAAATAGTCAGATTTGAAAATGAAGAGATGATTTATAATTTTTTATTACAGGGAGTTTATCACATGTGGAACTACATTCCCCAGGCAGATAGATTTGCCAATCTTCCTTTCAACAAACCTAAGTTAGAAATAAAAGTTTTCCACAATCATCAAGTAATTTTAAATTCGATTATATATATGAGATTTGACCGAGATGTTATGTACAGGGAACAACAATACTCTTAAGTTTCCTCAAATATAATTGCTATAAAATCATATACCAAAATATTGTCACAAATGTGAAATATTCTCAGTAATTAGCTCACACAATTATTTATTTGAATTTGCTATAACTGTAATCCTAGTTAGTCGATGTTCAATTGTCAGATGTGATTGACAGCATGCGGTTACTAGATGTTCGGTGGTTGCCAGGCATCTACTGTTAGACAATGAAATGTTGATCCATTGTTGGATTGGGTATATAAGAGCGTGAGCCAGGAGAGTCATTCAGTGATTCAGTACGAATAAATGTGAGCGAAATTGTGTTCATCCGAGTTAATGAAATAGATATTTACAACCTGTATTAAAAATTATTTACAATAAAATTTGTGACAATGTATTTCTCTATGGTACCATCATGATTTTGTGTTCGAACACGTTGTGTAATGAAAAATTGAAACTTACTATTTATCTGTTAGTATAAAAATGTATAAAACTTATTAAGTTAGGTCCTAGAGGCGCTGAAGTTTAGGGCTCCTAGTCACGTGATTAGTGCGCCTAGTGGATAATGCACCTCTGTATATTTTCATAGCGACATTCTCAATAATAATTTATCGCGTCGTACATAAGCTCCGGCTAATAATTGACAAATTTTTATTCCATACCTTCTGTCCTTCGTTATTCATGATGATTTCAGGAGAGGAATAAAAATCACAGGATGTCATATTGGATCAATTGATTCATTAAGTATTAATGATATATAATTATGTTTGCTTTTTTGGTAATTGTATGTAATTTTTTGTTTTGAATAAAAAAATTTGAAAGTTATAAATTAGGAATACATATTATAGATAAAGAAGTACATCTGTATTTTCTCAACTAACAAATAGAAATGTTGTATTCACATATTTTTATTGTGTTGATTTTATTTTTTGCTTCGATTCGATCGAGATGCTACAATAAGAAAAAAGTTTAAGGATCGTAAGTAACTGTAAATATTGTGTATAAATATGTTTTGAATATTTCATGAATTACAATAATGCTTTGAAATGAAATGGTCCAACTATAATAAAATCTAGGTTCAAGTTTGTAGATGAGCTTTTTTCAACCAGTGGTACCAAAACTTTACTGATGGAACGTTTTAGTTTTTTGCGTTTATTTCATGTACGGTAGTATTTATGATAAAATATGAAATAACTGAAACTAATCATTGAATTATTTGGCACAACATTCACAGGAAACTTTTACAAAGTTATCAGCAGTTCATTTGTTATTATCAAAATTTAAATTATTATAAAATTCGTCATACTTTTCTGAACCAAAAAAATTATGACTCATATTTTGACATCACATGCAAGCGTTCGTCAATTGTTTTTTAAAATAAGTAATTTGGCTCTATCGTGTTTGGTATAAAATTAAAGCTCTTGTGGAGATAATTTTAGTAGAAGTGTCAAGGAGAATATTTAAACGATTATCAATTGTTTCTTTAACAAATCATCAAAATGATGTCTATTTTGGTATTAATTTTAAACTCTCAGGAAGATAAGCTTAGCAGATATCAAAAATAAATAATTAGGTAGTGGAATCCACGTTGCCATCTTCAAATTACACTTGCGGCGATCAAATGTCGAAACTGTATGTTCCAATGAATTAAAAATCTCGAAAATCTAGAATAGGACTCTTCATTTTCAAAAATACTTATTTTATTTAGAGACTAAAATATAATCGCCATCTGTCACTTTAACAATGACAGTTGTCACTTCGACAATGACAGCTTTCACTTTGAAATATGCAATTGATGCAACACTCTTAATTTTTGAAACAGCGATGAAACTGGCCATGAAATTTATGGTTGGGAAAGTACTGTGTGACAAAAGCAGATTTTTTTAACCCCCAGGCGGCAATCCCATCTGATTTAGTCAAAAATTTAATGCAAGTGAACAGATGCTTCAATGATTTTGTGCTGGTTCAAAGCCAATCGAATCCTTTAAGCTCAGAATTCAAAATTTATAAAATACTTGGGAAACTCCTAAAGTTAGAGATGCTTGTAGTTGAAGGCCCTAATGGATAATCCATTTCTGTATATTATCACCGGGACTTTTTCAATAATATTCTGTCGCATCGTAAATAAATTACTGCCAAAAATTGACTGTATTTAAAATCTCCTGCCTTTGATTTATTTATGATGGGTTCCGGAGAGAGATAAAAATCACAGGATGTCAAATTGGATCAGTTGATCCATCATATATTAATATCTAATCAAGTTTGATATATCTATGATAGTTTTTAGGTGATTGTTTAGCTTTTTTGTAATTTGAATATAAATATTCAAAATGTAAATACTAATTAGTTAGATATAAATAAGACATTTTAAATAGGAAGTTCCATCTATATTTTTTTACAATCATGCAAATAGAAATGCTTTATTCACGCATTTTTATTGTGTTTATCTTATTCTTTCAATATTATAGCGCTGGGGTGAGTATAGATCAACAAACAAACTGATTTCGATCAAATCCATCAAATTTTTTAAATATCACTTATCAATAAGAACTCATCATCCTTACTAAATATTTTGGTAATCAATAATACTTATTAATTGCAATCATAACGTTATATTGAGGTCATGCATTTCAAAAATTGTCATGAAGAATTCTTGTTTAGGATAAATTCAAAATAATTTTGGAGCGCATAGAAATGGAGAGCAACAATAAATATTTTACTGTTGATTACAAATTATTTCATATTAACCGAACAGTAAAAGCCATGAATGTAACTTTGAATATTCAAGTAGATATTCATGCTGCTGATTTCTACGTCGTGAGTATATATTTATGGAGTAATTCGTTCAAGTAATCATCGTTTTGAATTGTAGGTCCAAGTCCAAACTTACGAATTTCTTGATAATGAATATAAACCTTTCGCGGTAAAATTTCGAGAGGAGGCTTGTCAAGTCCTCAAAACATACTACAAAATGTTTTTGGCTGCTGACTTGCCAGATTACATCCCTCCGAAATGTCCAGTTAAAAAAGTGAGCTGCTCTATTTTTTCTTAAATAGTCAGATTTGAAAATGAAAAAATTATTCATAATTTTTTATTGTAGGGAGTCTATCACATATGGAACTACATTCCCCAAGCAGATAGATTTGCCAATTTTCCATTCAACAAACCTAAGTTAGAAATAAAAGTTTTCCATAACCATCAAGTAATTTTAAATGTGGTTATATATGTGAGATTTGACCGAGATGTTATGTACAGGGAACAACAATACTCTTAAGTCTCCTTAAATATAATTGCTATAAAATCATATATCAAAATATATTTCTCTATGGTATCATCGTGATTTTGTGTTCGAACACTATTCGCGAGTAAAATTACCGATGGCGGCGCTGTTATCAACCAAAATGGCGGATATAAGTCGTACTGTCATTTTTAGACATGCTTGTTTACATGTTAAACTTGTAAGTTTGAGGATTAAATTTCATTGCTATTACTCCAGTTTTGTGCATGGACGTTTCAAATTGTATTTATTTGCAGATAAATAATCATGTTCTTGAGAACTAGTCTTTAAATATTTAAATTCACATTATTCACTTTTCTCGAACTCATGTTGAACTCAAAAAATGTAATAAGGAAATTAATAGGTAGTAAACAGGAAAGTGCAAATGAGGTTAAATGAAACTGATGTGAATAAGAAAGCAGTCTCCAAAAAGACTGATTCTCATCAATACACACATACTGAAATAGTGAATAAAAACGTGAAATAGAAAAAATATAACAAAAGCTCACTGTTTACAAATAACTAACGATTAAAATAACATTAGCTCAAATGGCGTTTCAAGAGGAATACGTCTTTGAGTAGTTCTCGCGTTGCCACACCAGATATACGGCTTAATTTTACTCGCAAATAGTTGTGAGAAGGAAAATTGAAACGTACCATTTATCAGTTAGTATCAGAGCCGGCTTAAGGACCATTGGAACTCCTGGGTTCAGAATTAAATGAAGCTGGTAAAAATTTATAAAATGCTTTGAAAACTTACTAAGTTAGGGCCTAAGGACGCCTGAAGTTGAGGGCTCCTAGTCACGTGACTAGTGCGCACCGCCGAGGTGCAAAGATATATAAATTGCGGCCCCCTACCTCTCTCTCTTTATCGTACTTTTCTTTTTTATAGATTTCAATCACAATCCACAATCCACAGTCCACAATTTTAATCGCATTCCACAATCCACAATTTGTATCCCAATCCACAATTTGAATCACAATCCACAATTAAAAACGCAATTTAAAAATTCAATCTGAATCCACAATTTTAATCCCAATCCACAATCCACAATCAATAATTTCAATCTCAAACCACAATTCACAATTTTAGTCCTAATCCACAATTTGAATCCCAATACACAATTTCAATCCCAACCCACAATCCACAATTTTGTTCCCAATCCCAATTAAAAATCCAAAATCACAATCCCAATCCAAAATACACAATTTTAATCCCAATTCCAATTCATAGCCCACAATTTCAATCCCAATCCAAAATCCACAATCCACAATCCTAATCCCAATCCAAAATCCACAACCCCAATCCCAATCAAAAATCCACAATCCCAATCCCAATCCCAATCCCATTCGCAATCCAAAATCCTAATCAATTATTGGCCGATTATTATTGAGAATGTCGCTATGAAAATATAAATAGGTGCAGAGGCGTCTCAAGCGAGAGGCCCCGAACGTAATTCTGTGAAAATAAGACCAATTTCTTCAACAAAATATTTTATTAGAGCTAATTCACAATCAAAAATCCATAATCCACCATTCTATTCTGGATTGGGATTAAAATTGTAAATTTTGGATTAGGAACTGTGGATTTTGGATTGGGTTTCTGGATTTTGGATTTTGGATTGGGATTGGGATTGGGATTGTGGATTTTTAATTGAGATTGGGATTGTGGATTTTGGATTGGGATTAGGATTGGGATTGTGGATTTTTAATTTGGATTGGGATTGTGGATTTTCGATTGAGATTGGGGTTGTAGAATTTGGGATTGGGATTGGGCTTCTAGATTTTGGATTTTGGATTGGGATTGGGATGATGATAATTCTGAATTTCCATTGTGTACATAATTTTATTTCAATCATGAAAATTCAATTAATTAAAATAAAATTATGTACATAATGTTACTTTAGAATTATTTAATCTTGCAAGATAAATCTAATTCATTGGAATTGGGATTGGGATTGTGGATTTTTGATAGGGATTGGGGTTGTGGATTTTGGATTGGGATTGAAATTGTGGGTTGTGAATTGGGATTTTGATTAAAATTGTGTATTTTGGATTGGGATTGTGATTGTGGACTTTTAATTGGGATTGGGATTAGAATTGTGGATTGTGGGTTGGGATTTAAATTGTGTATTGGGATTCAAATTGTGGATTAGGACTAAAATTATGAATTGTGTTTTGAGATTGAAATTATTGATCGTGGATTGGGATTAAAATTTGGATTGCGGATTGGGATCAAAATTGTGGATTATGGATTGTGGATTGCGGATTGAGATTGATATTGTGGATTCTAATTGAGGATTGTGGATGGTGAATTGGGATTCAATTTGTGGATTGTGTGTTATAAATAAAGAGTAACATCTGTATTTTCTCAACTAACAAATAGAAATGTTGTATTCACATATTTTCATTGTGTTGATTTTATTTTTTGCTTCGATTCGATCGATCGAATATTTCATGAATTACAATAAAGCTTTGAAATGGAATTGTCTAACTATAATTCATAAGTAACAAAAGGTGAACAGAACAAAAATTTTCTATGTAAAATCTTGAAATTTCAGTTCCTACCTCAGGATCCCACTTCTGACACCAATTTGTCACAAATTTAAATAAATTATTACAAGTTACTGTGTAAATATCTATTTTACAATAAAATTGGTGACAAATTGGTGTCAGGAGTGGGATCCTAAAACATTAAGTTCAAATAATCAATAATGTGAACTAATGACTTAAAATATTCCACATTTGTGACAATATGTTTCAAATTTAGTCAAATAATTTTTGCTGTTTGTTCTGCGAGCAATTTGGAATTTTAAAAGACATACTACAAATGACAATTGAGTGGTGTATGGAATAGGCTGTATGGGATGGCGTAGTGGAAATTTATTAACATGATTTATAAGTTTATAAACAAGCCTTGGAAAAAATTAGGTCCAATTTAGATTATTCATCGATTTATACAAAAGGATTATCATCCCGACACAGCGTTAAATCAGACCCTGGCTGCATCCAGTCAAATTAGGGTTTCACCTTGGAATGATAAATATAATAAGCTGGAAACTTGTACAAAACTTTATTTTAGAATTTTAAAAGTTGTCTTAAAAGTCTCATCTGTATCTGAAGTTACTTAGTAAAAATTGTTTTTTGCAAATATCTCGGTTTCTATGGCTCCAATAATGTTGACATTTATTACCAAAATTGTAGAGCATAAAATTGACAACAAATTTTGTCGTGAGCATTTTTTCATGCGCTCAACTGTTTTTGGAATAGAGCGCGGAGAATGCTCATAGGGGTTGGGTGCTGCAAAATAAATTTCTGGAATCAATGACAACAATATTACCATCGGCTCCAGATCAATTATTAAAAACAATATTTTGCAACTGTAAGAATGGTTGTGGTGCACGCGGCGAGAATAAAATAAGAATATTTTAGTGATTCACTGATTTTGTACGGAAATCACGATTGACTTTGCATTACAGTATGTAAGGCTGAGAGCGGCGCGTTCTTCGCGCTCTATTTAAAAAACAGTTGAGCGCATGGAAAACATCAAGACAAAATTGCTTGCAAATTTTACTGGACTAACTGTACACTCATCAAGCTACAAACCATTTTCTCATTTATTATTGAATTTCTATTATTTTTAATACAATAAAATTGAAGTACATTTCATATATATAAAGTTAGGCAAATTGTTCTCTATAAACAGCATCTCGGTCAAATCTTGCATATCCCTTAAAATTTAAGATCAATTGTTGACCTTGCATTACTTTTATTTCCAACATGGGCTTTTTGAACGGAAGATTGGCAAATGACGCTCCCTTTGGGATATAATTGCGAACTGTATAAACTCCCTACAAACACAAAATTCAATAATGATTTATAATCGATCAGAATTAACGGAAAAATTTGAAAAGTAGGTAGCATTATAAAATCTTACTTTTTTTATTGGACACCTTGGGGGTATATAATCCGGAGCATCTTTTGCAAAAAATGTTTTGTAATATGTTTCCAAGAAGTCACACATATTCTGTTGAAATTTGATTGCAAATGGTCTATACTCATTATTGAGAAATTCGTAAACTTGACCATGCACCTAAATAAGATAAAAAAATCTGACGTGAACATCACGTGATTCACTTGTACATCATTGGATATATATATATATATATATGATAAGATGTGATTTTGTGTTTGATCACATATTTCATTGTATATATATAATCAAACGCAAAATCTCATCGTTCCAAAGTTAATCGTTTTGGATTTACCCAAGAGATTCTAAAAATCTGTCAAGTAAAATGCGCTTACAGCCAAGGCGGTTGCTATGGAAATAGCAGGCCATTATTCTTTTACTACAACATTCCTAAATACTGATTTCCAAAATTCTACGACTGCCAACAGATCTGAATTTATGCGCAAAATTAAAAAATAAATTCCTACTGAAGTGCACTTCCGGTTCAGTCTATTGTTATGAAAATAGTAGGCAATAGTAGCTACAGCAGACTGAAATACCAAAATTCAATATTCTACACCTGATCGTTTAGAATTTATGCGGAAAATTCAAAAAGTCTGTCATATAATGTGCACTTCCGGCTTAGCCGATTGTTATAAAAATAGAAGATGACCATTTAGATGCTACAGCAATTTCAAATGCTGAATCCCAGTATCCTATAGCTGATCATTCTGAATTTAAGCGGAAAATTGAAAAAAAGTTTCAAGTAAAGTGCACTTCCGGTTTAGTCGATCGCAATCATATGCAAGATGTACAATTAGATGTTATAGAAGTTCTTTATACGAAATTCAAATATGCTATGGCGAATCATTTTATATTTATGCAAAAAATTTAAAAAAGTGCACTTCTGGCCTGGCCGTTTGTTACAAAAATAGCAGATAACCATTCTGATACAACATCAAGTTCAAATACTGAATTTCAACATCCTACGATTGATCATTCTGGATTTATTAGAAAAATTCGAAAAAAGCTTCAAGTAAAGTGCACTTCCGATACAAACGCTTGAAACCATAATGCGAGGTGCTTAACAAGACCCTATACCAGTCTTAAATACAAAATTTCAACATCATACGTTTAACCAGTTTTGAGATTTGCGAGTGAATTTTTTCGGTTTCACAATACTTCCTTGTACTTAGTACAAGTAAGTAAAAAAAATATAATTGAATATGTCAACCCTTAAAGTATAGGATACTTGCCTCGACATTATCAGATCGTCTCACATCCCTTAATTGTGTTAGGGTTAAATTGAGAGCTTTTGTTGTTCGATTCACATGGAATAATTTATATTCTATAGCAAAATAGCCGTAGTGCAACTCTACTTCTATTTTATCCAAATGTATTTTGTAATCATCCTGGAATAATAATGAATACAACAAATATGGAAATTTTTTTTACACACCGGATATGTACCTCTGAGATGCAAAATTTGAATAATAAAATAACCAGGAGTGGAATACGTGAATACAACATTTCTGTTTCACCAGATATATAAATGATATTCTCGTCTCGTAGTCTCGTATGCATACATTTATACGTTCTACTTTTTTTATGTTATATAAATCATTACATAATTGGTAATATAAAAAACAAAAAGGGACTCTGGATAATTATACATAATTACATGAGAAAATACTTTTGAAAATCATTTGCAGGAAACGACTATTTAAATCAACAATTAGAATAAAATTTTGCAAAATATTATCGACGGGTAATCAACATAACAAATATAAATCTCTTGGTTTACTAATTTATTTCAGAGAGATGCTTTCATAGATTAGATACTGCACTACGTTCAGCCATATAGGATTGCCCACAATTCAGGGTAGACAACTCAAAACTCCCCTTAAAATCAATTTGTAGAATTTTCAAGTGTTGACAGTAAATAAAATAAAATGTTATCTTCTACTTGACATCAATTATTCAAATAACGAAAAAATTTCCTCTAAGAAACCATTACTTACACAATCATTGGGCGTAAATTTGAAAATTGTCTGGTAACAGTCGATTTTTCTATACTAATGTAACGTGCGAGAGTGTGGAGGCTCATAAAAGTGGAGTAGGCTTGGACTTGACCGCGACGGGGCGGAGCCTTTCGTTCTCCCTGCATCGCGGCGCACCGCATCACATCACCCCTCCCGATGAAAGCCTCTAGCAATATTCTAAAAATGTGGTAGAACTTTCGAGAAATTGATATTTCTATATATAAAGGCAAGCAAGCGACTTGAGTGGAATATTGTAATGGTGAATCTAGAGCAGTGAATATCAAACAGTGAAGTGAACAGTGTATATAAATAGATTCATATAAATATCCACGGCTTTTTTAAGATAGTAGTAAGTGATAAATGAATAATATAGTGTTGTTAGTGATATCCGGAAGAATAAAACTTTTATTTTATTTCAAATTATTAAATATTGTAAGAGTTTGAATGAAAGTCCATTTGAAAACATCATGATTTATTTTCATGCCAAGTGCTTGATACAGTCGTATACTTCATCGCAACAATATTTGTGTACATATTACGATCGTGCCAAAACAGCATCCCGGTCGAATATGACGTATAATTTGAAATTGATTACTTCTTTTTTACCGCGAAAAACTATTGCTTCAAACATGCTTTTTTTGAAAGGAAGATTTGCGAAAACTTGACCCTGTGGAACATAATTTCTGATTATGTAGTCTCCCTGTAATCAATCAATGATTTAGTTTCTTAATCTCTTTTGAATTAGTATGTGTTAAGCTTACTTTTTTAATAGGGCATTTTTGGGGAAGAAATTCTGGCAAATCATAGAAAAATTGCTTGTAGTACGTCTCCAGATAGTCACACAAATTCACTCGGAATTTCAAGGCATATGGTTTGTACTGATTATTCAAGAACTCGTACAATTGAACTTGTATCTTAAAAAAAATATGTTGATCATGTTGATATTACTTCAGTTTCTATACTGACAATGTAGCCTTCTTCACGCTTACAGTCCATAACTGTTGTTAGAGTAAAATTAAAAGCTTTTGTAGTTCTGTTGTAATGAAATAATTTCCAGTCATTCTTTATATAATTTTCATCACTTGTTATATCGGCACGCTCCATAATCATTTTGTAGTTTTCCTGAATTAAAGAATGTAAATAATGATTTAGCTGGCAGTTATGTACTGAGACAGCGTTGTCAAGTTGCTGGACGCCAGTATGATAACGAAATATATGAAGTTGGATATACGCGTATATTTTTGACGCCAACAAAAATTTTCATTTCTCTATCATTTTGGTGTCCTAATGAAATTTTGAAACCTTAGAGGTCGGAAACAAGAAAACAAAAAATTTGAAGTGCTTTCAAAGTGACGTCCGGAAAAAAAAATATATATTATATTCATATGAAATGAAATAATCATTTACCCAGGAGACACATAATTTAAATAATAAAATAAACACAAGCACAGTACGTAAGAGTATCATTATGAGGCTCACTAAAAATACGAATGAATTATTTTGTCCTAAGAAAATGTTTATATATCCTAATATGATCGTAATTGTACCATCAATTTATATTCTCTGTCTGATTCATAGTTTAATTTGCTTTATTTCAGTTTAGATATCGATAATGTGCAATATATTGAAAATATATCAAAAGGAGAGTTATTGAATATAAATTATCATACATATATTTATTGCAGATGTCATTAGGGACAGGATGTACCAGGTGGTTATCCATAATATTAAAATCAATTTGCAGAGCTCATCAATACAAAATTCTTGTAATCATACACATCCTATTACTGTCAAAACTGTGGTCACCATTAATTTCAGTCATTTGATGTCTCGCATCTGGTGTCTCCGCTTTTCCTCCCGCAATTTTCAAGATATTGACCTAATTTCTTAATTAGTAGCTTGATAGAAATTATTTTCCTTGAACTGGACGTATACATAATAGGGAATATGGATGAAACTAAAATTTGGTTCAGAAAATTTTATTCCGAATTTTTATTGGCCGGACATTGTACTAAACCATCATTTTGGAAATTAATATCTTTCCAATTGCTTAAAATTAATAAATAAAAATGCAAACTAAGCGAGGGAAATTCAAAGTTCTAAAACGCAACACCATTGGTTAAAACGAAACGTGACGTCAAATACTATGTCAACAAGTGCGCACTGCTTACATTTGTATGGCATTGCAGGCTTTTGATTGGAAAACATAGTAATAATGTGTGTTGTAAATTTATTTATTGTTTAAGTGTAATTTCAGCATCCTAGTGAGATTATGAATCATTTAAGATAAAGTGGTTTATAAAAGTACATTCGAATAATCTGCCAAGAATAGATCCATTCATGATGTCGTCTTATTTTCTTTCAAATCCAAATTTTACGTCCGCTGAAGTAAAAAGAGTGAACGCAGCAATGTAACTATTCAATAATAACACATTATGTACCCTATTTTAATAAATACAATCCGAAATATGATGAGCAGTGAACATAACCTATAATTTTTGTTTATTTTAAAACGAACAAATGTTAAACGAAGCCGCATACATACACTGTATTTTATTGCTAAAACTAATCACATATAACGTTATTCATGATCTGTTAAATTAATTATGATACTTCATCTCTTCTTATCAGAAGAGATGAAGTATCATAATTTACATCATTTCTTACGTATTTTGAAACCTGTCTGGATTGGAAAAAAGACTTTATCAGTTACATTTCTGATAGTATTTTGCATTCAGACACAAAGCAATACTTATAAACTGGCTTTTGACTTTTTTTAATACTGAAATAAGTTGAAAACGAAAACACCTGTAGTAAACAATGGACTGTAATGTCACTGGATATGGTATTTGACGTCATCAGTAGAGCGCGCGAAAATGGCGGCGCTCAAACAGCTCAAAATTATTCACAATTTCAAATATTTTTTCAAACTTAATTACAGCACTCTTAAATATAATTCATATTTTTTTCTGTTATAACGATGTCAACAGTGAATAAAAAATATGAAATAAATTAATTAATATACCCTATTATGGCACCTGTTAGGTAATGACGAATAACAGAGGGTACATAACAGTATTGAAATCATTCGCAAATGTCCGTAATATCTTCGTGATTGCTCGATTTTATTGTTCCAAGCGCTTACCGACAGTCGACATGCGTGCAAACATGAGATGGGGAAGTGTATTTTGTGTCCGCTGCTTGCAATTGCAATCAAAATTCGATTAATGAAAACAATTTAATTTGCTTTTGATTTCATAGTTAATGTAATAAAATTATAAATATTTGCATTTTCTAATTTAATTTCTGCATTATAAAGCAGTCAAAATGAATTTTGTTTATTGATTCGGATGCAAAATTTCATGCTCTACAACAGTTGTTTGAAACATTTTCATCTAAAATAATTGGGAAAGCAATGCAAACTACTATGATATATTTTTTACTACCTAAGGGCTTAACTTCAATTCACAATGTGCGTAAACGCAAGGAGTACGTAACCGTAAACATAAACGTAAAGTTGAACTATTGTATTTCAATACCCGTGTTCACAATACTCTTACGTATTTCTTACGTTTATGTATTAACATAAGAGCTACATAATGTAAACGTAAAGTTGAGATAAATTCAACTTTATGTTATGTTTACGTACGAAACAACTAATGGCGCATGCGTCAACTTTAAACACATGTTTTCATCTGACAGTTGACAATACCCTAGATCGAAACGTGCTTTAATTATGATTGACATAGAATTATTAATAAAAAACCAACAATTTCTTCCTCGTCTTAATATTTCTCTCGTTGGCGACTTTTATAACGCAGTTTCAATAATAATGAAACAATCGCAAGATCTTTTTCAAACATCATACAATAAAACAAAATAAACTAAACTCCAAACTAATAAAAGTGAAATCAAAAAAAAACATTAAACACGAAACAGAATCGAAATCAACAGAATATTTTAAAATGACAGAGAAATCAACACAATACATCAATAAACCTAATTTGTACCAACGTAAAAAGAAAAAAACATTTTATTTTGATATTTTACGTTACGTCCACTGTGAACACACATAATTTCTCACGTTTATGTTTTCACGTACTCCTTATGCTTACGCACATTGTGAATTGGTACTTATTGTTCTAAAGTTATTATCATTTTTATGAATTAGCAATTTTCTATGAAACCAGAACCCTGATCGCAAAAATGTATTAGTCATGTATTTCAAAAAATAATATGAGTTTATTAGAATTTTTTTTTTTTTTGGTTCGGGCCTTTGTTTCTGAGAAAATTGTCCAAGCCCAGTCTTTGGTTTACATTTTGCTGCAGAGATGGCATCACGTAGCTCGTTTGGAAGGCATGAAAAGTTAATATATTTATTTTTGGCTAAACGGATGCTTGTATCAAAAATTTTATAGAGTAATTTTAATTTTAGTTTTCAATTGTCTATCTGATAAATATTATTAAATTTTGCAGTACTGCACTTGTTTCGAAATAATTAGGTATTTGCGTTATCTTTTTTTTTTCGGCCCAAATAAAAAAATGTTTCATGTAAAGTCATATTTATTTTTGAAACTTAATATTGCGTTATATTTTTTTTCTAAGTGATAGGCACTGATAAATTCCGCAGTACTACACTGGTTTCGAAATAAATTGGTATTTGCCTTATTTTTTTTGGCTCCGTTAGTGTTCTCGGAAAAAGTTTCACGGTTGGTGTTGTGGGGTATGTCATACCCCATATAAAAGTCCTCTCAAGCTATTTTAAATTCTAGAATATGATAATTTTTCTGTTTGCACATGTTCTACAACTTGTTACCAAGTGATATAAACTGAACAAAATGTATCCAGCTATATTTATTGTAAAAATATAAAAGATAAATCAAAATAACAGCAAGTCTGCCTTGGAAAAAACATACATCAATATTATCGCTCATAAATACTTCTAATATCATCACACATCAAAGATCTCACAGTATTTTTCGAGAAGAAGGATCAAATAACTAAAGCAAGAAAAAATTACTCAAGTATCATCAAAGAAAAAAAAATTATTGCTCCTCAAACTGGGCACAGTTTTTGCAATTCAAAATTGCATGTTCCAAGCACAGTGGAATTCTACATCGCTTACAAGCATTAAATGTCTTTTTAATACATTAGCACTATTTTGCGCACGTTTTTCTGGGCAGTAAATGGCTCTTTGACTTTTGAGTGCGCCAAGTATAATTAGCGTGTGACAAGTAATCTTGTCGCACGCAAATCATTTACCGCTTAGAAAAATTAGCGCAAAATGGAACTTATCCCGCATTCGTAATAAAAAATAGTATCTGCAACTCGTGCGGTGTTGTCAATTACCCACTTGAGCGAATGAACGCACTTGCTTCGTTCGTGTACGCCCAACTTATCGCACTTGCTGCACAATTTACTATTCTATCTTTGTTTCTAGGACAAACAGAACATCTTCTGCTTGTCTTTTGTCATTTGTCTAAATTGGCCTTATATAAAAAATACCAAAATATGAAATAGCTTATTGTATAACGTGATATAATTTTAAATTTAGAATGACATCGATAGAAATTGGGATTGTAATTTCGAATACTTTATATATTTTCCGATAAAAGTTGTCAATTTGCAGAAAATCAAGGAATAATTTTGTATTGTCTCAAAACGTGCTAGATGCTGCCATCTACTAGCCTCTTGTGGAACTATACTCCAAATTTTAATAAAATTGCAGTAAATCAAAAAAAACTTTCAAGTAAACTCATGTTTTTTTTCGAAAATAATTAGGGTCTTTCATATAACATTTTTTGATTGGAGCCCTAATTTTGACAAAAATCGGCGAATTATGGCAATAATACGGATTTCTGACTGAACCAGAACCGTAATCAAAAAATTTTAGATGACAGAGTTGAATTATTTTTTGAAAATAATATGACCTTACTTGGAAGATTTTTTCGATTGACAGCCTTAATTTCGAGTTGACAAGGCAAGTAATTTTTTCATATAATTGTATCGAAATCTCAAAATTGGGGTCGTAAATCTAGATTTTCTTGCAAGTAAACCTATATTATTTTTTGAAAATAGTTGGGGTACTCCATATAAATTTTTTCGATTAGAGCCCTCATTCTGACACAAATCGTTAATATATGGCAATAACACTAATTTCCGACTGAACCAGGGCCGTAATCAAAAATTAGTTAATGACAAACTCTAAGTATTTCTTGAAAATATTATGAGTTTACTTGAAAGATTTTTTCGGTTAACGGTCTTAATTACGAGTAAACGGCGTCAGAAACTTTTGTTCAAAAAACGATAAATTACTAAAAAAATTTTACGTAATCGACAGAAATTGAAATTGTAGTGTCGAATTCTTCATTTATTCCTTGATAAAAGTAGTCAATTCGTGGAAAATCGAGGAATAATTTTGTATTGTCTCAAAACGTGCTAGATGCTGCCATCTACTAGCCTCTTGTGGAACTATACTCCAAATTTTAATAAAATTGCAGTAAATCGGAAAAAACTTTCAAGTAAACTCATGTTTTTTTTCGAAAATAATTAGGGTTTTCATATAACATTTTTTGATTGGAGCCCTAGTTTTGACAGAAATCGGCGAATTATGGCAATAATACGGATTTCTGACTGAACCAGAACCGTAATAAAAAAATTTTAAATGACAGAGTTGAATTATTTTTTGAAAATAATATGACCTTACTTGAAAGATTTTTTCGATTGACAGCCTTAATTTCGAGTTGACAAAGCAAGTAACTTTTTCATATAATTGTATCGAAATCTCAAAATTGGGGTCGTGAATCTAGATTTTCTTCCAAGTAAACCTATATTATTTTTTGATAATAGTTGGGGTACTTCATATAATTTTTTCCGATTAGAGCCCTCATTCTGACACAAATCGTTAATATATGGCAATAACACTAATTTCCGACTGAACCAGGGCCGTAATCAAAAATTAGTTAATGACAAACTCTAAGTATTTCTTGAAAATATTATGAGTTTACTTGGAAGATTTTTTCGGTAAACGGTCTTAATTTCGAGTAAACGGCGTCAGAAACTTTTGTTCAAAAAACGATAAATTACTAAAAAAATTTTACGTAATCGACAGAAATTGAAATTGTAGTGTCGAATTCTTCATTTATTTCTTGATAAAAGTAGTCAAATCGCGGAAAATCGAGGAATAATTTTGTATTGTCTCAAAACGTGCTAGATGCTGCCATCTACTAGCCTCTTGTGAAACTATACTCCAAATTTTAATAAAATTGCAGTAAATCGGAAAAAACTTTCAAGTAAACTCATGTTTTTTTTCGAAAATAATTAGGGTTTTCATATAACATTTTTTGATTGGAGCCCTAATTTTGACAAAAATCGGCGAATTATGGCAATAATACGGATTTCTGACTGAACCAGAACCGTAATCAAAAAATTTTAAATGACAGAGTTGAATTAGTTTTTGAAAATAATATGACCTTACTTGAAAGATTTTTCCGATTGACAGCCTTAATTTCGAGTTGACAAAGCAAGTAATTTTTTCATATAATTGTATCGAAATCTCAAAATTGGGGTCGTAAATCTGAATTTTCTTGCAAGTAAACCTATATTATTTTTTGATAATAGTTGGGGTACTTCATATAATTTTTTCGATTAGAGCCCTCATTCTGACACAAATCGTTAATATATGGCAATAACACTAATTTCCGACTGAACCAGGGCCGTAATCAAAAATTAGTTAATGACAAACTCTAAGTATTTTTTGAAAATATTATGAGTTTACTTGGAAGATTTTTTCGGTAAACGGTCTTAATTTCGAGTAAACGGCGACAGAAACTTTTGTTCAAAAAACGATAAATTACTAAAAAATTTTTACGTAATCGACAGAAATTGAAATTGTAGTGTCGAATTCTTCATTTATTTCTCGATAAAAGTAGTCAAATCGCGGAAAATCGAGGAATAATTTTGTATTGTCTCAAAACGTGCTAGATGCTGCCATCTACTAGCCTCTTGTGGAACTATACTCCAAATTTTAATAAAATCGCAGTAAATCGGGAAAAACTTTCAAGTAAACTCATGTTTTTTTTTCGAAAATAATTATGGTTTTCATATAACATTTTTTGATTGGAGCCCTAATTTTGACAAAAATCGGCGAATTATGGCAATAATACGGATTTCTGACTGAACCAGAACCGTAATCAAAAAATTTTAGATGACAGAGTTGAATTATTTTTTGAAAATAATATGACCTTACTTGAAAGATTTTTTCGATTGACAGCCTTAATTTCGAGTTGACAAAGCAAGTAACTTTTTCATATAATTGTATCGAAATCTCAAAATTGGGGTCGTAAATCTGAATTTTCTTTCAAGTAAACCTATATTATTTTTTGATAATAGTTGGGGTACTTCATATAATTTTTTCCTATTAGAGCCCTCATTCTGACACAAATCGTTAATATATGGCAATAACACTAATTTCTGACTGAACCAGGGCCTAGGATTGCAGTGCGATGTGCGTTCATATTTCAGGAATAATTACACAATAAATTATTGGGATGGAATATCAAAGAAAAATGTACATAGGGCTTTTCTACATCTACATAAGAAGTTACTTTCAAAGTGTACCGGGGTATATCATACCCCAACCAACTTCCAGCAAGTCTGATGCTCAATTGAAAGTTTATACATAGCTGTATATAAGTCTGTTCTCTTTGTTCAAGTATAATCCTAAGCTACTGAGAAAAAGAAATCACTTGTTTGTCTTAAATTGATTTTACGATTGGAAATAGAGTTAATGGGGTATGACATACCCCACAACACTAACGAAGGGTTATGGATCAATTAAAAAAATGCTCCAAATAAAGTCACATACAATTGAAAATTAGTAGGTAACTAGATGATAATTATTTTGTTCCACTCTATACAAATCAAATGAGAAATGTTTTATGATGTAGAAAATTAAATTTTTGTGAAAATAATTGACGAATGTTTGCATGTAATGCTCAAATATGAGTCAAAAATTCGTACGAGTTCTCAAGTTATCGTGCTTCCAGACAGATCAACTTTTTTTAAATTTTGTTTTTTTTGTAAGTAGTGTATAAATTGTAAAGATTTAAGAATTGGTGTTTCACATAACTTTTTCAAGTACTTTTCAACCTAATAATTATTTCAGGTAATATGATAAGGCAGAAAAAAGTTGCTATCTCATCTAAAATAATATTTATTTAACCAAACAGAGACGCACTGAAATAGAAAGATTTTTCTACAGTTGTTTTCTTATAAACGAACTGATCACAAATTAATTCCAACTAAAAACCAGAATTAAAAATATTTAAAATATGAAATCAATAATTTTTCGGGTGTATTATGTTTTTGCAATTTTCTTATAAATATTTTTACCCCTGTCCGGCCCTGTTGGAACAATTTGTATTTGTTGATGATGATTTGACCTTCCTGTTCTTATTAGTGGCCTCCACAGTTATTGAATATTTTGACCTTCACACAAACAGTTGTTTGAGATTGAGAGTGAGAAGCGCACTTATCTCCAGTCAATATTTTTGTAAAGACATTTGTCAGTTGTGTGAGGTACGTACAAAAATTATATGCATTATATTTCAGTCCGAGAATAGAACACAATTGTTTTGCCCTTTTTCGGATCATGCTTTTGTTTTTATGAAACTATTCACTCTCACGCTCCTGTAGTTTTCATTTTTTGCTGGTATTACTCTGATGATGACCACCAAGTGGTCGAAGCCAGTCAATAAATCAATTCTAATATTTTATAAATATCCTTTTTTTGTTGAATCTTCCACTTCTTTCCTCAAATATATCTCAAGTTTTATTTATTAATTAAAGATATTGAAAAAAATGGCACCAACATTGTATTATATGCCTGAAAGTGGACCATGCAGAACAGTAATGATGACAGCCAAAGTATTGGGAATTGATTTGGAGCTGAAACACACAGATTTGTTTAAAGGTGAACATCTTACACCTGAATTTTTGAAGGTAATTAATCCAATTATTAATTTTTATTTAGGCTGTAATCAATTTCTCCAACAATATTTGCTCAAGTTCCTTCAATTTTGAAGGTATAGATCTAAATATTGTGAAAAAATTTGCTTGATCCCTCATTTGATTTCGTGGCAATGTATTTTGAAATCAAGCCGAATGGCACAGAGCAAAGACAGTCATTTCAATTTGAAAAGTTTTGTACTATCATTTCAGTTAAATCCAGCCCACAAAGTGCCTACTTTAATCGACGGAGATTTGGCTCTGGGAGAAAGCAGATGTATGATAACATATCTTGTTGAAAAATATGGTAAAAATGATTTATTATATCCAAAAGATCTGAAAACACGAGCACTTATCGATGAAAAGCTCTACTTTGATTTGGGAACTCTTTATGATGCCGTTGTAAAATATTACGTGAGTAATTACTTTATAGTACTAGTGTGAAATGTGATTAGTCACGAAAAAAGAGTGGAAGTAAAAGAAAAATCTGAAGAAATAATATTATTGATATTTTAAAATTTTATTCCAGGTTGTAGTTTATCTCGGTGCCAAAAACTTTGACGAGAGTAAAATGCCCTTAATTCACAAAGGATTTGAATTGCTGGACACCTACGTATCAAAGAGTAAATTTGCAGTTGGTGACACTCTAACAGTTGCTGATATTGCATTGATATCAACTGTAGCAACAGCTATTGCAGTCTTTGATTTTGATCTCAAACCTTATTCGAATGTACTCCGTTGGTTTCAGACTGTAAAATCAAGCCTGCCAGATTATAAAGAGATTATAGAAGATAATGGGAAGAAATTGAGATTGCTAGTAGATACAGTCAAAGCAAAACATAATTAGACGATAATTATAAATGAAGCTCTTTAATGAAATGTACATCTATAATTAAATGAAAGATTCAAGGTATCGTTTTTTGTAAAAAAGTTCAAACATGGCTCAGAATGTCTAAAAGAGCCCTCAATCTTCCTCTATCAGTAGCCACAATTTCAAATGTTTCCAGTTAATGGTTCAGGAAATATTTATTATATAAAGGCAATATATCTCCTGAGTAATTTTATAATCTATTGATTGATGTATCTCCTTACTTCGTACATTCGTAACTTATTTGTGTAAATCTTCATTAAAGCTTAAAATAAAGTCTAGATGTATTTTTAGCACAAAAATACCTCACTTTCCGATTCAATTCCTTTATTATAAGTATATTTCCAACCAATTTTATTTTATAAAAAATATTTACAAACATGTATTATAATTACATTAATATTATATTACAATATACTTTAAAATATAATAATTCAAATCTTAACCAACTCTGAAGGAAAAATCACTATTTAATACAAACTATATAATAATTTGGAGTGTATTATCCCAATAAAACTTCTCAAAAGTACTTCCATACATTTTAAACGAATAATCAAATCCTGAATCACGAAATTTGCAAGCGAAATGTCAAACTTGGTCATGGAAATATATATTTCAAGGACCTAGAGACTACAAATTGGAAACGGAGAGGTGTATCACTGCCTCTGGTGGCAAAAAATTTAACCAACCCATAGATAATATCCCTGCAAGAATAGACACACACAAGTCAGATTTGGAAACAAAATCTAGTTCATCTACTTGAATATAGGGCTGTGATTATATTAAATAATAAAGAGATTTATGGCTTCTTTGGTATTTATTATATCAAATTGGACAATTTTATGGAATGTTAATCAATTCCTGTATTTTTAAACTGCAAATATAATAATTTAGTAAATGACAGAAATGTACATAAAACGTAGCTGTCAAATGGCTTGTATGTCAAACAAAAATACTTATTACAATGATAACACGCAAACTACTTATTACAATGATAATACGCAAACTACTTATTACAATGATAATACGCAAACTACTTGTATAATAAGTAAAATTCATTTGATAGATAAGTTTTTTTAAGTACGTACGACTTGTATTTGTATTAACCTATTGGTTTAACCATACTGACAGCAGAATTTTTGTTTCAGAATGACTTGTCAAGTCCCTAATTCACAAGTTACGCTACAAAATTAAGCACATATGTCAATCAGGGTGCTGGCCTGCTTCCATGTTCGTGCTACTAGTTCATGGACAATCTGTACACATGTGTAGGGCCCCTTGAGCTAAATCTCGCTATTGGAGGTGGTTTTACTTCCAAAATGGATCATGCTGGATAAGCAGCGGTAAGTTTACAAGAAATTACGTCAGTTTATTGATTACATCCTCAAATTCATCAACATTAAGTACCACACTGTCAAAAATAATTGTGGCCAGCTCTATAAACACTAAAATGTTCACTCGTTATTGTGGCAGCTACCAACAAGTGCACTTTTTTTTATAGGCAATCAATTGGGGCGACTTTGCATTATCAAGCAATAAGATTATGATATTTTTTATTGCTTCTTATGCAATAAAACAGTGACCAACTACTTTAAAATTCAAGAATCAGCTCTCTGGATAATTTGAGACAATCTTGAGCCAAAAAATAGACTATAATCTACTTAATCCTGTAAAGTAATGTGCCTAAAAGTATGATTTACGAAGCGGAAATTTGCAAGAGGATGCACAACCGGCAGTCCTTTACGACTCCAGTTAAGGGCTTCAAAAGACTTACTGGTAAGCTTAAGGCATCATTTATTCATCATATATGGTGTAAAGCTTGAAGACCCAGTTATTATCCAATTTAATCGAAATTCCTTGACTAGTTTTTGAAATACTGCTCATTTAAACTCCTAAATCAATCTGTCTTTAATCCAAGTTTCGCAGAATCGATTTCTTGGGCCCCAAAGCGACAAATCGTCCCCAAATATTAATCATTTCAGAATTTCAATAGATTTCTTTAAATTTGGCTTGAAGTGAGTCGCTATTTCTTCCTTGAAAACAGTATTATTGATTTAACTGAATTTTAATTGCTCAATCTGTTGCGGGCAGGACATAAGTTACCTAACTGATAAAGTTTGCTCTTCAGAGTCTAATCTATTTTCCATTCAGCTATTTATTTCTACTTTTGTATCTTTTTTTAGATCATTTGCTAAGGATGAGCCCAGCTATTGAAGAGGATGGACATCGTGGGAGGCGCAGAGGATGAGCCAAGCTGCCAGAATCTTCTTTCAATATCTGTTTTATGGATGTTATTCACCAAAAGTTTGCTTAAGTTTCTGCTTCAGCTCGTCAGTTAGGTAAAATAATTATTTTCAAACTGCTGTTGAAATAAATCGTCTAATATTCCAATTTATAATTTAAATTTAGAGTCCCGGAGTCACAGTTCGACGAAGTTATCAACCTGCAAGCCCGGCAGCTACCAGATTCCAAAGAATTTCGGAGAAAATCTAAAAAAAAAGCTTACAAATTTCCTTCTGCCCGCTGCTTGCAAAGCTCCGGTAAGATTCTGATTTATTTAGCTTCATAATACTTTTAAAATTTCTCCAATAATTTAGATTTGATTGTCATATTTATTTTTTGTTACAGATGCAGCAGCAAAGAGACGTTTCTCTGGTCTAAGTTTTGCTGGAGTTTCGCTTGGCCCGGAAGGAGAACTCCTGGAGGAAGATTCGTCTCTTTCCCCTACGTAATTACCTGGAGATGAAACTTGGCTTAAAACTTCTTTTATTCCGGCAACTTCTACAAAATTCACAAAAAAAACCATTCCCAAAATTTGATTGCCTTTAAAACTCTTTTTTCAGACCTAAAATTAGATAAGATAATCTTGTGTTTTGATATATCAAATAAATTTGTATTGCTCATATTTTATTTAAGATGAAACCTTAGAATTGTCTAACAGTAATTGCAAATAATAATAATTTTTCTATGATATTAATAATAAAAACTGTAAATACCATAAAAAAATTTAAAATAAGGACTAATTTGTATTATTTTATTATTTAAATAAAGTATTTAAAATTTGACTTGTTTTCACGTATATAATCCAAGCTTTGTCTGCCAGGTGGCAGCATCTGTCAAGGAATCATTCTTGCTACAACCCTCCTAAAACATCAAAAAATATTAAATATTTAAAATAATTTGTCCCACGTATGTAGTTCTTAAAGTCGCCACCAGAGGGCAGCATCTGTCAATAAGACCAATTAGTGAACATCGCTTTGTAATGATGAATTTTGTGTGTTTAAAAAGTCCAAAAATATTACCAGGAGAGCAGAGACCTTAAGAGTAATTTCAAAAATTAATTAGCGATTTTCTCGAAAACTATAGGGCTTAGGGACAAATGTTTCAAATAAAAGTTGTATAACTTTCAACGCCCTACAACATTTATTTGAAAAAATTTTCTCTAGGGCTGATAGTTTTCGAGAAACGATATGCTACTACCCTTAATTTAAGGGTTGGAAGAAAATTGCATTCATCTTTTTGATAGCCCTTTTAAAGCTGCGTATAATGATGTAATTAAATTTGCCCTAAGGGCTATAGTTCAGGAGAAAATCAAGAAAAACAGTCTTCAAAAACCCTTGAATTTGCTCCTAAAGTCTCTGCTCTCCGGATACAAAATTTGGATTTTTCGACGACAAAATTTCTCAAATCGAACAATTTTGTATCCGGGTAACATGAATTGAAGGAGCAATTTTAGCCAATTAATTTTTGGCGGGAAAAAAATTAATTGGCGCAATTTGCTCCTACGATTCATGTTCCCCGGATACCAGTTTGACAGATTTCGAGCAAAATTCTCTTAGCATCGCACTTTTTTTTTTAATTGATTGAAGCGCCCTCTAGCGGTGCAGTTTTGAACTAATTCCTACATATTAAATCTGAAATAGAATTGAAATGAAACAACATATTTTGTACTAAGAGATTTATTCTTATTTCTTCATGATTACAGTACATAAAAATATAAGTAACAATAAGTTCATCGTTTTATTGAAATTTTGATAAATAATATATCTTATAACAAAATTTGATCTAGATATCTTATTTAGATTGAAAAATATAATAATAATTAACATTTTTGTAACTTTTCAACATTTGAATCCTTATTCTACCTTAGCTAACAATCATTCGATATTTTTATTGAGAAAACATTGATCCAAACATCCCTTTATAATTATTAAGATATGTTTCATGAAATATGATTTTAGGGCATGCAAGTTTTTTGATAAACAAATGCCCTAAAATATTCATGAAACGTACTGTACATCATACTATTTTTTCTAATTGGATTCTTTCATGCCAAAGAAATTGAATATTTTAATTTCTATTTTGGAAACATGAATTAGGAATATTCAATTTTTTAAATTTGTACTTGAACTATATTTTTTTACAAGTATATTATATAACTAAAGTAATAATAATTAAACTTGAGTTTCTTAAAGAGGTACTTTAAGAAACTCAATTTAATTTTATAAAATACATATTATAGAACCCAAATAAAAAAGATTATTTTGACAAGATATATCAACTAATTTTTCATTATCACGCGGCTTGAAACAGATTAATTATTTCTACGTAAATCAGAAGTTCTAGAAACTTCAAATTTTGGGTAAGTACTAAAACGATTATTATATATCTTTATTGATCAATTACCGCTCCAAGCATTTCTAAACATAATAAACTAAGATATAGGTTTAATGAAATATGGGTTTAGGACACGCGGCAAATTTTTAAATAACCAAGTGCCCTAAAACGTCTACGAAACTTATACTTTCTTTTTATTTGGGTTCTTTCAGACCGGAAAATATTAAATATTTTAATTGCTTATTTTGAACACATTAATTTAGAGTATTCTATTTTTTTGATTTGCACTTCAATTATATTTTTTTTACAAATATATTATATTTTGACACATAAAAATGACGGTTGTCAAGCAACGCTGTTATTAAACTAATAAAAATTAAGTTTGAGTTCTTTAAAGAGATACTTTCAGAAACTCAAATTAATTTTATAGAATACACATTATAGAACCCAAATAAAAAGTATTATTTTGACAAAATACATAAATTTTTTTTTTCATTATACAGCTTAAGGTAAATTGATTATTCCCACATAACTAGAAGTTCTAAAAACTTCAAATTTTGGGTACGTTCTCTAAAAGTATGTAATTATATGCAGAATTAATTTCAGTCACCTATCGTTATTGGTGCACGAGCTATAAATCAGAATTGAATATACCAAAAGACAGTTGGAAATAATATTTATCATAAATTATAGCTAGCTGATTTTAGATTGCTGTGTTATAATATGTTGATTTTAATATTAATAATTGCTATTATAAATAGCGAAATTGCTTTGAAAAATGCTGAAATATATTATACTACTGATTCTGATAGTTAACCCACAAGCAGCCGATTGTGCTTGTTTTAGCAAAGAAAAAAAGGACTCTAATTCGTGGTCTGTCTAGCCGAGACCCGGATGTTTTCGCCTAATTGCGCGAGTACGGTTGCCGACTAAGCGTCATCTCGTGAAGTCGGAATCTTCATGGCATCATTGAAGAACAATATTCACACATAACATGTGATATTGTTTGTTCAATGATCCCACCAAGTTCCGGACCGTCGCCGACAAAACGAGCGTTCCATACGTTTCCCGTAACGACACCGGCATATAGTCTGAAAATTCCGTCTGTCCCGTCGTTTAGGGAGGGGGTGTTCCCAAAGCTATATGGTCGTGTACCGATTAAAATCCAGCGTTGGCCCAAGTTACGTCACAAGGACATTTATTGAAAAAAATAAAAAAACCAAGATAATTGTTCAATAATCAAAAAGAAAAGCAAACGGTATATTCAAAACGGAAAAATACGCCCGAGAGCAGAGTGCCCAAAAACTATGATGCGCGAATTTAAATCCCAATTTAGTTTCAAAATAGTTTTGATCTCTACTTTAACCCGAATTTGTACAAGCCCCAAATATATTTACAGCACTTTCAAAATTAATAAAAAAAAAAAAAAATAAACGCGAAATAGAAGCACAAAATATAACACAGCAATTTACATAATAGTCTAAATACATCTATAATATACTAACAACTATGTTTTGAATACATATTCATATTATTCAATTGAATTCTAAAAGATTGAAACGAATTGATTTTTTTCAATGATGTTCCTAATAAACGCAATGTTTTTTGAATATACTAATAAGACATCTCATGGTTCGAATGGTACGAAGTCAATAGTTGAGGTATTGGCTGAAGTAACTGCTATTCCATTCGCGAATTTCTTGAAGGCACTGCAACCAGATGTGATTGCATATATTATCCATCACAGCGACAGGTCTTCTAATTTGTCCAAATATTCTGCTACTGCTGTTCACTCAAGACTGATGAAGATGCTATTGTTCACTGAAGACTGATGAAGCTGCTGCTGTTCACCCAAGACTGATGAAGCTGCTGCTGCTCACCCAAGACTGATGAAGCTGTTGCTGCTCATCCAAGACTCTGATGAATTTTGAAGTCCCTGGCAAGCTACAGAAAAGAAATATTATTAATTTAATTTCATCTGTTGAAAGTTGTAAGTTTACAAATATGTACGTGAATTCAATAGATAAAATCAATACATGGATTATTATTTATTATTTATATTGATAATGACTTGACATTTGTATTCGAAAAATTGATAGATTAATTTATTTTAAAGTTAAATTACTCTCAATTTCTGGGAGATAAGTACACAGCCCTGCAATAATATGCCACAAAGCTTCGGTTAATGAAACATTTGGACTACTAAATTTCTATCCACAGCAGGAGAAAGAAACATAATTTTTTTTAAAGGAATAATTCATAGTATTCAAACATTTAAATAACTTGGAACTTTATATTTACTTCAAATAAATTGAATAAAATTATATGAATATTCACTTCTGATGATTTAAGAAAATTATTTTTAAGCTTTGATAGCGAAACTCATAATCCGTTGCTTAATAATACTGAATTATTCAAAATGTACTTTCAAGCAACCCCAAAAGCAGTATTTACTGCTTTGCAACTGCATTTAATAAACGAATTCAAATTTATTAGTTTGTTTATATTTAGAGAAGTTATATTGTTAAATTTTGGTTCAGTACAACCGTCAACTGCATACCATTCAACTTGTTCTCCTTACTTTAATTAACTAATTTAAATACATCAGTTGAAAGTTTTAAGAGTTTTTAAATATGTACGAGTGTTCAATAATTAAACGAAATCTATATATAAATTATATTTATTATTTATATCAATGATCTGCCAGTTGTGTTGAAAAAATTATAGACTACTAAATGTCCATCTAAAAAGTAATATTCTTCTGCAGAATTCAATTCTTATATTTCTATCTACAGTAGAAAAAGCAGCATATTCTTTTTGAAGAAATAATTCATATTATTTAAATGCATTCCTTGAATCTTTCTAAATTATTACATAATTGGCACAAAATTACTTTACACCTATTCTTCAAATGAATGAAACGATAAAGAATAATCATGACATCAATAATAATCATAAATATTTACTTCTGATGATTTAAGAAAATAATATTTAAACTTTGGTAGCGAAAAACTTTTCAGAACCAATAAATAAAATTCATAATCCGTTGTTTAATAATACTACATTATTCAAAATGTACTTTAGAGCAGCCCTAAAAGCAGTATTTACTGTTTTGCAACTGCATTTAATAAACGCATTCAAATTATTCGAGTTAGTTCACATTTAGAGAAGTTATTATCAAATTTTGGTTCAGCACAATCTTCAATTGCTTATCATTCAATTTGTTGACTTGACTTGCATATATTTTTAAATTAAAATATTATTTAAATTTACTTACAACTTGTTTTCCGGAAGAACGAAGCCTGTCTTCTTGAATATGATGCAAAACTTGATGATAAATTAATCCCATTTGGGCAGGATTATTCAAATTCATGTATTGGTCCAACAGCAAACTGTCTCTTGAACAGGAAATCCTTGAAACGTTCCTCAAAGCTTCATTTCCAACGACCACCTACAAAAAAAATTATTATTTAGAAAATTTTCCCTCGGATTTATAAAATCAAAGCATTTTGTTGAAGTGTATGGAAATATAACAGTTTTTTCTCACATTTACACAGAAATATTATTTGTGTACCTGAAAGCTTGCATTCGCTTTGTTACGAAGCATTATGTAACTTATAACACATTTACACTTGTAAACCAAAGAAATTCATTGAATACACATATTTTCAAATTTAAATATTCATAATTTCAACTTTTCCTTTTAAATTTATCGTAATTTAGCACAAAATTGTGAGTAAACGAAAGTACGCTTCTCACATCATCATTTTGTACATCTTTTACGTTCACGTAACAAGGTAATAAAGTTGTATAATCGTTAATTAAAAAAATATTTTGGCTATTCAATGAACTATTAATATTTGCAGTGTTCAAAGTAAAATTTTAAAGAATTAAAAAATTATTTACTTGTTCTTAGGATTCCAGAAATTCTGATATTGGATAAATTGCTGAAAATGAGTCTAATTGAGATTTCCAGGAGCTTATTCAATTAAACACATTTGGTGTTGCTCACAGCGATGTGTCCTTGAAAATTTAGACGATCCTGTTAACTTCTTAATGAATTGTATGAGTCTTTCAGCACCTGCACATGCAGACAACATTTGCATTACTTGAAGGTTATGTAACTATTCTTTGTGTATTGAATAAACAGAAATTAACTTATTGTGGGGTCATATTTATCATAAATTCGATTAGAAACGTACTTACATCTTTTGTGATCCAAATTAAGATGAAATAACTGCGTGGCTATCATTGAAGTTCTAATTGGCTCCGGTTGAATTGTAATGAATTCAAAGTTGACCCACTGCTGTAAAATACATTAATTCTATCACCACTTGAACACACTGCTTGTTAATCTAAATATATTTCACATTTACGCACTAACAAAACGACATAGACACTTTTTTCACATCTAAAACACTACGTAATAAACGAAGTGACGCAAAGCATGCGTTCTACCTTGCCCATGGATGTATATAATTTATAGAATGCACAACCAAAAAGTTGACAGCTTCGAGCAAACACCTACAGGTGGCGCGTATAACTAGTTCCAAAAATGGATAAAACATTTGCTTGGCTTAATGGAATAATATCAATGATTTGCTAGCTTCATGATGCACTTTTAGAATTTATGTCATGCATAACTTTAACCTTTTATTTTAATATTTAAAAAAATATTTAATATAGCTGATTTAGGAATAGATGATTGTAAACATATTCTAGTAGAATGTTTTATGTGTTCCGCACATTACTTTACTTTTTTTACGGATGTAATTTAGCAAAAATTTGTGTTTGTATTTTACATGTAAAATAAACGTCATGCAAATTAGACTTGAACATTCTTATTATTTAAAATAGATTCTCTGTTGAACATAATGGCTGGTACCACGAGCTCTGTTTTTGGCGGTACTAAGAGCGTTGTGTCAAGATGTGTTTTAACGCAATTAGAATTTTCCCAAATACTTTAGAAAATAATCTTCAGATACAAATTACAGAAAACACATATATCTTCAAAATTTATTTGCATATTTTCCATCAAAATAGTTTGAAATATTTATATCGCCTTAAAACTCTTCTTAAAATAACACCGCTAGTATAGCAAAAAACAGAGCTTGTGGTACCAGTCTATGTGTGGCAATATTAGTTGTTCCCCAGAAAAAATATATATATTTATTTGATTTACGGCCTAGTTCTTGTGGTGATTAAGAGATGGCAGCAGGTGGCTCATTTCTTGAATTCCAAAAGTTATTTCATTTCTTTGTGGCTAAAGGGCGGCTCAAATCAAAATTTTTTTTAAAACAGACCTATGCTAGAATATATTTGTGCATCCAATAGATATAAAATTATTTTTGTATCAAGCACTACTTTTAAAAAAGACTACATTATGGGTTTAATTGTCGTTACTTTTAAGTTTTAAAATACTTACAGGATCAAGGAGCATTTGTAAGCCTTGATTTTGACTTCCAAAAATTCTTCAGCAGCTTCTAGAGAAGACCCAGTAAAAAAATGATACAAGGAGTAGCTTTTCCGCTGCTGCATCTGTAATAACAAATAAAATATTGAATGTTTGATGATTTTGAAGAGTATATTTTCCAAATTGTTAGATTTAAAAACGGTACTATCAATCATTTATGATTGTTATGCACATCCACATCATAGTTTGGATTTATTTAAAATCCGTTTTAATCCTACACTAGACAGTACTGCCAACAAAAGAGGAACATATATTTTCCAGAACGCGGATAAATGTATGGAAATATGCATAAAAATCTTGAAATATCTCTTAGTTGTTTGTGGGGTGAAATATGTCCAAATACGAGCACTTCAAGCGCTTTATACAGCACTTTACATGTTTTTTATTTGGTTTATACTCGTATATTTAGTTTGAAACATTCTCGTATTTCTTTCTGGGATCAGAAATGTTTTTATCATGAACATTATCACCAGTTCAATGACGAACACTTTTAGTATTGATTTGATATCGCTATCAATGATTTGGGTAGCGTTGGGCTATCAAAATGAGAAATTACCACTAACCAGATATTGCTTCAATAAAAATATTTATCGTTTCATGCAATTCCAATATTATTTAGAACTGGCAATAAATTCTAGTATCATTTTGTGGTACTAGTAGTCACTTAGAAAATAACCAATAAGATTTTACTACGTCAAATGTTCAATTGTATTGGGTTATATAAAAAAAATTAAATAATAAATTTGCGGAATTAACCGCTGGCGCCCGAGACTCCCGTTGGAAGTCTGATTGTTTTCGATTTTTGAATTTACCAATGTGTGAATGTTGAATCCAAAGTGAGATGACTGTAAAATATATTTCTGATAGTTGTCGTATGCACATGAAAGGATTACCATTTAAACGACAATTCTGATTAATGTGTGCCTGTGGTATAGTCGGTAATTCGACATAATTTCGTGTATTGTTCCCAGTGTAAATGAGAATTTGCAAACTGGCACGATTGTTAGGACTGATGTTATAAATACATATTATGAATGTGTTATCCGTTTATTGCTCGTTAAATGAATTCATGTGTTTGGTGAAATTATTGCGACATTATAAACTTCTGTAATAGGCACGGATCATTTAATGTCTGCTCCATAGTTTTTTTCTTTTAGCCTGCTCAAAAACTTATAAGTAGTACATTCTTTA
The DNA here is from genome assembly GCA_963989225.1 of Dromius quadrimaculatus. Classification (NCBI taxonomy): domain Eukaryota; kingdom Metazoa; phylum Arthropoda; class Insecta; order Coleoptera; family Carabidae; genus Dromius; species Dromius quadrimaculatus. The sequence goes on along the minus strand of OZ022324.1, from coordinate 68,317,029 downwards.
AAAACAATTAAATTGTTCATGAAGTTCATTGCACTCCTACAAATAACAGCTGAGGAATAATGAATTGAGTTCATTTGTAAAATAACGATTTAAATGAAAATATTGCTATGATTCTGGAAGCTTTCTATCAAACGGAAGACATTTAACTTACAAATGTAGTCAAATTGAATTTGATAAGTGGACATTTTTTTTTTCGAAATATCGTATGCAATATTAGGTACGTTTTATTTGTTTTTGGATCATTTCACGGAAGTACACAATATTAAAACAGCCCAAAACTTTGTAAAAAGTATGAAAAGAAGCAACTGGGCTTAATTTGCATATATAAATCTATTAGTCATATCTATACCTCACTGTCAAATAGATTAATTATTTTTTAGGGACTTCATGAAATTTATTAGATAGTTAGTACATTTCCCACCGAATGAAATGGCTGAGAGTTCATTGTACTTTCCCATAAAAGCTGATACGGCAGTCGAAATTTGTGCTGCCATCTGTGTATTGCGTTGAATAAACTAAATTTTATCCTCAGACACTGAGAAAAAATCATCCAACGATTCATTTCAGGAAAAAGGTGGGATATTGAAATTGGCACTAAATAAAAGCTGCTGTTTCTTAGGTTTGCACAAATCACTTTAATTAAAGCTCAGTGATTGTGGAAGATTAAATTATTCAATTACTTGTTTCAAATGAAACAATGCCCATAGATATATATGACATTAGGGATATGGCAAATAAAATTTATTAAAGTAGATAAAAATTTAGTTACAACTTTAGCCGCGGATGTCACTATTATTATGAACAGTAGTCAAATCTGTCCGGGATTCATTCAATGACTTGTTTGCCGCGAATTTGAAGCTTATTAGAATGAATTATTATTATTGGATGAGAATTTGTTTACTTTTGGTGTATTTTTTTCATATAGCTTTGATAAAGATCAAATTATCATTTTAAGGTACAGCACTTGACCTCCCGTCAGTCAATAACTAAACAATGAAGATTAAAAGGTATTTTTGAGTTTGTACACGCATAAATTATGTACCTATCAAATAGTCAACTTGAAACTAGTACTAAATGAAAGCTGCTGTTTCGTAAGTTTGCCCAAACTGCTTGATTTCAAACTCAGTAATTGTGAGAGATGGTAATTTGCGAAATCTCTGAAGTAACAAGCATTCATGAGCTGTCAAAAATGCGCTTCCATCATCTAGATGATTCTTCCATTTTTTTCAGATAGTTAGTACATTTCACATAAAATAAAATAGCTGAGAGTTCATTGTTACTTTTTCATAACAGCTGCTAAGGCAGTCGAAATTTGTGCTGCCATCTGTGTGCATTGCGTCATTCAAATTTATTGGTCATATCTATACTTCACTGCCAAGTTAATTGATTTCCTATTTAATATTTCATGTATTTTTCTTAGATAGTACATTTCCCATAAAATAAAATGGCTGAGAGTTCATTGTACTTTCCTAAAACAGCTGATAAGGCAGTCGAAATCTATGCTGCCATCTGTGTGCGTTGTGTTGAATGAACTATCCTCAAACACTAAGGTCCAGTATTTAAGTCCATGGTTTACCTTAAACGTAGTTCAATTTCCATAGTAATGATTGTTAGAGCAATGGTTACTAAGCTCCGCTTGAGTTGAACTGAAGACTGAAATACCGACCCTAAGAGAAAATCTTTCGACGATTTATTTGAAGTTTCCAATGACGTATTATTAAAGAAGATCCAGCGCGTCCTATGGCAGTCCACAGTTTGTTGTGATGTAAGAACTTACAAGGTGAGGGGTTCTGAAAAGCAAAGGGAGTAAACATGCTTGTTATGCGGTTTGCCTGCTTTTATTTATATTTGAGAAGTGCGTGCCTTTATTCTGTACTGTATGTATATATTTGTTAAAGTAGAAGCAATAATACATCAATTGATACAAAAACGAGATTTTTCCCACATCGATATCTTTTCAAGTGAAAAACGCAATCTGCGATACAACGATGTTTACCCTCCTCACCCCACTGTTTACTCCTGCATCAAAACAAATACCGCGTGCTGGGTCTACTGTTAATACGTCAATGGAAGTTCCCCACAAAATAGAATGGCTAAGAGTTCATTGCACTTCTCCAAAACAGCTGATAGGGCAGTCAAAATCTGTGCTGCCATCTGTGTGCGTTGTGTTGAATGAACTAACTTTTATACTCAAACACTAGGAGAAAGTCATTCAACGATTTATTTAAAGAAAAAGGAGGACATATTGTTGTAAAATAATGAGTTCAGTGAGTTTGATTTCAAATATTGCCATAATTCTGATTCACTGTCAAGTAAATTGATTTCTTTTTAGGAGTTTCATGTAATTTTCTTTTTTACACGGTTAGTATATTTTCCACAACATGAAATGGCTAAGGGTTCTTTGTACTTTTCCATACCAGCTGATAAGGCAGTCAAAATCTGTGCTGCCATCTGCGGTGCATTGAATAAACTAACTTTTATCTTCAAACACTAAGAGAAAATCATTCACGATTTCAGGAAAATGGTGGAATATTGAATGAAATTCATTTATAAAATAATGAGTTTAGTAAATTTGATTCAAAATATTGCTACAATTCAGGAAGCTTTCTATCAAACGCAAGACACATAGCCCACGAATGTAATAAACTAAATTTGATGAGAGAAACTATTTTTCTGCGAAATATAAGATGCAATATTTTGTACGTTTTATTTGTCCTTTAGATCATTTCACAGAGGCACATAACATAACAGCTGATAAGGCAGTCGAAATCTGTGCTGCCATCTGTGTGCATTGCGTTGAATAAAGTAACTATTATCCTCAAACGCTAAGAGAAAATCATTCACTGGTTTATTTAAAGAAAAGGGTAGAATATTAAATGGAATTCATTTATAAAATAATGAGTTTAGTGAATTTGATTTGAAATATTGCCATAATTCTGGAAGCTTCTCATCAAATAGAAGACAATCAAGCTACAAATGTGATCTAATTAAATTTGATCAATAAAACATTTTTTCTTTTGAATATTAGATTCAATTTTTTTGTACATATTATTTGTTTTAAGATCATTTCACGGAAGCACACGTAATCGAAACAACCCAAAACCTTGTCAAATGTATGAAGAGAGACAAGTGGGTTTATTTCACATATTCACCCCATCAGTTCTTACATTTGTAAATTTATTACTGTCAAGTAAATTAATTTCTTTTTGGGAATTCCATGTTTTTTTTTTAGATAGTTAGTACATTTCCCACAAAATGAAACAACTGAGAGTTCATTTTACTTTTCCATAACAGCTGATAAGGCAGTCGAAGTCTGTGCAGCCATCTGTGTGCGTTGCGTTGAATGAACTAAATTTTATCCTCAAATACTAATAGAAAATTATTTAATGATTTATTTGAAGTTTTCCACAAAATAGAATGGCTGATAGTTCGTTGCACTTCCACAAAATAGCTGATAGGGCAGTCGAAATCTATGCTGCCATCTGTGTACATTACATTGAATGAATTAACTATTATCCTCAAACATTAGGAGAAAACTATTCAACGATTTATTTGAGGAAAACAGCGAAATGTAGAATGAAATTTAATTTCCAGTTTTCTGGATAGCAAGCCGAGAACAGAGATAAAACAGCGGATTTAGAACTAGATAACATAAGTACATAATATTTGATTGATTTTAAGTAAATTATCACCTTGTAAACTATATTTTCTAGGTGACAAAATCTAGAATGAATCTAAAAAGTGCAACCCAAGCAATTCCTGCTAAAGTAAGAAAGCGTTTCTAAAATTGCTCCCTGATATTGAAGTCTGTTAGCGTGAAAACCAACATGTTCACTTATTAACTTTGAAATTCTTTTCAGTTTCTTCAAAAAACCCTCATCTATTTTTGAGATGAGAATTCTTCCCACTCCGGGCCCATTTGACATCCAGATGTTGGTTTCCCTCAATTGCTACAGTTCCTCCTCTTTATTTTCTGAATTTCAAAACTTTTTCTTTTGCACACGTTTGAAGCACATCAGCTTTGCTTTGGACCACGATTCTTGCTGTTTTACTTATGATTAAATCAAACAAATTCAGGGGTCGGTTTTTGCACCATCATTCTGAATAGGGCGATAACTGTAGACACGTGTTTCGCCCTTAATAATAACCCGAATAGGAGCGTTCCTATTAAAATGGTCATACAGAAAATGATCTATAGTAGTTCCGAAAAATGTGATCTATCGTACACAACAGATTACCAAATAAATTACCATGACTAATTTTATTCCCGCAACTTTCTATTCTGAATTAAGGCAACAGAATTTGAGCAAATTTCCATGCGAAAGGAATTATTTAAATTATAATTTATCCCCGGTAAGCGGCGATAAGGATGTCTTTGTGCGTTCCCTCTTCTAACAGGGTTTAAAAGTTGGTGGGAGAGTTGGGTAGTTTCTTATTCAATAATTCGCCCCGTAACAAACAACCGTGACAAGTGACAAGCGGAAACCACAAGGGAATGAAAGGGAAATTCAAGGGTTTCAGCTTTTGCGAGGCATAGATTTACTTGTGGTAATTGTTCAGCATAAAGACTAATTTATGTCATTCAGCTTGCTTGAGAAGCAATTATCGAGGACATTTGAATATGCAAAAAGTCTGTAGGGAATAGGAACCTTCAATGAAATTATGAAATATCACCACAACCTGACACTCAAATCCAATTGAGTCATGAATCACTCCCCATTTTTTTTTGTAACTCAAACCAGCTACTGCATAAGCAGACTTCCTCAAAGAAGCGCCATTACTTCTTTGGAGCCCAATCTCTCTGAAAGAGATGCATGGCTTTACGACGGCCTTTGAAAAGCAAATTTTTGCGCTTAATATTGATACGTGATGAAAATTTACCACTGAAAGCACTATAACTATTCGTTATGCATTTGACAGATGTAGTTAATAAACATTCTGCACCGAGCTTTCCATCATTTAGTTTACTTGTACCAGTCAGGAAAATGTATCCAGTTTCCTGAATATATACATAACTATTCATATTTGGGTTGAAATGTTTAAACTCAGATCAAACAATAGTTGTATCCACTTGATTATAACTCGTATTTAATTCAAGGAATATATCCTATGCAAATTTTCTCCGATTGAATTTAGTGGAGTGGTTCTCCTAATGTATTCCAGCATTCAAGTTCAAGATACTGTAGTATCTAGTAAGTTTGTTCAGCAATTCCAATTTGCATACTTCTCATTCTGACTAGAACGGATAACGTAAAAGAAAAATGAGTTTAACTTTCCTTACTAGTGAATGACTTGAGTTGTGTTTGAATAACTTTTTTTCCATGAGTTTTATGGCCAGTTTAACTGGTTTCATAAATTTAGACAGTCGTATCGATTAATTGCATATTTCAAAGTGACAGAAAGCGGGTTTATGAAATTCATATTTCATGATTCGCAAAAATAAAATAAGCCCTGAATCCATCTCTGTCGTCTGGGCGGCGCATTTCATACTGTTTGTTTTATATTAGGTCGCCCTGCCCGGTCGAAAAATCTAGTAACGTGCTGGACTAATTCAGAATATTTCGAGAAATGGGTTTCCGTATATAAGGATAAGCAAACGACCTGACTGGGGACAGTAAACAATGAACAGTGAACAGTGAACAGTAAAACAGTGAAATATATTACATTAAAATGGCTATAAGTAAATAAATAAGTTGCTTGGTGTAATCAGGTCAAGTTGTAAATATGAATAGTCTACGAGCCTTTCAGTAGTATCAGTTCCGCTGATCGTGATTCTTAAACCTTATAAAGAATATTATTTCAGCTTCATTTCTCTTTCTGGCAAGTTTATAAGTAAATAATATTATTATTACACTATATGAGCAAATCAATTGCCTCAAGGGAAGTTTGCACATTTAATTATTGAGGCTGATCAATAAAGCGTCTCTTGGATAAATTTACTCAGGACTTGAGTTTGAATTTGATAGCAATGTAGAGTATAAAGCTTGACAATCTCAAAAGCAACGGGCACCCTCTCCCTAACTAAATGTTGCTTTTGCCAACAAATCAAAACCACAACTGTTTTGAATGAAATTACAATCGATTGTTCAACTCTGGGAGTAATTCTGTTTCTGGAGTGAAATCAGCAAGGGAGTGAATAATGGGAGGCAATCAGAATAATTAGAAAGATGCAACACACCTAATATAAGGCACGCACGCGAGTGCCTACACCTAGATCCTGACGACCATCTCCATTATCTCAACCATTTTTTGTTTTTAACTGATCTAATTGTACAAGAGTGAATGAAAACTTGAAAATTGATAAGTGATTAAGTGCTTTCACACAATTAGTAATCATTGTGATAGCGTCCGAGCTCTGTTCAGCTAGAATTGCATTTGAGGTGGAATGTCAGAGCTATTAAGGATAACTGAATTAGTTTGACAGTGCGAATTCTCTGCGGGATGCCTCAGGATGCCGTCACAAATATGTACCGCGTCGCTTTAATACAAGTTAATATCAGGATAAACACACGCAAACAGCCCACGAGCATTTCATGTACCTGGGTTTGTCGTGATCTGCACGTCAGAGGAAAACAGGCGCAAGAAGACAGAAAGTAGGAATAAAGTATCTTGAATCAATTTTTTTACGTGCGTACTCCACTACAGCTTTATATGAGTGTCTTGATAATAAATAACTGAACTAGCGGTTTGATAAACATTGAGCTTGCACATCGAGCTTAGTCAGAGCGGGCGAAGCCCGCTCGTGAGCTGAGTGCGAAGCACCGCCGCTTGAATAAAAAATCACTGTTTTAATGCCACTGACACACAAAGCAGTAGCTTGAGTATTCGACGGTAATTCCTAAATTTTCCGGGTAACTGTCATAATATTGTAATGTTTATTGTTCTCAAAGAAGTGTTTACTGTTTGAATAAAAATCACTATTTATTAAATGAAAAGAAAATAGAAATTTTATTCTTCGACGTATTTCTAATCAAACACTATACAATTTATTTCGCACTTACTACTATTAACTGATCGCCCACTGGATATTCACTATTTCACTGTTTGACTGTTCACTGTTCCTCAGTCAAGTCGTTTGCTCATATATATACAGATGTCAGTTTCTGATAATGTTCTACATCAGTCGAGAGCACGTTACTAGAATTTTCGACCGTGCGGGGTGGTGTGGTGCGGTGCGGTGCGATACAAAAAGATGAAGGTCCCCGCCCTAGACAGGGCTGGATTCAGGGCTTTCGCATTTTACAATATTGAAAATATCAACTTGAACCATACTTCCTAGAGGTTAAGATGTTTTAATGCTTGTACTCATAAGATTGTCATCCATTTTTTCAAGTCTTTCAGTTGGTTCTCCCAAAAAGACTCTAAGAATCATGTCGTAACATCATGGATACTGCTGGGGAAGTACTGGGGCGAAGCACAAGCAATTTCTTCCAATTAATTATTTGTTGGGGCATATAAGATGGATATATCTTCGAAGTCCCACAAGATTTACAGTTTTAACTCAATTCAAACTTGACTTAATTCAATTCAAACCAAATGACGTCTCTCCTTGATTAAAGCAGCTTAGGGAAGGGTATGCAGTCCCGGAGCTTAACGGCGCATGTAAAATACTGAACAAGGATTCCTTTATAATTACCAACAATATTTGAAGATACGAGGATAGTTTAAAAGAGTATCCCAGAAGAGCGTTGTTATGACTTTTCCAGCGGATGAAACTATCTTGGCTTCCTTGGAAGCACTTTCTCCTGCTCCAATCAATTGTTAGGGCTGCTGCTTTTAATCAGTTTTTCGCAAATATCTCATTTTGAAATAGTCGTAGAGCATTTGAGGTCATCAGTAAATATAAAGTACACATTTTTCTCTACAAAAAAGATTGTATGACTTATTTGGGTATCTATAACCGTAAATGAGATACCGCGCGTACAATGTGCACCGACGCGCAATCATGCACTTTTTTCCGTTTCGCCACTGGGGTAGAATGTAAAATTAAAAAGATATAAAGTTATAATGAAGGAAAAAACTTTTCAGAACTCATATTTATATAAAGTTATCATTTGAATGCTACAATATTGCTTTAAATACTAAATTTCAAGGTTCTATAGCTGATCGTTTCGGATTTATGCAAAAAAATCGAAAAACTGTCTTGTAAACTACACTTTCGGTTAAGCCGATCGTAATCATAATACGAGGTGTACAACTCGAAAAGACTGTTATATAAAGTGCACTTTCGGCTCAGCCGATTGACACCACAGTATAAGATAATCATCAAGATGCTTCAGTAATATTAAAAACTGAATTTCAACATCCTACGACACGTCAAATCTTTATCTGTTAAGTCAAAGTCAAAGTCACGGTGAACAAAATCAGGAATAAAAATATTTCACAAAACAACGGTGAGTACATGACATAAACACAGATCATACAATTACAGAGTTGTATTTCAGTAAATTTTCAAATCATAACCTATATTCAACCACATGTTGTGAAGTATTAAAAGAAATATTTATTCAAGCTGATGGCTGGTGACCTTATAGTGAGTGGTTGTGTGATGTTTAAACAGAATTGGTTCTTTAAAATTTACAGGGCAAGCAAGATATGAGAACTAGTTGTGATTAATCTCAAAATGAAAGACGGTAGGATGTGTAAATGGGGTGGAGTTTTGAAGGAGGAATTCGTCACAATTTATGCGAAAATTCAATGAAATGTCAAGTAAAGTGCACTTCCGGTACAGAAGTATGTAACCACAATGCAAGGTGCACAACTAGATCTCAGAGTAGTCTTAGATATAGAGTTTGTTTTGAGATTTGCGAGCTACATACATACATACGTACATACGTACACAACTATCGACGTCAAGCCGGAAATTGTCAAAATGGATTCAGGGATACTCAAAACGGATATTCTTATCAAAATGAGTATATAAATGTATCACAACTTTGCAATCAAGTGAAACATTCGAAATATTATTTTTCAGGTTGCACTTTTACGCACGATATCTCGGTAACGGTTATAGATACGCAAATGAGTCATGATATCTTTTTTGTAGAGAAAAGTGTGTACTTAATTTTTACTCATCACCTTAAATGCTCTACGACTGTTAGAAAATGAGATATTTGAGAAAAACTGGTCAAAAACGGAGTTCCTCATCTTTGGCTTTCGATATCTTCTGAAGCACCATGATTTAACAATATGCGTTTTTGATTGACGCACCCAGCAAGAAATTAGCTTCCACATACCCAAAAGATTACGTTAAAAGTGGTGGACGCGGTCTATCGAGATGTTTACAGATTCAGCAATTTCCTGAACCTCTAGCCGACTACGTCTAGTATGGAATTGTGAATTTCCACGACGATTTCGTCAGCACGGTGGTTTTTGGGCATCTGGTGCTTCCCTTATCTTAGATTGACGTATGGCCACGTTTAAATCCAGTTGCCCACTTTTTGACCAATAAAAATGAAGGAGCAGGCCTTAATTGACGTGAATAATGAATTCTCACCTGCGTTTGCATACGAAAGGCGATCAGACGAGCATTACAAGAGATGACAGAGAATAAACAATAGACAGTTGATGGATTATAGTACTGCTACTTAAGGTAATCATGATTTGGGATGCAACATTAACTGAATACTTGCTACATGCATTGCATCATCCAATCAATAGTCTCCAATGAATTTCAATATTGCAAGACTCGAATAGATCAGTGTATTAAGCTTCACATCTCATGGAACCTTCAGTGAATTATTAAAATCAATATGGCAGACCAATCATTCAATTACTTAGGCAGAGATGACTCCTCAATTAATTTGTGGTACTTGCTGGCAGTAAGATTTTTGATGAGTTAGAAACATTTGATTATGTAAATTGTGATTAATCAAAATTTCGCAGAGAAATATTGAATAATACAATCCTGTTTTGATTCGATCTATGATTGTTGTTTATATATTTTCAATCTCAACTGTTTATATTCAATCCATTACTGTTTGAAATACAGATAATCAAGACTGATGCGCGTCCCACTTCTGAATAATGTTTACTCCAGTATTATTATTATTTTAAACTTTGTTATTATCGAAATGTGATGAATTTTCATGATATATTGATTAAAGGCTTACTCATCAACGCCGCTAGAGACTTGAACTGAAAGCTGAGCCTGCACTTGATCGAAGACACTCTGTATCCGGAAAAGAGTGCTAAAAAAATCTGCTAATGATCGCTACGTGCAGTAAAGAGGCGGATCCTTTTCCAGCAACGAACACTAGAAAAAAGGACGAGAACTCCTGGATTTAGTTGCTGTAGCCCAGTTCTCGATTGCTTTTAACTCTTTCGGGAACGCCTTCTTTTTGTTTTTACATCTGTGATAGAAAGCCTACGGTGTAGCTTACAATGAGGAACACAAAGTAAATGTTGTCGTAATTTCCTTTAAATGCAGAGACCGCCTGAGGCTTCGTCATTCATTTGTTGCTCATGAAATATCGTGTTGTAATGTTTATTTCTTACTCACTATTATTAAACCTCAAGTACAAAGCCATCAATATTTATTTTTAACAACTTATTTATTTATTACACTGATCACTCACTGGATATTCATTATTTCACTGTTCCTCAGTCAAGTCGTTTGCTCATATATATATAGATGTCCATTTCTGGAAATGTTCTACGTCATTCGAGAGCACGTTACTAGAATTTTCGACTGTGCGGGGCAGTGCGGCGCACAAAGTTTAAATTTTAAATATGTGTACGTGAAGAACCGAAGTGGGTGGGGAGGGTGAAGTACTGAAGTCAACAACAGTAATGTTCTTTCAATAATAAAACATGAATTAGCTGAAGGAACATGACGAATTACAAAACGAAATTGGATGAGTTTATTTCAAGTTACAGAAAGTTGAATTGCTTCCTGTATAAACTTCTGTGTGTGAAGAGCAAATGGAAATAACAGAGCGCCTTTTGATGTTGTTAAAAACATCACTTGAGTACAACAACCCAGATATGTCAGAGGCATGTCAGCGTCACTTGTTTATAAGGATTCCAGCTCAATAACAATGAGAGACGCAAAGGAATAATAGAAAGAAGGATCTGGGCAATAATTGTCGATATTACACAATATTTTATCACATTTTCTTATTTTTAATTGTTGCAGCTTTTCTCTAACAAGAATCTCAAACAGGAGAAAGAAAAATTGATGGGAATTTCCAGCATGACAACCCACTAAGAAACTGTCAGTAGATGTCAGGATGAACAATAAAAGAATCAAACAAGCTTAGGGTCCAACCAAAAGTTTTGTTACGTGTCAAGACGGCAAACCGTTACAATTTGAGTTGAATGAAAGGGCAATAATCAGAAGAGAGCAGCAAGGATGTATTGATTTTGTCAATCATGGTTGGATTTGTATTTCAATACATTATTGCAAATTTTGAGTCCTGACTTGGCTCTATTGTAAAAGGGGGCTCAAAAATATGATTTTGTGGGACAAAGATAGCAACTGAAGGACAGACAAAGTAGGCCTATATTTATGTGGTCGATTAATTTTGCTGTGAGTTCTTTGCTTGAAAGCATTGTTGTTTCGAATTCATTTACTGAAGAGCTTGAAAACGAAAGCTGAATCCTTATTAGTATTCCACTTCCAACGTGCAATGTAACGTTCCAAGATTGGAGCTAACGTCATTTGAAAAGAATAAAGTCGATAACTGAAGGTATACTTCGAAAGGAATTGATTTCAAATTCCAGGTAGTAGGATAAATAATTTATGAGGTTGTTGTAACAAACAATCATTTCCATTTCCAATTTGCTTAACAGAGGAATAAGTATTTGTTCTCTTGTCGCGGTTTGTCAACAAGAGAAAAAACGATTCTTTTCATTATTACCATTTTCTCTACATATTTCTTTCTTGTAGGAAACTGCGAATATTTGATTTGGTCGGTAAAATCGCACAAGAAATAACAAAATTTCAGCGGTTGATCATTCAGAAGGTTATTAATGCCCTCATTATTTAAATAGGAACAGGAGCAATCAAGTGATTTAAATTTATGTTAAAATTCAGTTCTACTGTGAACCTTCTTGGAGAGTTTCACGTAGTCCTTGAAACACCGCTAACGGGCTTTTATTAGGACTTTTCAAATAAATTACTCATCTGTGCGGCAGTTTAATTAACCTTGCTTCAGTGTGCTTTATCCGAAAGTATACATATATTAAAACCGGAACAGTTTTAATTGTTTGCCAAGGGCTGAACTTTTTTCATTCGCTGGAATTAATCTTATGTGCAGCTTGGTTGTCAAAAATACCACTAAACTTAGTCATAAATGTAGGTATTGAAATACAGGAGTTTAATCTTCAATTTTCCAACTCTATAGTTTTGGTCACACCCGAACCATCTTCAGGAGTGCTACGTATCATTCGAACGAGTCATGTTAAATACTTGACATTCCTTTAATTTTGATCCTACATAATTTTTTTGGTATGCGTGCACGCACATTATAAATAAATTATGTCGTTTCTTGCTTCAACATTTTTTTAAGTTTGAAGTTCTAAAATTTAGTTGAAGTATAGTATGAATAAGTTATTCTCATATCATGCCAACGGTGACGACTTGGTCGTAACGACTTTCTTGCACGTTTACTTCAATATATTACCTCATCAATGAGCTGACAGAAACCTATTACTATTCATCATCTCCGTAAAATGACAGTCTTTAAAGGGCCATCAACTCAAATGTAACTTCTCTGAATTCTATCGTTATCGCTTCAAATGAAAAATTAGTGGCAGACAGTAAACATCAACTAGTAGTTTAGTGGGACAGAAAAAAATGTACAGACATTAAAAGTATCTTGTCTAATCGTACGAAACAAACTGAAAACTTTACAATCAAATTGTACTCACCATATAAAGCCATGGAACCATGGAAGGTAAAGAAGAAGTGATAGACGATGTGTTCTTGATTGGAATCTATAATATGTAGAACTGCATGGTGTCTTCATCTATAAAAAATAAATGAAGACATAATAGATGAGACGTCATACTTCCAGAAGTTTATGTATAAACAATAAAGCTCAAAGTTCTATATTTCTTATTTACACGTCAATTTCTACTTATTTATACTTATATTCTCACTTTAACAACTTAGATAATTCATTTTTATATGTTAATTCTATGCGCATTCAAGCAAGACTGCCGCCGTGACTCTTGGGTTGCTCATTTATACCCTGTAAACTTTCTGGTAATCGACTTGAAAGAATCGAGAAATATTCGAGACGAAAGAGAAAAATGAAGCAGACGAAAATTGTTTGTCAAGTGGTGAGGTTATAGCGACAAATTAACTCCTGGATTAATGCAAAGGAGGCAAAACTAATAGAAAAATGTTGAATGAAATATCGAGTAATAATTCTATGGTGTACTTCCTTGATAATAAGACGTGTAATCACATTATATAGCTGCCACAATTTGTTGAATTTGCGCTAACTGAAATAATCTTTCCGTATGCTTTCTACAATGCTAACGACCAAGCAAAGTCACAAATAAAACCAGACACACTACCATACAGCACCAACGAAGGAAGATTCCAACTCAAAATTATGAAAATATTGATCAAATTTACATAAAATGAATAATTTCGCTACAATCAACAAATATGCAGCTTGCGCGTCCCGCAATGAGAAAAAAATGGATCAATTAATGAAAGGCTCAGGTTATAAGAATAAACTATTAATTTGGAAGCGTTACTTGGTGGAGTGGACAAGAGGAAGAAAACTAGTCGCTTGAAACAGTCAAATATCTTTGGTTGAGATGGCTTTTCTACATGCGCAATTTTGTGAGTGTGTCAAAACAGAATTAGACTTATTTGCTTAACTCCCAACCCAAAAAGTATTAAAAAAGCCCAATAGATTAATTATAAATATATATCAATCACTGAGGATGGTCCTATTGAATTCGTGTTTCAAGGAAACGGCGAAGAATTTGAGTAAATATAACTTCATTTTATAAAATAAGTGCTTACAAATTCAATTCCAAGGAATGTTTTCTTTGCAGCAGAATTTTTTTTGAAACCTCTTGGGATTGTTTACGCTCGATAAGAGTGAAAACATCGTTCTTGGCGTACGTCAACCTCTAAATTTTTAGAATGCATGCCGAAAATTTGCGATTCTTCTACCCTAGAAGAATCCCGTTTTATTTACTTCGCCATTCAATGACAAAATTTCTGCCGGAGTTATTTAAAACTGAGGCTTGCTATATTGTAATAATAATGACGAAACACGTGCCAATTCAGGACAATAGTGTAAAAACTGGCTCCTGAATTTGTAATTTTGTGAAATATTCTTTGATTTTTAACTCAAAATCATTGATTGATTGATGGTTGACTACAAGGTTGGCAAACGCAACTGAGTTAAATGGCGCCAAGGACGTAGTGGAATTATCTGGAACTTTTTAGAAGTTTCGAGAAACTCTAGGCGGCGATACATAAACCATTGTGTAAATGACACATAATAGGGAATATGCAAGAAATTTGAATTTGGTTCAAATATTTTTTTCCGAATTTATATTGGCCGGACTTTTGTACTAAACCATCATTTGGTATTTAATCTCTTTTTAATTGCTTAAAGTTAATAAATAAAAATGCAAATTAAGCGCGGGAAATCCAAAGTTCTAAAACACAACACCATTGGTTAAAACGAAATGTGACGTCAAATACTATGCCAACATGTGCGCACTGCTTACATTTGTATGGCATTGCAGGCTTTTGATTAGAAAACATAGTAATAACGTGTGTGTTGTAAATTCATTTATTGTTTAAGTGTTATTTTAGCATCTTAGTGAGATTATAAATTATTTAAGAAAAAGTGGTTTTGTAAAAGCACAATCGGATAATCTGCCAAGAATAGATACATTCATGATGTCGTCTTATTTTCTTTCAAATCCAAATTTTACGTCCGCTGAAGTAAAAAGAGTGAACACTGCAAAGTAATTATTCAATAATAACACATTATGTACGCTATTTTAATAAGTACAATCCGAAATATGATGAACAGTAAACATAACGTATAATTTTTGTTCATTTTAAAACGAGCAAATTTAAACGAAGTTGCATACATACACTGTATTTTATTGCTAAAACTAATCACATATAATGTTATTCATGATCTGTCAAATTTATTATGATACTTCATCTCTTCTCATAGCCTTACATCATTTCTTACGTATTTTAAAACCTGTCTGGATTGGAAAAAAGACTTTACCAAGTACATTTCTGATAGTATTTTGCATTCAGGCACAATGCAATACTTATAAATTGACTTTTGAGCTTTTTTAATACTGAAATAAGCTGAGAACGAAAACACCTGTAATAAACAATGGACTGTAATGTCACTGGACATAGTATTCGACGTCATCAATAGAGTGCGCGAAAATGGCGGCGCTTAAACAGCGCAAAATTATTTTAAATACTTTTTTGAACAGCACTTTCAAACGTAATTTATATTTTTTACTATCTTATAACGATGTAATCAGTGAATTAAAAATATAAAATAAATTCATTTAAGCGTCGATTATAGTAGCCTCAAGTGAAAATGAATTCATAAATCCACAAACAATTGGGCAGTTCGTAGTATCAATTCTATAATGTATTAGTTTGTGAAAATAAAAAATTTGTGTTGAATATGGATGTGATAAGCTAACGAGGATTGCAAATCATAATTCGATTAATATTTATGAGGACTAGTAAACATGTATTTTCACGGGCATCAACTATTTTTGCAATAAACAATTCTGTTTGGCAAATACCAATATAATGTTGTTATTTCTCTTGGAACAATAACTGAATTCATGTTAACCATTTTAGAATATCTCTTGTTACTAACGCTATAATTTGCACTTGTCCAATTAACATAATTCAGTTGCATTAATCAAAATAAATTTACAATAGCAATTAATAAATTATAATACATGACGAACATTGTATGTGAAAATTTGTGTGGATATCAAATTAGCTCCATTGAATTAAAAAAAAATGGAAGAATCATCTAGATGATGAAAGCGCATTTTTGACAGCTCATGAATGCTTGTTACTTCAGAGATTTCGCGAATTACCATCTCTCACAATTACTGAGCTTGAAATCAAGCAGTTTGGGCAAACTTACGAAACAGCAGCTTCCATTTAGTACTAGTTTCAAGTTGACTATTTGATAGGTACATAATTTATGCATGTACAAACTCAAAAATACCTTTTAATCTTCATTGTTTAGTTATTGACTGACGGGAGGTCAAGTGCTGTACCTTAAAATGATAATTTGATCTTTATCAAGGCTATATAAAAAAAATACACCAAAAGTAAACAAATTTTCATCCAATAATAATAACTCATTCTAATGAGCTTCAAATTCGCGTCAAACAAATCATTGAATGAATCCCGGACAGATTTGACAACTGTACATAATAATAGTGACACCCGCGGCTAAAGTTGTAACTAAATTTTTATCTACTTTAATAAATTTTAGTTGCCATATCCCTAATGTCATATATATCTATGGGCATTGTTTCACTTGAAACAAGTAATTGAATCAATCTTCCACAATCACTGAGCTTGAATTAAAGCAATTTGTGCAAACCTACGAAACAGCAGCTTTTATTTAGTACCAGTTTCAAGTCTGTAAATAGTATAGTTGCTGAGAACTCAACGTCACGCCAGCCAGCCAGCCAGCCAGCCAGACAGCCAAAGTGAATATAATAGCGTTTTTTTCCAAAAAATGCGCTAAAAAGCAAAAACAGTGAAAGGGTGCTTCTTGTCTGGTTAAGATAAATTGAATGAATGAATGAAAAATAGATTAATAACAAGATTTCATGTCTATGAATAGTTCATTACTGCAATGTTAATATTGAAAGACAACTTTAATAATATTAGTTCATGTTATTCCGTCGTATTCGCAGTCTAACTTTGAAGATGACAGAGTTTAACTTATACATACATGAGCAGCAATCTAAGCAGCTTAGGAGCATAATCTGTTTGGGGAATTCCAGATGTAGTGTACACAAATATATTTCAGAGTCACTGTTGAGTTTCAGGCTATGGCCCTTCCACATTTGTTATACTTAGGCTTCTTGTGAGCAATACAAGATAAAAAATAGAGATGAAAGATTACACCACCATTTGATAACAAAATTTCCAGAATCGTTTGCACCTACTTGCATCGAGACATGAACCAGAATTTCTTCCAGATGAGAACAGAGAACCAGCGAATGATTTTTCAAAATGATCTCGTTAAAACCATATGTGGAGCACGTGATTTTCTCAAAACTAAAACAGAGGGACTGGAGAGGAAGAAGTGACATCCAAATGATACTCTACTTATAAAACAATTCTAAATGTTATTAAAAAAGGTATTAAATATTATTTGAGAGCATTAAAAAAAATTTGCATGAAAATCTGTTCAGGAAAGACACTAAATAATGTGGTAGACGAATAAATGTAGACGGCAAGATATTATCAGAAAATGCTTCTCTTTATGTCAGCAATATTGCTTAAGGAAACTAGGTTTTCCTGTATTAAAACCATTCTAGAATGTTTAAATGCTTCCCACATAAAAGCGAATATATGTTCGTTTTATTGTCCTAGGTTAGATTGCAAGTGGAAAACTTCCACCTTTGCTGCAAGACAAAATCATAATTTCCTTTTTTCAAGGGCAAATATCATGAAATTATAGTAATTAAGGTATCAAGGGTGTTAAAAGGACAATAATGCCTGAGGTCAACAGTGTACTTTCTGAGGGCCTTTGGCCCGAGGTGTGTACGTTGACCGTAGGAATTATTGTCTGTTCAACTCACGTGGTGCCTTCAATGTTTAATGTCCGATTTTTGTTGTATTTCAATCAAAATTTTTAGTAATGTTTGTCCTGTCATTGTGATTTCTGTCAGAGATATTACTCTAGTTACTTGCTGTAACTAGGCAACTTGTTTGTTATTTTTCAAAATAATCCCCTCGGGCATTATTTTGAGACATAATGCCCTCGGGTATTATTTGTTACGTAATCACCCTGAAATCAGTGTTATTATGACAACAATAATAAACTAGTCGGACATTGAGGAAATTTTAGGAACTTGGGATGATTCTTCACAAATTTTTATCTCTTTATCAATTAATTCCATGTTTGAACTTGGTACCTGCCGATGTACCGTAAAATATAGAACAAATTCATTTCAAGTAAAGGAACTGATTGGAAAAACCAATATGAGTAGTTATTATTAGTGTCCGACCGAATATACGATTTCTACTCTTGTATACAAATTGCGTTTGTTCGCGCATCGTTTCGAGTGAGTTGAAACTAGGTTCATTTATTGATGGTAACATAGTATCAACAATGTACAATAAATATTGCACAAGAGGTATTTGTTCGTTCGCGTATCGTTCATTCAATTGAGTTAAAACTATGGATATACATTTATTGATAGTACTTGCTTGACATAATATCATCAACGTCAGTACAGTTAGTATTGCACAAAAAGAATTTGTTCGTTCGCATATCGTCCATCCAAATGAATTGAAACTTTTTACAGTTGTTGTTAGTATTTGCGTGAAAGTTTTGGATTAAATGATAGTAACGTACAATGGTTTGTAGCCAGTATTATAAAATTTTCATTAAAGTTGAGCATTTGGCTCCGGCTTCGGCCAAAATCTGACCTTCGGTCGGACACCAGTTATTATTCCCAAATTCTAGAATAGTGCAAGAGTACTTGATTAAAAATTGTCAATACTTGATTTATCTGAGTGATTTAAAGAATCGAATCATTAACCAAATGACCTTGAAATCAGCACATCACTATCCCATTGCTGTCATTTAATTTTTGCCAAGCTCTATCTCTTTTTTTACCGCATTCAACCACTTTTCTCTTAGTTCTCGCTACAATTTCACCCTCAAACACTACTTTTACTGTTTACCGGCACACGGGTCACGTCCATGACAAAATTGTTTTGTATTATATATAAATAAAATCTCAAATAATTATTTGAGGAATACCGTTTGTTCGCGGATCGTTGATTTGAGTGAGTTAAAACTTGGTACATTTATCGATGGTTCTTGCTTAAGGATCTCTAAATCAATGTACAATAAGTATTGCACAAGAATTATTTGTTCGTTCGTGTACCGTTCATACGATTGGGTTGAAACTATGTACATTTATTGATAATACTTGCGTGAAGATTTCTAACATAGTATCATCAATGTACAATAAATATTGCACAAGAAATATTGGTTCGTTCGCGTACCGTCCATCCAAATGAATTGAATCTTTTTACAGTTGTTGTTGGTACTTGCGTGAAAGTTTCTGATTGAATGATAACAACGTACAATGGGTGGCGTTAGAGTCGTATCTGCTGAATCGATTGAGTTGAAACTTCCTACTCTTGCATATAAATTTCGTTTATTCGCGCATCGTTGATATAGTATCAACGATGTACAATAAATATTGCACAAAAAGTATTCATTCGTTCGCGTATCGTTCATTCGATTAAGTTGAAATTATATATATCTATTGATGGTACTTGCTTGAATATTTTTAGCATATCATCAACGTGAGTACAATAAGTATTGCACAGTGAGTATTTGTTTGTTCGCGTATCGTTCATCCAAATTCTTGGAAGTTGAAACTTTGTACAGTTTTTTTTTATACTTATGTGAAAGTTTCTGATAGAATAATAATAACGTACAGTGGGTGGCATGTGGGTCGTATCGACTGGTTGTTTGTTCGCACATTGTTCATCCGATTGAAGTAAAACTTCAAACAGTTTTTGTTGACGTTATTACTACCTTGCAGTGTGAATATTTCTGTTGAGTTTATCCAGAAAATTCTCTTAGAGAGAAAGTTTGAAGCTACAGTTTTTAGTTTCTAGTTTTTTGTTCAAGTTGAAATACTATCGTTCCCATATTGTCCAAGTAAGTTATCGTCCTCTAATTCACATTAATATAAACAACAAGCAGTAAATAGCGAAGTTTTTTCTTGGAGAAACAAAAGTGTACCCATTACATCAACCCTTACTTCTCTCTCAAGGGAGGTTGTTACACTAAAGAGTTGGACGACATTTTGTTCTTAGTTTCTGTTCATGCTACATAAAGCTTCAGGATCGTATTTATATAATTCAAATTGTTTCTTATACCAATACCTCTCTGACCAGCGCGGAGGCTTATAGCGGAGCGCAGGAGCGCTACTATCAACGAAACTAATTGTATTGGGGTCCTTCTGCAGATAAATTCAGAATTAATGATGCCAGTTCGGTTCCACCTTTTTATTTCCGCTTTGGACGTTTCCTGTTCCTGTAAGTTCATTGTATTCTCTACAGCGCTGAATAAATGTCAACTTTATGGATTTTGTTCGATGTACTTTGGTTGTAGTTTATTTTTACAGTACTTTGCAACTGCTTAGTATGTAAACTGTGGAGATTATGCAATTACGTTCCATCAATTTGAATACTTTGTTTTTTAATTCAAAGCTTCTCCGAGTATTCATGGATATTGGTGGAGAGTATATTTGGGTATCATTAAAACGACATCACATGACACCCAACCCTCCAACATAAAAGACGTGTGACACAACATTGTAATCATGGATGAACAGCGCAATGATAAAGACTTAAATGGTGCGGTGTCATCAATTTGTGTCTGCCGTAATGTAGAGTGTCATCGTGATTACGGGGAGCCTCCTTTGCGGTCTGTGAGCCCAATATCAATCACTGACACTGTAGTGCTGGAGGCGAAGTATTTCCTTATGTAGGAGCGACAACTTGTCCAACGAATACACGATACAAATTTGTTAACGTACTTCACTACAACCGCAGTGTACTACATACAATATGAAGTCAATTTGTTGTGCGTAACGAGATTATACAAACAGTGTGAGTGTTAAATGCTTAATTTTAGTGTAGGTTTGCTTGCAACGTTTGTTAAGCTTATTTTCATGAAGAAGTATTCTTCCGATATTTTCAGGTTCCCATACATTTTCAGCCAATAGAGTTGACCAGTTGTTTTAGAAATAGAAAGGTCAACTAGATTATGATGGTTTTCTTTGGGTTGCTGACGCTCTGTACGTATGCTGTCTTGCATGAGTCGAGCTCCTTTTCATGAAATATTTTCAAGTCATCTAATGGAGTTGACTAGTTCGTCTTCAACTGGAAGAGATCGGCTGCTGCGAAGGTTTATAATGTTTTTTTTTTGGGTTGTTAGTATCCTTCATGTCTGCTGTCTTATACTTGTCGAGCTCCTTTTCATGAACAAATGATCTTCCGGTATTTTCAAGTCCCTATACCGTAATCCAATAGAGTAAGAGAAGCTCGGTTAGAGAAATTTGGACGTTTTTGTTTTTGGGTTGTTAGCGTCTAAAAAGAAGTATTCATTTCATATTTTCAATCATTCCATGGAAATGATTAGTTTTTCTGTTATTGTAAAAGGTTTATGATGGTCTCGTCTGGGTTGTTTTCATTGATAATCCCAGCGTTCTCTTACTGTTTCACTAGATCCTAACGGTTATTGTTTATTTCAATTTGTTGTATAATCTCGCAATTATTCTTTTCTCTGATTTTCGTGTAGGTCAGAGTGATAACTGAGAAATTGCCCTCTGTATGTGTTTTCCTATAAAATGCAATACCTATATATGTGTCCCATGTTTTTTTGACTGAGACGTTGAAACGATAACGAGATCAGGGTTTCAGTTTTTATTGTGAAATTGATTGGAGATGATCCAGGAAGTCTTGATGTTCATGTTCATATAATTATGGTGTCGTCAATATCAGTTCCCGCTACCACCGCGGCTTCCACCTAACATTTTGTTGATATCTCGAAAGATAACCTCCCAAAACAATATTTTTATATAGTCTCGTAATCTACATGTATAAAACTATATAATTTCATGCCAAACTCAAAATATTTATGTTTGAAGATTTCAACAATGTTTTCAAGGATTACCACTTGCCATAAATTTCAGATTACGCCTATTCTCAAATTTTTCTATATAAAGACTGTACTTTTTGTTCAATCGCTTTGAAATTTGAACCATTTATAGTATATAGTATGCCCAATCGATCGGTGTCATTGACACTTGGGTATAGCCATTATTTCTTTAATAATTTCAGTCCTCGTTTCCACCTTTGCTTCCGCCTAACATTTTAAAATTGTTGATATCTCG
This sequence comes from Dromius quadrimaculatus, assembly GCA_963989225.1. Classification (NCBI taxonomy): domain Eukaryota; kingdom Metazoa; phylum Arthropoda; class Insecta; order Coleoptera; family Carabidae; genus Dromius; species Dromius quadrimaculatus. Next base: position 68,294,877 of record OZ022324.1, on the reverse strand, counting down.
AAAACTACCTCCCTAAAACATTTTTTTTTTATAGTTTCGTAATCTACATGTATGAAACTATATAGTTTAATGCCAAATTCGAAATATTTGAATTTGAAAATTTCGACAACTTTTATCAAGGGTTACCACTTGCCATAGATTTCAGATTATACCTATTCTCAGAATTTCTCCTATAAAAACTGTACTAGTTGTTCAATCGCTTTGAAATTTGTAACACTAATAGTATATAGTATTCCAAATCGATTGGTGTCATTTGCATTTGGGTATATTTATTATTTTCATGATAATTGTAGTCCTCGCTTCCACCTAACATTTTGAAATTGACCCAACAAAATAATTTTTTTCTTCAGTTTCGTATTCTACATGTATTAAGCCATATAATTTCATGCCAAAAATTGAAATATTTAGGATTGAAGATTTCAACAACTTTTATCAAGGATTACCACTTGCTATAAATTTAAGATTATTCCTATTCTACGATTTTCTCCTATAAAAACTATACTAGTTGTTCAATTGAATTGGAATTTGAAACACTTACAGTATATAGTAAGCCTAATCGAATTGAGCAATTGGAACTCAGGTATAGATATTATTTCCAGGATAATTTTAATCCCCGCTTCCACCTCCGCTTTCGCCTAACATATTAAAATTGTTGATATCTCGAAAACTAACCTCCCAAAACCATTTCCTTTCATAGTTTCGTAATCTACATGTATGAAACTATATAATTTCATGCCGAACTCAAAATATTTAGGTTTGAAAATTTCAGCAACTGTTATCAAGGGTTACCACTTGCCATAAATTTAAGATTATTCCTATTCTCAGATTTTTCCCTATAAAAACTGTACTAGTTGTTAAATTGCTTTTAAATTTCAAACACTTATAGTATGTAATATGCCCAATCGAATGGTGCAATTGGAATTCAGGTATAGGTATTTTTTCCAAGATAATTTCAATCCCCGCTTCCACCTCCGCTTTCGCGTAACATTTTAAAATTGTTGATATCTGGAAAACTTACCTCTAAAAAAATTTTATTTTATAGTTTTGTAATCATCATGTATTAAACTATTCAATTTCATGCTGAACTCAAAATATTTAGATTTGAAAATTTCAATAACTTCTATCAAGGACTACCACTTGCCATAAATTTCAGATTATGCCTATTCTCAGATTTTTCTATATAAAAACTGTACTTGTTGTTCAATCGCTTTGAAATTTCAAACACTCATAATATATAGTATGTCCAATGGATTAATATCATTGGCATTCAGGTATAGCCATTATTTTTAGAATAATTTTCGTTCTCACTTCCACCACCGCTTCCGCCTAACATTTTAAAATTGTTGATATCTCGAAAACTGACCTCCAAAAACAATTCTATTTTATAGTTTTGTGATCTACATGTATTGAACAATATAATTTTATGCCAAATTGAAAATATTTTGGTTTGAAAATTTCAACAACTTTTATCAAGGATTACCACTTGCCATAAATTTCAGATTATGCATATTCTCAGATTTTTCTATATAAAAACTGTACTTGTTGTTCAATCGCTTTGAAATTTCAAACACTCATAATATATAGTATGTCCAATGGATTAATATCATTGGCATTCAGGTATAGCCATTATTTTTAGAATAATTTTCGTTCTCACTTCCACCACCGCTTCCGCCTAACATTTTAAAATTGTTGATATCTCGAAAACTGACCTCCAAAAACAATTCTATTTTATAGTTTTGTGATCTACATGTATTAAACAATATAATTTTATGCCAAATTGAAAATATTTTGGTTTGAAAATTTCAACAACTTTTATCAAGGATTACCACTTGCCATAAATTTCAGATTATGCATATTCTCAGATTTTCCCCTATAAAAACTGTACTTGTTGTTCAATCGCACTGAAATTTGGAACACTTATAGTATATAGTACGTCTAATTGATCGAAGTCATTGGCATTCAGGTATAGCCATTATTTTTAGGATAATTTTAGTCCTCACTTCCACCTCCGCTTCCGCCAAACATTTTTAAAATGTTGATATTTCGAAAACTGACCTCCCAATACAATTTTTTTCTATAGTTTCGTGATCTTCATATATGAGACTAAAAAATTTCATACCAAATTTAAAATATTCTGGTTTGAAAATTTCAACAACTTTTATTATAAATTTCAGAATATGCCGATTCTCAGATTCTCCCCTATAAAAACTGTACTTGTTGTTTAATCGCTTTTAAATTTGAAACACTTATAGTATATAGTATGCTCAATCAATTGGTGTCATTGACATTCAGGTATATCCATTATTGCTATGATAATTTCAGTCCCCGCTTCCATCACCGCTTCTGCCAAACATTTTAAAATTTTTGATATCTCGAAAACTAACCTCCCAAAACAATATGTTTCTATAGTCTCGTAATCTACATGTATGAAACTATATAATTTCATGCCAAACGCCAGATATTTAGGTTTGAAGATTTCAACAATTTTTTCAAGGATCATTACTTGCCATAAATTTCAGATTATGCCTACTCTCAGATTTTTCTATACAAAAACTGTACTTTTTGATCAATCGCTTTGAAATTTCAAACACCCATAGTATATAGTATGCCCAGTCAATCGATGGATAATTTTAGTCCCCGCTTCCACCTCCGCTTCCACATAACATTTTAAAATTGTTGATATCTGGAAAACTAACCTCCCAAAACAATTTTTTTCTATAGTTTCGCAATCTACATGTATGAAACTAGATAATTCCATGCCAAATTCAAAATATTCAGGTTTGAAAATTTCCACAACTTTTATCAAGGGTCACATTTGCCATAAATTTCAGATTATGCCTATTCTCAGTTTTTCTCCTATAAAAACTGTACTTGTTGTTAAATCGCTTTGAAATTTGGAACACTTATAGTATATAGTATGTCCAATCGATTGGTGTTATTGGCATTTGGGTATATTTATTATTTCTATGATAATTGTAGTCCCCACTTCCACCTTCGCTTCCGCCTAACATTTTAAAATTGTTGATATCTCGAAAACTAATCTCTCAAAACATTTCTTTCCTATAGTTTCGTGATCTACATGTACGAAACTATATAATTCCATACCAAATCCGAAATACTTTGGTTTTGAAAACTTCAAAAATTTTCATCAAGGATCACCACTTTCAATAAACTTAAGTTTAGGCCTATTCTAAGATTTTCTCTTATAAAAACTGTACTTGTTGTTCAATCGCTTAAAAATTTCAAACAGTTATAGTGTATAGTATGTCCAGTCGATCGGTGTCATTGGCATTCAGGTATATGCATTATTTTTAGGATAATTTCAGTCCCCGCTTCCACTTACGCTTCCGCCTAACATTTTAAAATTGTTGATATCTCGAAAACTAACCTCCCGAAACAATATTCTCCATAGTTTCGTGATCTACATGTATGAAACTATATAATTTCATGCTGAATTCAAAACATTCAGGTTTGAAAATTTCAACAATTTTTATCGAGGCTTACCACTTGCTAAAAATTTCAGATTATGCCTATTCTCAGATTTTTCTATATAAAAACTGTACTTGTTATTCAATCGCTTTGAAATTTGAAACACTTTTAGTATATAGTATGCCCAATCGATTGGTGTTATTGGCATTTGAGTATATCTATTATTTCCATGATAATTGTAGTCTCCACTTCCAACTCCGCTTCTGCCTAACATTTTGAAATTGTTGATATCTCGAAAACTGACCTAACAAAATTATTTTTTTCTTCAGTTTCGTGATCTACATGTATGAAACTTTATAATTTCATGCCAAATTCAGAATATTTAGGTTTGAAATTTTCAACAATTTTTTCAAGGATTTACACTTGCCATAAATTTCAGAATTTGCCAATTTTCAGATTTTTCTATATAAAAACTGTACTAGTTGTTAAATCGCTTTGAAATCTGAAACACATATAGTATATAGTATGTCCAATCGATTGGTGCCATTGGCATTCAGATTTATTCATTTTTTCTATAAAAATTTGAGTCCCCGCATCCATCACCGCTCCCGCCTAACTTTTTAAAATTGTTGATATCTCGAAAACTAGTCCCCTAAAATAATTTTTTCTTTCAGTTTCGTAATCTACATGTATGAAAATATATAATTTCGTGCCAAATTTAAAATATTCAGGTTTGAAAATTTCGACAATTTTTTCAAGGATTTACACTTGCCATTTTCAGAATTTGGCTATTTTCAGATTTTTTTTTATAAAAACTGTACTAGTTTTTCAATCGCTTTGAAATCTGAAACACATATGGTATATAGTATGTTCAATCGATTGGTGCCATTGGCATTCAGATTTATTAATTTTTTTCATAATTATTTGGGTCCCCGCTTTCATCTCCGCTTCCGCCAAACTTCTTGAAATTGTTTATATCTCGAAAACTAGTCTCCCAAAATCACTTCTTCCTTCAGTTTCGTAATCTACATGTATGAAAATATATAATTTCATGCCAAATTGAAAATATTTAGGTTTGAAATTTTCAACAATTTTTTCAAGGATTTACACTTGCCATAAATTTCAGAAGTTGCCTATTCTCAGATTTTTCTATATAAAAACTGTACTTGTTCGCTCTGAAATTTGGAACACTTATAGTATATAATATGCCGAAACGATTGATGTCATTGACATTTAGGTATATTCATTATATTAATGATTTGTCAACAAGCCTTAACAACACTTTTAGTTTATCTGTATCTATATTTATTTTATCAGGCTTGAACCATTTCATGAAGATGTGGGTCAGTTAATTTGCAAGGAATTAACATTGTTCATTGCACTGTATGCCTGGAGGCTCTGCGTACGCGCGTACGCAGTATCAGAACAACATCTGAATTGTTCGAAGTGTTGTTCAATAAGTCTACATGATGCAATCTTTGTTATTCTGTCCGTGAGCATACATTTACGACAAAGCAACCATAAAATTTATACACCCTCAAAAAATGAATAGCCACTCCAGAAAAAACAGTTGGCACAAATCATAGGTCACGTGGACTGACAAGAGGACAAAAACATATTTGCAAAAGCTCAACGAGGACACACCAACGCAGGGTCGCAGATAAATAACCACGGTGGTAGGAAGCGAAGCCTGGGGAAACTAAGCTGGATCTCTCAGCGTGGGGTAGGAATTATATAACACTGACATGCATTGTTTAGTCACGTGATGAGCCTGGGTACGTGTCTGTTGCAGGTTCATCACACGTGAGGAAGTTCGCTCAATCTAATTTCGTATACCAAGAGCAACTAATTTTGTTTGCATGTAATTCCGAGTATGAAGATTCATTCCCGTTAAGATTGACGTAATGTCGATACTTTCGACCATTATGATGGTCATCTTCAGGTCACTTTCTATTTATGTTCGCAAATCAATTGATTTAGTTCAAATATCTATCATTCCGGTTATCACGAATTGCAACTTCACACTCTACCGCATTCCATATATTCTTCGGAGCATTGCTCTGACCGAAGGCTTTAATTGATATGCATTGCTTTCCGGATTTGTGCCTCGGTCTCGGTTCGAACTTTGGAAATGAAACACGCCGTCTGTTATTGATTGTTCACACGATGCTTCTCTGTTTGCTGTTAGTTTTCAATCTGGTTGACATGAGGTCAAGCAAGGCCTTTCAAATCACGAAAATTATTATCCGAATATCATAATGTTTGTTTACATGCTGCGTACAATTTTCAACGAGATTCAAAACGTTTCAAATGGAAAAATATTATCAAGAAAGATATATATCAAGAGGAGTTAACATGAAAAATATTTTAATTAATATGAAAGTTCAAGCCGCGTTGCAAAAAATGCAGCTATCCAGATGATGTTTTTATCATAGCTTGGCCGCAAATTGGCAACAAACTTTCGTAGTTACTGAGTAGTTAGCAAACTACCCTCATCTCTTGAGAATTAAATCTGCGTAACACAGGAGATAAACCTTTCAAGAATTTACTCCTGGAGAAAATTTCCTAGAACTCTCTTCCATAATACAGCAGCAATACAAGTGTGCTTTTACTTTTTTTGTCTCTTTGTCTTTCTGGAATATTATTTCCTCCATTTTCGACAGTTGAAATGCATTTGACAAAGTGAGCCAGGATATCTTCGTCCTATACCACGATGACACATTCAGCGTAAAAACATTTTCAGAATAGAAGAAAATTTCACATCCGTATCCGATGAGAGGTTTTCTATATGAATAACTCGTTCAATATATGTTCTATTTACACTCGTTTATGTGGAAAGCGAAGGAAGAAACGTGAATTCCCTCCACGACTATAGCCAAAGGAAATGACAACGAATAGCTTTAAATCGTGCTAAATGTATTTTCTTAAAGGGGACATTATGTACGGACCAATATAACTGAAAATTCTATACGAAATAATCATCCAAACTAAGTGACAAGACATTTTTTCTTGAGAATTTCCTCCTCTTCTAGAATCTGTTTTTAAAATTCCTCTAGCACTAATAGTTTTCGAGTTATACCAAAAAAAGTAGACCCCCTTTTTCTTGGAGTATTCAATTGTTAATAACTTTTGCAATTGTTCATGTGCGGGTTTGTGATTTTTGCACAATTTTCTAGACGTCATAACAAGTTCAACTAGCTATCGCACGTATTTTTATTCGCAGTAGTGAGAATTAACACGTTTTCTAACTTGTTGACTAGACTTTTATTAATAAAATGGTTTGACTATCAAATAAACTGAATCAATTCTGACTGTCATTATTCATTAATCAAAATTTGATGACTTCAGCTTAGAATGACATATTCGCTAATGGATTTTGAAATGAGTTTAATTATTCAATATTCCAATAGACCATCAGTACCATACTGGGACACATTGTGGCTCCTGAACACATAATTTGAAAACTATTCAAGAATCGATTTCTATTATATTCACTTTGGCTGTCTGGCTGGCGTGACGCTGAGTTCTCAGCAACTATACTATTTACAGACTTGAAACTGATACTAAATAAAAGCTGCTGTTTCGTAGGTTTGCACAAATTGCTTTAATTCAAGTTCTGTGATTGTGGAAGATCAAATTATTCAATTACTTGTTTTAAGTGAAATAATGCCCATAGATATATAGGACATTAGGGATATGGCAACTAAAATTCATTAGACTAGATAAAAATTTAGTAACAACTTTCACCGCGGGTGTCACTATTATTATGTACAGTTGTCAAATCTGTCCGGGATTCATTCAATGACTTGTTTGACGCGAATTTGAAGCTTATTAGAATGAATTATTATTATTGGATGAAAATTTGTCTACTTTTGGTGTATTTTTTTATACAGCTTTGATAAAGATCAAATTATTATTTTGAGGTACAGCACTTGACCTCCTGTCAGTCAATAACTAAACGATGAAGATTAAAAGGTATTATTGAGTTTGTACATGCATAAATTATGCACCTATTAAATAGTCTACTTGAAACTAGTACTAAATGGAAGCTGCTGTTTCGTAAGTTTGCCCAAACTGCTTGGTAATGGTAATTTGCGAAATCTCTGAAGTAACAAGCATTCATGATCTGTCAAAAATGCGCTTCCATCATCTAGATGATTCTTCAATTTTTTTGCATAGCACGGGGAGCAAAATCAAGTGCTGGCAAGAAGTAAAGTCGTTATGTTAACAAAAATTAAGGTCGTTATGTTTTTTAAAATATCAAAACTCCGACATCGTTTGATTGATTGAGTTGAAATTTTTACAGTTGTTTCTGGCTGTTTCGTTAAGATTTTCACTATAATACCATAACGAACATTAAGTAGAGCACGTATTAATCCGTTTGCGCATCGTTCATCCGATTGAGTAAAAATTTTCTCTACTTATTGTTGTACTTGCACTGAGTGCTCGTTAGAGCATTGTTTATCCAATTGAATTGGAAGTTTCTATAGTTGTTGTTCCTAATATAGCATTATCAACATACAATAAGTGAAGTACAAATCGTACTTGTTTGTTCGCGCATCGTTCATCCGATTGAGTTTTGATATAATGATAATAACGTACATCAATTTGCGCACGAACCGTTGTTCGTTCCAGCATTTTACATCCGAATGAGTTGTGTATATACTTGTTACTGGTACTTGAATAAACGCACAGTGAGTGGCGCACTAATCGTATTTATTCGTTCGCGCATCGTTCATCAATCACACAATACTGCACTGTTTTCAGATCTTAGTAAAACATTTTGAGATGTGTGGCCCGTGTGTAGTTGCGCACTTTAATGATTACGAGTTTCAATATTAGCTAAAGGAGGTTTCAATACAGTTGGATGAACGATGCGCGAACGCACAAAAGATCAACACCGAAATATGCAAACATGAATTTTTATTTACGAGAGCCACCGACTCGTAAACTATCTCCGTGTGAAGAGTTATGTTGCAGCAACAAACACTTTCACATTTTAACAGGATTGAAGAGACAGCTTTGTGGAATAATAATGTCGTTAGATCTCTATTTCATACGAGATGTTGCTAAATCGGAAACATTAGGCATCTAACTTGAATTATATGATGACATATGATTTCACTATCAAATATACTGAATCAATTCTAACTGTCATCATTCATACTCAAAATCTGATGACTTTACCTTGCTGTTTTAGCATAGCATGACATATTTGCTGATGGATTTTGAAATGAGTTTAATTTTCTGGATTATTCAACATTCCAATAGATCATCAGTATCATTTTGGTGCACATTGAGGCTCCTGGGCACATTAAAAACTACTAAGCTACATAGGATGAGGCGCAAAATCGAATGTTGACAAAAAGTTGAGTCGTTAGGTTAACCTCAAAGCTTCGACATCGTTCGACCAATTTTGTTGAGACTTTCTACAGTTGTTTCTGACACTTTCGTGAAAGTTTTCAATATTGCACCTTTAACGTACATTAAGTGGAGCACGAATAAATCTGTGTGCGCATCGTTCATCCGATCCAATTGAAATTTTCTATATTTATTTGGGTCTATTCTGTTACTTAATCTATAAATTTCATCGATTATTTTCTATTTCAGTCAATGAAAATAGGTTGCACTGATAAAAGCTCTGGATATTTATTTGTAAAAACTGTTTCCATTTGTTGAAAAACTCATCGGTTGATGATAAATCAATGATAATGTTACAAAGTATGAGCAATTGTTGGCACTTACATAAAAGTTTTGACAAAGTATCATTAACATACACTAAGTGGCGCATGAATTTTATTTGTTTGTTCGCGCATCTTTCATCCGATTGAGTTCAAACTGCCTATCATTGTTGTTGGTTACTTGCATCAAAATTTTCCACATGATTCAAATAACGTAAATTGAGCTCGTCTTTAGCATCTTTCATCCAATTGAGTTGAAACTTTATATACTTGTTACTAGTACTTGAATAAAGTTTTTTGACATAGTATTATTAACGCACAATAAGTGACGTACGAGTCGTATTAATTCGTTTGCGCATCGTTTATTCGATTTAAACTTTCTACCGTTGTTGTTAGTACTTGTATTGAGGTTTTTGACCTAATAACATCAACATACATCAAGTGGCACACGATCCGTATTTATTCGTTCGAGCATCGTTCATCCGATTTCAGTTCAAACTTTCTGTAGTTGTTATTGGCATTTGCATAAAGGTTTCTGATACAGTATTATAATGCACAATAACTGGCGCACAAGTCGTATTTGTTCGTTCGCGCATTGTTCATTCATAAAATAGGCTAAGCTTTATAGTCTGCCAAATGGACACCCACCGAACAAATGAAGAGTTGGGCCACATCAATAACTGCATGTAAAACAGGCAAATGCCTGATAAAAGAAAAACATTTGTAAGCGTGTGAAACGATATGAGTGTCTGGAAATAATTATTTGGTGATGATAGAAGAGATCCACACAAAAAATCATTTCGCGTGTCAATGAGTTTAAATACTGTCATTTGTAATTATGTTATGTTTGAATAACAGGTCGTTCATTCCGCTGAAAAAATAAAATCAAATTACTCGTGTGCTGTTTTGTTTGTAGCTAGTAAACAGTAAATAAACGAGTCTAAATAAAATTGTATTTTTTTGTAACAAATAGACTAAGTGATTGCTCGGTAATGAATGTTTACTAAACGTGACAGAAGTACATCGCTCTACCTATTTCAAATAAAGTAAAAGAAACGAGAAGAGTTCATCAACAGTTCGGTAGATACCTAATTTATTTTCCAAATGATTTTCTTTGTTCTGATAAAAGCAATTTCATAAAAACAGAATAAAACTAGAGTACTATAGAAAAATGCTTTTATATTTTTAAATCATTCAAAAAACACTCATACATTTTTGATGACTGTTGATGGAATTAAATGAATTTATATATTGAAAAACTTTGAAAAGCCATACAAAATTTCAATTCAACAGCAATTTTAGGGGCACTCCACCAGACAATATATCATTATATAAATTTCCTGTTGGAAGTACAGTTATTCGTACTTGATTTATTTTTACATGTAGTATAAAATCACGCACTTGATCACAAAATTGGTGCATCAGAGAATGCAACTAGAAATAAATTAATTTTGTATCAATTCAGTAGTGCTGCTAAAAAAGCTTCTCAAACATTACATATACGCAATTCCACATATTTCTTGTCAAATTTTCTGGCACAATGGAATACGTCAAAAATTTATCAAACTAATTGCGTTATCACTCATCTTGACAGTCACATCCTGCACCTTTTACAATTAAACACGTCGTTAATTTTCCTGTTCATATGTTACCAAAAAACAAATGCCACAGTTGTGTAACCTTTAAACCCGTGACTACAAAGTATGCGAGAACGACAAAAGATAATTGTCCCTTTCTTGCTGCATTTGAAAACAATAAAAAAAGGAGGATGTGGGGAAAGATAGGTTAACAGAGGTCACCACAACCACCGTATTTTCTCATAATTATTTTCATAACCATTAGCACGATTTGCTGAATGGTTAGAATGCAGGAGAGCACTATAATTGAAAGCTGGAGATAATTAGTAGTAAGTAAGTCTCTTAAGTGATTTACTATTTCACAGAGGTCGTCAAAAATAATTCATAAATGCCTCCATTGGGATAATGCATCTGAAAATTAAAATCAAACCAATGTTGGATTTTCAAATTCAAACCAGCCATGAACTTGTAATGAAATTAAGTTATAATAAAAACAAATGTGACGCTGGTAATTATAATGAAAAATACGCTTCGTTATGAGTAACGTACGTGTTTAACGAAGTGTGTAAACAAAAAATAAACTGAATCCACACTAATGTTTTAAATTTCACACGTTCATGCATATTTTTAATTGGTATGTAAATGAAATATTGCAGTTTTGGTATTTTAATCAATGTTCCCAACATTGTGAGTAGTGAAATATCGCAAAAATTTATCTACATTCATAAATTATTCCACGTACTATAATTTGAAATATATTGAAATACAGAATGAATTCATTTAAATCAGTCCCTTCTGGAGAGTAAAAATAAACTGGAAACTAGAAAATAATCGAGACACAAACCTGAACCTTCTTGAGATTCTGACGTCTGATAAGAAATCATGTAATACTAGCAGTGCTATATTTTCATGTCGGATATCAAGGGACACTTTGACTAGTTACATCAGTTTCAACAAACTAAAATGAAATCATGAACTAAGCATTCAATTGAAAGCACTGCTTGAACAAAATATCACGCAGCAAATAATCAGATTGGTAACGAAGATCATAGAGGACATTGAAGTAAAAGTAGATCATAAAAATATCACTCATTTTTCCTCCCCTGCTTGACAAGAATTTTACTGGTACTGCTGAATTTGTCCCATGAGAAAAGTATAAGCAAGAAATGCTGTATTCGAAACGGTGAATTACTACTACTTATTGAATCTAGGATTAGGGTGTTGATTTCGTAACTACTCACTTGAAAGCGATATTGAATACGTATTCATCACTTGGCGTCATCTGGAATGAGATATTTTATGCTATTCTCAGTGCCGAATACGTATTCAGTATCGCTTTCTCGTTACAAAATTGACACCTAGTGATGTTATGCGGAATTGAATTAGTAGTATGGATTCACCGTTTCGCACACAGCATTTCTTGTTGTTTCTAGTATCACAGCTGGTCTGATCAAGCACTTGTTGGGGCTGTCCAAAGCTATGCTATATTTGTGAGATCAAAGCTCCATTTTCACCTATTCCACTGATGCAGCGGCTTCAAGTGCCCTTCAGCATTCGACACGTGGAGACAGCACTGCTAGTATTGCACAATTCCTCACCAGTCATCAGAACCTCAAAAAAATCTAGGTTTGAACTCAAATTATCCTCTAGTTTTTGGTACACCCTCCAAGGTTTCAGCCGTATAATCAGCTGTGTTGAGAATAGGCTATGTTCAAGGGGGCGGAGTTTGAACAGATATCGATGCGAGTGCTCATGGTGAGCACCATTGTAAGCATCGAACTCCATTTCTCAGAATACGTCATTGACATTGTAGTTTAAAAGTGAAAATAATTGCATACAAAACATAGAAAAACGTTTGTTCTGTTTCAGGCTGTCAAGGATGATTCAAGTGAAATTTAGTTTCATAAATTTCATGTACGCAGTCATAACATAAAAAAATAAAGTGGATCAAAGCGGTAAATGAAGTATTATCTGCCTTCCATTATTAATGTATATAACAAAGATGTTTTTAATTCAATTGTGAAATAAGAAAAATTCATCATTGATTTGGCATTCATTAATTCACTTCTATTTCTAATTTGTAAGGTGTTTCAGTGATAGAAGCTTGTCGGATGCATTTTGCCATAATTCTGTTGGTAATATTGTCAGCAACATATTCTTCAACGGAATACAGTTAACCTGATCCGCAAGATCATCGGCGTCATAATTTGAGGTTATCCTGTCAATTTGGACGAATTAGGATGTTTTCTCTAATAAGTACATTATAACTGAAGAAAAAAATACTCAAAATGAATAATTTCAACGTACCTTTTATATTATACAAGTTATATTATGCGCACATAGCTAAATTGAATAATATTAGTGCATTCGGAAAATTGTAGATATGAAACAATGATATAATGGGAGTTCAATCGTTTTCCATTGCCCGCTAGAGGCGATAGTAGACTTCATGCGTGTAGCCTACAGTACACTAGAAAAGTAGCTACCTTCCAGCGTCAGATTCATGGAGGCTAACCCAGTGTTATATTTGCGCCAGTAGGCAAAAAATACAATCGGTAACAATATTCTATCATCAGAGCTTTCTAATTTGAGGGCGGAGCATGTCCAGAAAATAAGAATTTATTGAAGTCAGCGAATCTAATGGAACAATTGACAATCACAGTTCTAAAGCGTAATCAATTTAAGGATAAATTAACAGCATTTTGCAGTTCGATAATGCTTTTATTCTCAGAACTTTAACTCTAATTTCAGCATGAACTAGTTCACATTGTCCGAACAAGTACAGATATCGTAATTACGATTTACTGATAAAAATTATTATACGAAAGGAAAACATGTATCTTTTTTTATTCGTTCAGGAATCAATGAATTTTGATTCATTGAAACAAAGAGTGCTGATTTTGACATTTTTATTGACATGGCCCCAATCTGGAGCGCAATATTTCAACTTCAAATACCTACGTCAAATGAAATTTACAATCATGGAAATAACATTATTATTGAAATCAAGAGCAAGAATATTTCTTTGTGTAGAGAGCATCTCAATAATAATATTTTCAGCTTCTTAAAGGCAGGAAAAATTCAAAAGGAAAGCTTGTGTACATTTGTAATAATTTGTGAACATGAGGTAACATTGTATTTTATCGTGAATATAGGTCAGTGTGGAAGTTTTCAATCATCAAAATTGTTTCTTAGGTTTTAAAGGTAGTCTGTAGGAGTGTCATAGAGTGAATGATAGAAGGATATATCTTGTGTGTTTGTTGCTCATTTAATTTGAAAACAGATCATAGTTCTCAGATGGAGTTTGTTCATGCCGAAAATCGTGAGTTTTCTCTTTTGTTGGAGCTGCTGCTCGCGCGTTTAGTAGGCTGGCTGCGAAAATAATTTTATCTTGTTAGTTTTTGTTATGTAATTAATTGAAAAAAATGATATGTGACACAAATTTCTGAAAAAGAACACTAAAGATTCTATTCTGAAGTTATATTTTAGATTTTTACATTCGTTGGTTCACCATTTTGCTATTTATGTCGAAAGAGGAGGAACACTGATGAACAGAATAATCAAAATTATTTGTTGAATTGAATTTGATTCGTGTGAACAAAAGTTAAACGATTTCTTGGAAGTAGCAGCGATTTGGTTCTTAACTGGCAGTGATTTTGGTTCGTGTCCCTTTTGAAGAAGCCTCACTCAACCTTCTCCTTGAGTTCCTGACTGCCTTTTTCAGCAAAGATCTTGCAGCCCTTTTCTATCATTGCCCAGAAAACGTCTTCATTGCGAGCCGTCCCTTTCCTTTTTCGTCACTGCTCGAAAAACGTTCTCATTGCGGGCCTCTCCTTTAGATGGTTCAGAGCTCAAGAAATCGCCGATATTTCCCCTCGATGCTTTTGTAACAGGTAGTCTATTTGAAGGTGAGTGGTAGTTTTTGCGTTGCCGGGTCAGGTAATTGACAGTGGTATTGTTTTAACTTGATTTTATAAATTGCAATCAACAATCGATCTTTTTTGTTTCTAAAACAGTTTGTTTCTCCTTCACATTCAAGAAAAAATATATAAACCATTATATAGTCCACTTTATATCAAAAGGTGAAAAATTATATTCATCAGAGTTCAATAAAAGAATCATATTCAGTTGGTACTGCACAGTTTTACATCTCAAGTTTTGCAGAGAAATTAGTGAACCACAGTTCTGATAGAAATACTTGATTTCTTTCATAAGAAAAATATGCTTAAGTCAGTTGTGACTTCAAGCAAAAATGCTGTGTTGGAAACGGTGAATTAGCACTACTGATTCAATCCAGGCATTATGTAATGATACAATAAGTAAGTAGTATGAATTCACCGACTTGCGCACAGCATTTTATACTGTTTCCAGTCCAACTATAGTTCATTTCAGTTGAACTGGGTTAAGGGCTCTTATGGCACAACAATCAACATAATTTTTTTGGAATTCGACAACTTTTGGAAATTATGTACGCTTGGCCTCTTTTTCAAGTTATGGTTTGAAATACCTCTTCTGTCTAGACATATCTTTGAAATTATTCACAAGAATCAACCTTTAGATGTGCTGAGAGCTGGAAATATCTTTTATGAAGCAAGACAGGCGTTGTGAATCCTTTGGAACATAACTTCTCTCCCATTTTCCGTGTGAAACTTTGAAATATAATTTTTTTGTCAGTTTTGATTGAAATGAATCAATGTTAGTATATTTATTGATAATTTGACTGATGTCAGAATATTTGTGAGGAATCTCGTTGCAAGTTTAATGAGAAACTTCGAGACGATTCACTTCCAGACAACTATGAAGTACACAAACTTGACAGTAGAGGTTTAAAGTATCGGAACTTGAACCTTCGGTACTTATAATCCTTTAATGGCTACATTGTCTGCAAATATATTGTATCTATAATAACCTCATGCCAAGAAATCGAACTGTGAGCTTATGAGAGCATCCTGTACTAATTTACGACATAATCGGAGGAGCTTTGAAGCTATAAAATAGGTATTATATATTAAACAAATTTATACTTTGAGAATTACTGAATTCAGCAGCCTATTATTCATTGTACAATCTGTGAGGAATCTTACGGAATGAATTTCTTTTGTGGAATACATGACATGACTTTCTCGGAACTTTTTCGAGTAATTTCCAACATGTTTGCTTCACAACTCATTCAGTCAATCACGCAGTCAATTGTCACCGCAAACATGTCATCAACTAATCTTTTAGCCCTGAAGCTTCATTTACCTGTCTACAAATCTTATTTCTTTGTCATGAGCATTTTTTCCAGCCTTTACAACAGGAAATCAAGTAATGCTGTGTTCAAACGCCTTCAAAAAACAATTCCGTGGTTGATTATTTGAAATATGTTCTTTTGGATCGAATAAGTAGTACGAATTTGTCGTCTCGAACACAGCATTTTTGGTTGCTTCTAGCCTTGATAAAGTTGTGCAAATATATAATATTTGTAGGAGTTCAATCCAAATATGTCCTTCTGTAGATTTAGCGTTATCTCAATTAAGTATTAGATTATGTATTGGGATTTCAACAACATTTGATTGATTAGATAATGGACGTCATCTTGTGGTAAAGATCTAAAGATATATTGTCATCAATTTGTGCCAGGCACAATGTGGAATGTCGTTCTGATTACAGGGAGCCTCCTTTTGGGTCTGTAAACCGGATATCAATCAATGACAAATGTGCGAGCCTCCTGCCCAACCAGCAGCTTTCCCACAAAGTATTGCGATGCTAGCTTACTTTAAACCAACCAAATATGGAAAATCTTTTCGATAATGCTACCTGATACATTAATTTGTGAAGGAAATGCAAACTAGAGAGAGATAGTTCATTTTCTGGGTCAAAACGGGGTCATTAACTACTGAATAGTGGATACGCACAAATAGATTGATACGAGCCAAGCGAAGAGCGTGAAGTAGGCAAGATGGAATCACGTCAATGTCGAGGCATCATGATCTGCGCCGGTATGACGAAATGAAAATGCTGAGATAACACATCATCCCTGTAAATTGTACAATGCGGTTTTCCTGGTCATCACTACCACCCGTACCTCGACCACCAATGCGTTTTAGCATATACACCGATTAACCGATAATGTGCGCTTCGCACCTCAAACAATACAGCCTTGATCAGCAAGTGGAGATAATTGTTTTAATTATTTTTTGATAATATTGGTGCTACACTTATTATTATTATAAACGTTTTAAATCTCTTAATACCCTTTCGGGTGTCGAGATTGTTCTTGTTTTAATTATTTGCGTTGATTACTATTCTATCTTGTTGATTATCTCTTTCCATTTTTTTCTGTCCCTTGCTAACTTCTTTGCTTCTTGGCCGCTAATGTTGTTTTTTGTTAATATCTCTTCTATATTATTTTCCCATGTCTGTTTTGGTCTTCCCCTTTTTTTCTTGTTTTGTATTCTTGCATTCCACACTGCTTTTGTTTGTTTATCTTCGGGCATTCTTAATAGGTGACCATACCACGCCAACTGTTTCTTTTCTATGACATTATGAATGCTCTCTATTTGTACTCTTCTTCTTATATCTTCATTCTTTATTTTATCCATTATCGTGACTCCTTCCACTCTTCTTAAGTATTTCATTTCCGCCGCCTGTATTTTGCTTCTTATTCTCTTATTCATCAACCATGATTCACTACCATATATTAATATAGGTCTATGCACTGTTTTGAATACAGTCATTTTTGTCCTTTTCGTTATATGTTTATTTTTCAATATTATTTTGTTGATTGCATGAAAATTTCTATTTGCTTGCTGGATTCTAGTATTTATTTCCTGCTCTAAGCTTTCTTTATTATTTATTGCTGCCCCTAAGTATTTGAATGTTTCTACTTGCTCTATTTCTTTCTCATTCAGTATTATGTTTATCCTTAAATTCTCCTTTGATATGACCATTACTTTCGTTTTTTCTACATTTATCTTCATATTATGTTTCCTTAGCTCTTCGTTCCATATTTCTAAATTACGTTTCATATCTTCTTCACTCTTTGCCATCACTGCTAAGTCATCTGCGAACGCGCATTCTGATAATGAGATCCTTTTCAACTTGTAATGTCCAACCTCTACCTTTTTTATTTTATACTTAATATTCTTCATTATTTGGTCAAAAAATATAATAAATAGCAATGGGCTTAAAGCTCCTCCTTGTCTTAATCCTTGGGATGTTTTAAACTCTTCTGATGTTGCGTTGCCAGTTCTTATATAGTTGGATGTTGTTTCGTATATGCTTTTTATTGCTGTTAATGACTGTTCTCCTATTTTTCTTCCTCTCAATATATTCCACAACTTAGTCCTCGGTACTCGGTCGAACACTTTTTCCAGGTCTATAAATGTGATATACAGTTTTTTGTCCGTTTTCATTGTATTTTCTATCAAGTTCCTTATAGTGAAGATGTGGTCTTGTACCGAATGTCCCCTCTTGGACCCACTTTGCGATTTTTCCATTGTTTCTATCGCAGCTCTAAGCTTGTTTTCGAGTATTGCTTCGTAAATTTTTGCTGTTGTGCATAAAAGTGATATGCCCCTATAATTCTCACAATTTTTACTGTCTCCTTTTTTATGTATGGGAAATATTACTGCTTTCTCCCAGTCTGAAGGTATTTTCCCTGTTTTCCAGATTATGTTTAATATAAGCAGCAATAATCTCTCTCCTTCTTCGCCCATATACTTCAATTGCTCGGCCTTAATACAGTCATGTCCCGGTGCTTTGCCATTCTTCAGTTTTTTAAGTACTCCAATTAACTCTGCTTCAGTTATCATCTCTGTGCTTTCATTTATACTTGTTTGTGGGGTCTCCTCACTCTCTGTTTCATTAGTACTTTCGTCACTTACTAGTAGGTCTTTAAAATATTCTCTCCATCTTGTCATTATTTCACTATCCTCTGTCAATGTATTTCCTTGTTTATCTTTCAGGCTTTTAATTGTTACTTTTTCTCTTTTACTTCTCTTAAAGGTTCTATAAAATAGTTTTTGGTTTTCTTTGAAATTTTGTTCTAGTGTCTTTCCAAATGTTTCCCATGCTTTTACTTTAGCTTTTTTAACATTTTCTTTAACTAATCTCCTTTGTTTCTTGTACTGTTCGTAGTCACTATCGTTCCCTGTTTTCAAATATTTCTTCCATATCAGTTTCTTCTTCTTATTGTTGTCTTTAATTTCTTCATTCCACCAATGTGTTCGTTTCCTGTTGCTTTCGTCGCTGATTGTACCACAGGCTATTTTGGTTGCTTCTTTTATTATATTTTTGAAATAATTCCATATTTCTTCTACATTGTTTATTTCTTGTTGTGGTGTATTGCTTATTAATTCCTTTATGATATCTTGATAATTCTTTCTTGTCTGTTCGTCCTTCAGTTTGTCTACTTTTAGCTTTAATATTTTATTTTTATTTTTTGATGTTTCCTGTTTTTGCTGTACCTCTTTCTTCCCTACTTTTATTTTTGCTACCGTCAAGAAGTGATCACTTCCGATTTCACAACCTCTTAGCACTCTTACGTCATTTATTCTTTTCCTTTGGTTCTTGTTTGTTACAATATAATTGATCAAGGATCTCTCGTTCCTACTCTTTACTTCTCTTGTGAATTTATGTATCTCCTCATGTTCGTAAAACGTATTTAAAATTTGTAGCTCGTTTATAAGACAAAAATCTATAAGCCTATTGCCATTATTATTTTTGACTTTTTTTCCATGTGTCTCCATTATTTCTTCTAATCCCTCGTTTCGATTCCCTACTCTCGCGTTGAAGTCGCCCATTATGTATATTGGTTCTTTTAGTTTCTCATATTCTAATTGTAAAATATCCCAGAACTCATCTTTGTTTGCTTCGTTTTCATCTCCATTTGGTCCATCACTCACTTCACTTCTAACACAGTTCATTCGTCCCTACACTTGATATAAATTTGCGTTTTTTATTATAGCGATAAGTCCCGAAAAACGAGGTGATTATCGGCCACCTAAAATACACGTCTTACTCACAACACGTCAACAAAATTCTTATGTATCCAATAAATTATGCACAGATTGATATAACTGCAGATTGAGGTTGAATTCAATTAGGACTTGTAAGTACTTTCGAGGGTAGTATCACAGAAAGCGGTTATCAATTATGAAAATGACTGCAGGTCATTCAGTTGTTATTTGGGTAAATAATGGAGTGACCTGAATTTCACAAAACGTTTGCTGCAGGCATGGTGAATAATACATTCAAGACAATGGAATAATTTTTCAGTTTTGCCCCGTTTACTGTCAATCCAACAGACGTGGTCCAGTTTCTGGTAGGTTGAAGCCTTGGCCACTTTCACTTTAGTTATAGTTTAGTGAGTTTTCTATAATCTTTTATTATGATAAAATGGAGCACTCCCTGTTTCACTGTACACTCATGTCTGGTGACTGGTGAGATATGTTTATTCAATTATTCAACAATATTCCGGAATATGAGAGAAGCAACATGCTGACAATTTACAAATTTTAATGATCGTGATTATTACGCATGTATTCTGTCACTCTCACGTTTTTTCTTTTCATATGTCAACGCTTAACGACTGTTATTCATCGACGCCAACGGAGAGACATGTTTCCAAATTGAAATAATTTATACCGTCCTCATGCAAAATCAGCAAATGCGATGCTTTATTCAAGTATTGATAAGAATTTTGGAATACGTAATTTATTTTATGTTCTTATGTCAATCATTTCCAGGAAAGATCGTTTTTTAATATTCTTCTCTATACCCAACATTTATAAATTTTATTTGTATAATTACACATGATATTGCCTTCGGAAATATCCAATAGTTATTGAAATAGGTATCAAATATTGATATTAACAAGAGGTAGTAAGTTTAAGTTCATACCCCAGGCAGAATAGAATTATATTATCCCCACAAAATAAACTTTGCAGCATATAGCCGCTAATATCATAATCAATTTAGTTGAAGTAACCTAGTTTCTATCAAAATATTATCATGGCAAATCTTCCGCAACCAAGCCAAGAACTATTAGCTTGTCTAATCCAAGCAAGTGTTGAACTAAATTTCACTTCTCCTTTTACTCAATACACTCAGTTTGCACCCTCCTCCACTAACTCAATGTGTATTACATTGGTGGCTTGACCGCAGAATGCTCTCACCCCCTTGAACCTTGCAGGGGTGGATCGTAAATTATATTAAGTAAATATTGATAAATCATTTTACATTATTTTTTTTAATTGTGAGGTTAGGTTGCATGCAACTTCCAGTTCTTCCGACATACTTATATCCAGTATCAGAAAGAAGCAAGTGGCGATAATTCTTGATTCAAGGATATTATCTACATCAACTATTAATTTCTCACTAAAATATTCACGAACCAACACTGCTTCCCTGGTTGTTTGTTAGACACGGATTAGAGTGGAGCTGAAATCTGGCTTTCGTGAAGCCCTTAGTTTTGTGTCATATGCTTTTAGAGGAGCCAGCACTTACCCTGCTTAATGTATTCACTTAGTAGCGGTCATTACAAATTAATAAAGCATGTACGCACGCAAAACCAACCGCTTATATATATATTAAAAACTGTTTTGTAATGAAAATTGTGCTTACAAAATTTCTTAAATAATCTATGTTTTTATTCATCTATGTTGTTTATAGTATTCCATTCATCTAGTAATTCAAACTTCAAACAGCTCCAACCAAGACCAACAATTTATATTCAATTTTCAGCACTGCGGCAGTGGTTATGAGTTTCTGTGGTAAGTCCTGTGAGTGTCCAGTTAATAGTATTACATTTGTATATGTGGCGCTCTGGCTACGGACACGTCCGACCATATAACGAAATGAGAATCGAGGTTCTCATGGACTCAGTTTTGCTGTAATTAATTCCTGAGTGAAAATGGTGTTAATAGTTTTACACGCAATGCACAAGAGAATGCAATGAGTACTTAATTTGTGAATTTGTATGTTATGGATACACAATGTTGCAATTGGAAACTGACCCGTGTCTCAGAGCAATGTTGCATATATAGAAAGAATATTCATGCTCTGATAATAATACTGGAAAATCTGGAGAGCGAATTTCAATTCATATATATATATATATATATATATATATATATATATATATATATATATATATATATATATATATATATATACATATATATATATATTTCATTTTTTGTGAAGGCTACAGTATCAACATTGTTGAATCAAATACTAAATGCCATGACTCTAACAGCACAAACATAGAACTTTCTTATGATCTTAAAATTGTGTTTGGGCTACTTGATTCGTCTCTGTCGTAAAATACTTTCTCAACTGACCTTTGTTTCCCATTAACTCACTTCTGAAGTTTCATGGTAATTCGTATTCTTCAATATTTCGTTGGAAACCTTAATCCACCCCTGTTGTAAAAACATATAACAGGGTGATTATGTCATTGACATTGGAAGCGTCTGACTTTCGAAAAAAAACTATTATAATCCAAATCTCTGTCATAAAAAAAAATGGAAGAATCATCTAGATGATGAAAGCGCATTTTTGACAGCTCATGAATGCTTGTTACTTCAGAGATTTCACGAATCACCATCTCTCACAATTTCTGAGCTTGAAATCAAGCAGTTTGGGCCAACTTACGGAACAGCAGCTTCCATTTAGTACTAGCTTCAAGTTGACTATTTGATAGGTACATAATTTATGCATGTACAAACCCAAAAATACCTTTTTATCTTCATTGTTCAGTTATTGACTGACGGGAGGTCAAGTGCTGTACCTTAAAATGATAATTTGATCTTTATCAAAGCTATATAAAAAAAATACACCAAAAGTAAACAAATTTTCATCCAATAATAATAGTTCATTCTAATAAGCTTCAATTTCGCGTCAAACAAGTCATTGAATGAATCCCGGACAGATTTGACAACTGTACATAATGATAGTGACACCCGCGGCGAAAGTTGTAACTAAATTCTTATCTACTTTAATAAATTTTAGCTGCCATATCCCTAATGTCATATATATCTATGGGAATTGTTTCACTTTGAACAAGTAATTGTATAATTTAATCTTCCACAATTTTAGTTGCCATATCCCTAATGTCATATATATCTATGGACATTGTTTCACTTGAAACAAGTAATTGAATAATCTGATCTTCCACAATCACTGAGCTTGAATTGAAGCACTTTGCGCAAACCTACGAAATAGCAGCTTCTATTTAGTACCAGTTTCAAGTCTGTAAATAGTATAGTTGCTGAGAACTCAGTGTCTCGCCAGCCAGCCAGCCAGACAGCCAAAGTGAATATAATAGCGCTTTTTTCCAAAAAATGCGCTAAAAATACTATCCATTCGCTGAAGATGATTGCTGTGACAACCGAAACGTCCAAATAAACTGTGTCTACAATGACTATGATTTATTTCGATTCTTTAAACCCACCAATTTCCAATAATAATCTCTATATTCAACATTTATAAAGTTATTTTGATCCTACTCCAATATTGTGCTACATTTCAGGCTTTTTAGCTGTTTCTATATAGTTTTTCGAATCAAGTTTTGATTGGATCAAAATTCCATGAATTTTATTTATATTTTTGTTGTATATGATGGCATTTCACAGTTTCATATATTATTAACATTTTAGTGTCCTGAGGAAGAAATATATTATTTCGAAAGCTCCATGGGTTCAAGCTAAAAGCATTCGCTGACGATATTGCGATCATAACAAAGAATAAACGAGCGTTGGAACAATAATAAAAATAATAATATACAATTAGAAATGAATATCAATGGGACAACAATGATGAAATGAACGGAAGCAACCGAGGATAAAGAAAAAAAAATGGACAATAAACTTTTAAAGAACCTAGTTGTCACAATAACAAATAAAGGAGTAAAGGAAGCAGAAATAAAAGAGAATGTAGCAATAACGAACAGAACGTTGTACGCAAATCAAAAACTATTGCAAAAATGAGAATATTTAAAACAATAATAAATTTAATATGCTGCCAGAGCAATGACGATGAAAGACGAAGAAAATCAAATAATAATGGAAAGAAGAATCTTGAAAACAATACTGGAGTCAAAAAAAATTAGAACAATAATGTAGATCAAGAATGAATAACAAAATAGAAGAAAAGTTAGAAGAAAAATACATAGTGCAGAAAATTAGACGACACAGAATAAAATGGCTCGGATATGTATGGACAGCTGGAAAACAAGACACAATAAAGTCAAACTCAGAATGGAGCACAGCAGAAAGGAAAAAAAATGGAAGAATCATCTAGATGATGAAAGCGCATTTTTGACAGCTCATGAATGCTTGTCACTTCAGAGATTTCGCAAATTACCATCTCTCACAATTACTGAGCTTGAAATCAATCAGTTTGGGCAAACTTACAAAACAGCAGCTTCCATTTAGTATTAGTTCCAAGTTGACTATTTGATAGGTACATCATTCATGCATGTACAAACTCAAAAATACCTTTTAATCTTCATTGTTTAGTTATTGACTGACGGAAGGTCAAGTGCTGTACCTTAAAATGATAATTTGATCTTTATCAAAGCTATATAAAAAAAATACACCAAAAGTGAACAAATTTCCATCCAATAATGATAATTCATTCTAATAAGCTTCAAATTCGCGTCAAACAAATCATTGAATGAATCCCGCACAGATTTGGCAACTGTACATAAAAATAGTGACACGCGCGGCGAAAGTTGTAACTAAATTTTCATCTACTTTAATAAATTTAAGTTGCCGTATTCCTAATGTCATATATATCTATGGGCATTGTTTCACTTGAAACAAGTAACTGAATAATTTAATCTTCCACAATTACTGAGCTCGAATTAAAGCAATTTGTGCAAACCTACGAAACAGCAGCTTTTATTTAGTACCAGTTTCAAGTCTGTAAATAGTATAGTTGCTGAGAACTCAGTGTCTCGCCAGCCAGACAGCCAGACAGCCAAAGTGAGTATAATAGCGCTTTTTTCCAAAAAATGCGCTAAAAAAGAGGAAGACCAAGATCATCATGGATAAAAAAGTAGAACTAAAAACAGTGGAAATAACAATTTTGAAAAAGGAAATAACAGATAAAAGGAAATGGATCAATATAGCGAATGATATTGAAAATTAGAAATTGGGACACTATTTATTGAAAAAAAAAATTGATTGGTTGTTACTTACCCCAGCATAGAACACCAATGCTTGGACTGTCTCCACCCTCGAATCCAGTGAATTATTCTTCATACATCTGAAAAATTGTCTAAATTAGTTTTACAGTAATACAATGAAAAAAAGTTATATATCAGAGTACTAATAGTTATTTTTGTATTAAGTGTGCGAAGTGATTGTTTTTTTTTGTTGCGCGTGAGAATGTTAATTTTAACCGAGACCGTAAGGTCGAGGTAACAAATTCATTCGAAAGCGCAACAAAGTACAATCACTTCGCACACGAAATACAAACAATATTTTTTCGCCAAATTTCAAAACATAATAGATCAACAATAATTATTGTTTTATTCAGTAAAATGTAGGAAAAAAGTACAAACTATAATCAATTTGCAGTCACCTGGGTATTGTTACCAAAAGTATGCGCAATTGTTGTTTGATAAATAAAGAACTGTCAACAATTAATTTTTATATTAAAAAATAGGTGGTTTTGTGTACAAATTCATATTTCTTTTTTGTTGAATACCTGTCTGTTTCTATCCTTGTACAATTTATTTTTTCACTAGTGAAAATATATGCTCATTTTTTCACTAGTGAAAAAATATGTTTCATTCTTTTACAAGTGAAAAAATCACGAACTTTGCGTATCCATAAGAATACAAAAATATGATGTTTTTTTGACAGTTGGCGGAAAAATAAATTTTGCAATCAACCAAATGGTATTGAAAAGTATTGAAAAGGAGACAGAACAAAGTTCATGACGGCTTTGATCTTGCAGGAATTATAAAAAGTGGCTAAAAATTTTAATAGAAAAAAATTTCTTGGGTCAGCCAGACGTTTGCAACCATAATGCGAGGTGCACAACTAGACCTTAGACCAGTCTTAAATACAAAATTTTATCATTATACGTTTGTAAGTTACGTACTTACGTACGTACGGATGTCAAGCCGATGTTCAAAACGGATATTTCCATTAAAATCTTGAAATGTAAAATTCGTCGGTTTTACAAAACTAGAATTAAAAATTAATGGAGCTCCGAAACTAACCCGAATATACAGTGTTGTGCCTTGTATGTAACGCTATTCTCTTATTCCATTCCTGATATTTAATATAAAATAATGGGTGCGCTTCTACATGTTTTAACAGTTGAAAGGACTCAAAGGATAATAATCCGAAAATGGAAACAGAAAATGGAATATTAAATGCGCAAGCGCAATATTATCCTACCTCCTTCGGTCAGAATCCTTCCACATGTCCTGCAATATTGTTGTTGAATCGGCGGTCTCTTTCCAGTTCGTTTTAGCGTAGCAGCAGGAAAAAATAACTTTAATTTTGGATTTAGAGAAGAGTATTGAAAAACGATCTTTCTTAGAGATGGTTCACATAAGAACTGTTCATCATTACTTACCATTTTCAGGAATGCACTTGTTTATGTTTAATTTCGCATACCTGACACTGAATTTGTTTTGAGCAACAATATTACATTCAATTGAACCAAAATTAATATATGCTGCTATTTTACACAATTTGATAGCAAAAATTTAGTTCTAAATATTACCATATCGCGAATGTTAACAACAGGCATAAAAATACGTATTTTTATACTGGTTCTCATCTTTCTGTAATAAAGGTGTATGAATAATGAATTATTGCGAGCAGAGATTCAGCAGTGATATGAATGTGATGTGATGGAAATATAATTTGCGAGATACGCGGAGATTTACGTTCTGTCGCAATGAATTTCGAACGAACACAGTTGCACATTACTTTGTTCGCTTTCCTACGCTATATTGTTGATACAAGATAAAAAAAAGTGGAATTTGCCATGACAAGTGATTTAGAGTTCTTGAATTTTATTCAGGACCAAAAGAAAATAAGATGTGGATATTTTTTATCAAAGTTTTATAGATATAAATGTCTGTAAGTGCTGTAGTTGCTGAGCACAGCGTTACGCCAGCCAGCCAAAGAGAATATAATAGCGTATAATTTTTTAAATGTAGAAGAAAATGTTATAAGGTGATATAATTCCGAACTGAGACAGTTAATTCATCAAGGCAAACTTCAATAAGCTAATGGACCATCCATCTTATAGTCTAAGACAGCTCCTTACGATTTTCATCCCTTTTGATGAAGAGAAGGATAAGTTACAAGCAGAGTAGATTCAGGAACTTAGAAGAAGTGTATAAACAAGAAAATTGGTTCTATAAGAGACACAATTTTTTTGATTTAATCAATGTTTGAACGGGAGCTGTGTTCATGTATAATAATTAATGAAAACATCATAAATTGTTGTTTGACAGAACAGGTCACCCCATCGATGAATATCTCAATTGATGCACAGCCATAAGTCGTTTGATTTAGCAGATGTCGAACAATGCATTTGAATGGATAATGGGACGAATTGCTGTGAATAAAAAGGTCCATATCGCTGCCACATGTATTCATTATTACACAGCTTATATTAATGTACAGTTTGTGGTTTGGCACCATGAAGGATACATAAACTATGGATTTTAAGGGATTATACTTACATTATGGTTTAATATGCATAGTAACATGTGTATCAACACGTCTTATTTATCATACATATGTTCATAATCATTCTGGCTTACAATATGTTCACGTACAAAGTTTTTACAGTTTCGTCACTTAAAGTAAACTTTTATAATTGTATTGTTAGATGATATCCATATACATTTTGCTCAATCCACTTGTCAAATTATGTATTGAATCTATTTGTACATATATAGAAATAAACTCTTTGTAACGTTATTCTTTATAACGATAAGCTCCCTATAACGTAGGAATGAGCGCAGTAGATATTGATTATCTCAACTCTCTATAACGATAAAGAGTGCTCAATCCTAAAAACAGCTGAAAAGTCTCAAATGTAGCATAATATTAAAATAGGGCCAAAAAAAAACTTTATTAATGTTGAATATAGAAGAGAATATTGAAAAACGATCTTTTTTAGAAATGGTTCACATAAGAACTGCAGATGATACGGTGAATGAATAATATTTCCAACATATAATGAAAATATGAAAAATGTTTATGGATATCAAAGTCTCCAATTCATGAACAGTTATTTATATTGCACATAAAAAATATGAATGAAACATTGCTGTTATGAATACGAAAATCTGATATAATTTTACATTTATATACAATGTTATTTACATTTATGTACATTTTATAGCGCTTGCATTCATATAGTACATTGATATGTACCTTTGAACATTACGTATAAATGATTGACATTTTTTGTTCTTTTGCAATATCGATGAGCTGCAATATATTTTTACCTTTCATCGAATAAAAGAGATATTCTATACTAAACGTATACTGGGTAATTTTTCTTTGTGATAATGATTTGATTTGTTATTTTATTGGTTTTGGTCAAGTATGAAACAAACACTTTTGTCTGTTGTATTTATATTGCGTCAGAAATGATCCCTGATGCTTTACCAATAAAATTCACTAGTGCGGAGCTCAAGGAAGTGATAAAAAACTTAAAGAATCATCTTGATGAGCATAAGAGCATTTTAGGCAGTTCATGAATGTTTGTTAGTTAGAGATTTCGCGAATTACCATCTCCCGCAATCATTGAGCTTGAAATCAAGCAGTTTGTGCAAATCTGCGAAACAGCAGCTTTCATTTAGTACCAGATTCTAATGTCTGGTAAGAAATCGTGCAATACTAGCAGTGCTGTCTCGTGCCGGATGCCAATGGACCCTTTCTGTCGCTGTGTTAGCGGAATAAGTAATAATTTGAGGCTTTAAGCGGACTAAAATGAAAAAGTGGGACGCGTTTGATCTTTTCATTGGCTTGTAAACCCATTTTTCTTGACAAGTCGTTCTTATTTGATCAAAAAGGTATTTATTTCACTGATGCAGTGACACAAAGTGTCCCTTAGCTTTCGACACGAGACAGCACTGCTAGTATTGCAGGATTTCTCACCAAACGTCAGAATCCCAAGACCTAGATTTGTATCTTCATTATTTGCCAGTCTCTGGTACAGCTGATGATTTTAAATCGTTTAACCTAAACGATTTTCTGTTTATAAGTGCTGTGGTTGCTGAGAGCTCAGCGTCACACAAGCCAGACAGCCAAACTCATAGATAAAGAGCCAGCAAAGCTAGGAACCATCTAAATCGACAGTACTCAATGTCCTGAAATTTTAATCGACCGTCAGTCATGCCTCCCCTGAGGCGTTACCTTCGAAAATTTGAATTGAAGTTGCCAAATTTTTGTAGTTCATTTAACCGAGAGATGTATGGATGAAAGTTCGTCCAATCTTTCGGTTCTCATCACTGATAGAGGATCAGGGTTGACTGACGTGCTAGCTCGGTGCAATTTCAAAACTGACTGGTTTAAATTTGATTCAATTTGGCATACAATTTAACCGAGAGATATATGGCTATTTCTTTCACCAAATGGCCAGTAGACTATCCTAAACGATACTCCGGAACGTCTGACTGTTTAGGTTGGTAAGGATTCACAACAGACGGTATAAACGTTGTTAAAAGTGATGAATTGATTATATTTCCTTATTCCAGTCTACGTTTGATCAGTAATCTGGAATACTCAAATAATAATAATAATATCACTGGATAATAGAGTTTGATTTCTGGCTTTTTTTAGCATTTTTGCTGCACGGTTTTTTGCTTCTTAATTTCTCACAATCAAGTTATTCAATACGGGGTCACTAGTAGCCGTTGAAAAGTCCCACTGTCCGCCTCTTAACTACATCATCAGATCCTTGCCACTCAGTGTATTCTATGGGATATAGCCCAGACAAAATGGACGAAAAAAAGTACTGAGCTTACATTATTTCTCAACAAGCTGAATTTTTGTACAGGTCTTGAATACGTCTTGTAAGTTGTTTTTCATCCGAGCTCAAAAGTCACAAATTTTCGCTTGATGCGTATATCTCTAAAATGGAGACAGCTACCAGAAAATTACAATAAAAAAAATTATACAGGGTGTAACAGCAATAAGTACATTAATTTTAACCTGCAATAGATCTCTTCAAGACTAACAATTTTTCTTCATAACTTTTTTCTGTAAGTCTTCTGGATATCGAGTGAAAATTCATCAAAGTTTGGTCAAAAATTTCATAGTGCGCCTATGGTTAGAATTGGATGTTTCTCATTTGTTGCAAGAATGACAGCTGTCGATTTAAATGATTATTTTGAAACTTCAAACCATCATAGTCTTATCAATCATTCATTTGAAACTGAAAGAATAACAGTTTTTCAATAATACACTGATATTCGCTCACCTCGATTACTCTTTTATTGTATATGTTGCTAGAAAGATCAAATTTATCTCTGAAACCAACAATTTGGTACATTGGTCATATTTATATGTTATTGTTGAGAACCAACAATTTGGTACATTGGTCGTATTTATATGTTATTGTTGAGAAATTTTATTTTTATTTAGGAATTTCACGTATTTTTAAATAGTTGGTACAACACAATTAGAATATGGGTCAGATTGTGCTGCCATCTACGATCAACTTAAAAAGTAGTTGCTCCTCCTCTCAGCTTACTTTATTACTGTTGGATCTCAAACATAAAGAGAAAATCATTCAACGATTCATTTAAAGTGAACGGTGGAATATGAAATAGAATGCAATTCAAAAATAATTAATTCAATGAATAATTCAACTGGAAATATTCTCGCAAAAATTGTAAGAGCTTATTCTTGAAAAACAGAAAACCTAACCTCCAAATGTTTCACACTGAGTTTGGTAATTGATTTTAAATATTTTTTAAAATATGAGATACAATATTCTATTTGTTCAACAGATCAATTCACGAGGCATACTTCATTGAAACGACCTGGCTGTGGAGTTTGTAATAATATGAGAAAAAACTAATTCACAGCAGCTTCATTTATAAATTAATGCATTTTATTCATTTCATCTGGTGTTTTACGTTCCAGGTAAACGATAAGTTCTCAATATCTCATAGTATTCTCATCATTATGTATAAGTGCACAATATTTTGACATTAAATACATGAGCATAACCACAATAATTCAATTTTTAGTGAAAAATGACATTTCTGAAATCCTTCCAAATAAATTCGCCGAGCTAATCCTGCACTACCTGCGGAATCGCAGATAGAAGAGCTTGACATTTTCACAGGTTTCAACTTTTGTGACAATAATAATTAGACGATTTTTTCCAGAATTTATTTGAAGGGATTATTCTGCATTTGATAGCTCACATATGTCGAAATTAATTGTTTCGTTGTGACCAGGGTTGTAACTGCTACTGGATCCGATAATTATGCACCTGAACGACTCGTTAAATTATAGGGGTCAAAAAATGCTAAAAAAAGATGAGAATTCGAGAAAAAGTTATTAAGAAAAATTGTTATGCTTGACGGGTTCTATCACTGGTTAAAATTAATGTACTTATTTCTGTTACACCCTGTATATATATATATATATATATATATATATATATATTATATATATATATATATATATATATATATATATATATATATATATATATATATATATATATATATATATATATATATATATATATATATGAAATGTGACTCTCTACAAAAAAGGTGTCAATACTTTCATCCCTACGAAGTACCGTTCTCAAATTATAGCCATTTTAAACCTGAAAAATATGAATATGCATTCATATGTAGCCAAAATGTATCATTTGAAGAAGAAAATATTAGAATATTGGTTTTTGTGATTCATACACTCAAATATATACGTGGAAAATATACTATTAAGCGAGACAATGGCCGTCCCTAATTCCATTAGTCGGTTGGCCTTGAATCAGTTTAAAACTGCTTTTCTGAGTGAATAGACGTGTTTGTAGATGATATTTTCATTTTAAACTGTGTTGTAACAAAATTTTATAAAAATATCAGGAGTTTGATCTATTTGCAGTAAATATCTGTTTTTGCTTATCAGCACTTGTTTCAAGTGCAAGTGTGCTTGGACAATGAACTGAATCTTGAAGAGTGGGACTGTGAATTGATGAATAATAGTTTGGAGCCAATCCAGATTTTACTTCCACCTACTCCAGAGAAACTGTTGAATACAATTTTTGTAATTGCAATAAAGGCTGCACAAACAATTGTGCTGAGCAGAAAATTTGGATTGTTTTATTTATGAGTTTGTGCCAATTGACAAGGCCACTCTTGCACTAATGCTGAATCAAATGCAACAAATTGTAACGTGCGAGTATGTGGAGGCTCATAAAAGTAGGGCCTTACGTCCTCCTTGCATCGCGCCGCACCGCATCACATCACCCCTCCCGATAGAAGCCTCTAGAAATATTCTAGAAATGTGGTAGAACTTTCGAGAGATGGATATTTCTATATATAAAGGCAAGCAAAAGACTTGAGTAATAATAGTGTAATGGAGAATCTAGAGCAGTGAATATCAAACAGTGAAGTGAACAGTGTATATGAATAGTTAAATATTAATATCTGTGACTTTTTTTGAGTTACTATTAAGTGATAAATAAATAATATAGTGTTGTTATGATATCCAGCAGAATAAAACTTTTATTTCATTTCAAATTATTAAATAGTGACTTCTATTTTAATTACAAACTATTTCTTCAAGCAATAAATATTACAAAATGAACACAAATTGAGCACATTATATCCATGAAATATTGTCCCATTAAATTTCCTGTACAAGTACATTATTTCAGAGGTGGTGCGGAATGTGTGCATACCTACGGTCTGAAATCGCGATAACTCGATAACGGTGCTTCGTAGGGAGAAAAGTATTGACACCTTTTTTGTAGATAATTTTACGATCTACAAATTTTTTATTGATCATTTTTTCAGTAACTTTCATCATTTCAGAGATATACGTAGAAAAATTAAAATTTGTGGCTTGTGATGGCGTATTTGAGAGCTATATAAAGGCTATTTTCAGTCATTTTTTTTGGGAAACTCCCTGATAGAACTTACAATTTAAACTAGTATCAATCGATAGCGAAGGTCAAGTACTTCAGGAAAAAGTCAGGGTGTTATTCTTTGATCTGTCTAGGAAGGCGGTAACCACTCTTAAGTGTAGCCCATTTTCGTATCCAACTTTCGTGATCGAATTTACAATGGTTTTGTTTCCTGTCCAGGTAGGCCTGGAAGTGGCATCCTGCTTTTGTCCTTTGCTATTGATGTTCTATCAAAGTTTTTTTGACACTTATTGTACCGTAATTTGATGGTTTCACCTGTAAAGTTTTCCGGGAGTTTTGAAAATAAATAATTTCATGGATTTCGATGTGCTCTTTCCGAATTTCAACTTTGCCACCTCGTATCTTCGCCGCTTGCGCCACCATATTGAAAAAATAGCATCCTAAAGCAGTCTTCTGACAATATCTCCTTTAAGACTCATTTTGCGATGAAAACATTCATGTATAAAATAGAACAAGAGAAAATTTCCTACAATTTATGTCATGTGCTTTTTTTCCGTAAAATCAATAGTTTTGGCGTACGAGCGCCGCAAATTGTAGTTGGACGCTTTTATCGCAGTTGTGGATGAGGCAGTGGCATAGCTTGTCCTGTATCAATATTTGTTGGGGAGCCCAAATGACGGATAAAGATTCTCCACAAAAGAATCCGAATTATATAGTAATTCGAAGTGGGTACACACGTTCGGGGCCTCTGTAGCCCGGGGGCCCCGTATCATTGATACGACGGTAGCTACGCCCCTGGGATGAGAAGTCGTGACATAGCTTCCTCAAGGCAAAAATGCAGCGATCAACTCCTTATTATTATATCGTTTTCAACATACATCGTGAACCACTATCGATCTCAGTCCCACCAAAAGTTCATCCTTATTGTACTTTCTTTTAATACTTGACCAACGATAAGTCTCTAATCTTTTTTCTTGCACTTCAATCACTTCACTTTTGTGTAATAGATTAGCACAAATAAAACAATTTACTTCATTAAAAGCCATGAGTCTGTGAACGCTAACGACACTGTGAAGGAAGAGAAGGACGCCCGATACAGAGTCGACGCTTTCCTTCATAACTGCGGAGAACGGGCCATAGTAGGCCGGTTTTTCAACGCATAGTGAAATATTTATTGTTAGTACGGTTTTTAGATTCAAGTTAACTTAATAATCCACAAATTTCAGTTGAAATTGAGTGTTACAGGTTGGCGTGGTTTGCAGCACTCGTACGCCAAAACTATTGATACGAAAAAAAGGTTCCCACATAAATTGCAGGGAATTTTCTCTAGTTTCATTTTGTATATGAGTGTTTTCATCGTGAAATGAGTCGGAAAGGAGATATTGTTGAAATACGAAAAAATGGAAGGATCATCTGGATGATGAAAGCGCATTTTTGACAGCTCATGAATGCTTGTTACTTCAGAGATTTCGCAAATTACCATCTCCCACAATTACTGAGCTTGAAATCAAGCAGTTTGGGCAAACTTACGAAATAGCAGCTTCCATTTAGTACTAGTTTCAAGTTGACTATTTGATAGGTACATAATTTATGCATGTACAAACTCAAAAATACCTTTCAATCTTCATTGTTTAGTTATTGACTGACGGGAGGTCAAGTACTGTACCATAAAATGATAATTTGATCTTTATCAAAGCTATATAAAAAAAATACACCAAAAGTGAACAAATTTCCATCCAATAATAATAATTCATTCTAATAAGCTTCAAATTCGCGTCAAACAAGTCATTGAATGAATCCCGGACAGATTTGACAACTGTACATAATAATAGTGACACCCGCGGCTAAAGTTGTAACTAAATTTTCATCTACTTTAATAAATTTCAGTTGCCATATCCCTAATGTCATATATATCTATGGGCATTGTTTCACTTGAAACAAGTAATTGAATAATTTGATCTTCCACAATCACTGAGCTTGAATTAAAGCAATTTGTGCAAACTTACGAAACAGCAACTTTTATTTAGTACCAGTTTCAAGTCTGTTGCTGAGAACTCAGCGTCACGCCAGCCAAAGTGAATATAATAGCGCTCTTTTCAAAAAAATGCGCTAAAAAGCACATCGAAATATATAAAACTACTTATTTTCAAAACTTTTAGTACCAAATGATTGTACTATTATACAATTTCTAGTAAACAAAGTGTTCTAGTGAACAATACATTACAATTATTTCGTAATTATTGTTGAAATTCAATCACGTTGGTTGTAATTTAGTACAATGACATCTGTCCAACAGATATATTATCTTGCAAGCTCTGAGTACATTGTGTCATTACATCATGTTGAACCATAATCTCACTACTCTGATTAATATAGATGCAGGTTCATGTACCGAGACACTGTAGTAAACAATATCATATCTTGTTTTACTAGGGTGAAACTGATCTGAATTGGGAGATTACAGCAGGATTGATGTTTGATCCGTGGCTAAATTGATTTTAGAACACGAGGAGAGTTATAATGCATAAAAGTTATTGGTGTATGATCAATTAGTTACTCACTGAGCACAATGATTTTATTATATTTGCTTTCTAGTGGATGTCAATTTATTATTTTCATATTTGGAGATTGCTAGTCATTTACAGTTTGTTATTATATCCAAATTTCATTTGTAACTAGCACATGTATAAAAAAGTTTGATATGACGAATTATTAATTATTATTCTAGTTCAGGGTGGAATAATGTGAATGAATTATATTAATTTGACAAGCGCAAATAACACGCAACGCTATATCACAGCTAGTGGTATTTTAAATTATCATGCATGAATTTCATTGTTATTTCAAGGGAAATAACATAAATGCATGCATACCAGAATCAATTGTACTAACAGAGCAGCAATTTCGAGAATTTTTTGATAATTGTATCACTAAAATTGTAGTTTCTAGTAGAATTTCAAAGAGTTGTGAAGCAGTGATTTATGAGAGCACTCTATTAATCGTCCGTTCCACGAAATAGTTTAACCTCACATTACTGCGTGTAATTGATGTAACTAATTATGAAATCGAACGATGAACAGCCACTTCACGAAGAAAATTATTAATGTTGGCAGTTCCAGCCCCGTATTCACTCCGTTGTTCCCAATAAATACAATACAGCACTACACATTGGTGGATCTAGTAGCGTGAAACATTCCATGATGTATGGCATTGTTCTGCACCAAACAATTAGTCATTTGATGGCGCGAAATCTGTTCCAGAATTGGACTAATAGATCATTGGTTGAAAGAAGATATCAGAGGGAAATTGGGGATATTTCAAGAATGTGGATGGATTGCCTGGATTCAACAAAAACTACAATTTGTACCGAAAACATGCTCAGTAATATATTGGTCCAATTCTAATTCGTAGAGACAGTTTCTTGACGATTTTAGAGACATGTACCACCTAGCGGACAGATGTAGAACAAATGTAATTCGGCAATTGGAGTGCAGTGTGTATAAAAAAATTAAATTTAAATTGAATATTCACAGTTCAATTGAAGATAAATTGAAATGACAGAATATGTACGAACAATTAGACTGATCCACTTGTTTACAACTGACAGCAAACATTTATTTCAAATGAAAAGTTGGATGCATTTTGTAATCTATATTGTATATAAAAATACTAAAAATAATCAACAACAGGAATAAAAAAGCAGTTGTACATAATATGTGATTTCACATTGAGAGCAATTTGATATTTTATGAATTGTGAAACTTTTTTTTATCAACAACTGTTGAAAAATGCGAAAATTCAGTGAAGTGCGTCTAGTACAAGCAACGAAAGGTCAAACAGCAGAAAAAATGCATGTGAGGGTGATTTGAAAGTATCTTGTTTTGGTTTTTTGTTGGTAACTCGAAAACTATTGCCTGTAGCAGAATATAGTTCATATATTAAATTAATCTACAAAAAATTCTCTACAAAAAACATTCCATACATTTTTTCACTAGGATTAGAAATAAAGGGAATCTTGAAGGGGGAAAGTGGAAAATTATAAGGAAAATAGTTTTTATTGTCAAAAATCAAGTTTTAAAAATGAATGAACTATGCTTAAATTACGTATTGATGACTTTACTTCAGGAGAGTGTAATCATGTAATATATAACCATTATAATATACTAAAAGTCCTGATGGGTGAGGGTGGAGCTAGCAAAGGTCTCCTTTTTCAGTTTTTAGTTGATAACTCGAAAACTACTGGCTTTAGCAAAATAAGGTTGATATACTAAATTAATTTTGAGGAAATTTTCTATGAAAAACAACAGACACATTTTTTCATTTAGATCAGAACTAGAGAAGATATAGAAGAAGGGAACTGGAAAATTATAAGAAAAATAGATTCCATTGTTAAAAGTCAGGTTTTGATTATTAATAAACTATTTTCAGATCACGTATTAGTGACTTTACTACAAGGAAGTGTAATAATGTAATATATAACCTTTACTAAAAGTCCTGAAGGGTGAGAGGGGAGCTAAGGGAGTGGAGATAGTTTGAAGGTCTCCTTTTTCAGTTTTTTGTGAATAACTCGGAAGCTACTGCCTCTAGCAAAATAAGATTGGGATACTACATTGACCTAGAGTGAATTCTATACAAATAACATCTGATACATTTTTTCACTAAAGTCAAAATTAAAGAAGATATGCGGAGGGAAAAATTGAGAATTATGAGAAAAAGAGTTCTTATTGTTAAAAATCAAGTTTTAATGATAAATCAACTATGTTCAGATCACGTATTGATGAATCTACTACAGGAAAGTATGATTATGTAATATATAACCTTCATAACATACTTAAAGTCCTGATGGATGGGAGTGGAGCTAAGAGAGTTAGGGTAGTTTGAAGGTCTCTTTTTCAGTCTCTTGCTGATAGCTCGAAAACTACTGCTTCTAGCAAAATGAATTTGATATATTAAATTAATCTTAAGAAAATTCTCTACAAAAAAACATCCTGAACATTTTTTAACTAGGATCAGAACTACAGGAGCTATAGAAGGGGGAAACTAGAAAATGATAGAAAAATAGTTTCTATTGTTAAGAAACAAGTTTTGATTATGTATAAATTATGCTTGGATCGCGTATTGATGAATCTACTACAGGAAAGTATAATTATGTAATATGTAACCTGCATAACATACTTAAAGTCCTGATGGATAGGAGTGGAGCTAAAGGAAATAGAGATAGTATGAAGGTCTCTTTTTTCAGTTTTTTGTTAAAAACTCGGAAACTACTGCCTCCAGCAAAATGAAGTTGATATATTAAATTAATCTGGAGAAGATTCTCTACAAAAAATATTCCATACATTTTGTCACTAGAATCAGAAATAAAGGAGATATGGTAGAGGGAACATAGAAAATTATAAGAAAAATTGATTTTATTGCTGAAAATCAAGTTTTAATGATGGATGAACTATTGTCAGATCACGTATTGATGACTCTACTTTAAGAAAGTATAATCATGTATTATATAAATTGTAAAAAAAGTCCTGATGAATGGGGGCTGAGCTGAGGGAGTGGAAGTAGTTCGGAAGTCTGTTTGTCCAGTTTTTTGTTGATAGCTCGAAAGCCAGTGGCTCTAGCAAAATAAGATTGATATATTAAATTAATCTGAAAATGATTCTCAACAGAAAATACTTCACACATTTTTTCACCACGATCAGAACTAAAGGAGATATGGAAGAAGGAAAATGGAAGATTGTGAGAAAAATAGTTTTTATTGCTGAAAATCAAGTTTTAATGATAAACGAACTATTGTCAGATCACGTATTGATGACTCTACTACAAGAAAGTGTGATCATGTAATATATAACCTTCATAATGTATTTGAAGTCCTGATGGATGAGGGTGGAGCTGAGGAAGTGAAAGTAGTTTGAAGATCTCTTATTTCAGTTTTTGGATGATAACTCGAAAACTATTGCCTCTAGCAAAATTAGGCTGATATATTGAATTATTCTTGAAAAAATTCTCTATAAAAAACATTCCACACATTTTCTCACTAGTATTTGAACTAGAAGAGATAGGGAGGGGGGAAATTGAAAGTTTGAAAGTAAAATAGTTTTTATTGCTGAAAATCAAGTTTTAATGATGAATGAACCATTTTCAGATCACATATTAATGGCTCTTCTACAGGTGAGTATAATCATGGATTATGTAATGGAAGAATTGTGTGTTGGGAGGATCACAATAATGTGCGTCTATAGGGAATGAGGTCAGAGCTTCCCTCTCACTTATCCTTTTCCTAGCGACGCTTGTTAGTTTTGTTAGGTTGGACATTTCATTCCTAGATTCAGGTTTCATTACCGTATGTGGATTTTTTAGAATGAAAAGTTTTTGGGGTTCTTTTCTCTTGTGCTAAATATTTGATTAAAAACAAATTGTTTTGAGCACACACATTTTTTAATCAAATCATTTCATCTGTATTCACTAAATGTGCAATAAGTTAATACACACCCAATTACCAAGAACGAATCTGTGGTTCCAGACTGAGTGTGGGATGCGTTGCGTTTGTCGCAGAACTGGGATTGCCTGCTCCGCTGTCTATGCTCATGTGCGAACAGGGTCCTCATCGAGGGCAGCATCGATGATGATGATAAAAATATAAATAATGACAAAAATTGATGCACAAGATGCATTTTTAAACACTTGTAGTTCAATTTTTAAGAATAGAAACAGATTATTCATAATTTTTCATTTTCCCACCATCCATACATCCTTGAGTACAGATCTTAACAAAAAAATGTATTGGACTTTTTTGTAGAATCCTGAGCAAGAAAAAAAACCTAACAACACTAACGAGCGTCGCTATAAAAGGAATACTGAATGGTGTAAGGAGGAAAGCTCTGACCTCATTCCATATGGATGCAAATTATTGTGACCATTCAGGACACAATTCTTCTGTTATGTATCACATGATAACACTTACCTGTTGTATATGTGGTCTGAGCATTATTGAAACTTGATTTTTGACAATAAAAACTATTTCTCATTTTCCCCCTCTCATATCTCCTCTAGTATTAATCCTAGCAAAAAAATGTGTGATACATTTTTTTTAGAGCATCTCTTTTAAATTAATTTGATATGAGAATATTATTTTGCTAGAGGCAGTAGTTTTCGAATTATCAACTAAAAACTAAGAAATGGAAGAATCATCCAGATGATGGAAGCGCATTTCTGACAGCTTATGAATGCTTGTCACTTCAGAGATTTCGTTTATTACCATCTCTCACAGTTACTGAGCTTGAAATCAAGCAGTTTGGGCAAACTTACGAAACAGCAGCGTCCATTTAGTACTAGTTTCAAGTTGACTATTTGATAGGTACATAATTTATGCATATACAAACTTAAAAATACCTTTTAATCTTCATTGTTTAGTTATTGACTGACGGGAGGTCAAGTGCTGTACCTTAAAATGATAATTTGATCTTAATCAAAACTATATAAAAAAATACACCAAAAGTAAACAAATTTTCATCCAATAATAATAATCCATTCTAATAAGCTTCAAATTCGCGTCAAACAAGTCATTGGATGAATCCCGGACAGATTTGACAACTGTTCATAATAATAGTGACACCCACGGCTAAAGTTGTAACTGAATTTTTATCTACTTGAATAAACTTTAGTTGTCATATTCCTAATGTCATATATCTATGGACTCGTTTCACTTGAAACAAGTAATTGAATAATTGAATCTTCCACAATCACTGAGCTTGAATTAAAGCAATTTATGCAAACCCACGAAACAGCAGCTTTTATTTAGTACCAGTTTCAAGTCTGTAAATAGTATAGTTGCTGAGAACTCAGCGTCACGCCAGCCAGCCAGCCAGCCAGCCAGACAACCAAAGTTAATATAATAGCGCCTTTTTCCAAAACATGCACTAAAAACTAAAAAAAGATTTTTTTAAACTACCCCCATTTCCGTAGCTTCACTCCTACCCATCAGAGTAGATATAAGAAGGGGTTTCTGGCTCAATCTCAAGGTCATCAGTGATAAGAACGTCTTAAGAACTGATAAGAACGTCTCAAGAACTGATAAGAACGTCTTGACTTTTCTTGTACAACATCTTAAGAAATGATAAGAGAACGTCTTAAGTTTCGTCTCAAGAACTTGAAGACGTTGGTCAACTTTTCCTTCAAGGTATGCAACGCGTGTCACTATTCTTTACCAGCTATGTGAAGTTTTTCTACCATCTATGAATGAGTAGTTTAAACTGTAAAACAGATATCTTCTAATTGATAGAAACTTTTAATTGATGAACAATGAATAAAAACTGGAATTATTATTTTTTTTTTAAGATAGAATTGAATACAGGATGTGCATGTGCGATAATAAAATTTTTTGATAATTTTATATCTGTTCTATTTTTGCAATCTATTATCGTATCATTTTATGTTTGAAAGTCATCAAAATGAGTTGTAAGTTGTAGGTGTGTTCAAAGTTAGTATATTTTTTGACAAAAATATGTTTTAGTTACAGCACAGGTACAAATGGGGCTAACAATACAGAAGTTCTTAATTCAGGAGTTGAACGTGAGTGACAGTGTTTTTCTATTTTTAAACAGTCGATTTTTAAGAGAGTTTGTTTTTTAGACGTCTGATTTTATTGAAATATCTTTCGAGAAGCTCGCGCCCCATGCCACCCTAATGTAAAGTGGTGAAATTGAAGATTCGGGGAACCTCCAGCTGTGGCGGGCTGGAAGAACAATTTATGTATATGTAAGTACATTTTGAAGGGATTAAGAAATTTTTTTCTTTTTTTTAGAACATTCGTTGACAGTATGAACCAATAAAGCTTTTTCTTAACACTTGATTACTATTTACATCTGAATTAACACCTTATGTTATTCTTTTCTGTTATATTTTATATGTGAATTGTGATATTTATTTGCAAACGATACTTATTGGTGTGTAATGTCACAAAAAAATTCTTTAACACACCACAAAATCTTCCAGACGCCCCCTCCATTTTTTTCTTGCAACCTTTAGCTACTTATTTACAGATGGCAGCATCAGCGCGCTCCTTTTCATTCACAAACATTTCTTAAGACGTTGTTCAAAAAGAACTCAAGACGCTCTTATCAAACTCAAGACGTTCTTATCATTTCTTAAGACGCTGTCCAAGAAATCTCAAGACGTTCTTATCATTTCTTAAGACGTTCTTATCATTTCTTAAGACGTTCTTATCATTTCTTAAGACGTTGGTCAAGAAAAGTCAAGACGTTCTTATCAGTTCTTAAGATGTTCTTATCACTGATGACCTTGAGATTGAGCCAGAAACCCCTTCTTATATCTACTCATCAGGACTTTTAGTTATCAAGGACACACCACGCTACATCTGTGCCAAAATTGGTTTCCTTTGTTGCCTGAACTAGTCAGTTGAATGGGCGATATACGCAATATGTGACAAAGACAGATGATGACGTCAGACCGAATGAAAATTCAGGAAAGATTTAGGAAAACGTAGCTGTGTGGATGTATGAACTGGAAAACTGAGTTAAATGGGGAGACAGTAAGACAGATAGTAAGGAACAGTAAGATAGTGAGGGAGTGAGGAATCAGGAGCACGTATAAGTAATATTGACTGCGCAAAAGCGAACCAATGGAAATCAATAAGAAGATTGATAAATAAATAGAAAAACAGTTGGAAACTGATGAGAAGCGGTTGAAATGAATGGAAGACAGTGCTTGGTCCAAATCATCAATAAGTGTGGTCATGTTTCTCCCGTTCGTCCATAAAAAGTAGAATTTTCAGAAACCCGAAAATTTATATTATTTATGTGAAACATTTCTGGTGCTCGCGCTGTTATCATAACCTACAAATAATAATAGGTTGAAACAATTAGTAGAAGAAGACAAACTAACTTACGAAATACACTTTACTCAGTGTCAATGTGTTAATTAAGTATTAGAATAACTATTAATGCCATAATTAAG
The DNA here is from genome assembly GCA_963989225.1 of Dromius quadrimaculatus. Lineage (NCBI taxonomy): Eukaryota > Metazoa > Arthropoda > Insecta > Coleoptera > Carabidae > Dromius > Dromius quadrimaculatus. Next base: position 68,252,129 of record OZ022324.1, on the reverse strand, counting down.
TGTTTTAAATGAGTTATAATTGTAATCATTGAACATCAGTCAAATTTATAGAGGCGTCACTGCGCAGTAACTTTGAAATCAAAGATGGCGCTAATGCTTGAAAGCTATACTTTTGTGATAAGAGATGGCGCTGGTAGCATTTGTTAGTGCTATAGTCGTTAAGTTTCGATAGATTCAATTGTGTGGTGTCAGATGATGGAAGCACATCTCTGTGAGAACTACATTGTTCAATTGAACCCATACGCTTGAATTTAAATGTGAATTACGTTGTTGGGTGCTAGCCAGCCAGACAGCCGAAGTAAATACTTTTGCAAAAATGCGTTAAAAATGTCACGGATTTTGTTATAAATAATTAAATATGTTGACTGTCTCCTCCTTCAACTTCCTTGTTAGCTCTTACATAAATGGAGGCTCACATTAATCTATTATTTTGTCCTAATTACTCTACCTTGTCTCTAATTTCCTCTTTGAAGTCTTAATTCGTCCCCCCAATAGTCAGTGGTCGGTGAATTATATGTTTGTGGTAAGGGCGGCGGATAACTTAATTGACATTGCTATTTTAGTATGATTAATAATGCCGATCGAAAGCAGACATTAAAATGAGAATGGATTCGGCGCAGCGGGTATTCGACGGTGTGGATCTTGAGATTCTGACGTCTGGTAAGAAATCGTGCAATACTAGCAGTGCTGTCTTTTCGTATTTGATGCCAAGGGGCACTTCTGTCGCTGTGTCCACGGAAAACAAATATCAAAATGATAGGACAATGCAGTTAATATGCAGTTTCGGTGAAACGACCACCCTCAGAAGTAAAAGAAGATTGAATTTTCAGCAACAATTGATAATTTTAAGAATGAGCAAGAGTTGAGGTTTAAATCACGAATTATATTCACTCCTAAGGATGATCAAGGTGTGGTCGAAACTATTATGGCTATTAAGGGATCATTTCTGATTGCTTTACAGCACACTTAAACATAATCGAAGTGAATTGTTCCACAACAGGAAACTTTACTCAAATTATTTCAATACCTGTCTAATTTTTTTTAATTGAGACTTCTAAAGGTACTGCTTATTTAGCGCTCGACTTCTTAGAAAGAAAAATAATTTGAAATAAGTATTTTTGTTGCCTAATATAAAAATACTTTTTTAAACACAAAAACATTTTTACACGTGGAATAAATACAGTTTTTGATTATGTACATTATAAAAGATTTACAAATTTACTTTTTTATTATAAAATGCTTTGTTCATAGACATAGCTTTATTAATTTAATTTTACTTATACCTTTTCAGTCTTCAAGAATTTCGCTAGAATATGTTTTTAATCGAAGAACACACTACCGTTTATACCAAGCTTTTTACACTTCTAATATTGAGCATACGAGGATTGATCACTAATAAATCGATTTACTCATATTTGAGCAAACTAATATCGAGAAGAATAGAGTTTTTTTATCCTGTACAGAGTAGAGCACACATAAAGTCGAGACAAGAATTATTAGACCGTAATTATCAGATTGGCAAATAAATAGGCCGTAAAAAAAATAAAAATTACTTACCAACTCAAACAAATGATAGACTACCAAGTAGACAATGTTGTATCAATAATTTAGTAGAAAAATTTGGATGAATAATCGATTTATCATTGATTACTTGTTCAAACACTTGAATGGGAGGATTTTTAAGTTTGTCTATTATTAGATTTCACTGTGGTTTGGCACGAACTACACTGACACTGTCTGGGATTAAAAAATTGATCACTAATTCCGTCACCTGCTTCTGCAAGAATAGCAGAAAAGCGTCAAAAGAGCCGCAAATCCTGCTATAAGATTTGATGAAGGATTGTGGATACTCGAGGATCGGCTGTGTTCATCTTTGCGGGATGTTGAGCCTCGAGCTGCTTCAGCCAGCCCTGAAATGAAATAATTTTTTTTTGGAAACTATAATTAAATTATAATGTTAAATGTTTGAAATATTTTGTATAGTTGAATAAATATTATTACCTCCAATGATGCTGATTTGATTATCGTTGGCTCCATGGGCAGCTCCCGCGTACATTTTAATTTCTGCAACAAATGATTTATAAATTTTAATTACTGCATGTGAAAAACCATCAATACAAAATTTCTGATTTCATACTACTAAATATTAGATTTTGAAAGTTATTACAGGTTATAATTAATTTATTGATTCAATATGAATACCTACAATATATGCGCGACGGATATTCCAACAAAAGGTAAATATTAAATTATAGGCAATTTTATCAGTAATTGGAGTAATGGCAACATTAAAGTTCAGAGTTGAATATGAAAATATATAATAATGGAATGAAATATTTTTAATAGCAGACAAACAAACAAAATTTGTGAGAGACTTGAAGGTTGATGAATAAACTTCACTGGATGAAATCCTGTTTGTCATGAAACCTTGTAACCTATTAATTGGACAAAAAGACTATTCTCAAGTCAAAATTCAATTGTTAAACCAAAAACCCACAGAACAAAACATATAGGCGTTCGTTATTGTCGTTTAACAGATTGATAAATAATTTCTAATTGAGTTGTCGTTCGGACAAAATCAAGAGTATTTGAGATTTGGTTGAAATAATTTCGTTCCCGGCTGTGGCAATATGTTCTAAGAAACCCTATTTAATTCCCGGGGATTTTTTAATGTAACTAGTAGCTATCGCAGAAACAAGGAGCTTCCAGCCTACTTGGTGTTCCAGTTCATCAACCGTTGTGCCACTATTCGCAATTTGAATTATTTTTGTTCTTAACTGTGGCAATACGATTGAAAATATCCAATCTTCTATTGAAGGGCTTTCTATTGCGTCCTGTAGCTATTGCAGGTCGCGGGAAACCTCCTACTTGGCGTTCCAGTTTACCAACCATAATGCCACTATTCGCAATTAAGATCATTTCCGTTCCTGGCTGTGACAATATGTTTCGAAAAATTCTATTTATTTCTGAAGGACTTTTCAATGTAACCAGTAGCTATCGCAGGAGCAGGAAGCTTGCCACTTGGCATTTCAGTTCATCAACCGTTGTGCCACTATTTGCAATTAAAATTATTTTTGTTCCTAACTGCGGCCATACAATTTGGAACATCCAATCTGATACAGAAGGACTTTTTATCGTAAGCAGTAGCTATCGCAAGTCGCAGGAAACTTCTTACTTTGCGTTCCAGTTTATCAACTGTCATGCCACTATTCGCAATTAAGATTATTTTTGTTCCCGGCTGTGGCAATATGTTTTGAAAAATTCAGTTTATTTTCGGGGGATGTTAAACCAGTAGCTATCTCAGGATCATTGAGCCTCCAGCCTACTTAGCGTTCCAGTTCATCAACCGTTGTGCCACTATTCGCAATTAAATTTATTTTGGTCCTCAACTGTGGTGATACGTTTCGAAATAGCCAATCTATTACTACAAGACTTCTTAATGTAACCAGAAGTTACCGCAGGAGCAGTCTTCCAGCCTACTTGGCATTCCAGTTCATCAACCGTTGTGCCACTATTCGCAATTAAAATTATTTTCGTTCCTAACTGTGGCAATACGATTAAGAACATCCAATCTAATACTGGAGGACTTTTTATTGTGACCAGTAACTATTGCAGGTAGCAGGAAACTTCTTACTTCGCATTCCAGTTCACCAACCATCATGCCACTATTCGCGATTGAGATTACTTTCGGTTCCGGCTGTAGCAATATGTTTTGAAAAATTCTGTTTATTTCTGAAGGACTTTTGAAAGTAACTAGTAGCTATCACAGAAACAGGCAGCTTGCAACCTATTTGGCATTCCAGTTCATCAACCGTTGTGCCACTATTCGCAATTAAAACTATTTTGGTCCTAAACTGTGTTAATACGTTTTAAAAAAGGCAATCTATTACTGGGGAACACTTCAATGTAACCAGTAGTTATCGCAGGAGCAGGAAACTTTGAACAGAATTCGCATTTCAGTTCATCAACCGTTGTGCCACTATTCGCAATTAAAATTAATTTCGTTCCCAACTGTGGCAATACGATTTAAAACATCCAATCTAATACTAGAGAACTTTTTATCGTAACCAGTAGCTTTCGCAGGTCGCAGGAAACTTCTCACTTGGCCTTCCAGTTCATAAACTGTCATGCCACTATTCGCAATTAAAACTATTCACCATCCCGGCTGTGAAGAATGGTTTGAAGAATTCAATTGATTTCGGGGGGACTTTTTGATGTGAACAAAATCTATCACAGGAGCAGGGAACTTTCAGCCCACTTATCATTCCAGTTCGTCAACAGTCATGCCACAATTCGCAATTCAAATTAGTTTTGCTCCTAACTGTGGCAATACGATTCAAAACATCTAATCTAATATTGGAGGACGTTTTATTGTGACCAGTAGCTATCGTAGGTCGCAGAAAATTTGTTATTTGGCGTTCCAGTTCATCAACCGTCATGCCACTATTCGCAATTAGGATTATTTTTGTTCCCGGCTGTGGCAATATGTTTTGAAAAATTCAATTTATTTCCGGGGAATTTTTCAATATAAAACCTGTAACTATCGCAGGATCAGAAGGCTTCCAGCCTACTTGGCGTTCTAGTTCATCAACTGTTGTGCCACTATTCGCAATTGAAATTATTTTGGTCCTCAACTGTGGCAATACGTTTTAAAACAGCCAGTCTATCACTACAAGCTTTTTCAATGTAACCAGGAGTTACCGCAGGAGCAATCTTCCAACCTACTTGGCATTCCAGTTCATCAACCGTTGTGCCACTATTCGCAATTGAAAATATTCTTGTTCCTAACAGTGGAAATACAATTTAAAACATCCAATCTTATATTGGAGGACTTTTTATTGTGACCAATAACTATTGCAGGTAGCAGGAAACTTCTTACTTGACGTTCCAGTTCACCAATCATCATGCCACTATTCTCAATTGAGATTATTTTCGTTTCCGGCTGGAGCAATATGTTTTGAAAAACTCTATTTATTTCCGAAGGACTTTTTGATGTAACTAGTAGCTATTGCAGAAGCAGGCAGCTTGCAACCTACTTGGCATTCCAGTTCATCAACCGTTGTGCCACTATTCGCAATTAAAATCATTTTTGTTCCTAACTGTGGCCATACAATTTGAAACATCCAATCTGATACTAGAGGACTTTTTATCGTAAGCAGTAACTATCGCAAGTCGCAGGAAACTTCTCACTTGGAGTTCCAGTTTATCAACCGTCATGCCACTATTCGCAATTAAAATAATTTTCCTTCCCGGCCGTGGAAAAAGTTTTGGAAAATTCAATTGATTCCAGGGGAACTTTTCAATATGAACAGAAGCTATCGCAGGAGCAGGAAACTTCCAGCCCACTCGACGTCCAAGTTCATCAACCGTCATGCCATCATTCGCAATGAAAACTATTTTTGTTCCCAATTGTGGCAATACGTTTTAAAAAAAGTAATCTTTTACTGGGAAGCACTTCAATGTAACCAATAGTTATCGTAGTAGCAGGAAACTTCTAGCCTAATTGGCATTCCAATTCATCAACCATCATGCCATTATTCGCAATTGAAAGTATTTTTGCTCCCAACTGTAGCATTACGTTCTAAAACATTCAATCTATCACTAAGAGACTCTTTGATGTAGCCAATAGCTATTTTAGAAAGCTTTCAATCTATTTGACGCTCCAGCTTATCAACTATCATACCACAATTCGCAATTGAAATTATTTTCGCTTCTAACAGTGGCAATACAATTTAAAACATCCAATCTAATACTGGAGGACTATTTATCGGAACCAGTTGCTATCGCAGGTTGCAGGAAACATCTTACTTGAAGTTCCAGTTAATCAACTGTCATGCCACTATTCGCAATTCAAATTATTCTAGTTCCCAACTGAGGCAATACGTTTTGTAACAACCAATATATCACTAGAAGACACTTTATTGTAATCAGTAGCTATTTCAGAAAGCTTTCAATCTATTTGACGTTCCAGTTCATCATTGGCAGTGCCACTATTCGCAATTGAAATTATTGCTGTTTTCAACTGTGGTAATACGTTTTAAAACAGTCAATCTATTATTACAAGATTTTTTAATGTGACCAGTAGTTACCGTAGGAGCAAAAAAGTACTTGATATTCCAGTTCATCAACTGTTGTGCCACTATTCGCAATTAGAATTATTTTCGCTTCTAACAGTGGCAATACAATTTAGAACATCCAATCTAATACTGGAGGACTTTTTATCGTAGCCAGTAGCTATCGCAGGTCGCAGGAAACTTCTTACTTGGCTTTTCAGTTCATCAACCGTCATGCCACTATTCGCAATTCAAATTGTATTAGTTCCTAACAGGGGCAATACGTTCTGAAACATCCAATCTATCACTAGGAGACATTTTAATGTAACCAGTAGCTATTTCAGAAAACTTCCAATCTATTTGATGTTACAGTTCATCATTCGCAGTGCCACTATTCGCAGAATGGGTGATGTATCTTAAAATATTTTCTATGGTTTTTGGATATTTATGTTTCATGAAGGCTGCAGGTAGACGTTGTTCCACGTTTCCTATCAATTATTTGTTTTGAAAATTTATTGAGTGTCCTGTGGCTTCAACATGTTGTGCTATTTAAGATATTTTTTCATTTTGCGGTTGCTGGTTCTTCGGTTGGTTTGTCTTATGTCCGTGCTTTTGCAGTCACCACATGAGACTTTGTAAACTCCTCGAGTTTCCAAAATGATTTTTGTTTTTGGTGTTGGTAAAATCATGCTTATCTTCTTGGCAGATTTGATTATTGTTTCTATGTTGTATCTTCCTAAGATTTTGTTTGTTCTGTCGGTAGTTTTTCACATATAGTAAATACACCTTGGATATGAGTTTCTCCTTTTCTTCTTTTGGTGTTGATTCTTCATGGGCTTTTTTCATGTCCATTTCTTAAAATCCATTTTGAAGTAAGGCTGTTCGAAGCTCTCTCATTTCTCGATCGATGTTTTCTTTGTCTGCAGGTCTTTTGGTGTTGATTCTTTATGAGCTTTCTCTATATCCGTTCCTATAGAAATCAATTTTGAAGTAATGCTGTTCGAAGCTCCTACATTTCTCGATCAATGTTTTCTTTGTCTGCAGGTCTTCACTACCGATTGTAATTGGGTTGGGTGATTCAGGTTGTCATCCAGTGGACAGTGTGGCTAAGAGTGCTATCTTCTTTCTTTCCAATGATTACATTCAAGAATGATAGCTGATCATTTTCTGGTTGATAGCTGAGCTAGGGATGAGGTTCTTTCATCCTTCTTCACAGAATTTTGATGTTCATTTTTTCTGATGATGATTCTTCTGTTGGTTTCATCGATGTAAGTCACAGTCTTGATGAAGAATTTCGTATACACCTTGACCCTTAAGGTAGATCTCTGTGTATCGTTCCTCGTATCTAGATTGTTTCATTGTTTCCAATGGTTCTTTTGCTTGTGTGTTCGATATTAGTTATCATCCTTGTGTTCTTGAAATCGATCGTGCGTCACACTGTTTTCACATGCAGAGCTGTTCATTTCTTCTGACAATGATTCGTCTGTTAGTTTGACGGTGCTTTCGTAGTCTTGACAAGGAATTTTATATACTCTTTGACTCTCAAGATTGATCTTCGTGTACTGTCCCTTATATCTAGATTGTTTGATTGTTCTTCGATGGTTCTTTTGATTGGGTGTTCGATGTTGGCTATCATCCTTATGTTCTTAAAATCGATCGTGCGTCACATTGCTTTCACATGCAGAGCTATTCATTTATTCTGATGATGATTTATATACTCCTTGGTTTTCAAGATTGATCTTGGTCTTCGGGTCTGGTAAATTCGTATTGAAGATGATCGTGGCTTCGTTTTTCTTCAGTTCTCTGCTTATTTTGTTAGTGGTACCTTTATGATAGGTAGTTTTCCTTTTTTTCTTGTTTCTTCATCAGAGTAGTGCAGTCTTGATGGTTTTGATTTGTTTTTGTTGGTTTTCGTAGTCTGCAAATCGTTCTTATCTTGTGATAAGGGTTTTAAATACAAATGGTCTTGAGACTCAGCTTGAGGATAGCGATTGGTATGTGTTGCTTTTCTGTATACTTCTGCCTGTTCGTTTCTTCACAAGTACATCTAGGAACGAGAATTGGCTTTCTTCTTCCACTTCCATAATGAACTTGATGTTGGAATTGATTCTGTTGAGGCGATCTCTTCCGTAGCTCAAGATTACGAAGGTGTTGTCGACATATCATAACCATGCTTTGGGTTTCTGGCTAGAAGATTTTGAGGGCTCTAGTTTCGAAGTCTTCTATGTAGATTATCAGAACTGATGAAAGTGGAGAGCCCATAGGAGCTCTAATTTTCATCTCTTCTGACGATAATTCTTCTGTCAGTTTGACCGATGTAGTTGTCGTCGCAGTCTTGAGTTATTTTGGTCTCTGGACCTGGTAGACTCGTATTGAAGATGATTTTCCTTTAGTACTCTGTTATTTAGTCGGTGTTGCCTTTTATGTATGGAAGGCTGGCTTTGGTGTGTAGTTTTTCCAGTTTTCCTTTGGCTGTAACCATTTTGAAGTAGTGTGGTCTTAATGGTTTTCATTTCTTTTTGTAGGTTTCGTTGTCTGCCAATCGTTGTGATCTTTTTTACATGAAGTGGGCGTTCTTCAGGCAGTGTCTCTCTGATTCCAGGATATGTTCTGCAGTTTTGTGCTTTGTCTTCATATCGTCTAATGTTTCTTCCACCAGTTTGTTTTGTGTAAACTGACTAAGAGATCTAGTTAAACTGTTTCTAGCCACTTCATCGAGTTGAAAAATATTGCGTCTATTGCTTTTTGTTTCCTAACTTTGAAATCCTCTTTCCCAAGCTCAACCTTTATACTCTCGATTCAATTTGTGATAGTAGCGTTTGCTCTATTCTCTGGAGTTTGAATTCTACCTTAAATATCTTGGGACTTTCCAAAGAGGTTTAGAACATGTGTGACAGCACTGGGCTGAATTTCAATAGTTTGGGTACATTTGTGTCTCTTTACAAAGGACACAAATCGGACATCGCATGAGAAAAGCTTTTGTTGAGAAGCTGAATAAAGTGCAGTGTGCAATCGTTACTGTAACTAATAATTTATGTATCTTGCGTGCAAAATCAGCAATAATGCAAGCAAAAAATTCATACGCGGCTGTTATCGGATGTATTTGAATAATAGCCATTGGTAATGTTGTTAAAATAGCTGAGCATGCATTCCAGTGAGGAAAAAAATCAAATCGAATTACTCCAACGTGTTTTGTTTCTAGTCAGTACACAGTAAACAAACGAAACCAAATGAAATTGTTTTTTTATTGCGTTGAATCGACTAAGTGATTGGACCATAATGGAAGTTTGCTAAACGTGACAAACGCACATTGCACTGCAGATTTTGGATTAAGTGGGAAGAATTCATTAGCAGGAGTTCATTTGTTAATCTTATTACATCAATGGAGCAAACAATAATCCTTCAATTAGGTCTAGGATGCCCCAAACAACTTCATTGTAATGTATTTAGCAGAAAATTAATATTCATTTATTCGCAAAAAAATTACATTATCGTTGAGTAAAAATTTCCTGCTGGAGAAGTTAGCAGAACATTACGCGATGAAAAACAACATGAAATATTAATATAATACGTAAGAACAAGGCACAAGTCTTTAAAAAATTCCTCTGCTCGTCCCAGCATGCGTAAGGCTTTAATCTTGGCATCCGTTGTTTAGATTCTGCCGGAGATGAAATATTCTAGTGATGTTAGGCTAATGAACTTCTGGGGTATATTTTAGGGGAAGTTATGCACCGTACTAAAAATTCAGATGGAGCAATACTTTGTTGAATTCTTCTGAATAATTATTTTTCTAACAAATTGGTTGTCAATTCCAGTTGGTATATCATTCCAATTTGAATACTTTATTGAAAAATCAGGAAAGTAATTTACGCATAATGATATCATGTCATGAAAATGACACCAAACACCGACATGGAGCAATCAGCGAACGCAGCGCGTGATAAATATTCATAATAAACAGAACAGGCCTTGATAGCTGTATTGTCTGCGCCAGTCACGCGTAAAATAGCTTTTTCCCATAATAAGGGTAGAAGTTCAATATACGCAATTCATTATTGGGATTAGTTGGCTATCGGCAAATTGGCTTCAAAATTTCGAGCTGTAAGATGCGTGGAGAGTTGAAATCGCTCCCTCGTGGAGTTTGCATTTGAAATTGAGTAATAAAGCTGGATTGAAAGCACATGTCCAGTAAATATAGCTTGAAAATATTACAGAGAATTGATAAATGGAAGCAAAAATATTTCACGATTAATCTAATTTCTTACCAATTGGAACATAGGATAGTTTAGTTGAACTGTAGCGGCTTCCTACAGTTCACCTGCCTTCTAGAGTGTCCAGCTTGCGTCTTCCGAGCTACACCCCAGTTTTCGGACTCGCGTCTTCCGACTGGTACTTTTTCGTAATCAAGAACGCAGATCCACTGAAACAGAGGTGACTCAGAAGACGCGAGTCGAAGAACTAGGGTGTAGCTCGGAAGACGCGAGCTGGATAATAAGACGGAGACTTGGAAGACACAAGTCGTAAACAAGGTATCGGTTAGTTCGCTTACCCTTACTTTAACGAACGGTACTGCTGCGGACTCGTAGACTGCTTACTACTCATTCTAAAGGGCTGGTGAACTGTGGGAAGTCGCTACAGTTCAACTCTAGGGAGCTCAACTGTAGAAAGACGCTACAGCCCAGCTCTAGAGAGCTGGGGGTCTGTAGGAATATATATAAATTTTAAGAGTGAATAGCAATAAGGTTGTAATATTCAATTAGACTAGATATAAAAATCCTGTCTGTTCCCTTGAGGTGAATAATGAATTCCTAACTGAACCAGCGGTTGAAAGATCCGACATTTGTATTCAGACTATAAAAACAAGAACAGTTGAGAAAAACTGGACCTTCTTGAGATTTTGACGTCTGTTAAGAAATTGTGCAATACTAACAGTGCTGTCTTTTCGTGTCGGATGTCAAGCGGCACTTTGTGTTGATGCGTCAGCGGAATATAGTGTGGGACTTTTAATAGACTAAAATAAAATCGTGGGGCGCATTTGAATATTTTTTTCTTGATAGTTTTGTAAACAAGTCATAATAATTTGATCATATAGTCGTGTACAGGTTTTTATGCGCCCCAAGTTTTAGTTTTAATCTGTTAAAAATCCCAGAAAACTATTTACTTCGCTGATGCAGCATTCGACATGAGAAGGCAGCACTGCTAGTATTGCACGATTTCTCACCAGACGTCAAAATCTCAAGGTTCAGGCTTGTATCTTCAATATTTTCTAGTTTTGGTTTAGCTGATAGTTCAAAATAAAACAGTTTAACTCAAAAGTTTAAGATATGGTGAGAAGAATAGCCATTATTCTCGATATCTTGAGTCAAATAGGATTTTTATCTACAGCTATTGTTTACTCTGCATCTTTCATTTGGTTAATTTGATTATAGCAATTGATTCATTCAGTTCGATAGATGATGGACATGCAGAAAATCAAAGCATGCAAAATCATATTAGCTACAACTTTTGGTCTATTTGTTAGGAAAAATATCTATATCCAAGTTTTGATCTCGTTACATTGGAGAATACAATGATTTCCAGAGTATTTCTATTTAATGACCGGTTACAACCCATCTTGTGAAATTGACGCTTTCAGAGCGTCAAGACTGAAAATATGCGGCATAAATTCTGTCGGACCAAATAATCATTCAACTTTACTTATGTGCACTTAACAATGCTAAAAAATACGACCGAATATTAATCATGCAACCAAACTTGTAATTTTGACATGTTGGCGATGGAAGCTACGCCGAACGCTTTAAAAATTTTTGTAGGACGAATTATTGTTTATGTTTTTCCTTTTATAATCTTACAATTGAGCTTTAAAAGAGTATTTAGTGATCAATAGGATGCCAAACTCCATAAATGCAGAGTCCTTTCTTGAGGGTAAAAAAAAAAGCCAATTCTGGTCTTCGCTAATATAAGTTACGATTGGAACTAGTACCAATCGATAGCGAAGGTCAAGTACTTTGAGAAAAAACCAAGATATCCTGTCCAGGAGGACGACAGCCACCCCTAAATGTAACCCATGCTCGTATTGAACTTCCCTGATGATTATTTTTCACTCAAATTGAAGATGGGGACTTTCTGACCACAAAAAACTGAAGTATCGCCTCTTTACCTGTCTGGGAGAGCGGCAGCCACAGTTAAAATTATTCGATTTTTAGGTCCTAATTTCAATTTACCGCAGCAGCAGCCACTCTTTAAGTTCATCCCATTTTTAGGTCCCAATTTTGAACGCAGCTGTACTTCTCTTATTAAATGTACCCCGGTTTTTCCGTGTTCAGGGAGGTTTAAGCTTCAAAAGAAAGTCGAGTACGAAAATGCGTTACACTTAGGGCTGATTTCCACCCTCCCAGACAGAGCGAGAGGCGGCATCTCGATTTTTTCGTGTTCAAAAAATCTTCAGGTCACAATTTATAGGGAATAATCGTATTTTCGATGAGAGAAGTACAGCTGCGTTCGAGATTGAGTTCTAAAAATTTTTAGACTTGAAGAGTGACAGTTGCTCTCCTGAACAGGATGGGAGGCAACCCTTTGGTATTCTCGTGTCCAGGAAGACTCAAGTTATAATTAGAAAAAATTTTAAGTGTGGCTGTCGCTCTCCCAGACAGGTAAAGAGGCGGTACCTTAGTTTTTTGTGGTCAAAAAGGCTCCATCTTCAATTGGAGAAAAAAATAATTATCAGAGAAGTTTAATACAGAAATGGGTTACACTTAAGAGTGGATACCGCCGTCCCAGACCAGTTAGAAAGTAGCACCCTGGGTTTTTTCAAAAGTACTTGATCCTTGGTATCGATTGGTACTAGTTTCAATTGTAAGTTCTATCAAGGAAGTTGACCCCGAAAAATTTTACCGGAAATAGTCATTTTTCGACATTTAGTACAGTATCCTGGATTTATAAAATGTGGCACCCTCTTGACCACTATACTCCCGATTGATTCATATACAATTTGGCCGTAAGTTCGATCAGGGGAACATAAGGTAACTATAGTAACCGTTGAACTACCTTCCAGTTCTAACTTTAAATTATCATGATGTTTTCTGAGAATCGATTTAGTAGAAGTAATTGAAAAAGCTGTCGCAAGATTCGAAACAAAGATCTATCAATACGCAAAGAGAAAGTTTTGTATCCCTTCTAAAGCATACTGCGCGCACGCAGGAATGTGAGATTTGGTATACTTGAAGTTCAGAAAACTAAAATTATATATAAGGGGTCCCATTTTGATTTACCGCTGAAAATGATATAGTTTCTTGCTAGAATATACACTGAATGGAAAAATGTCGACATCTAGTTCTCACTCTTTGATGGATAGGAGAGGAAAGAAGGTTACGTTAAAATCTTAAACTGGAGCCACTATTTTTATTTCAGATTCAGACAAAGTGTCGAATACTGGGTTAATTTTACCTAAAATGTAAGATTGAATTGAATAACGTTTGAACTTGGAAATTTGATGAATTTTGGTCAAATTTTGACCACTGGGCGACCACTAGTAGTAACAAATAAATCAAACAAGTAAGTAAAAATGATCACAAATTCCTAAAGGCGACTATTTTAGGCTAAATTCAGGATTTGTATACTCATGTAACCGGAAATTCAATTTTATTTTAATCCGTGATAGTCGTAGCTATACTTCACTTCCTAGCCTTGTATCAAAATACTCTGAAGCCTATACCAGCTTGGACAGACATATAAATAATGTCACAAATATTAGATATTTGTAGTAATTGGGTCACATAATTATTTATTTGGATTCGCTGTAATTGTACTCCTAGTTAGTATTGACAAGATCGATGTTCAATTGTCGGACATGATTGACAGGCTATGGTCACTAGATGTTCGGTGGTTGCCAGGCAACAACTGCTAGACAATTGAATGTTGACCGATTGTCGGCTTGGGTATATAAGAGAGCGAGCTAGGAGAGGAAGTCAGTCATTCACGAGATTCAGTAAGTGTAACTTTGAGCGATGTTGTGAAAAAACGAGTTTGTAAAGTGATGATTTGTGGCAATAAGTACTAAGCCCTCAAGGTGAATTCTGTAATATTTTGAAAAAATCAGGACTTTTATCCTTTCATAACCGCAGATCTAAGTTTGGTCCTTGGTAATCCTAAGTAATCTTGTATCATAATGTACCAAAATTTTTGAGCCACTAGATTAAATAGACATACAAATAAGTACTGAATCTTGAAGGCTATTTCTGTGATATTTTTATTTTGAAACAGTGAGGACTTCTATTCTTTTATAACCGAAATTATACTGTACTGAAAACTGTGAGTTACTAGCTTGAACAGACGTACAAATGAGACTTAAGCCCTAAATATTACTCCTGTAATAATATTTTATATATTTTTGACTGAATAAAAATTTGGAGTCCAAGTTATACCTTGCTGAAGGTTATGCTTTATTTTGATAAAAACGATATAAAATATTCTCTCTGATATTATTTCGTTCCACATTTTCTCAACCAATACTTGAAAAATTGGAATGACAGGTTTGAATTTGGGATGTAATCAAAATACTTTCAAATTATTATTTCACAATCAACAAATCAATAAATTCCAGCTTCAAATATTTCCCAATTTTTCTGTCATCATCGAAAAGTTCATTTTTATGAGTCATATTATTCGTGTAAAATGCAATACCTTTTATATGGAATTCACTTACCTAACACTCTAAATTATTTCTTTTAATGACAGTTTTGACACTCACAATTAGATTGACAGTATTTTTGACACAAATTTGTAACACAAACTTTACTTTCTCAATATTTCTTTAACACCACAAACGTTCTGAACCTGAACTATAAATTTCAGCGTCTGCTAGATAACATAATTATTCCGAAATAATCCTGTTATTGACGCAGCGCACGAATGATTGGGAAACATGCTACGTTTATATTAGTACGTGTTATATCGACTCAAGCGTTCTATAGAATGATTGATTAATAAAATTACCTCAAGTTGTACAAAATAGTAAATAAAACTTAACCCTTCACAATTATAATGCATTTGATGCAGAAAAATATGCAATAGAAGTTGGGCCCCTTTTCTGCTTCTTGGGGATGTAAAACTTTCTGAATTCATTCACTTCAGTAAGCAATGCCTAATGGCGGGGCAAGACCAAAATTTGATGTGGGCAAGATACATTTTGTGACGCAAGAAGCAATGTTGTAAATTGAAAAACAGTTTAACATAGCTTTTTACTACCAACTCTACTATTTAATCATAAATACTGCTCAATTTCTAAAATATGAGACCTTAATATCCTGAAATTTGTATATTCTAAGATAAAATATATCAAGAATAATCCATTCTGATAATTTTTGTTGTTATAAACATCATAAAGATGCTATGATCGCACGCTGTACTACTTGAGTAACGGACGGAGGAGAGAATAGCCGAATCAGAAGCACACACTGTTTGACTCTGTATCTCTTATGCAGGGGCCACATTTACGTCTAATGTCATTAATAACGGCATTATGTGACAATTGATATATTGTCATTGACAATGTGTTTATTATTAAACAGCGCCTCAATTAATGGCATTAGGCGTAGATGTGGCCCCAGTATTATGCTGGGGCCACATTTACGTCTAATGTCATTAATTGAGGCGCTATTCAATCATGAACTCATTGTCATTGACAATATGTCAATTGTCACATAACGCCTTACTTAACGGCATTAGACATAAGTGTGGCCCCTGCATTAAACGAATTGAGATAATTGAATTCTGTAAAAAGTATCGTATTCTGCACGACTTATTCTAATGTAATAAGAATTATTATTGAAATATCTCAATTAATACAAATATCATTACCTGATTAATAAAATTTCGAGTTTTGACAGCTCCAAATTCTAAGAGTTTCTTAAAATTCTGTGCCTCAATCTCAATCCGGCACTGGTGCTAATAAAGGAAGGATGTAGGAGTTCTTTAATTTGAAGCATAATATTCTCTAGTTTGTACAATTTAAAATGAACTACACACAAAGGCTGCTCATTATCTCTGGATTAAAATTTCTGCTGACGTATAATCAAATAGAGTATTCTTTTTATTTCCAGTTTTCAATTTATATCTCAAATGTTGTCTGCTGAATAGGACGTATTCTCATTACTCATGCATTTAAACCTTTTCACAAGTCCCATTGTAGTTTATTAACTCCGCTGCATAAGCCATTTCATTTATTCGTTTTAAGATACATATTTAAAAATGCTGCAGAATTATGCCAAGAGTTTTTCAGTAGAATATTGCAGAAAACATTTATTTGATATTGTACCGTTTCCTTAAAATGATTTACCGTTCACAGATGGCAGTACAGATTTCGACTGTTTACCTCAGCTGTTATTTGTGAAAGTACAATTTTGTGCATTTAAAAAGTTATTTCCCAGAAAGTTTTGCGAGCTATAGATTACCAATATTAGGGTGTCATGTCTTAGTTCCACCCGCAGTTCATAATATCCTCGTTGTCAAATCAGGAGTGCGTTAAGAGAATATTAACGGTAGTGGAGAGGAACACGCAACAACCACGCTGCATCAATCATCAACATGACGCCATATTTTACAAGATAGTAATAATTCATGTCACGTGGTGACGCAGCACTTCAGAAGGTACAATGATGATGCGGAGATTACTCCCCCCCCCCCGAAGGGGGGGTAATCTCCTGGTGAAGGTATTTTATTACAGATCATCTTGTCTTGTTATTTTAGATTATAAAAAATAGAGTTTGCAGATGGGGTTGACATAATTTATAAGAGTGACATTTTGAGAACGGTGCGCAGGGGCGCCATCATGTTGAAACCATTCGTCTTTAATATTCAAAGCTTTAAGTGTGGATTACTTGTACTATGACATTGCTAAGTTTCATGTTGAAATAAATTCTGTAATATCTAATTGTGATTCACCAAATGTTCATCTTCTAATAGCAGTTTTCAAGTGTTCAGTTCCAACGGATGAAATTAAATCTGGAGACTCTGTTTGTGTTTGGAACAAATTCAAGAAATCCGGGACAGACAACAGCAAAGTTTTGTGACACAAAACTGATTACGTATTATGTGTGGGGTTTGGATGTGACACTAACACGTGACATGAACGTAGAAGAGCTGAAAACAAATTGAAACTGTCAAACTAGCAATTTCAATACGTTTTGCTCGAAAATATGAACTTAGTTCGAGTGTTATTTGAAACTTTATCTTTCTAACCATTGAGAAGACATCATGTTTGAAATTTAATTCGGATTAATATTTCAAAAGTCAAATTAAATAGCAAAAATATCGCTGCGTGGGCACATTTATATAGTTCAATGGATTTCAGCTCCAAAGTTGAAAAGTTCAGGAGGGTTCAAAGCTGTAGCGAAAATTCCACCCTTTTCAGCGGTCACATGTGCGATGATAGGCACAACCCACTTGAAAAATGACTCACAGGTGAACAGAGCTGCCAGCGGTGGACGTGCGGACGGGGGCGATGTAAAAAATGCGCTGTATAAATAACAGGATCAGCCTTCCCGGAAATGAGATTGAAATTTACGAAAGCTACTGGTTAAAAATGATCCTGTGAACTTTGTTTGGCAGACAGTTTTTCAGGATTTCGTGAAACGTTCAATGTTCTCTTGTTATCTACCTCAACCATGCTTTATTTATTTGGATACCTTTATCTCCGCCCATAATCAATTTTCATTTGTCACCAGCTGTAACATTCATTTATTATGATTACTGACTTTAACATAATGCAACCGTGATATTTTGTGATGAAAATTGGAAATATTACGCGGGCGTGAACCCTACGCTTCGCAGCTCGATTAGAGCCACTTCTCATACACAAAATCTTTCCTCAGTTATTGATTTGAAGATGTACAGTTGCAATTATAAAGAAGACTGTCAGTAAACATTTGCATTACTGCCATAGCCGTGAAATACAGCCTGAAAAATCTTAGGATAATCATCTTCTAGTCTTGCACGAGAGTGGCATAATTGCAGATCAGCATAAACTTTAGATAATAACCGTTCAATATAAATTATTGCCTAAGGTTCATAATCATATTCTGATCCAATTAAATTTGATTGCAATCGCAACAATGATGTCAATTATGGATTCTAGTTTAATACGAGAACAAGGATGCGAACATTTCTCAGACCCCTGTAATTATTACAAGACAAATACCAACTGTAAATGGTACTTCAATTTGTCGAGCTTTCCTAATAGGTAATTTCAATGAAATAAAATTATTGCTTTCCATTTGAATTTTGTGACCAAATGATAGGGAAATTTTTGATGATAAAACGATTATAAAGTAATTTGAAAGTAGATATTTCTTGGAGTAATTCGAAGATTTTAGTATTTTATGAATGTACTTTGCCTCGTGTTTATCCATCGGCATTTAATGCTAGGTGGTTTTGTTATCAAGCTAGGTGACTTACCATAAAGCCGAAGCGTGCCCTCAGCGCGTCCCAGAGAGTTGGTGGATACGCAGTTGTACGTGCCTATGTCGTGCTTGCCGAACGTGCGGATGATCAACCACATGAAGACCTTATAACCGCTACGTTCCTCACGGATACTGTATTTGCTCCTGCAAATATACAACGATATCAACAACATCGTACAACAATTGGAATATGGAAATAAACCACCAAATACAGTGAGATCCTCAATTTTTTGGATATGTTGATGAACTCTTGTGCTAAATTTTATTCAAATGTATTCCAGATCATATTGAACATATTACAAATATGTCGATGATATTGTGATACTGATCCAAAGACAAAGCAAATTGATAAAAACCTTCAAATCTTTGGAAAAACTGCTTAAGTTAATTGAAAACAAAACAGAGACAACATCAAAGTGAAAAACAAGTTCGTATACATTGGTAAGTAAATGAACGCAGATAATGATGAGATCAAAGAAATACAAAGCTAATAAGAAACCGAAACCCCAATAGAAACATTTTTGAAACACTGATTTTACCAATGGTCACTTATGGAGCAGAAACGTAGGCACTAATGACCAAGGAAAAGTTAAAGCTGTTAACCCTCGAAAGAAAAATGCTAACAAGACTTGTAAGACCAGTTGAAGAAAGGGAAGAAAGGAGGACGCGAATAATCTTCGAACTATATGAAATATAAGATAACATATCAACAAAAACATGATAAGGGGGCATCCAAAAACACGATGGAAAAACAAAGTCGAGAACTGGAGAGAAACAGTTAAAAATGGAGTGAGTGAAAAAAATTACTGGAGGAAGCCAGAACCCAACTGCTGAAGAAGAAGAAGAAGGTGAGAAGGAGTCCAGCTGCATTTTACATGGAAACTCGTCTCGAATCGTTTCACAGCTGGACTAGTTTCTATTCTGATGATCTTGAAGCTTTTGATGGAAGATCCAACCAGCCTTCGTTCTTCAAATCAACTTATTTCAGTTTCCCGTCAACTTGTTCGTACTAGAATCGACAGTGCGCTTGGCACGACAATCTGCTCGACTATGATTCTCTTAGTTGCACTCCCAATAGCTAATTTTCGTTTCTTTTGGTGACCTTGGTATAGATTGAGCTTTCTTTCCCTGTAACGTTTCATTCAGTTCTAACGTTTGTTGTTAACACTTCCTTCAACGTCTCCAAAAGTCGTTGACGTCGATGCCACCCTTCGAAATCGTCGGTACATCTACAGTTGAGTATTTGGTTTCTTGCAATGCAAACTGCAACGCTAGTGCCGATAATCTAGTTTCTGACGACCACTTCCACAATATTAAAACCTGACGCTTTTCTACAACCAACACTTGGCTTGATACCAACCAGAAAAGTTTGCGAAAGCTTTCACGGCCAGTTTTCGCACAGCATACGTGACTGTTGTGTAACTATCTACATACAAATTGAGCCTTTCTTCAACGTAGCGCTTCAATAAATCTTGACGCTTTCCTGGTGACCTTAATCCCAAGAGTTGTTGTTAGCACTTCCTTCAACGTCTCCAAAAATCGTTGACATCGATGCCACCCTTCGAAATCGTCGGTACATCTACAGTTAAGTATTCGGTCCCTTGCAATGAGAACAGCGACGTGAATGTTGATGACCACCTCTAGAATATTGAAACCTGACACCTTTTCACAACCTACACTTGGCTTGATACCGCCCAAACAAGTTTGCGAAAGCTTCCACGGCCAGCTTTTGCACATCATATGCTTCCCTGGTCAAATTTTTTACAGCGTACACGAATGTTGTGTGACTATGATTCCTTTGAACTCAGTTCAAATTGAACAAAACAGTCATCCTAGGACGTCTTGTCTTCATTTGGCATCAGTTTCAGAGTTAAATTAAGAGACTTACTTTGACATTGACGTCGAATCACTTTATAGTCGCAGAGCTGCATCATAACTATTAATGCTGAGTCCATCTACTCCCGTGAATTATTCATCAAGTTTCTTTTCAAATTCTTAGTTTCTGACAGCTTGTATCTATTCAGGTTTCTTCCACTGATTCAGTCGTTTTCTTCTTCACAGGCTGCAAGCATGGTTGAGTTCCAACCATTCTCTTCACCAATCTTGACGTTTCTGTGTTACTATAAATGTACAGATTGAGCTTGTCTTCATTGTAGCGTTTCAATCAATCTTGACGCTTTCCTGGACACCTCAAACCCAAGAGTTGTTGTTAGCACTTCCTTCAACGTCTCCAAGAGTCATTGACGTCAATGCCACCCTTCGAAATCGCCGGTACATCTACAATAATCAAGTATTCGATCTTTTGCAATACAAATTGCAACGTTAGTGCCGATAATCTTGTTTCTGATGACCACTTCAAAAATATTAAAACCTGACGTCTTTTCACAACCAACACTTGGCTTGATACCGGCCAGAAAAGTTTGCGAAAGCTATCGCGGTTACATTTCGCACAGCAAACGTAAACCTTGTGTAACTGTGCTCTTTGCTCTTTATTCCGGCCATTTTTCTTTGAATTTGGCTTATTCGGATATCTTGCCATAACTTGGCATCGATTTTAGAGGGAAATTAGCAGACTTCGCTTGGCGTAGACATCGAGTCACTTTCTAAACTGCATCAAAACTCTTAATATTGAATCCCTCCACTTCAATGTATTATCCAACAAATTATTTTCAACCTCTTGGTTCTCAACTGTCAAAGTTTCTGTGAGCTTGTATTTACCGTCTCCGAATTTATCAACTGCACAATTTGCCCAAAGTCGTCGACGTCGATGTCAGCCTTAGACTGTCTTACCACCACTTGCGAAAGTTTCCTCGGCCAACGTTGTGTAACTATAATCTTTACTCCTGACTCCCAACATTATTCTCTGAAATCAGTTTGAATTGAGTGAAATAGCCATCCTAGGATGTCTTGCCAGGACTTGGTGTCGATTTTAGAGTTAAGTAGCAAACTTTACTTGGCGTAGACGTCGAATTACTTTCTAGTTGCAGAACTGCATCATTACTTTTAATTCATTTCAGTAGGTATTTCATCAAGTTTCTTTTTGAACTATTCGTTCCTAACTGTCATAGTTGCTTTCAGCTTGTCTATTCGGGATTCCTTCACTGATTCAGTCTTCTCTATCTTCATGGTCGAGTTGCAACTACTTCCTTCACCAATATTGATGCTTTCGTAGCTGCCTCAATTCCAAAAGTTTCTGTTCGCGTTTCTTTTACTGTTCCCAAATTTATCAACTGTACAACTTGCCTGTAGTTGTCGCCGTCGATGTAACCCTTAGACAGTCTTACCACCACTTGCGAAAGCTTTCCCGGCCAAATTTTGTACAGCGTACACAAATGTTGTGTAACTATAATTCTTGCTCGGTACACCAAACATCATTCTTTGGAATCAGTTCAAATTGAGCGAAGTAGCCATTCTGGGATATCCTGCCAGGACTTGGCGTCAATTTTAGAGTTCCAACTACTTTGCTCGCCAATATTGACGGTTTCGTAGCTGCCTCAATTCTAAGAGTTTATGTTCGCGTTTTCTTCATTGTCCCGAATTTAACAACTGTACAGCTTGCCTAAAGTCGTCGACGTCGATGTCACCCTTAGACTGTCTTACCACCATTTGCAAAAACTTCCCCGGCCAAATTTTGTGCAGCGTACACGAATGTTGTGTGACTATAATTCTTTTGGAATCAGTTTAAACTGAGCGAAACAGTCATCCTAGGGTGTCTTGTCTTCATTTGGCATCTGTTCCAGAGATAGATTGCGAAACTTCCTTTAGCATTGACGTCGAATCACTCTCTAGTCGCAGAGCTGCATCATAATTATTAATGCTGAGCTTCTCTACTTCAGAGAGTCATTCATCAAGTTTCTTTTTAAATCCTTGGGTCTTACCTGTCTTAGTTTCTGTCAGCTTGTATCTATTCGGGTTTCTTTCACTTATTCAGTTGTTTTCTTCTCCATAGATTGCATCCTCATGGTTGAGTTACAACCATTTTATTCACCAATCTTGAAGCTTCTGTGGCTGCCCTGAATCGAAGAGCTTCTATTCACGTTTCCTTCACTGTCCCGAATTTAACAACTGTACAGCTTGCCCAAAATCGTCGACGTCGATGTCACCCTTAGAATGACTTACCACCACTTGCGAAAGCCTCCTCGGCCAACGTTGTGTAACTATAATCTTTGCTTCTGACTCCAAACATTATTTTTCGGAATCAGTTTGAATTGAGCGAAATAGTCATCTTAAGATGTCTTTCCAGGACTTGATGTCGATTTTGAAGTGGCAAAAGCAGACTTTATTGACGTAGACGTCGAATGACTTTCTAGTTGCAGAGTTACATCTAAACTCCTAATACACTTCAGTAAGTTTTTCATCCAGTTTCTTTTTGAACTCTTGGTTCTCAACTGTCATAGTTTCTGTAAGTTTGTATCTATTCGGGATTTTTCCACTGATTCAATCATTATCTTTTCCATTCTCATAATCGAGTTTCAACTACTTTTCTCACAAATATTGACGCTTCCGTGGCTGCCCGAACTCGAAGAGCTTCTGTTCGCATTTCCTTCACCATCTGCAAATTTATCAGCAGTACATTTCGTCCAAAGTCGTCGACGTCAATGTCATCCTTAGATTGTCTTACCACCAGTTGCAAAAGCTTTCCCGGCCAAATTTTGTACAGCGTACACGAACGTTGTGTCACTATAATCCTTGCTTCTCACTCCAAACATTATTCTTTGGAATCAGTTTGAATTGAGCGAAATAGCCATCCTAAGATGTCTTGCCAGGACTTTGCGTCGATTTTGGAGTGTAAGAAGCAGACTTTACTTGGCGTAGATGTCGAATGACTTCAGTAAATTTTTCATCCAGTTTCTTTTCAAACTCTTGGTTCTTAACTGTCATAGTTTTTGTCAGCTTGTCTATTCGAGATTCCTCCACTGATTCAGTCTTCTCCATCTTCACGGTCGAGCTCCAACTACTTCCTTCACCAATATTGACGCCTTCGTAGCTGCCTCAATTCTAAGAGTTTGCGTTTCCTTTACCGTCTCCGAGTTCATCAGCCATACAACTTGCCCAAAGTCGTCGATATCGATGTAACCCTTGGACTGTTCCACCATCACTTGCGAAAGCTTCTCCGGTCAAATTTTGTACAGCGTACACGAAAGTTTCTTTTCGAAGTCTCAACTTCTGACAGCTTGTATCTATTCAGGTTTCTTCCAATGATGCAGTTATTTGCTTCTCCATAGCTTGCCTCCTCATGGTTTAGTTCCAACCACTTTCTTCACCAATTTTGAAGCTTCTGTGGCTGCCCTGAATCGAAGAGCTTCTGTTCGCGTTTCCATCACTGTCCCGAGTTTAACAACTGTACAGCTGGCCCAAAGACGTCGACATTGATCCCACCCTAAGACTGTCTAACCACTACTTGCGAAAGCTTCCTTGGCCAAAGTTGTGTAATTCTAATCTTTGCTTCTGACTTGTTTTCATTTGGCGTCAGTTTCAGAGTTAAATTGGGAGACTCCTCTCAACATTTACGTAGAATCAGTTTCTAGTCGCAGAGCTGCATCATAACCATCAATACTTGAGTGAGTTATTCATCAAGTTTCTTTTCAAGACCTTGGATCTTACCTGTCTTAGTTTCTGTCAGCTTGTATCTATTTAAACTTCCTCCACTGATTCCAAGTACCAACCATTCTCTCTACCAATCTTGACGCTTCTGTGGCTGCCCTGAATCGAAGAGCTTTTGTTTGAGTTTTCTTTCCTGTCCCGAATTTACCAACTGTACAAGTTGTTGACGCCGATGCCACCCTTAGACTGTCTTACCACCACTTGCGGAAGCTTTCTTGGCGAAATTGTGTTGTGTACCTATAATCCTGGCTTCTCACCTCTAACATTAGTCTTTGGGATCAGTTCAAATTGAACGAAATATTCATTTTAGGATGTCTTGTCTTCATTTGGCGTCAGTATCAGAGTTAAATTGGAAGACTCCCTTTGGCATTGACGTCGAGTCACTCTCTAGTCGGAGAGCTGCATCATAACTATTAATGCTGAGTCCCTCTACTCCAGTGAATTATTCTTCAAGTTTCTTTTCAAAGTCTTAGTTTTTGACAGCTTGTCTCTTGACGCTTCTGTGGCTGCTCAAATTCGAAGAGCTCCTGTTTGCGTTTCCATTTCTTTCCCGAATTTACCAACTGTACAACAAGTCGTCGACGTTGACGCCACCCTTAATTGTCTTACCACCACTTGCGAAAGCTTTCTCATCCAAATTTTGTACTGCACACGAACTTTGTGTGACTCGCCCAAAGTCGTCGACGTCGATGTCTCTTTTAGACTGTCTTATCGCCATTTGCGAAAGCTTCCTGGGCCAGCGTACACGAACGTTGTATTATAATCCTTGCTAATCGTACATTAGCCGGACATTAAACATTGAAGGCACCACGGGAGTTGTACGGACGATAATGCCTACGTACACAAGTAAAACATTCTGTGAAGCAAAGCCGAACAAGGGAAAGACTTGAAGTTAAAGTTGGCGATGAAGACTCCGTGAAACGGAATTCAACACAGGTCCTGTACGGAATGATCTACTAGATCTACTAGTTTGGCGTTGAAGATTTATTGTGACGATTCCCAGATGATTTAAAGATGTAGTTAATCGATTATGACCAATATCTTGTGGACGAGCTATTCTACGCCTCGTTTTGTGTTTACTTGAGCCTTCATGGTAGTTTAACCTCCCTCTTTGTTATATTTTATTTATACCCCACACAATGTATGAATTTTTTGGGTGAAAGCATCCCGGGAAGAGCAATATCCTTTGTTGCGATTCCGTTTTGTCGTAGCCATAAAAAAAAACGAGTTTACAGAAGTAGGAGAATATTTGATACAGAAACTTTTAAATTGCTATATATTTACTCGCCGGAGGCTCCTGTGGTTGTCTTATTTCAATAAAATAAACATTCCCTTGTTTCCGGTGTAATTTAAAATTTAATTCCGTTTATAATTTTAATGAATGAAGTCATGTCTTGTTCAGTGTTACAAAAGTAAGTTGTTCATTAAATTCTCTTATCTGAAGGGAGCAAAGTTTCTGGATGCTCTGTAATTTTCATCCAATAAGCTACTTCACTTTGTAATACTGTAAGGATTTCGGGAGGAATTATTCACGCAATATTGCCTGCTTTTTTAATATCCAAATGTATTAGTAGGTATGTAAGGGGGCTCTGGGACAAAAATCACACTTGAAGTCAGGCAGCGCTGAGCCCCCCTTACATACCTACTCATATTTGAGATACATCTGATTACAGTATACAAAAAAATCAATTTTACATATTTTACATGAAGAATACGGGAAAGTTTTATCAATTCTTTGCGAATAAACTTCAGCGGAGATAAGATACATTGTTTGGAACTTTTTCACAGCTTTTATATTGTGTAATAACGTCTTCTGGTGATAAAGATAATCTGAAAGTGTTCTTGTAGCTTACTCTGAAGTTTTTGCCAGCACATGCTAAGTTCTCGCGAAAATTCCCAATATCAATTCATATTTTACTCATAACAAACAAAAAATGAATAAAAGAGCCTTTTTGATACATTGGTTCTAATATTTTTACAACGATTGTATTTTAAATATACTGTACTCACCCGTTTAGCAACATTTCCCCACGGTTTTTTACCCAATAGTTGATGGTATTGGGAAACGCTTCGACGTAGCACTCCAGTTGCACATCGGTTCCAAGTGGTGCACCCAACAGTTGATTGGGCACCTTTACCACCGGAGCAACTGAAATAAAAAATGCATGGTATCAATTTAAAAAGCTTCCAGAAACAAAGAACTTAATAAATTATATCCATCAAGTAACGACGAGTGGTCTACCAATGTTTCAAACAAAATTGTATATTTGGAAAGTTACGTGGTCGGTTGGTGGAATTCGCATCCCTCATCGTACAGCAGAACTTGCGGTATAAAGAGTTATTAATGTTGTTTTGATTTTATTCTGTTTGATGGTTGTTTGATGAAAGTCGGATGAAAATTCTTTTAATTAATTTTGTACTGGGATTAACCAATACGTTTGCAATTAAGAACAGCTGAAATTCTGATTGAAAACTTCTGACATCATAAAGCATTTATACCCGGAAAAATTGAAATTAATTTGGATTTAGAAGGCTGGCGACGTCAGTGATTTCCCAAATGTCCAAAACAAGTGTCAACTGATAAAAATATGTTTTACAGATGAATGGTTGGCAATTAAAATAAAGATAGAGACGACTTACAGTTAACGTTAAGAGCAATTCTTTTGCTAACAGCAGGAGGAACATCATTGCTAGCGATGCACAAATAGGCGCCCATTTGTAATCGGTTCAGCCGCCAGAACTGCAGTTGGCTGCCATTGAAAGTGTCCACTGAAACAAAAGTAATAGTCATTACTATTTTATTTGTACAAATCGTTCTATTCCACTAGTTTTATAAAAAATTTAATCAATGAGAATGAATTACTTCTGCCGGATGAGATTCACATGCTCGACAAATTCATTTGAATCGATTCTAATTATGAATAAGAAATATTTTCAGCCATTACGAGAACATGCTTCATTTTAGAATGATGCCAAAACTCGGATGACTGTCCTTCTTCATCCTTCTTATTTGCAAAACCTGGCTCTTTGTATCATTTTCTTGTTTCCGATATTGAAATCAGTGCTAAAAGGACGCCGATATTGCAACTGTGTAACGAATTGAAATTAAGAAATTTTGGACAAATTGGTGTCAGAAGTGGGATTCCGAGAAATCAAGCAGAAGTTATTTCAAGTTCGGACGACAAAACGTGAGATTTGGCGGCAGTACTTTGAAAATGTTTGAAAATTTTGTTGAAATTGCTGTAACTACCTACGACAAGAAGCATGACCACTGGTGAGACACAAAAGCAACTAGAAACAGCTTGCTACGATTTTGGAATAGAATTTCCCCTATTCAAGTTGAACTCCGGCGAGCTACAGTGAAGACGGGGTGAGTCACTCAAAATGATAGATACAAAAAGGACGCCAGATGACCGAAACCGGAATGAGGTTCAACCGATAGGGTTGCTCATCGAACCTTATAGGAAACAAGAAAGCAAAACAATCAAACGCCGTTAATCCAAATAGTGTAAATGTATTTAAATAAATCAAGTAATTCATATAGCTCAAAAAAAAATGTAGTTGATGAATAATGGTCAAATACCACATTAACAAAATTATATGATTGAATGAAATATAAAATAGAGGTTCAAATATTGTAGAATTATCAAGATTCTACAATGACATTCAACCCTACTTATGTACTGAAATAGATAAACCAGATCGAACCGGAAGTGATCGCAAGAAATTATCCTAAGCGGTCCGCGCAGTGAGTTTGTCCGCGAGAAAGCTGCCAGGACTAAGATTAAGCGTAGTGTGATGATTGTATTATTTTCTTGTTTCCAAAATTGAAATAAGTGTTAAAAGGACGCCGATATTGCAATTATGCAGCGAATTGTAAAGTGAGAAATTTGTTATAAACTGGTGTCAGAAGTGGGATCCCTAGAAATTAAAGGGGAGTAATTTCGAATTTGGGCAGCAAAAAGTGAGATTTGATTGCAATACTTTAAAAATGTATGAAAATTTTGTTGAAATTGCTGTAAATATCTACGACAAGAAGCATGGCCACCAATAAGACGCATGATCAACTTGAAATGCTGATAGCAGGTTAAACAGTAAGCCATTTAACAACTACTACGATGTAAAATTTGTAAAAATCTTGCACCATGTCTCCAGCTTCGTCAGTTCGTCAGTTTTGTGCCAAAGCTCAGATGACTGTCATTTTTCAACCTTCGTATTCGCAAAACTTGGCTCCCTGTATTATTTTCTTGTTTTCGAAATCGAAATTAAAGTTAAAAGGACGCCGATTTTGCTATTGTGCAACTAATTGTAAAGTGAAGTATTTGAGACAAATTGGTGTCAGGAGTGGGATCCTGAGAAATTAAGTGAAAAGATTCAGGATTCGGACGACAAAAAGTGAGATTTGGTTGAAAATTTTGTTGAAGCTCCCGAGAATACCTATGACAAGAAGCATGGCTACCAGTGAGATGCAGGATCAACTGAAAATGCTGATGGATTTCATGAAAACGTCGGTAGCTGAGCAGAAAGCGTCGGCAGCGGCCCTGGACAAGAAAATAACAGTCTCCAGTCGAAAGGTACAGTCCTTGGAAGAGAAGATAACTGATTTTACAGAAGATATGTAGATGACAGAAGTTGAAGATATGCAAGCAGTGAAACAATATTCAGCCAAGTGAATGAGTGATAGTAAAATGAAAAGGACAGTGATTGAAGAGAGGGAAGAAATGGTTCCAGAGTTGAAGAAGATCTTAAAGCAGAATAAAACAGTGACAGAGAAAATCCAGAAGATAGATGAAGAGCTTATTGGGGTGAAGCGTCAAATCAAGCAAGTTGAATACGATTTAGAAGCCAAATTAGTTTTAATAGTGATAGTGCAGCCCTACGGATACCAAAGGAAGCTACTGCTAATTTGAGTGATTGAAATTCACGTCGTATTAATGAAGTATGAAGCAAAGAGCAATTGTACTGTAATATAGCATAAATAGTACTTTCAGGATTGTTCCAACAATAACGCTTGCATTATTCTAAATTAAAGCTGCGCTTCAGGAAAGAGCACATGACAGAAATACTGCATGGTCAAAGTGGGAGCCATACGTAGCTACGCAAAGAAGATCTGACTACATTCGCATATACTGTGCAGAAAATTGGGAGCTGTGTGGTGAACAAACCCAAAGATGGTCGGAGAAGCGCTAACAAAAGGTCTATGAATTAAGGAGGCTGTGAAGACGTCAAGATTGGCGGGAAGAATAAGATTGTTCAAAAATGAAGAAGTAGTGCCCCAGATGAAGAAGATCATGACTATCGGGATTTTGCTATTGTGCAACAAATTGTAAACTGAAAAATTGTAGGTACTGTAACTTATGATATTATCCAATCACAATAAAATTGGTGACCAATTGGTGTCAGGAATGGACTCCGGAAGAATTAAGTGGGAGTAATTTTGGATTCGGACGACAAAAAGTGGGATCTGGTTGCAGTGCTATGAAGTGTTCGAAAATATTGTTGAAACTGCTGTAAAAACTGACGACAAGAAGCATGGTCACTAGTGGGACGCAAGATCAACTAGAAATGCTGATGGAAGGTGAAACAGTAAACCATTTTGCAACAGTTACGAAGT
Organism: Dromius quadrimaculatus; assembly: GCA_963989225.1. Lineage (NCBI taxonomy): Eukaryota > Metazoa > Arthropoda > Insecta > Coleoptera > Carabidae > Dromius > Dromius quadrimaculatus. The sequence continues at coordinate 68,222,400 of OZ022324.1, read as the reverse complement.
AACATGGTTTTTGCACCGTCTCTTCAGCTTTTTCAATTCGTCAGTTCTGTGCCAGAATTCAGATGACTGTCCTTCAACCTCCATATTCGCAAGACTTGGCCCCCTGTAGCATCTTCTTGTTTCCGAAATTGAAATTACTTTCAAAAGGACGCTGATTTTGTTATTGTGCAACGAATTGTGAAGTCGAAAATTTGAGTCAAATTGGTGTCAGAAGTGGGATTTCGAAGAATTGAGTAGGAATAATTTTGGATTTGGACGACAAAAAGTGAGATTTGGTTGCAGCACTTTCAAAATGTTTGAAAATTTTGTTCAAAATACCTACGACAAGAAGCATGACCACCGGTGAGACGCAAGATCAACTAGAAATGCTGATGGAGCGTGAAGCAGTGAGCCATTTCACAACTCCAGCTTTGTCAATTCGTCAGTTTTGTGCCATAACTCAGATGACTGTGCTTCTTTACTCTTCTCATTAGCAAAACCTGGCTCCCTGTATTAATTTTTGTTGATGGAAGATGAAACAGTGAGCCATTTTACAACAGCCACGAGGTAAAATTGGTGAGATCATGATTCTTGCCCAATTTTTCCAGCTTTGTCAATTCGTCAAATTTGTGGTGAAGTCAGATGATTGTTATTCTTCAACCTTCATATTTGCAGAACTGTATTAATTTCTTGTTTCCGAAATTGAAATCAATTTTAAGAGGACGCCAATTTGAGACAAATTAGTGTCAGAAGTGAAATCCTGAGAAATTAAGTAGAAGTGATTTTGGATTCAGACAACAAAAAGTGAGATTTGATTTCAGTGCTGTTAAATGTTTGGAAATTTTGTTGAAGCTGCTGTAAATGACTACAAAAAGAAGCATGGTCACTAGTGAGACGCAAGATCAACTGGAAATGCTGATGAAAGGTGAAACAGTGAGCCATTTAACAACAGTTATGAGGTAAAATTCGTAAATATTTTGCACCATCTCTCTACCTTCATCAATCCTTCAGTTTTGGGCCAAAATTCAGATGACTGGCCTTCTTTATACTCTTTATCCGCCAAACCTGGCTCCCTGTATTATTTTCTTGCTTCCAATGTTGAAATCAGTGTTAGAAGGACGTAAAGTGTAGAAAAAAAAAAATGAGACAAATTGGTGTCAGAAATGGGATCCCGGAAAATAAAGTAGGAATAATTTTGGATTTGGACGACAAAAAATGAGATTTGATTGCAGTGTTGTTAAATGTTTAAAAATTTTGTTGAAACTGCTGTAAATGCCTCCGAAAAGAAGCATGGCCACTAGTGAGACACGAGATCAACTAGAAATGCTGATGAAAGATCAAACAATCAGCCATTTTACAACAGCTACGAGGTAGAATTTGTAAAATCATGGTTCTTGCACCATCTCTCCTGATTTGTCAATTCGTCAGTTCTGTGTCAAAACTCAGATGACTGTCCTTCTTCATCCTTTGTATTTGCAAAACCCAGCTCCTTGTATTATTTTCTTGTTTCCGGAAATAAAATTACTGTTGAAGTGACGCCGATTTTGCCATTATGCAACGAATTGTAAAGTGGAAAATTTGGGACAAATTGGTGTCAGAAGTGGGATTCCAAAAAATTAAGTGGGAGTTATTTCGAATTCGGACGACAAAATGTGAGATTTAGTTGCAGGTCTGTTAAGTGTTTGAAAATTTGGTTGAAACTGCTGTAAATATCTACGACAAGAGGCATTGTCATTAGTAAGACACAAGATCAACTGGAAATGCTGATAGCAGATAAAACAGTGAGCCATTTCACAACAGTTACGATGTAAAATTCGTTAAAATCTTGCACCATTTCTCCAGCTTTGTTAATTCGTCAGTTTTGTGCTAAAATTCAGGTGATTGTCTTCCTTAATCCGTCTTACGCCCAACCTGGCTCTTTGTATTATTTTCTTATTCCCAAATTTGAAAACAGCGTTGAAAGAACGCCAATTTTGCTTTTGTGCAACGAATTGTGAAGTGAGAAACTGGAGTCAAAAGTGGGATCCCAAGAAATCAAGTGAAAGTGATTTTTGGTTGCAGTGCTGCCTAATATTTGGAAATTTTATTGAAACAACTGTTAATGTCTACGGCAAGAAGCATGGCAACCAGTGACTTGCAGGATCAACTGAAAATGCTTCCGTTTTTCATGAAAACGTCGGTAGTTGAGCAGAAAGCATCGGCAGCGGACCTGGACAAAAAAAATAATAGTCTCCAGCCGGAAGGTGCAGTCCTTGGGAGACAAAATAACTGATTCTACAGAAAATATGTAGATGATAGAAGTTGAAGAAATGCAAGCAGTAAGAGAATATTCAGTCGAGTATATGAATTTTATAGCCGGGCCAGTGGCTCAGTGCGTTAGCGCGCTGTTCACTGCTAACGTATGAATCCAGGGATCCTTGGTTCGATTCCCGGCCGGTATGTGTGATTCAGCGAAAAAATCAAGCACTTAAATCATACCCAGACACTATAGTCTTACCACCTGTATGTCTTAGAGGTATCCTGGCTCAATCGTTAGTAATTCAAGATCGTCGCACAGATGGAGGCTTCGAATCTATTAGGATGATTCGGTAACGAAACGAGTACGCAAGTACTTGAGGCCTTGGTCCTCCTAGGGCTGTTGTGCTACAGAAGAAGAAGAAGAAGAATATGAATTTGATGGTGAGCAAAATGACTGAATCATTGAAAGAAACTGTAGCAGAACAGATGAAAGCAAAGAAAGAAACAGTAACTGAAGAAATGATTGCAGAGTCAAAGAAGATCTTAGAGCTGAATAAAACGCAATTAAGTTAAATATGATTTAGGAGCAAAATTTGTGTCAATGGTGATGGTGTAGCCCTACGGATAGAGAGTCTACCAGCATATACACCAAAGGAATTTATTGCTAATTTGAATGTTTGAAACCGACGTCGTATGATGACAAAACATCTTGAGTTGAATATTTCGTTCAATTTGATGGAAAATGAAGCAAAGAGCAATTAATCCAAATTGAAGCTGCACTTCAAGGAGGAGCACATGACAGGACTGCTGCATGGATAGCCTTGAAGCCAGATCGGACTATATTCGCATATACTGTGCAGAAAATTGGGAGCTGTGTGCTGAGCGAACTTTAAGACGGTCAGACAAGCACTAACAAAAGCTCTGGAAATCAAGGAGGCTATTAAGACGTCAATATTGGCAAAGAAAATGCAATTTTTGGATCATGAAGAGGAGGAGGAGCCTAAGATGAGGAGGATCATGACTATCGCGATTTTGCTATTGTGCAACGAATTGTAAAGTGGAAAACTGTACTGCAGCCTATAAAATTATTTAATCACTATAAAATTTGAGACAATATACAAAATTACTAGTAAATCAAATATCGTCGATGGTTCAAAATAGCACAAAAGTTATTTCGAGTCCCACAATAAACGAGTCATCGATTTTCTCCGATATTACAATATCTAGTCGTCACTTCAATACCGTTATCCACTGTTCGACGTCATTTTATTACAAATTACTGTGTAGTACCGACAAAATATATTACATACAATACATAATAACTATTATTATTCAGTTCTATATATAGAAGTAGATTTGATGATAGGAAACCTCTGTTAAAAAATTCAAACAGTAATAAAAGGTACCATCCTTTCCAAAAATAGAATAACATTTTCCGTTGATTATTAGCTTCATTAGATTCAACGTGAAATGCAGTTTTTCACAGAAATGATCGAAATATGGATGAGCTCGATCTCTGATTCTGAAAATTATTTATTTCTCCCCGATTTTACGCCTTGTGTTGTATATTTGATACATGATATATGAGGATACCTAGAAACAGAGCAGATGTCGAACCAGACGCGTTTGTTTTTTACTGGTGGTAACAGCAAGACTTTATGGTTTCTCATCCAGAGTTTCCACATTTTTTTGGACACTAACGATCAAATATTCATGAAGCATTCTTTTTGTGTGAAAGCATTTCGCTGTTTTTAAACAGATTTTCATATTAATAGTTTATTATGACTAGGAGGATAAACATTTATTCCAATAATGTAAGCACGTTGTGTTTGGCTCAATTGGCAACAACATCCTGAAGTGTTATTGTAGGGACATCATGTGTTCATAATCAAAACAGGTAGGATACAGTATTTCCATGTGTCAGCTGTCCCAAATAATGTAATATACATCGCAATCATAAATATTTCAGTTTCTATCTGTTCTTTCCAATTTTCCGGAATCAGAATCCCCAAGTTAATAAAACATGTATGCTTTTCGAGCGTGACCAACTGGAAGCAGGCCGTAATAACTGCATTAGGTCATTTATTTGTGGAGCTAAAATAGAGAAATTACTATAGCTATTCAAACAGACAAGGAAAGGCATCTCAGTGTCCATTTGGCACGTACGTTCGATTCCCTGCGGGCTTTGAGGCTCGAGATCGTGCCGAAGTCGAATTCAGAAGTGGGATACATGATCAGTTAAGTAATTTGTATGAATCTGGAGTTTTGAAGTCGATTTACATTGACACTCAAGGATTGAAAAAGATTATTGATTGTTTATTCGGAAAGCACAGACTTTTTGAGATATTTATTTAAAGTGTTTATTTTTAGTGACCCAGATATGTTGAAGTGTCATAAAATTTTAAATATTGCATGTTGCACAAATGACCTTATGCACGCAACTCTACTACTTGAATGCAACACAATTCCCCAATAGTGTAAGAAAAATTGATAACTGAAGTGAGAATCGATATTCAATTCTTTTGAAATTGTTTCTGAATTTCCATATCCGCCGTGGGATCCTATAAATATAGAACTTATTAGGAGCCCGAAAAAAATCTAATATCTAAAGCTGTCTCATGTCTATGATAACGATAAGAAGAATTACAGTGGTGCATGTTTAGTTTTTAGTTGATACATTGGTTAACAACATGCCATTTGGTCTTTGTCTTCATTAGAATACCCATACTTTAACGGAACTACATTAAGATATTCCGTTAAGTTGGGCAACATCGAAGGATAAACTAGGTTAAAGTTGAAGTAGTACAAGACGTGCTGTGAATAAGCTTTGGCGTCACATGTGGCAACATTGTGATATATCGTGAAAATTCTTATACCATCGACAAAGCTTTATGGTCGTATATATTATAACTACTGCGGTAACTGCTACCATTCAGGATACTTTTTTAATGCCAATAACTCAAACTTGAGCACATATTTTATTAACTGTTTAGAACATTATATTTAATGGCCTGTCGTGAAATAAAGAGACGAGAATATCCTACAAATCGTGCAGACGTTCACAAATATATCATACTTTTTACATGGTAAAGCTTTAATTTTGCTTTTTAGCGTGAGTTCTCAGCAACTATACTATTTACAGACTTGAAACTGGTACTAAATAAAAGCTATTACTCTCTGGAGTAACAAACATTTATGAGCTGTCAAAAATGCGCTTTCATCATCTAGATGATTTTCCCATTTTTTCATGAATTAATATGATGAATAATTTCATTAAAAATCCATGCCGCCGGAAAAAAGCATGTTTTTGTTTGGTTAATCGATTTTGTAATGCACCAGATTATTTATGTTCAAGAAATACAAGCTACAATGAAATGTGTTCAAAGAATAGAATGATGGATAGTCACTTTTACGTTAGTAAATAGAGGGAGAGCCTCAATCACTTAGATTACTCCACATGGGTTGCGCTGTTTTTTGCTACTATTGTGGAATTAAAAGTTGACAAAATATTTAATCAACCGGAAATTTGATTACAACATCTTTCAGGTTGAATTTGCGGATATCCTGGATTATTTCTATGGATATTATGCTTTCCTTCCATTATTTAGTAATATTATGTACAAGTAAATACGATGAGAATATCAATTCAGAGACTTTATTAAGGGAAGGATTCTTTTTTATATTAGTGAGCTAGAGGTCAATCAATCTTCAATAAACAAGATTTCATTGGCAAAGCACCCAAAATTGTTCTCGATTGTTCGAAACCAAATGAAAATATTGAGAGTGCCCCGGTAGACTTGCGATTAAAGTTCGAAGCAAATCTCAGGCAACACCACTGGATACTGTTCGATTATTTTGCAAGTACAGCGTCAGAATAGTGAACAGGAAAGTCGTTCACATCCTCGTTTCCCAGTCACCACCTATTTTTAGCGAATTTTTTGGAAAAAAAGCGCTGTTATATTCACTTTGGCTGTCTGGCTGGCTGGCTGGCTGGCGTGACGCTGAGTTCTCAGAAAATATACTATTTACAGACTTGAAACTGGTACTAAATAAATGCTGCTGTTTCGTAGGTTTGCACAAATTGCTTTAATTCAAGCTCAATGATTGTGGAAGATTAAATTATTCAATTACTTGTTTCAAGTGAAACAATGCCCATAGATATATATGACGTTAGGGATATGGCAACTAAAGTTTATTCAAGTAGATAAAAATTTAGTTACAACCTTAGCCGTGAGTATCACTATTATTATGTACAGTTGTCAAATCTGTCCGGGATCCATTCAATGACTTGTTTGACGCGAATTTGAAGCTTATCAGAATGAATTATTATTATTGGATGTAAATTTGTTTCCTTTTAGTGTATTTTTTTTATATAGTTTTGATAAAAATCAGATTATCATTTTAAGGTACAGCACTTGACCTCCCGTCAGTCAATAACCAAACAATGAAGATTAAAAGGTATTTTTGAGTTTGTACATGCATAAATTATGTACCTATCAAATAGTCAACTTGAAACTAGTACTAAATGGAAGCTGCTGTTTCGTAAGTTTGCCCAAACTGCTTGATTTCAAGCTCAGTAATTTGCGACATCTCTGAAGTAACAAGCATTCATGAGCTGTCAAAAATGCGCTTCCATCATATGGATGATTCTTTAATTTTTTCATATTGAAAAGCTGGTGGTTGTTCTATGAAGAGTTGACAAACTGAAAAAGAATGAGTTGGAGTCCTACATCTGGTAAATACACGACCACACCTTCAGACAAGTGAGCTAAAAAATCGTTGTGCAATCACATCCTCGTTTCATAGTTGCCATCTATTTTTCAATATTAGGTATCTGGAGGTCAATCAATCTTCAATAAACAAGATTCCATTGGCAAATTGTTCGAAACAGAATGAACACATCAAAAGTGCCCTGGTGGAGTTGCCATTTGAATTTGAAGCAGATGGAAGTTTCCCAAACATCACCACTGCTTACTGTTCGAATATTATGCGAGTACAACTTTAGATAAAGAATCTAGAAGTCAATCAATCTTCGATAAACAAGATTTCAATGGCAAAGCTCCCAAAATTATGCTCGATTGTTCGAAACAAAACGAAAATATTAGAAGTGCCCTAGTAGAGCTGCGATTGGAATTTGAAACAACTGGAAATCTCACAGACAACATCACTGCATACTGTTCGTATAATTTGCGAGAACAGCTCCAGAAAAATGCACTGGAAAGTCGTCGTGCAATCCTCGTTTGACAGTTACCATCTATTTTTACATATCAAGAAGCAGGTAGTTGTCCTATAATGACAAATTTTGCAAACTGAAGGCAAATAAGTTGGAGCCATAAATCTCATGGTTACACGACCACAGCCTCAGACAAATGAGCTGGGTAGTCGTTGTGCAATCCCATCCTCGTTTCATGGTTGCCAACTATCCTTTTATATTAGGGAGCTAGCAGTCAATCACTTCAATAAACAAGATTTTATTGCAAAGCACCCATCATTTTGCTCGATTGTTCGAAACAAAATGAAGATAACAAAAGTACCCCAGTAGAGTTGCGATTAGAGTTTGAAGCAAGTGAAAATTTACCAGGCAATCCCACTGCCTACTGTTTTATTTATTTTGCGAGTACAGCTCCAGAAAAGTGAACTGGAAAGTCGTCGTTCAATCACATCCTCGTTTCACAGTGACCATCCATTTTTTTATATTGAGAAGAAGGTAGTTGCCCTATAAAGGCCAATTTGGCACATTAGAGGCAGATATGTTGGAGCTCTTAATCTAGTGATTACACGATCACAGCCCCAGAGAAGTGAGCTGGAACTTCGTCGTGCAATTATATCCTTGTTTGATGGTTGCCATCCATTTTCCTATATTAGGGAGCTAGAAGTTAATCAATCTTCAATAAAGAAGATTTCGTTGACAAAGCACCCAAAATTGTGCTCGATTGTTCGGAACAAAACGAAAATATTGGAAGTGCCCCAGTAGAGTTGCGATTGGAATTCGAAGCAAATGAAAATTTCTGAGATAACACCACTACCAAGTGTTTGATTATTTTGCGAGCACAATTCCAGAAAAGTGTACTTGAAAGTCGTCGTTTTACAATTACCATCTATTTTTCCACATTAACAAACAAGTAGTTGTCCTATAAAGACAAAGGCAAACTGAAGAAAAATAAATAGGGGTTCTGAATCTGATGACCACATAGAAAGCCCCAGATAAATGGGTTGGAACGACGTCCTGCAATTACATCCCCGTTTCATAGTTGCCATCTATTTTTGCATATTAGGGAGCTAGAAGTCAATCAATCTTCAATAAACAAGATTTCATTGGCAAAGCACTCATCATTGTGTTCGATTGTTCAAAACAAAATAAAAATATCAAAAGTGGCCCGGTAGAGTTGCGACTGGAGTTTGAAGCATTTGAAAATGTCCTAGACAACACCTTCGCCTATTGTTTGATTATTTTGCAAGTACAGTGTTACGTGCAAATTTGGCTCCTGATCATTTTTTTGTTAGGTTAAATTCTGAGATTATAATTTGAGTTATTTGGGTTCAATTTGGTTTATTTTATGTACTCATGTTGAAGATATTTTCAGGTCTAAATTTAATAGTTTCATTCATATTTCAATTCTTCAGTTTCATTTCTTTTCTTTAAGCTCAGTTTTTCTGGTTATATTCACAGCGTGTTTGTTGTTTACTTTTGTCAATTTATTTCAGTTCAAGATTTTTGCTCATATTTGCCGTTATTGTAATGTGCATCTCGTGGTTTCACCACGATTGTTGCTTATTAATTTTTTGTGTATAGCTTTTGGTGCGGTAGGCATTCCTTTTTTATGCTACTTTACTATATTATAAACACTACGTCCTGCTGTAAACCAGATTGATCGATCTCGGGCCTGATTTTCATTATTTTGTACTTATTTTCTGGAGTAGGTCTATAAGCATCTTTTTTCACATTATTTTGTTGAGTCTTGTTGGAGTCTTCGCCAGAGATGCGAATCGCTACATTTTGTTCTACCTCTTCTACTTTTGTTACTTCGTTAATTTTGCTGATTTGAGTTTACTTTATTTTCATTTTGTTAAATATATAATATTTATCACTCTGGGTAAATTTGATTATCATTTATTTTTTTGTGAAAAGTACCTATGACTTTACTTTCCAGGAAATAATTCATTCAATGTTTTATTTTACAGCTGGTGTGTAAGCATCGCTGTTTAAGATATTGTTTTATTTTATGTTCGATCGACGGCGACAAATCTAAATATCCTAAACTCCAATATTCTACCCGTCCATCCTACTATCTTTTTTTTATTGATCATTGAGATTTAGTTCTCTTGTTAAAAAATTATATGACATGTTTGGACCTTGGAACTGTATGCGTTGCAGTAACGTGAAATCGTCCTCATTGTGTTATATTAATTAAATCTTTCTTCTCTATAATAATTGTCAAGATTCATAGCGTTGATTCCTCTGCTTGAGGTTTTTACGTGGATTTTTCTCAGATTTTGGGTGAATGCCAGAGGAATTTTGTTCTTTTTGCACTAAATGTGGAATCCACGTTTTCACATCTAGTAATCTGTATATTTTCAATTTTTAATTTCTAATTATCTAGATATCTTCTTGCCTTGTTAATTTTTGTATCATTTTTTCTGAAGAAGACTTGCGGATAGAAAGTCGAAACGTCAAAATGAAAATGAATATACAGAATTGAAACCAAAAAGATTTATTTAATAGTTTATTTTGTTCCGTTAGCAGTTTTGATTGTTACAACAGCTTCAGAGAAATGCACTGGAAGGAGTCGTCGTTCAATCACATTCTTGTTCCACAGTTATCAAACTGGAGGAAAATAAGTTGGAGCCTTGAATCTGGTAATTACACGACTACAGCCCCAATTAAGTGAGCTGGAACTTCGTCGTGCAATCACATTCTCGTTTCATAGTTGCCATACATTTTTTTCATTATAGAGAGCTAGAAGTCAATTAATCTACAACTAACAAGATTTCATTGCAAAGCACCCAAAATTGTGCTCTTATTTTGTTCACGTTATAAACGCTACGTCTCATTGTGAGCCAGGTCGATCGATCTCGGGCATGATTTTCATTTTTTTTTTGTACCTCCGCCGGAGGTAGTGCTGCGATTGGAGTTTGAAGCAAATTATAATGTATAATACACTTACTTTTGGTAACTTCTCTGGCGTTTTTTCTGAGCAAAATGGGGCCTCCATCCTCTCTTCTCCAAGTGATTCTAGGAGTTGGATGTCCTGTTGCCCTGCACCACAATGTAGCGTTTTCACCCTCTGCTACTGCCAGGTCACCACTTGTGTCGTCGTATATGATGTCAGGAGGTACTGCAAAGACAAAATTTGTTATTTATTGAATATATTCAGAGAGTGGTGACAGTATTGATGCTCAATCAAATAAATAAGAGATGTTATGTGAACTAGACAAAATCTGACAATCAATTTCATACAAATTTTTATTTAGCAATTGATTGCTCATGGTTATCATCATCAGATTTAATTTGAACTTCAAAAATAATTACTTCAGTTCAAATTTGATCTGTGTTTGAAGAGTGAAAATCCATTAAAATCGCCAAGTCTGGCAGAACAATTGGCAATCACGGCTCAGGACGTAATTAGTCGGTGTAGGGCAATGTCGAGATGAGTCGACGTTTAACTGTTCAATAATGCTTTCATCTTGTTTTTAAAAGTAACCCACTTTTAATCCTATCATCTGTCTATTCGATGTACTATCCATTGTCTGTTGGCTAGATCAATGGGTTCGTTAGCTAGTTTTTTTTTATCGTGTATTCTGCTCTTAATTACAGGTCATACAAATACCAACAATGATTATTTTTCTTCCTCATGCCGTGCTCTCACGTCCATTGTTCCGCGTTGACGGTTTGTATTGATGTATGTACCTTCATCTGCTGTTGAAACAATACCAGTGGTCGATCTGTGATATTGGTGAAATAGAACAGAAGGCATGCTGGGTACGCTCATTCATTGTTAATAACTTTAGCTCTATACTCGAACTCCAAACAATGGACTTGGATTTCGTATGAGATTACCGCAATTTTTGCCGATTCGAACGTTTAGAAGAAAACAGTAGCTTATATAATTTTTATTTGGTGAAAATTTGAAGTGAGAATTGAAAGTGAAGTAATTCGTTTGGACGGTACACTGAAAAAACTAAATCAATTCAGCTCTAAGTGAATCCTTCCACATCATCCAAGCTTTTTATTGTCTATTCAATTCTCTGTGAACATTGATGATAATTAATCAGGATTCAGGAGATTTGAGAGAGCTGTACTGATCCGATTGTGTCAGTATATCATTTTGATAATATTTCACGTTTATCAATGAGATATTTCATTTTGTAACAGATTTCCTGCAATTATTGGATACATTGAACGTCCTCATTTGCCAAAAAAGGAGGTGCTTTTACAACATGATGATGCTCCTGCGCATAAGTTGCGTTGTTGTGCTTCCACATGTCCCGTTTTCGCTAAGTTCACCCAACTTGAAGTAATGTCGAGTCAGGCGAAGTTTATTTCGAATGAGAGATCAAAACTGAGATGGACGCTCATTTTGCAGACTTTTTCTGATGGTATTTAAAAGTTGGGGCATCGTTGGACTAAATTTATTGGATTGCAAACATATTATGTACACAAATACAAATAAAAGTTGCTCGGGTGTATCTATTTTTCCGTATGCCAAGTTTCTTTATCTTCTGTGCTTTTTCATAGTCTCCTCAATTTTTGGTGTTGAGGTATTCTTCAAGTTTCACTCCTTTTTCTTGATTTTTTCTTTGGTATTATCGTTGTGATGTTTTTATTAAGGTCCTATTTCATTGCTTCTTTGACTTCCATTCTTTTCTGTTTAGCGCTTTATTTCCTGTTTCTTGCGGGCTAATATTGTTTCTACATGGTATTTCTTCTATGTTGCTTTCCCATTTTTTTGCTGGTCTTCCCCTTTTTCTTCCTTTCGCTGTTCTGGCATTTCATATTATTTTCGTTTGTCTATTTTTGGGCATTCTTTTTAAGTGACCATACTATGATAACTGTTCGTTCTCTATTGTCTTCTGTATACTTTCTATTTGTATATTATTACTTATGTGGTCGTTCCTTATCTTATCTATCCTTTTTTCTCCCTCTATTCTTCTCAAGAACCTCATCTCGGCCGTTTGTATTTTGCTTTTTAATTTTTGGTTCATTATCTACGTTTCGCTGCCGCATATTATTGTTAGCCTCTAAATTGTTTTGCATAAAGTTGTTTTCGTCTTCTTTGTAACTTGTTTATTGTTTATACTTTTATTCAAAGCGAAGTAGCTTTTGTTAGCTGCTTGAATTCTTTGGTTGATTTCATACTATATGTTTCCCTTATCGTTTAGTGTTGCTCCTAGGTAAAAAAAACTTCTTCATGTCACTTCCATTTAACGTTATATTTGTTTCCACTTCTTCTTTGCTTTCTGCTAGAATTGTCAAGTCATCTGCAAATGCAAATTTTGCTATTTTTATTTGCTCCAATTTGTAATAACCAACATCCACCTTTTCTGTTTTGCTCTTTATGTTTTTCATTATTTCATCCAGGAACAAGAGGAATAGTGGAGGACTCAAAGTCCCTTCTTGTCTCAGTCCTTGTGATGTTGTAAATCCATCCGATGTTCCACTGTTTGTTTTTATATAGTCCGATGTTCTATTATGTATACTTTTTATTGCTTGTATCAATTCTTCGTCCAACTGTCTTTCACTCAGTATCTTTTATATAATTCTTCTTGGCACTCTGTTGAACGCCTTTTCTAAACCAATGAATGCAATGTATTGTTTTTTGTTTTGTTTTAGGGTTTTTTCTGTGAGTTTTCTTATTGAGAATATATGATCTTGTGTGGAGTATCCTTTCCTGAATCCGCTTTGAGTTTCTTCCAGTGTTTCTTCTATACATTGTCTAAGTTTGCTCTCTAAGATAGCTTCGTATACTTTTGCTGCTGTCTCTATTTTGTTTTTAGTATATAGGAAATATTACTGATTTTTCGCAGTCTTTTGGTATTGTTCCTTCTTTCCATATTCTATTCAGCATCGTTAGAAGCATTTCTTCATATATTTTAGCTGTTCTCCTCTTATGTAGTCATGTCCAGATGCTTTTCCATTTGTTTTTATTTCTTCTTTTATGATTTTCTTTGTTTTCCTATTTATTTCTGTTCTTTCTCTTTGGCGCGTTTTGTTTTCTTCTATTTCGCTTGTGAGTTGATTGTCTTAGTTCCCCCACGTCATTATTTAATATCTGTCCTTATTTACTTTTCAATTGATTCAACATCATTTGTTCTCCTTTTTTGTCTACTTCTGTTACTCTGTGAAATAATTTCTAGTTTTCTTTGAAGTTTGTCTCTAGCTTTTCCCCGAATTCTTCCCATGCTTCTGTTTTTGATTTTTCGATTATTTCTTTGACTTTTTTTCTCTGTCTTTTGTAATCTTCATGGTCTTCTCTCTGTGTTCTTTCATAATTTCCTTTTTTAGTTTCAGTCATTTCTCTTGATTTCTTCTGTGATATTATCGTTGTTATGTTTTTATTGGGATTCAATTTCTGTGTTTGGCAATTCTACTTGATCCTTTCTTTCGGCGTTTGGTATTTGTATCATGTCCATTTCCTCATCATTTTCTTCGTTTATCTGTTGATACTTTTGAATTGTTTCACTTAATTGCTACTTTGAATGCCAATTTGTATTTTTATCGTTGTTATGTTTTTATTAAGGTTTTATTTATGTGTTGGGTAATTCCACCTGATTCTATTTGTCCGCGTTCTGTATTCGTATTATATTCATTTCCTCATCATTTTTTTATCTGTTGATTTCTGTAACTTGTTTCACATCATTGCTACTTTGAGTTCTTATTGTCTTCACTTTCTGTGTTCTTTCATAGTTTCCACAATGTCTGGTATTGAGGTATTCTTCAGGTTTTGAGTGATTTTTTTTTTATTTCTTCTCTGGTAGTATCGTTGTTATGTTTTTATCTAAGTTCTAATTTTGTGTTTGGCAATTCCACCTTTCAATCTTTTTTTGCATTCAGTTTTTGAATTATGTCTATTCCCTCATCATTTCCTTTGTTTATATGTTGATCCTTGTGACCGATTTTATTTCATTGCTACCTTGAGTGCTCATTTTCTTCCCTTTTCTGTGTTTCTGCATAATTATCTCAATGTTTGGTATTGGGGCATTCTTCAAGCTTTGATAATTTTTTTTATTTTTTCCCTGGTATTTTCGTTGTTATGTTTTTATTAGGGTTTTATTCATGTGTTTGGCAATTCCACATGATTCTCTTAACCTGCGTTTAGTATTTGTATTGTATCCATCTCTTCTTCAGTTTTTCATTTATTTGTTGATAATTATGTGTGTTCTCGATGTCTGGTTTTGAAAAGCACTGTAAGTTTTGATCATTTTTCTTGATTTTTCTTTTGGTCGCATTGTTGTATTGTTTTGATAAGGCTTTCATTTATGTGTTTGGTAATTTTACCAATCCTATTTTTCTGTGTTCAGTGTTTGTATCGTGTCAATTTCCTTATCAGTTTCTTTTTTATTTGTTGATATTTGTGACTTATTTTACTTCATCGCTACTTTGAGTGTCCATTTTTTTCACTTTTTGCGTTCTTTAATGATTTTCTTAATGTCTGGAATTGAGGTATTCTCCAAGTTTTGGTTATTTTCCTTGATTTTCCCTCTGGAATTATCGTTTTGATGTTTTTATTGATATTTTATTTTTGTGTTTGGCAATTCCACTTGTATCATGTCTATTTCCTTATAAATCCCTTTTTTATATGTTGATCCTTGTGATTTGTTCTACTTAGTGCTACTTTAAATGCCAATATTATTTACCTCCTGTGTTTTATCATAATTAATGTCTGGTATTGAGGTATTCTTCAAGTTTTCGGTAATTTTTCTTGACTTCTTCTGTGGTTCATTCGTTGATATGTTTTTATAAGGATTCCATTTCTGTGTTTGGCAATTTGACATGATCTTTTTTTTTCTACATTTAGTATTTATATCATGTCTATTTCTTTATCATTTCCTTCGTTTATCTGTTGATACTTTTGAATTGTTTTACTCAATTGCTACTTTCCGGTATTGAAGAGTTCTCAAAGTTTTGGTCATTTCTCGTAATTTCTCCTCTGGTATTATCGTTGTGATGTGTTTATCAGGATTCCATTCACTGTTTGGCAATTTTACCTGATTCCCTTTTTCTGCGTCCAGTGTTTGTATTATTTTCATTCCCGCATAATTTTTTTTCATCTGTTGATTTCTGTGATTTGTCTCACTTCATTTCCACTTTGAATGCCAATTTTCTTCACCTTCTGTGTTCCTTCATAATTTCATCAATGTCTGGTATTAAGATATTCAAGTTTGCGTCACTTTTCTTGATTTTTTGTCTGGTATTTTCGTTGTGATGTTCTTATTAGGTTTTTATTTCTGTGTTTGGCCAGTCCATTGAAATATTTTTCTCTGTGTTCAGTATTTGTATCTTGTCTATTTCCTCATCATTTCCTTTTAGATCTGTTCGTCCTTGTGATTTGTTTCGCTTCATTACTGCTTTAAATTCCAGTTTTTTTTCCACTTTTTGTGTTCTTTTATGATCTCCTAAATATCTGGTATTGCGGTATTCTTCAAGTTTTGCAATTTTTCTTCATCTCTTTTCTGGTATTATAGTTGTTATATTTCTATTGGGGCTTCATTTACGTGTTTGGCAAGTCCATCTGATTCTCTTTTTGTGCTTTCATCGTTTGTATTGTGCCCATCACCTCATCAGTTTCTTTTTCATCTGTTGATACTTGTGACTTGTTTTACTTCTTGCTACTTTGAATGCCAATTTTCTTCACCTCCTAAGTTCTTTTCTTGATTTCTCCTCTGATGGTATCGTCATGATGTTTTATCCGGGTTTTATTTATATGTTTGGAAATTCCATTCATTTCTCTTTCTCTACTTTCAGTGTTTGTATCATGTTCATTTTCTTTTCATTTACTCTGTTTCTCAGTTAATCCTTTTGTTTTACTTCATTGCTACTCCTAGTGCCCCTTTTCTTGAACTTCTTCTTTATCTGTTGATACTTTTGAATTGTTTCACTTAGTTGTTACTTTGAATACCAATTTTCTCCACTTTTTGTGTTCTTTCATAATATCCTCGATGTCTGGTATTAAATTTTTCTTCAAGTTTTAGTAATTTTTCTTGATTTCTTCACTGGTATTATCTTATTAAGATTCCATTTATGTGTTTGGCAATTTGCATAATTCTCTTTTTCTGCGTTCAGTGTCTGTATTGCTCATTTTTCCTTATCATTTCCTTCGATTGGTTTTACTTTATTGCTTCTTTCGAATTCTCTTCCAGTTTTTCTTATACTGTCCTCAAAGTCTTCTTCAGGGTACTTTTCCTTCCCCTTCTGTATTTTTTCATAATTTTCGTGATTGTTGATATTGAGCGGAAATCTTGCGCTTTTCTTATAAAAAAATTGATAAATGAGTGTTTTCTCCACAGGTGGAACTACAGGCCATGTTATGAAGGTGGTCGTATATTAAAAAAAGTTTAATTTTACAAATACTTGAAGAGTTCAGGGATAAACTTACGGCTGATCATTTTTCAAATTCTCATTGGAAACTAATGAGACGTCACTTAATAGAAAATATATGACTATGTGATCAAAAGTTTAGAAAAGTTCTGCAAGCCGCAGCGAAGTTAATCTTTCGGATGAGGGTTTGTTTGACGGCTTTCAGGTTTTCAGCACGGAATCAGAGCGCGACAGCCTGAAAATATGGAATAACTGAATGTGCTGGAAGAAATATGGCAGAGCAATAAATGGTCATACGGTATGATTGCTTCTATTGATTTTAAGCCGCGCACAGATTTCTCAAGTAGGTCGCGGCATATTCCAATATTTTCTCAACAAAGTGACACAGTTTTTTTCTATTAAATCTTTTTCCTCTTAATCAAAACGTTTTTGAATTTCATGCACACAATTATTTTGATTCCTGAGGCTATGTTGATGAATTAATGGTAATTTTCTAGTAGATAGCATGTTCAGAAGTTATTTGGCGATTGGAGGACTACATCTAAATTTCAAGTTGAAGCTTATTTGTTTGTTTTACCAATTTATAGTACACGACGTGATATGGTGCGTGAGGCAACCCATTAATACACCAAATGTAGTCGTGGACGGTTCGGCGAAGAAATATTTCCAAATGGAACATGAAACGAATTCACATATTAGCCAATAAAGTACCTCCGGGGATATACATTATATAGAATTTATATGTAACTCAATTTGATTCAGTTTTTGATTCATGCAAGTCTCAATAAAAATACTTGTAAAAACAGAATTATTTTATATCAAAGGAAAATTGGAACGTATTTTTCATTTCATGTGGAGTTCGAGCTTAACAGTTTCTTTTTATTTATATTCTTGCAGAATTTGGAAAACAACTCTGAATACATCTCTTCTGAGAAAAAAATTTCCTTAATGCTCTAATATAAAAGTTCTTGAAGCAAACATTCGCTAAATAACAGCAAAGGCGAATGATAAGAAAAAGGAGTATAGACTAGTGAATATTCATAAAGTTTTCTCTGAACAATTATTAAATATGTTGGTGAAAGAAACATATTCATATAAACTTGAAGAAGATATTGATTTCATTTTTGTATCTCAAATTCCTAATTAAATATTACATTACAGCTTTTTGTATAAACATCCCAAAAAACAAATCAGAGTAAAATTCGTTTTATCGTCTCTGCTATTGCAGGGTCCAACATTGGAGGAGTTTTTGTTCAATCAGCCCTTTTGGTCCACGCTGGCTATTAAATTCAGTATCGGCTAAGATTCTTGGGCGGCGAAATCGTGTTGCAACAAAAAACAATAAACGTGTCGACGTTACTTAAAATTACAATCCATGAAATTGAAACGTAGAAACCGTTAATTTCAAACACGCCATTAAACTGAACGGATCACAAAGCATTCATTACAAATGCTCGTCTTTATATATTTTCTATTCCAGGGAATTCTGTTAACACTTTTTTTCGAAGAAATGAATGTTTGAATAATCGGGACGCTCAATAAAAATGCACCGTCACGAAAATGATTCAACACTTCTTGTTATTCAGAATATTGTTTCATACATCAAAAATTACAATCGTCAACAAATACGATGTATGTACATGTTTATCGTGCAGCGTTTGTTTTGCCTGGGACGTCACCAAGCTGATGTTATGAAATAGCGTTGTGTAAAACCATAAATTGGTGCAGCACGAGATTTTTCTGCATGGTTGCACAAGTTCATTGCACTTTTACATATAACAGCTGAAGAAAACAGTCAGAATCTGTGCTGCCATCTATAAACGATGACTGGACTAACAATTCTCAAATATTGAGAGACAATCATTCACGATTCATTCGTGAGAAATGGTGGAGTATTGAATGAGATTCGAGACTAAATTAATGGATTTGGTGAATTCAATTGAAAATATTGCTACAATTCTTGAAGCTTCTATTTTCATGAAACATGAAACAGATAACCTACAAATGTAATAAAACTACATTTTGTAAATGAATTGATAACCGAAAAAAAGATGGAAAAAGTAAACGGTGGAGTGTTGAATTGAATTCGAAACTAAAATGATGGATTTGGTTGAATCAATAGGAAATATTGCCACAATTCTCGGAGCTTCTATTCTCATAGAACCTACAAATGTGATGCAACCAGATTTTGTGAATGAATTGGAGACAGAGGAGAAGATAAAAGAAAGGAAACGGTTGAGCATTGCATAAAATTTGAGAATAAAATAATAGATTTGCTGAGTTCAATTGGAAATATTGCTACATTTCTTGAAGCTTCTTCTCTCATGGAACATGAAACAGATAACCTACAAATGTAATGAAACTAGATTTTGTAAATAAATTGAAGACACAAGAGAAGATTTAAGAAAGGAAACGGTTGAGTGTTGAATGAAATTCAAGACTAAATTAATGGATTTGGCGAATTCAATTGAAAATATTGCTACAATGATCCT
Source organism: Dromius quadrimaculatus (assembly GCA_963989225.1). NCBI lineage: Eukaryota > Metazoa > Arthropoda > Insecta > Coleoptera > Carabidae > Dromius > Dromius quadrimaculatus. Next base: position 68,203,155 of record OZ022324.1, on the reverse strand, counting down.
TGAAGCTTCTTTTCTCATGGAGAATGAAACACATAACCTACAAATGAAATGACACTAAATTTTGTAAATGAATTGAAGACAGAGGAGAAGATTAAACAAGGAAACGGTGGAGTATTGAATGGAATTTGAGGCAAAGATAATGGATTTGGTTGCATCAATTGAAAATATTGCTACAATTCTTGAAGCTTCTATTCTCACGGAACACGAAACAGATAATCTACGAATGTGATGGAACTGAATTTTGTAGTTGAATTGAAGACAGAAGAGAATATTGAAGGAGGAAACGGTGGAGCGTTGAATGAAATTCGAGACTAAAGTAATGGATTTAATGAAATCAATCGAAAATATTGCTACAATTCTTGAAGCTTCTATGCTCATGGAACATGAAACAGATAACCTACAAATGTGATGGAACTGAATCTTGTAAATGAATTTAAGACAGAAGAGAAGATTAAAAGAGGGAACGGTAGAGTGTTGAATGAAATTCGAGACTGAAATAATGGATTTGGTTGAATCAATTGAAAATATTGCTACAATTCTTGAAGCTTCTATTCGCATAGAACATGAAACACATAACCTACAGATGTAATGGAACTAAGTTTTGTGGTTGAACCGAAGACAGAAGAGAAGAATAAAGAAGGAAGCATTTGAGTGTTGAATGGAATTCGAGACTAAAATAATGATTTTGGTTGAATCAATTGAAAATATTGCTACAATTTTTGAAGCTTCTATTCGCATGAAACATAAAACAGATAACCTACAAATGTAATGAGACTAAATTTTGTAGTTGAAATTAAGACAGAAGAGAAGAATAAAGAAGGAAACGGTGGAGTGTAGAATGGAATTCGAGGCTAAAATAATGAATTTGGTTGAATCAATTGAAGATATTGCTACAATTCTTGCAGCTTTTTTCCTCATGGAACATGAAACAAATAATCTCCATATAAAATGGAGCTAGATTCTGTAAATGAGTTGCAAACAGAAGAGAAGACACAAAAAAGGAGACGGTGGAGTTTTGAATGGAATTCGAGACTAAAATCATCAATTTGGTGAATTTAATTGAAAATATTGCTACAATTCTTGAAGCTTCTATTCTCATGGAACATGAAACAAATATCCTACAAACGTAATGAAAATAAATTCTGTAAATGAATTGAAAACAGAAGAGAAGATAGAAAAAAGGAAACGGTGGAGTGTTGAATGAAATTTTGAACTGAAATAATGAATTTGGTTGAATCAATTAAAAATATTGCTACAATTTTCGAAGTTTCTCTACTCATGGAACATAAAACAAATAACCTACAAAGGTCATGAAACCTAATTTTGTAAATGAAACGGTGGAATGTTGAATGAAATTTGAGATTAGAATATGGATTTGGTTTAATCAATTGAAAATATTGCTACACTTCTAGCAGCTTCTTTCCTCATGGAACATAAAACAAATGATCTAAATATATAATGAAACTAAATAAGTTGCGAACAGAAGAGAAGATACAAAAGAGGAAACGGTGGAGTGTTGAACGGAATTCGAGACTAAAATAATAGATTTGGTAAATTAAATTGAAAATATTGCTACAATTTTTGAAGCTTCTATTCTCATGCGACATAAAACAAATAAACTAAAAATGTAATGAAACTGAATTTTGTAGGTGAATTGAAGACAGAAGAGAAGATTAAAAAGGGAAACGGTAGAGTGTTGAATGGAATTCGAGATTAAAATAATGGATTTGGTTGAATCAATTGAAAATATTGTTACAATTCTTAAAGTTTCTATTTTTGTGAAACATAAAACAGATAATCAATAAATATAATAAGAATAAATTTTGTAAGTGAATTAAAAACAGAAGGAAAGATAAAAGAAAGGCTGATGAAAGAAAGTAGAACGGTAGTGTTATACAGTAGTGGAACATGGACCTTAACTAATCTAGATAAGCAAACAAAGGAATAGAAGAAATGTACAAGGAGCCAAATTCAACAAAAAGAATTAGAATGAGAAGAATGGAATGTTTGGGGCATGTGGAAGAAATTTACAAAGGAAGAAACCCAAAATAGATCATAAGAAGAAGGCAAGACAGAGAAACAAAAGGCAAACTAGATCATATCGCAATGGGACAAAAGAATTGGAAAAGCAAAGCAAAAAATAATATGAAAAGTTTGGTACATGGGAAAAGATGACAAAAAGTTGCACATGTTCAGATGTAAAGAATATTCCTAGCTTGACGTGCACATCGTAAACGTCTGTAAACTCCTCATACATTTTTCATGAATCAAACAAGTCATCTGTTTTGTTTGCAGACGGTAAGTAAAAATTTTTTTTAGCCAATTTTGTGGCTAAATTTTATTTGCAGATTATGAACGATCAGTTATGACTCCATGTAATCATCTACCAGTCTAATTGAATTAAAAATGAATGTGAAACGAGGATAATAGATTGTGGAAATAGTTATCAATCACTTCAACTAAAAGTTATTCGAAACATGGTAAAACCATGCTCATAACGGTCGATCTCCGGTTATCGATTGGAGTTACCGGCTACCTAAATAATGTACATGTGTATTTGACATGCAAAACAAATGCGATTAGAAATCTGCATAATCGACCAGATACAAAAACTCTTCATCAGCGTGTACAACTTCATCGTTTTTTGTGGATTAATTCGAACAGCTAAAATGGAAATGGTGTTTGGAGAATTGAAGTTTTTCATCAAGTTTGTTTATAGAATTAAATCACATACGTTAAAACAAATAAATTCCATTCGGAAAACTGTTGAAAGCGCTGGTTGTTCAAAGTGAATTGATTAACAAATTGAATACAAATACAAAAAAATAAAAAACACATATTATCAAGAAATATATTACTCATATTTCGTATGCTCTTTTTGAGTTTGGATTCACTTTAAAACACCCTAATCCTATAATGATTTATTCCCTCAGAATGGTAGCTAGCTGAAATACCAGCCGGTGCACCGTTCATCTCTAGGACACGAATAAATGTATGGAAATGGGTATGGAAATCTTGAAATATCTTTTACTTTTTCACCGAGTGAAATATGTTCACGTACGGTCAGTTCTAGCGTTCTATATTTCTCTTTACATATATTTTTTATGTGGTTTATAAATAGTGTGAAACATGGCAGGCTTTAGGATCGATTCTCACATTCCTGTTCGGAATAAACGACGCATTGCTTCTGATTTCATTCTTATCCTGATAACTTAACGTATTGATTTATTGTTTTTGTCCTTAATGTTTATCAATAAGTTTAACCGTTTATTGTACCTGAAATAATTCAAATTTCGAGAAGAGGAACTACCCACCTTGAATTAGCTTCGCACGCACCTTTTTCTATTTTCTCTATTTTGTAGGGTAGCGTAAATTTATTTGGCTATCCAGAGATTGATTGTTGTATTGTTTTTTTGGGCTTATTTGTCTCTTCAGCTGCGTTAAATTCCTTTCACCTTTAGTTTTTTTTTGGTATTATTCATTTGTATTTCTTAATCCAACTTAATTGTTATTGTTTATTTTATTTGGCTGCGTTGAAGTTCTTCCTATCTTTATTTATTTTCTTTGTTATTATAACTTCATATTTCTTTTAATTTCTGGGCAATGCCGCTATTTTGATTTGAGCAAATAATTATTTGAGTTTTTTTTGGGCTTATTTGACTTTGTAGCTGCGTTGGAACTCTTTGATCTCTACTTTTTTCTTTTATATTTCTTTTAATTTCTGGGCTGTGCTGACATTCTAATTTAAGTGAATTGTTATTGGTTTTTTTGGTCTCACTTGATTTTTTAGCTGCGTTGAAATTCTTTCCATCTAATTTTTTTTTTTGGAACTATACATTCATATTTCTTTTCATTCGTAGGTTGTGCTGTTTTTTTGATTTGCGTGGACTGTTATTGATTTTTTTGGGCTCATTTGTCTCTACAGCTGCGTTAAGATTCCTTTCATCTTCGTTTTTTCCCTTTTTTGAATCTTTAAGTGCGTTAAAATTCCTTTTATCTTAATTTTTTTGGGTATTATACATTTATATTTTTTATGATTTCTAGGCTGTGCTCCTATTTTGAATTTTAGTGGATCGTTTTGTTTTCTTCTGGCCTACTTGACTCTGTATCTGCGTTGAAATCTCTTTCATCTTCTGTTTTTCTGGTTATTTCTTTCAATTTCTGTGCTGTGTTGCTTTTTCAATTTGAGTGAGTTGTTATTGTTTGTTTGGGCTTTCTTGACATTGCAGCTGAGTCAAAATTCTTTTCATCTGTATTTTTGTATGTTTTTGGGTATATTTCTCCTAGTTTCTGAGCTGTGCTGCTATTTTTTTATTGAGTGAATTGTTATTGGTTCTTCTGCTGCGTTAAAGTTCTCCTCATCCTCATTTCACATTAATACTTCTTTCTATTCCTAGGCTGTGCTGCTTATTTGATTATAGTTAGATGTTATTGCTTTTTTTTGGGCTTACTTGTCTCTTCAACTGCATTAAAATTCCATTCATCCTAATTGTTTTTTTATTATTATACATTTATATTTCTCCTGACCTCTGGGCTGTGCTGCTTCTCTAATTTAACTGAATTGTTATTGTTTTTTATTGGACTGCGTTAAAATTTCTTCTATTTCTATTTTTTTTTGGGTATTTTGCCTTCATATTCCTTTTGATTTTTGAGCTGTGCTGCTATTTAGATTCGAGTGAATACATATTAGTTTTGTTGGTCTTACTTGACTTGACTCTGCGTTGAAGTTCCTTTTATCTTTTTATCAATTTTTTTGGTATATTTCTTCAAGTTTCTGGGTTGTTTTGCCATTTCAATTACTGGTCTTTCGGGCTGCGTTGCAGATCTTTCTATCTTAACTTTTATTGGGCATTATTCATTCATTCTTCTTTTGGTTCCTGGGCTGTGCCGCTTTTTCAATTTGAGTGAGTTGTTATTTTTTTTTTGAGCTTGCTTGTCTTCTCAGCTGCCTTGGAACCCTTCTTATCTTAGTTTTTTTCAGGTATTATACATTCATATTTCTTTCGATTACCAGGTTGTGCTACTTTTTTAGTTCTGTTGAATTGTTATTGTTTCTTTTTTGGGCTTACTTTACTCTTCGCCTGCGTTAAAATTCCTTTTATCTCCACTTTTCCTGGGTATTATAAATTCATATTCCTTTTAATTTCTAGATTTTTCTGCTTTCTTGATTCGTGTGAGTGGTTTTGGGTTTTTTGGGTTCACTTGACTCTTCAGTCAATTTTTTTCTGGATGTCATACATTTATATTCATTCTGATCTTAGGGCTGTGCTGTCATTTTGATTTAAGTGAGTTGTATTGATTTTTTAGGCTTACTTCCATCTCAATTTTCTTTAGGAATAACACATTTATATTTCTTTCGACTTCTGGGCTGTGCTGCTTTTCTTATTCAACTGAATTGTTATATATATTTTTTTCATTAAGCTCATTTGCCTCTTCGGCTGCGTTAAAACTCCTTATATCTTTATTTTATTGGGTTTTATTCATTCACATTCCTTTTGATTCTTGGATTCAGCTGCTATTTTAATTTGAGTGGGTTTTAATTGTTCTTTCTTGGATACTTCATTCTTCGGCAGCGTTGAAATTCTTTTCATCTTTATGTTTTACAAGTAATACACATTGATTACTTTTTTGTTTGAGCTTCGTTGCTACTTTGATCTGAGTAGGTTTTTGGTTTTTCTGGGCTTATTTGACTTTTCAGCTGTCTTAAAATTCCTTCAATTTCATTCTTTTTTTAGAATTATACATTTTTATGCCTCTTTACTCCAAGGCTGTGCTGCCATTTTGATTTGAGGGAGTTGTTATTGGATTTTTTTTGGCTCATTTGACTCTTCGACCAAGTAAAAATTTCTTTTATCTCTATTTTGCCTGGGTATTTTACATTTATATTCTTTTTAGTTCCTTGGTTTTTCTGCTTTTTTAATTTTGGTGAGCTGTTTCTTGGACCTACTTGACTTTCCAGTTGCTTTACGATTCTTCTCATCTCAAGTTTTTTTTTTATATTATACATAACATTTATATTTCTCTTGACTTCCGGGCTGTGCTGCTCTTGTAATTTAACTAAATTGTTTCTTTTCTCTTTATTGAGCTCATTTGACTCTTCGGCTGCGTTATAATTCCTTCTGTCTTCATTTTTGTTGAGCAGTAAGCCTTAATATCCATTTTAATTTCTGGGCTGTGCTGCTATTCCAATTTCAGTGAGTTGTTATTGTTTTTTTTTGGGTCTATTTGACTCTTCGACTGCATTGAAATTTCACTCATCCTAATATTTCCTTCGATATTGTACATTATTATTTCTTTTGATCTCAGAGCTGCGCTCCTATTTTGATCTAAGTGAGTTGTTGTGGGATCTTTTGGGCTCACTTGATTCTTCATCTGCGTCAAAATTCCTTCTATCTCAATTTTTTTTTGGAATTACACTTTTACATTTTTTTTTTATTTCTGGGCTGTGCTGCTATTTTTTAATGGTTTTTTGGGCTTACTTGACTCTCCAGCTGCGTTAAAATTTCTTTTATTCTCAATTTGTTTTGGATATTGATATATATATTTTTTTTAATTTGTGGAAATTATTATTAGTTCAGGTTTTCTGTGAGTTTATGTTATTATTGTTGACTTTATTCATGTCTAGGGGTTGATCTGAAACTGGAACTATTTGCTCCTAATTCGAATCAATAATTGTGTTACCATTAAATTTGATACTTTTGGTTCGTCATCGTTAAAAGGTAATTGAAGTTAGAACAAGAAACATTTAATAGAAATGCCTAAAAGAAGACTTTAGGGACAGTATAGAAAAGAAACTAGAAAAGAATTTCGAAAAAAAAAAGCAGAAACTGTCTTGGATGGAACATTCAAAGATGAAATAGAACAAAACAAGTCACAAAAAGACAATTAATGGATGAAAAAGAAAATGATGATAAGATGGAGAGAACTTGATATCATCTAGAGATTTGTTGTTTTCGATGATATAACTTTGTATTGCTTTTTTTGGGCTCACTCAACTCTTAAGCTGCGTTTAAATTCCTTTCATCTCAATTATTTTGGGGTATCTAACATTGATATTTCTTTTGATTCATGGGCTGTGCTGCTATTCTGATTTGAGTGAGTTGTTATTGGTGTTTTTGGGCTTACTTGACTCTTCAACTGCGCTAAAATTCTTCTCATTTTTTTTTCTTGAGTATTGTATATTTATATTTCTTTTGTTTCCTGTTCTGTGCTGCAATTTTGATTTGAGTTTATTGTCATTGGTATTTCTTTGGACTAACTTGGCTCTTCAGCTTCATTACAATACCTCTTACTGTTTTTTTTGGGTTTTTTCAATTTCATACTTCTTCTGATTGCCAGGTTATGCTGCTATTTTGATTTAAGTGAGTTGTTATCAATGTTTTTGAGCTTATTTGACTTTTCAACTGCGTTAAAATCATTTTCATTTTTTTTTTAGGTATTATACATTTATATATCTATTGTTTACTAGGCTGTGCTGCAATTTTGATTTAAGTTGAATTGTCTTTGGTATTTTTTGGTACAACTTGACTCCTCAGCTTTATTAGAATACCTCGCACTTTTTTTGGGCTTTTTCACTTATATATTTCTTCTTATTTTAGAGCTGTGCTGCTATTTTGATTTGGGTGAATTGTTATTGGTTTTTTTGGGTTTACTTAAGTCTTCAGCTGCGTTAAAATTCCTTGTTTCCCAATTTTTTTTTTCATTTCTGAGCTGCGCTGATATTTGAATTTGTGTGAATTGCTACTGGCCTACGTTTTTTGCGAGCTTATTTTATTATTCTGAACGTTATCCATGGCTAGGGATATGGGCTAAACTAAGTTTGGAACTGTCTGCTCCAAATTTGAGTCAACAATTCTATTTTTGTTATATAATCTAGTATCTTTGGTTTATTGTTAGAAGATAGATGAAATTGGTGAGAAACAAAATTGAAATACCCAAAAGAAGACTTTGGAGATAGTACAGATGAAAAATTAGAACAGAATCTTGAAGGGACACAGAAACTGTCTTACGAAACATTCAAATATGAAATAAAAGAAATCAAGTCACAAGAAAACAATTCAAACACAACAACGATAATACCAGAAAAATATCTTAATACGAAAGAATAAGGAGACTATGGAAGAATACCGAAGGTGAATGAAAAATAGTAATACCCAAAAAACACCTTTCGGACAGTATAAAAAAAAAGTTGGATGGGAATTCTGGAGAGAAACAGAAACTGTTTTGCGAAGCACCCAAAGGAACATTGAAGGAAAACAAGTTAAGAGGAAAACAAGCGGATAGATAAAATAGGAAATGATAAAGAGATGAGGACAGAACATGAAGAATTGTTAGAAAAATACACTGGAAGTAGTCAATACAAACCGACTAACTTGCCAAACGCAGTAATCAAAGAAGAAATAAATAAAAATATCTAAAACATAATAAATACGTCAATACCAAAAATAACGAGATCATGAAAGAACTAATGAAAAAAATGAAATGATGAGAAGACGGAGGAAGACTTGAGATTGGAAAAAATACAAAAGGTGAAGGAAGTAAATACAAAAAAGGTAGAAATACCCGAAAGAAGAATATAGAAAAAAACATTTTTAGATTGTGACATTAAAATGACCATCTTTTAATTTTGTTTCGATATCAAGCAAATCAAAGACATCCATGAGGAAGGCAACTACTTGAAATAGGAATTGGCTTTTCTACTTGAAGTAACAATATAATACCCAAAGTGCAAACGTAAACGGTATCAACGTCAACAAGAATTTGTTTGCAAAATATAATGGTCTGGAAAATCTTATGAATATTAATAGCCTTTGGTTGAACTAAGAACAGAAGGCAAATTCCAGATGAATAAAACATTGCACGTATTTAACGTCTAGTTATTATTGATATTTGTACAAACACGGCAACAGCAAACCGTGTGCATTGCGTTGGACGGTAACTGGAATATTCAGTATTGTCTTTTGATTGCTCTCGCATGCTGATTTGCGAATACCCACGTAGCAGCTGGATAATAAAGGGAAAGGAAATATGCAAAACGAATTATCGATAATCAAATAAAAAAAATAATAATAAAAGAACAAGAAGATGGACAAAATACGATTGGTTCTGGATCAAATGTAACATTGGTGACTTTCAACTTTCAAATCCTTTATTACGCCTTTTATTGTACGAACGGTACGAGCAAATATTGAATTTTAGAATTCATAAAAATGTTATATATGTACATACAATATGAACTCCGGATTCTATTTGCTTTATTACTTATTTAATGTATTTGCTTTTCTATTACTCTTTGTGTTGAATTTACGAGATGAGTTTTCCAGTCTGATATGAACGACTCGTTTCAAATCATGTATAATCCATATCGGATATAATATTCATTAATGATTGAGTTTGAAATGAAGGAGGCTTGATTTGTAACATCTGGTATATTTATGCTGTCTATATTTTTTACAAAGTGTGAACTGGTTGCAGTTATACGAAGCTAAATTCACAAAGACATATCATTTATTCTATTTTTCGAAGTTGTTACGAATTGTGTGTGAGCCATCAAAGTCTGTGTCACGAAACACAGAAGCGCAAATGTAAATTGCGACAAAACATCAAAAAGAGTTCGTATTTCAGTTCTCGTATTCGTCCCGCAGAGATAATGTAAATGGAAAATGGCCATTTCACTCAGCGACTGTGCTACTGGCTCTTTAATGCTTAGCAACTTTACGCGCCCTGAAATATGAATGAGCGCGAAAGAACAACCAATTTCACTTAAATTACTGTACGAAAATAATGAGCGCCGAAACGCTGCTCGCAGTAGGATCAAATGAGAGGAAAACATGTCGTTGACTACAAGAAAATTTCACTCTATTCGAATCTCACGTTTTACATGTGATATCAAAATCCGTTACTCATAATAAAAAAAACCGAAGCAAGTAACAATAAATGAACAAACAAATTGAGAATAAATTAACCAAGAACTGAAGTAAAATCCAAAGAAAAATAGGAAGTCCAGGAAAATATGATGAGTAGAAAAATTCGACAAAACAAGACTAGGAATACAAGCTATTACTAAAGCAAAAAAATCCAAACAATAAACACATATTAGTACACAATGGAGAAAATGACAATGGAAGGACAAGAGCAGAAGGGGGATGTATAATAAATAAAGAAAAGAGCAATTAGTGACCGAAAGAATGAATGAATGATCTATCAATCAAAAAACTAAATATAGAAACCCAAACAGCAGAAATAATGACAATATAAATAGTAGACGAAGATTAAAGCGACGCAATCAAAATCAATTTTGGGATCACATACAAGTAAAGTATGCTATAGTCAAAAAAATAAGACAAATGTTAGAAAAAATAATCGGAGTCTATAAAAAACCTCAAGGGAATAATAAAAGTAATACAAATAAGAAGATATAAACTTTTCAATGGAATGATAACATCAGAGGGCTAGTTGAGAGAAATTATAGAATATGAAAATATACTTCAATACCAAAAATTGAAGGAATTAGTGGAAAACTGTCCTACAATACACTTGAAAAAGCAATAAAAGAAAACGAATCACAAGAAAAAACAAACGGATAAATGAAAAAGGAACTAATGAGAAGTTGGAGAGAGTATTCGAGTAATTGCTAGAAGGAATCTATACAAACACTAGAAGGAGAAAAAAAGCCTCTCCAAACACAGAAATGGAGCCTCAACCAAAATCTGAAGAATACGCCAATATCGAAAATTTAGGAGATTATGCAAGAATACAGGAGAAGAAATAGAAATACGCAAAAAAAGAATTTGACAACATTATAGAGTAAGATCTAGAAAAGAATTTTGACAAAAAACATTAAACTTTCTTGGGAACACTCAAAGGAGCAATAAAGAAAAACAAGTCCCAAGGAAACAATCAATAGATGAAAAGGCAAATGATGAGGAGATGAAGAGAGCTTGAAAAACTACAAGAATAGACATAAAAACACTGAACGCAAAGAAAAGGATCGTGCGGAATCGCCAAACGCAGAAATGGAGCCTCAATAAAAACATCACAACTATAATTCTAGGGGAAAAGGCAAGAAAAATTATCTGGACTTGAAGAAAAATATACCCCAATACCAAAAACTTTGAGGACTATAAAGGAATACCAAGAGTAAAGGGAGTTGCCACAAGGAAAAATAGAAATAACCAGAAGAAAACTCTGGGGACATTATAAAAAAAAACTTACAGAGCACCTAAGGAAACAATAAAGAGAAACAAGTCAGAAGGAAATAATGAGATAAAGAGAACTTGAAGAACTACAAGAATAGACATACTATAAACACTGAATGCAGAAAAAAAGATCAAGCGGAGCTGTCAAACATAATACTGGAGAAAAAATCGAGATAAATGACCAGAATTCCATAAATAAATGGATACCAGAAATTAAAGAAACTATGAAAGAATAAAGAAAGTAAATGAAGTTATTACAGAAAAAAAATTAAATACACAAAAGAAGGCTTTGGGGACAATGTAGTGTACAAAAATTTGGAGGAGGAACAAAAACTGTCTCATAAAACACTCAAAGGAACAATGAAGGTGAACAAGTCTTAATAACAATAAATAAAAGAGGAAATAGTGAATGGTTGAAGAGGGTAATTGAAGAATTGTCTCAATCAAGAGGATGGATGATATCAAAACTGACAAAAAAAATAGTTGTACACCAAAGAAGAGGTTAGGGACAATATAGAAAAAAAGAGAAGAAAACTTTAGGGACATTATAGAAAATACTAGAAGCGAGTTTTTAAGAGAAACAAAAACTGCCTAACAGAGTACTCAAAGAAACAATGAAGAAAAACAAGTCAAAAAAATTATTGATTGGTAAAAAAGGAAAATGAGACGAAGGGAGCTTGAAGAACCTTGAGAATAGACATAATATAAACATTGAACGCAGAAAAAAGGATCGGGTGGAGCCGCCAAATATAATAATGGAACCTCAACGACAATATAAGAGAAAAAATCAAGAATAATGACTGGAATTCAACAAATACTTTAAAACCAAAGACTGAACAGAATATGAAAGAATACAGAAGGTAAATGAAGTTGACACAAAAAACAAAAATTGTAATACCCAGAAGAAGGCTTCAAGAACAATATAGAAGAGAAACTAGAAGAGAATTTGAAGGAAAGACAAAAACTGTCCCACAAAACACTCAAATGAAAAAGGAAATAGTAAATACATGGAGAAGATAATTGAAGAACTATCTCAATTAAAGAGATAAATGAAAACAGAATATACAGTAAGCTGACATAAGAAAAAATAGTAGTACTCCAAAGAAAAATTTAGGGACAGTATAAAAACAAAGAGGAGGAAAATTTAAGGACATTATAGAAAATATTAGAAGCGAGTTTTCAAGAGAAACAAAAACTGACTTACAGAGTACTCAAAGGAACAATAAAGAAGAACAAGTCGAAAAAAGAAATGAAAGATAAAGGAAGCTTGAAGAACTTCAAGAATAGACATAATATAAACATTGAACACAGAAAAAGGGATCGTGCAGGACTGCCAAATATAGTAATGGAACCTCAAGGAAAGACTTTAACGACAATATTAGAGAAAAAATGAAGAAAAATGACCGGAAATCAAAAAATACTTTAAAAACATTGAAGAGAATATGAAAGAATACAGAAGTTAAATGAAGTTGACACAAAAAAAAAATTGGAATACCCAGAAGGAGGCTTTGGGGACAGTGTAGAAAACAAAAATGAAAGATAATTTGAAGGAGAGACAGAAACTGTCTCACAAAACACTCAGAGGAACAACGAAAAGGAACAAGTCTCAATAACACAGCCGATAAATAAAAAAGGAAATAGTAAATGAATGGAGAGGGTTATTGAAGAATTGTCCCAATCAAGGAGATAGCAAAATACAGAATGTGCAGAAAGTTGACACAAGAAAAAATAGTAAAACCCTAAAGAAGGTTTCAGGGACGATATATAGAAAAAAACTACAAGAGAATTTCAAAGACAACCAGAAGCTGTTCTGTCAAACACATTTAAAAGCAGAAATAGAGGAAAACAAGTCACAAGGAAACAAGTGATTGATAAAAAAATGATGTAGAGATGGAGAAAGTATTTGAATAATTGCTGGACGAAACAGCAAATATAGAAATGGAACCTTTAGGAAATTCACGACGACAACATTAGAGGAGGAATCCAGTAGAGTCACCAAAATTAAAATAATATCTCAATACCAAAAATGTAGGAGAATATGGAAGAGCAGAGAAGATAAAGAAAATTGGCACAAGGCAGAACAGAAAGACACAAAAAAGACTTCAGGACAGTATAGACCGAAAAAACTAAAAGAAAGTTTTGAAAAGAACCAGAAATTATCTTATAGAACACTTGAAGAGACAATAAAAGAGAGCAAGTCAAAAGGAATCAAATAATGATTAGGAAATGGAGAGGATTTCTGAAGAAAGCAACAGATAGAACGTTGCAAAATTGCCAAACATAGGAAGAATTTGGAGGAGAAACAAAAACTGTTTCACAAAACACTTGAAAGAGTAATGAAGGAAACAAGTCTCAATAAGACTTTAAAAATAATAAGAATTGAAGAATTATTTTAATCAAGAGGATAAAAGAATACAGAGTATGAAGGAAGCTTATAAAATAAAACAGTAGTACCGCAAAGAAGAATTCAGGGACAATATAGAAAAAAAAGCTACAAGAAAATTTCAGAGCGAAAAAAACTTGGGGAACATTATAGAAAATACTTGAAGGGAGTTTGGAAAAGGAACATAATATAAACACTGAACGCAGAAAAGAGGATCGAGAGAAGCTGCCAAAGACAGTAATGGAACCCCAACGACAATATAAGAGAAAAAATCAAGAAACATTTCAAAAAAAACTTTAAAACCAGAGATTGAAGAGAATATGAAAGAATACAGAAATTAAATGAAGTTGACACAAAAACCAAAAATTGGAATATCCAGAAGAAGGCTTTGAGGACAGTATAGGAAAGATACTTGAAGATAATTTGAAGGAGAGACGGAAACTGACTCACAAAACAATCAAAGGAACAACGAGAAGAAACAAGTCTCGATAACAAAGCCGATAAATAAAAAAGTAAATAATAAATACATTGAGAATGTGATTGAAAAATTGTCTGAACCAAGAAGATGGAAAAATACAAAATATGAAGGAAGCTGGCACCAGACACAATAGTAGTACCCCAAAGAAGAGTTTGAGGACAGTATAGAAGGAAAGCTACAGGAGAATTTCAAATATATAATATTTGAAAGCAGAAATAGGGAGAAACAAGTCACAAAAAAACAACTGATAGATAAAAAAGAGAATTATGAGGAGATGAAGGGTGTACTTGAAGAATTGCTAGATAAGACATATACTAACACTGAAAGCAACAAAAATAATCCTGCGGGACTACCAAACACAGAAATGGAACTTGAAGGATCAAAAAACTGAAGAGATTCAAGAATACCACAAATAAAGTTCATGATAAAATGCAGAAGGCATAGAAAGTAGGCAGCTCCCTTCATCTTTTGTATTCTTTTATGATCTTCTTAATTTCTGATATTGGGGTTTTCCTGGATTTCTGCTTTGGTATTATTGTTGTGATGAATTATTGAAATTCCTCTTCCGTATTTGACAATTCCGTTCTTCAATTGCTTTTTTATCTAATATTTGTTTCTTTGTGATTTGTCTTCCCTTAGTGCTCCTTTGAGTGTTCTGTAAGACAGTTTTTGGTTCTCTTCAAATTCTTTTTTACTTTTTCTGAATCCTGTCGCTGAAATCATTTTGTGCGTGGTTCTATTTAGTCTTGCCTATTTTCCCTGCCTCCTCATTTATGGTATTTCGGTGTTTCTTGAGCTCTGTCAATTTTTCTTGATTTCTTTTCTGATATTATCGTTATGATTCCTTCTTGAAGCTCCATTTCTGTGTTTGGTAATCCCGCAGGATTGTCTTTATTGCTTTTAGTGTTTGTATATGTCTTGTCCAACAATTCTTTGATTACTCTCTTCATCTTCTCATAATTTTTTTCTTGCTGCTTTCAAATGCTCGGCAAAACAATTAGTACAGCAAACTTTTTCATATTCTCGCATGTCACTGAGCCGTAATCAAACATTAATGGTGTGAATTAATCCACATGTCCCTTATTGCTCCATTCGACAATGTCTTTGTGATGATAAACATATTGCACGAGAACTATTGATATATTAGATGTAGACACATACCGATATCAGTTGATAATGGGTATGGTCCAGGTACGGCGTGCAACATTATATTGACTGCACATTCGATACAAGATCTGGCATACTCACTTAGGGTGCACTCCAGTGTTCAGATCTAATTGAACCTCTGGGAATACTTGCACGATAAATCACTGAATGAAACATTCATGATGATTTATTAACGGGTCATTATTTGCTAATATGTTAAAATAGAATAATATAGTCAAAAATTCACTTCTACCTATTCTAAAATTCAAATGAACTTGGAAGTTTCAAGGTTTAACGTACCACACAGCTGATAATAATGTCTCTTAAAAGCAAATAAATAACTTCCATCTCCCTACGTCATGGTCTCCGTCTCACTGTCTGCTTTCTTCAAGGGTGGTATGATGAAAGTGCCATCTTAGAGATAGCAGGGAATTAGCATTTGTTACGCCCTGGGGTCCTGAGTTTTGTCTGGAGCAGGAGTTATCACTTCGTATTAAACTTAAAAAGTTGCAAGCTGCTAATCTAAATGAAATTATGAGATAAGATTCATTGATCCAAATTGAGATCAAAAAGCAGAAATTTTCACACCGCCTCTTATGATTTTTGCAGACAACAAACGGTAAAATTATGTCGAATTACCGTCCATATCACAAATAGACATTAATCAAAATTGTCGTTTAAATGGTAATCCTTCCACGTGCATGCGACCACTGTCAGAATTAATATTTGATAATCACTTCACTTTGAATCCACTAGCTTTAAAAAAAATTTCGATGATTCAGGAATTGGATTGACGTATATTCAGTTTGATGGTATGACAGCTACATGGCTCATATTACATATCATATAAAGCTTATAATAATCCTTTGTACATACTAGTTTTTATGTCTTATTTTATCAAAGGTTGTATTTTAATATTGATTATTGTGTTAATTAACACAACAAAATTAATTGCATATCCTTTGACATTCCAGTTCACGACAGTTCTAATTTTTAATAATCTGCTAAATGAAAATAAGATGGAGTCCTATCATTAATCAAATTAAAGTCTCATTCCATTTAAATTATCTTTAATAACAATTCAGCTTCAGCATTCCTAGAATTGTCTTATTAAGTCATGTTCATCCATTTTCCAATAATTCATCTTATTTCGTCCTTTATTTTTCCCGTGAAAACTAAATCTATTTCCAATAATATTTGTATGTATTTCAGTTATCTTTTCATCATTTCCTTTTCTGTCCACTGGTTGTTTCTTTGTGATTTGTTTCCTTTCATTGCCTTTTAAGTGTTCCGTGAGACAGTTCATGTTCTTTTTCAAAATTCTCATTTAGTTTTTTTCTTATACTGTCCTTGAAGTGTTCCGAAAACAAGTCTCAATAATACAATAATAAGAAGACTTTAGGGGCGATACAGGAAAATAAGCTACAAAAGAATTTCAAAGAGAACCAGAAGCTGTCTTTTCGAACAATTGAAAGCTGAAATGGAGAAAAACAAGTTCCAAGAAAACAACTGATAGATTAAAAAAAAAAATGACGAGACGGAGAGTGTACTCAAGGAATTACTGGACAGGACATATACAAACACTGAAAGCAATAGAGATAATTCTGCGGAGTTACCAAACACAGAAATAAGACTTTAAAGAAAAATCGTAACGATGATATCAGAAAAGGAATCAAAAAGAATTGAAGAACTCAAGGAATACAAAAATAACAACAATAAAGTTCATGGTGAAATACAGAAGGAAGAGAAAAGCAACAATACGAAAAGAAAATACGTACAAAAAAATTTGGTGATAGTATACGAAAAAAGTGAGAGAGAATTTTGGAGAGAACCAAAAACTATCTCACAGAACACTCAAAAAAGAAATAAAAGAAAACAAATCACAAAGAAAAAATTAATAGATGAAAAGTAAATGGTGAGGAAATGTTGAGAGCTTGAATAACTATAAAAACAGTCATAATAAAAGCACTGAACGCAGAGAAGATGATCAGACGGAACTGTTGAAAACGGACATGGAATCTCAATAAAACAACACAACGATAATACCAAGGAGAAGTCAAAAAAAAACCCAAATATCAAAAATTTAGAAGATTATAAAGGAATACAAAAGATAGAAGAAGCTATCACAAGGAAAATAAAAATATCCAGGAGAAAACTTTAGGGAAATTATAAAAAACACTAGAAGAGAATTTTGAAGCGGAGTAGAGACTGTCGCACAGAGTACTCAAAGAAACAATAAAGAAAAATAATTGATAGATGAGAAAGAAGATAATGAGATAGAGGGAGCTTGCAGAACTACGAGAATAGATATAATGTAAACACTGAACGCAGAAAAGAGCTACCAAATACAGTAATGGAACTTTGAGGAGAAAGTGCAACGTTAATATTAGAGAAAAAATTAAGAGAAATGACCATAATTCAAAAGATACCTAAATACCAAAAATTGACAGGATTATAAAAGAATATAGAACACAAATGAAGTTGATACAGAAAAAAATTGAAATACCCAAAAGAAGGCTTTGGAGAGAGTGTAGAGAAGAAACTGAAAGAGAATTTGAAAGAGAAACAGAAACTGTCTCACAAAGCACTCAAAAAAGCAATGAAGGAAAACAAATCTCAATAACACAATGGATGAATAAAAAAGAATATGAAAAATAGATGCAGAGGATGATTGAAGAATTGTCTTAATCATGAAGATAGAAAGTACAGAATGTGAAGGAAAATAGAAAGACTCCAAGGACAATATAAAAAAAAACTACAAGAGAATTCCAAAGAGAGTCAGAAGCTGTTTTGCCAAACACTTAAATGGAGAAATGGAGGGAAACAAATCATAAGAAACAAATTATTAATAAAAAAGAAAATGATGATGAATTAAGTACTTGAAGAATTATTGTTGGAACAGACATATGCAAACACAAAGACGAAACCTTCGGAAAAAACACAACGACAATATCAGAGAAATCAAGTAAAATAACCAAAACTATAAGAAATACCTCAATACAAAAAATGTAGGAGATTATGGAAGAGCAGAGAAGGTAAAATAAATTAGTAAACGGCATAATATAACCACACAAAAAAAGACTTTAGAGACAGTGAGGAATGAAAAAACTGAAAAGGAGTCTTGGAAAGAACCACAAATTATATTACAAAACACTCAAAGGAGCAATAAGAGAAAACAAGTCTTATTAACACAGCCGATAAATAAAAAGGAAATAGTAAATAGAAGGGGTGAGGGGGGGGGGGGGGGGTTTGAAGAATTGTCTTGATCAAGAAGATAGAACAATGTACAGTATATAAATGAAGCTGGCACAAAAGGAAACTCTGAGGACAGTATAGAAAAAAAAACTACAAGAGAATTTCAAAGAGAATCAGAAGCTGTTTCGCCAAACACTTAAAAGCAGCATTGAAGAAAAACAAATCACAAGAAACAAATGATCAATAAAAAAGAAAATGATGGAGAATTGTTGAAAGAGTCATATACAAACGATGAAAGCAAATATACAAAAGGAATCTCCAAGAAGCACAATGACAATATCGGAAACGAAATTTAGTAAAATGACCAAAATTTAATGAATACCTCAATACTAAAAATGTATGAGATTATGAAAAAGCAGAGGAAGTGAAGAAAATTGGCACACGACAAAAAAGACAGTATAGAATAGAAAAGCTTGAAGAGAATTGTGAAAAGAACTAGAGACTTTCTCAAACAACACTTGAAGGATCAACAAAGAGAAAAGAAAACGAATGATGATAAAAATGATGAGGAAATGGAGAGAGTATCTGAAGAATTGCTAAAAGAGACATATACAAACTCTGCAAGCAAAAGATAGAACGCGGCCAGATTGCTAAACATAGGAATAGAGCCTTAAGAAAAAAACCCAACGATAATTAACACTAGGTAAAAGATCAAGAAAAATAACAAAAATTGAAAAGAAAAAACTCACAATTGGTAATTTGGGAGAGCTCAGAACAGGAAAACCTAAAAAAAACCTTGAAGACAGTAAAAAAAAAATTAAACGAGAGTTCTAGAGAGAAACATAGATTGTCCTGCAAATCACTTGAATTATATTTCTAATTGAAGAGCTTATGGAAGAATACAAAAAAGCAAATGAAGTTGTTACAGGAAAAAATTAGAATACTAAAAGAATGGCTTTGGAAACACTGTAGAAAAAAAGCTAGAAGAGAATTAGAAGGCGAAACAGAACCTGTCTCACGAAAGACTCCAAGGAATTATGGAGGAAAACAGGTTTCAATAACACAGCCAATGAATAAAAAAGAAAATAGTAACTAGATGGGGAGGGTAATTGAAGAATTGTCTCAATCAAGAAGATGAAAGAGTGCAGACTGTCAAGAAAGCTGATACAAGAAAAAATAGTAGTACCCTGGAGGAGACTTTAGGGACAATATAGAAAAAAAAACTACAAGAGAATTTCGAAGAGAACCAGAAGCTCTTTTGTCGAGCATTCAAGAGCAGAAATGGAGGAAAATAGGTCACAAGAAAACAACAGATAGATACAAAAGCAAACTATAAGGAGATGAAGAGAGTACTTGAAGAATTGCTGAAAGAGACATATACAAACATTGAGATTGGAGGAAAGAATGCCAAACACAGAAATAAGACCTTAAAGAGGAGCACAACGACAATACCCGAGGATTTTTTATGAAAATGACCTAAATAGAATTGTAAAGGGAGCTGACACAAAACAAAATAGAAATACTCAGAAAAATTCTTTGAGGACAATATAGAAGAGAAACTATGAGATCATTTCAAAGAGAATCAGAAGCTTTTCTGCCAAACATTTAAATGAAGAAATGGAGAAAAACAGGTCACAAGAAACAAATGATTATTAAAAAAGAAAATGATGATGGATTGAGTACTCGAAGAATTGTTGAAAGAGACATATACGAACACTGAAAGCAAACATAGAAATATAACCTTCAGAAAAAACAAAACGACAATATCAGCGAAATCAAGTAAAATAATCAAAATTATGAGAAATACCTCAACAACAAAAATGTAGGAGATTATGAAAGAGTGGAGAAGGTAAATTAAATTAGCAAACGTTGGAATGGAAATACACAAAAAAAAAAATGAAGACAGTATAGTATACAAAAACTAAAAAGGAGTCTTGAGAAAAACTATATAACAGAACACTTGAAGAAACAATAAAGGAGAACAAGTCTCAATAACACAGCCGATGAATAAAAAAATAATAGTAAATAGATGAGGAGGGTAATTGAAGAATTGTCTCAATCAAGAAGATAAAACAATGTACAGAATATAAATGAAGCTGGCACAAAAGGAAACTCTGAGGACAGTATAGAAAAAAAAACTACAAGAGAACTTCAAAGAGAATCAGGAGCTGTTCTACCAAATACTTAAAAGTAGCAGTAAAGAAAAACAAATCATATGGAACAAATGATCAATAAAAAAGATGGTGAAGAATTGCTGGTAGAGTCATAATACAAACACTTGAAGCAAACATAGAAAAGGAACCTTTACAAACACAATAACAATATCAGAGGAGAAATTAAGTAAAATTACCAAAATTTAAGAAATATCTCAACACAAAAAATGTATGAGATTATAGAAAAGCGGAGGAAGTAAAGAAAATTGGCACACGACAAAAAAGACAGTATAGAATGGAAAGGCTAAGAGAGAATTTTAAAAAGAACCAGAAACTTTCTTACACAACACTTGAAGGAGTAATAAAGAGAAACAAGTCAAAAGGAAACAAATGATGATAAAAATGAGGACGAAATGGAAAGAGTACCTAAAAAAGTGCTGAAAGAGAGGTGAAGAGGAATAGAGAAAATTGGTACATGGAAAAATGGGAATACCCGAGGAAAAAGACCTTGAAGACAGTATAAAAAAATTAAACGAGAATTTTAGAGAGAAACATAGATTGTCCTGCAAATCACTTGAATTATATTTGCAATTGAAGAGATTATGGTAGAATACAAAAAGGCAAATGAAGTTGTTACAGGAAAAAATTGGAATACTAAAAGAATGGCTTTGGAAACAGTGTAGAAAAGAAGCTAGAAGAGAATTTGAAGGAGAAACAGAAACTGTCTCACGAAAGAGTCAAAGGAATAATGAAGAAAAACAAGTTTCAATTACACAGCCAGTAAATAAAAAAGGAAATAGTAGAAAGATGTGGAGAGAATACAGAATGTGAGAGAAAATAGAAATACTCAGAAAAGACTCTGGGGACAGTACAGAAGGGAAAACTACAAGAGAATTTCAAAGAGAATCAAAAGCTGTTCTGCCAAACATTTAAATGCATCAATGAAAGGAAACAAATCATAAAAAACAAATTATAAATAAAAAAGCAAATGATGAAGACATGGAGAGAGTACTAAAAGAATTGTTGGAAGAAACATAAACAAACACTGGAAGCTAACTTAGAAAAAACACAACGACAATATCCGAAGAGAAATAAAAAAAAAACTCAACACCAAAAATGTATGAGCCTACGGAAGAACAGAAAAGGTGAAGAAATACATGAAAGAAAACTTTGAAGACAGTATAGAATGAGGAAAAGAAACTATCTTACAGAACACTTGAAGGAGCAATAAAGGAAAACAAGTCAAAAAGAAATGAATAGTTATAAAAATAAAGACAGTACCTGAAGAATTGCTGAAAGAGACATAAACAAACACTGAAAGCAACAGATGGAACGCGGCAGAATTGTCAAACAGGAATGGAGCCTTGAGGAAAAACCCAACGACAATATCAGAAGAAAGATCAAGAAAAATGATGGAAATTAAAAAGAAACTTCAATATTCAAAATAAAAGATAATTTTTTGATGGTTCTATCGGGCATTGCAAATTTGCTCATCTTTGATGTTGATCGTCTTCAAGAGATGTACGACGATGACGATGAACCGTCCAAATCAAAAAGTTCCATGAACAATTCCTATAAATTCAATAATTCACATTGTATCTCAAATAAATACAATTATTGAATATCACTCGCTCTCTTGAATGTTTTCATGTTGAGAGATATAATTTCCAGCGTCTAAATGCTAGTTTACTTTTTCTTGATGGTTGGCAACATGAAGTATCAAATATTAAAGCTACCAGATGTATCCAATATCTTTCCAGAAGATATTGCCAATATAAGAGCGAATGAAACTGGAAACATCTATTTGGTTATCACTTCCGCGATATTTTTCGTATTACTGACAGATACATCTCGTTCTTCATTATTTATCTCAAAAATTTATTAGGAATGTAGACAAGAGAAACACGACAGGAATATCCTAGTCGCTGGAGTTTATATCGATGGAAAATTGTATTTTATATTTATAGAATATTAAATTACGAAATATTGCGGATCAAATGTAAGAAAATTGAGTGGAGTGAATTTCCAGAAGATATGTCGAAGACATTCTTAGTATATTTCAATCGCTTTTTTTATTCATTTCATGAGGACTTAACATGAATTATTAAGAACTGATTATGGAAGATTCAATTGGGAAAAAGGAAAGGTGAATGTAACTAATACAGGCTGGAATTCTCCCATGAGACATTATAATAATGATGGAGAAACATGTTCACACGGTGACATTTAAATGTTGTGACATATACAGCACATTGCCTGACAATGGATATGTACATATAATGTATGCACATACATCCATTACACGTTTGACGTAAGATTCACAGTCACTGTTTCTACCTCTAATTTGGGTTTGGGAATTACATTAAAGTTTTCTCTAAGTAAATCATCATCTAATGATAAACAAATCATATCCAAGAATCAGTGTGGTGTTGCCATTTCAATTTTATCTCCAAGCGTATTCAAGCTGCATTCTATATTTGAGTTTTGCAGATAATTAGGATACACGTGTAACCTCTAACCCAATTACTGCAATCCATCCACCGACAGGATTAACGACAGAAAGCACGGGCAATATGGCAATTTTATAACTGTGTTCCGTTGCAGTTACAGCACCGGAAGTAGTAATTTGGAACGATGATGCATGTGTTCATTCGCGTGAGCTCCGGGTAGGATAAACTATTCTCCGTAATCAACTAGGTTCTAGCAAGTTATAACACTTCTGACCTAATATATGTTCATGAATAGGGAATATTAATATCAAATTTGGTTCAAATATTTTTGTTTTGGTAATTAATGTCTTTTCAATTGCTTAAAATTAATGAATAAAAGTGCAAATTTAGCGAGGGAAATTCAAAGTTCTAAAACGCAACACCATTGGTCAAAGCGAAATGTGACGTCAAATACTATGCCAACAAGTGCGCACTGCTTACATTTGTATGGCATTGCAGGTTTTTGATCAGAAAACATAGTAATAACGTGTGTGTTGTGAACTCATTTAATATTTAAGTGTAATTTTAGCATCCTAGTGAGATTATGAATTACATAAGACAGTGGTTTTGTAAAAGCACAATCGGATAATCTGTCAAGAATAGATCCATTCATGATGTCGTCTTATTTTCCTTCAAATCCAAATTTTACGTCCGCTGAAGTAAAAAGAGTGAACACTGCAAAGTAATTATTTAATAATAACACATTATGTACGCTATTTTAATAAATTCAATCCGAAATATGAAGAGCAGTGAGCATAACCTATAATTTTTGTTTATTTTAAAACGAGCAATTGTTAAACGAAGCCGCATACATACACTGAATTTTATTGCTAAAACTAATCACATATAAAGTTACTTATGATCTGTCAAGTTTATTATGACACTTCATCTCTTCTAATAACCTTACATCATTTCTTACGTATTTTAAAACCTGTCTGAATTGGAAAAAAGACTTTATCAGGTGCATTTCTGATAGTATTTTGCATTCAGGCACAATACAATACTTATAAACTGACTTTTGACCATTTTTAATGCTGAAATAAGTTGAAAACGAAAATACCTGTAGTAAACAATGGACTGTAATGTCACTGGACATGTTGGTTGACGTCATCCATAGAGCGCGCGAAAATGGCGGTGTTCAAACAGCTCAAAATTATTCTCAATTTTAAATATTTTTCTAAACTTGATTACGGCACTTTTAAACATAATTTATATTTTTTACTATGTTATAACGATTAGTCCGTAAGACAGGGCATAAATTTTTCGTTGATTACCGCTCACTTGAAACTTCGTGAGTGACTTAATTGTGATGAGTCCGACAACTTTCACATTTGACAAAATTCTTGATTTGGGGGCGTTTTCCAGCGAGAGCTAATTGAACATGTCAATTTCATGAAGTCTTGAAAATGTATCACCGTCATATTACTGTTTACACTAATCGAAAGATTTTTTGATTATAAAATGAAAAATAATATTGTCCGACATGAATTTTGGAGGCCAGCGGTGAGTCCGACAAGCCGCACTTGTCGAAAGTACGTTGGTATGAAAATGGATTACTGCTAGTCTGAGACTTTGAGGACGCGTTAAATCATTTTTTTTCTAAGATTTAGTCATTTTGTTCGACAAATTTTCGGGGGCGTTTTCTCAGTCCGACACTAAAAACATGTGAGAATTATAACAGTTCCTTCATCAATGACCTCTTGTCGGACCAAAACAGTCATAATTTGAAAACATATCTGTCCAAAAAACTCATTGTCCGACAGAAATATTGGTTCTTATCGTCAGTTCGACAAAAAACGCTAGCACATATATAACTCAGTTTTTGACGTATTTGATATCAAGAGATAAGTAATGGACGTTGTTTATAAACTAATGATGAATAATTCATTAACAAAATAATTTAAAAAAAGTAATGTAGAAAATAGAAACAGAAATATATTATTATGTCGTTAAGTTGGAACGTTACTTACATTAATATTCCATCTCCGGGGGTTCCTAGTATAAATAAATTGGTATTCGATGCTCCATTCGAATCTAAAATTAGGATTAGATTTCAAAGTGACTCTCTCCGCCGACTATAGGAAGGGAAGAGATATCTTTGAAATTTTTCTTCAGCCATTCTCCCATTCGCCGCATATTTCTCCAGATATACTTCAAATATGCCGTATCTCACATTCTCCACACAGACTTCAACTAAGCCAAGTTTCACATCACCTCGTGTGCGCGGTACAATGTTTTCTCTTCACGTCGTGAAATCAAAATGGGACACCTGTATGTATATTCAGCTTACTGCACTCGATTATATAAACTTCAAGTATGCCAAATATCAAATTTTTTCGTGCGTGCAATATGCTTGAGAATGGATACAAAGTTCCCTCTTCACTTATTAATCTATAGATTGAAATATAGCACCTGTATATAATTTTCGCTTTCTGCACATCTTCTCCATATAAATTTTGAGTATGCCAAATCTCACACTCCTCCGTACATGCAATATGCTTAAAAAGAGGTCGAAAGTTTTCTCTTGACGTATTAATATATAGATATCACAGTTGAAGGTAAATTTGAATGATATTTGAGGTGAGTATCACAGTATACTGACTTTGTATCACACATTTGATTCCAAAATAATATTAATATATTGGTGGACAAGCCTTTTTTTATTATTTATAATCAATAATCATACTGACTTGATATGCATTTCATATTTGTATATGCCTATGAACGCAGTCGCATTCATACAACATATTTTTGATTTTCTGAAGTATTGCTCCACTTTAATTGTCGGACATGTATACAGTAATGTTCCAGACACTATTTGAATTAAAAATAAAAAACATAGAGATGAGCGGTCATTGATGAAGGAACTGTTATAATCCTGACATGTTTTCAGTGTCTGACTGAGAAAACGTCCCCGAAAATTTGTCGGACAAAATGACCAAATCTTAGAAAAAAAATATTTGGACACGTCCTCAAAGTCTCAGACTAGCGGTAATCCGTTTTCATACCAACGTACTTTTGACAAGTGTGGCTTGTCGGACTCACCACTGGCCCCCAATATTCATGTCGGACAATATTATTTTTCATTTCATAATCAAAAAATCTTTCGATCAGTGTAAACATCAATATGACGGTAATACATTTTCAAGACTTCATGAAATTGACATGTTCAATTAGCTCTCGCTGAAAAACGCCACCAAATCAAGAATTTCGTTAAATGTGAAAGCTGTTGGACTCATCACAATGAAATCACTCACGAAATTAAAAATATAAAATAAATTCATGAATATACCCAAAATAATGGCGACTAACCGCTAAATGATGAAGGGATGGTTGAAGAGAATTGATGAACATGATTGTAAACATATGTGTGTCTAATATATTTTGATATCTTAATTCCTTTTGCTGTCTGTACAACAGCTTTGTAGATGACAGAGTATCACTGCCTACGAGTTGTGCATGAATGAGCAACAATCTAAGCAGCTTAACTTAAATATAATCCGCTTGGAGAAATACAAATGTAGAATACACAAATACCGACTAGAGTCAGGCCCTTTTGAAATTTATTATACAAGAGCTCAAGTGTGCGAAACAAGTTAAATTAGATACAAAGATCAAAGATTGCACCTGCACCTTATTATTGCATTTAGTAATTTGAAACTAACTCATATGATGATACTATACGTAGAAGTGAGGCAAAACGGAAGTACAGCGCAGCGTTTGTATGCAGATATCCTGACAGACGGCATCCCAGTCACCAAATGTTTGGAAGACTATTACAGCGTCTTCGTGATACAGGATCACTTTGACCTAATCCTGGTAGAGGTAGAAGACGTCAAAGATACCAACAAAATTTTGGAAATGTTTTATCGGATATAATTGATGTTGATCCTACAATTAGTACTCGCCAAATTTCACGCAACTTGGGACAAGGAGTTTCTAATATGACTGTGTGGAGAATTCTTCGAAACTTAAGGTACCATCCATTTCATTACCAAAGAGTTCAAAATCTGATGCAATGTGACCACCTCGAGCGAGTAAATTTCTGCCAATGGCTTCTTCATCAACATGCTCAAGACCAAAATTTCACATTAAATGTAGTTTTTTCCGATGAGTCCTTGTTCACTCAAGATGGTATTTATAATTTCAACAATTCACATTACTGGTCATCAGAAAACCCACATGTTATTAGAAGAAGTAATTCCCAGCATCGATTCTTTTTGAACGTTTGGGCTGGGATTGTGAATAGTACTGTACTTGGTCCATACATTTTACCTGCGAGTATGAATGGTAACGATTACTTATGGCTTTTACAAAACACTCCACTAGAATTGTGAGAGGACATTCCGCTGAATGTTCGGCAGCATGCATGGTTTCTCCATAACGATGCACCTCCGCACTACAGCAGATTTGTACCATGGCCTCCGAGATCACCAGATCCGCATCCTCTTGATTTTTATTTTTGGATTCATTTAAAGTCATTAGTTTATGATAACCAAGATGCGCCGCAAAGTATTGGAGAAGCGCAACAGCGTATTGACAATAGCGCAGAAATAATAAAAGAACACATTTACCTCCGTCAAGCTTGTACCGTTAACCTCATTCAACGCGCTGCATTGTGTGTTGCTGTGGACGGCGACAATTTTGAGCAATTTTCATAAATTTATAATCTTCCAATTCTTTTCTTTAGATTTATGTAATATCTTGTGTAGTACAAATTTTATTTAATCTGCAGTTGATGGAAATGTTCTTATCTAATCAGTTTAATTGCTTTACTGATAATAAATTAAGCATGTGAATATTGTGTGACATAGTTTTTCATTTTCCAGAATGCTATATTTTTGCAAGCTACTTCTGTTTTTACGAATGTCAGCAAAATTCTTCTTGATTCATGATCAGTACGTCCAGTATTATATACCATCAAATTTTGTTACAAAAGCTCATTTACACCCTATATATAATAACATTTTGACATGATTTTTATTATTTTCAGCAATTCTGTAATTTCTTATCATGCGTGCATGCACATTTTTCCATGTGTTATATTTATAAGACAAAATAAAAGTAATTTCAACGTTGATTCTGACACCTCAACCCTTAGCACTATATTCAACATTTAGATATGTTTTTTACTGTTTTTACATGATTTGATGCTCTGTCGCTCATTTTGACAGCTTGATTTGACTCTTATTCCATAAGTTGGCTTCATTAATTGACTGTTATCCACGTGTGTAATTCTGTAGTGTATTGTTTTGCGTGCAAGCACATTTTTTAATATGTTATATTAGTTATATTAGGAAAATATCAACGCAAAAAACTGATACTCAAACCTTCAAGACTATATATAATAACATTTTGACACGATTTGATGTTCCGTCGTTTATTTTGATACATTGATCTGTTTCTGATTCCACTGCTTGATCTTATCAATTTAGTGTTAGCTACGTGAGCGATTCTGTAATTTGTTGTTATGCGTGCATGCACATTTTTCCATATGTTGTATTCATAGGACAGGATAATAACATTTTGACATAATTTTCAGTGTTTTCACATGATATGACGATCTGCCGTTCATTTTGACGATCCTATCTAATTCTTGTCCTATTTGTTGACCTCATTAGGTGACTTATTCTCGTGAGCGATTTTGTGATTCCTTGTTATGCGTGCATGCACATTTTTCTATGTGTTATATTTATAAGACAGGATGAAAACAATACAAAAGGCAAAAACTGATGCTTCAACCTCCAGCAAAATATTTAATAACATTTTGATACGATTTTCACATCGCCTGATGCTCTGACGTTCATTTTGACAGCTTGATCTGATTCTTGTTCTCTTGGTTGACCTCATTATTTCACTGCTATCTACGTGTGCGATTCTGTAGTCTCTTGTTATGCGTGCATGCACATTTTTCCATATGTCACATAAATAGGAAAAATGTCAACGCAAAAACTGATACTTCAACCTTCAGCACTATTATTGATACAATTTTCAATGTTCTTACATGACGAATTGATAAAAAAAACCATGAAATTCTTAATCACACTGTTCTCTAATTTTGATTTAGTTACCGGTTTCGATCACTGGGTGATCATCCTCAGACTACTGGAGAGACTACAATGAGAGGAAATAAAACGTAAAACAAACTAAGACTTTAAAAAACCATGCCGATTTCAGTTTGAACGACTAAACGAACCTTAGACACACGCCACTTTTAACTCTTTTAATTTAATTCGCGGTTTACGCTACTAGTTCTTACGAGATTGTTTGAATAGTTTTCGAGTTTTTCCAGTTGTAGTTTGGATTTTGTTGAACAGATTGAATATATTTTTTTATATCAGCTTACATTTTTTTTTAGTGCTTTATTATCGCTTCTTTACATTTCTTCATTAACATGGCACTAGCAGGCTACTTTACGCCGTTTTCTTTTGTGAAGCTTTTGTAATTTTATTGTGTAAGTTAGTATTTTGCATTTTTTGAATTGATAAAGTTTCCACCTGCTTGTATGTTTGTTGTTTACGTTTTATTTCTTCTCATTGTGGTCTCTCCGGTAGTTGAGGATGATCACCCAGTGATCGAAACCGGTAACTAAATCAGAATTAGAGAACAGTGTGATTGAGAATTTCATGTTTTTTTTTTTATTAAAAAAGCCCTTACCAATTCCTAATATCAGTCACACTTGGGTTTTCCTATTCCCTTATTATGTTCTTACATGATTTGATATTCCGTCGTTCATTTTGATAAATTGATCTGAATCTGTTTCCATTGCTTGACCCTATTAATTTACTGTTAACTGCGTGAGCGATTCTGTAATTCCTTGTTATGCGTGCATGCACATTTTTCCATATGATATATTCATAAGACAGGATAATAACATCTTGACATGATTTTCAGTGCTTTCACATGATATGACGATCTGATGTTCATTTTGACAATTCTATTTAGTTCTTGTTCTATTTGTTGACTTCATTAGATGACTGTTATTAAAGTAAGCGATTCTGTGTTTTTTTTATGCGTGCATGCACATTTTTCCATGCGTTATATTCAAAAGACAGAATAATGGAAATAGTAACGCAAAAACTGTTACCACAATCCTCAGCACTGTATGAATTACCATTTTAATATGATTGTCAGTGTTTTTTACATGATTTAATGTTCCGTCGCTCATTTTGACAGCTTGATTTGATTCTGGTTCAATTGATTGACCACATTAATTGACTGTTATTTACATGTGCGATTTCATGATTTCTTAAAAATTGACGTCAATGCCTTCAGCACTGTATATAATAACATTTTGACATGATTTCCAGTGTTTTCACATGATATGACGATCTATCATTTATTTTAACATATAGATTCGATTCTTGTTCTATTTGTAGACATCATTAGGTGACTGTTATTCTCGTGAATAATTGTGTGATTTCTTGTTATGCGTGCATGCACATTTTTCCATGCGCTTCATTTATAAGATAAGATAAAGAGAAAATCAACGCAAAAACTGACACAGCACTATATAATAATACCATTTGAAGTGTTTTATCATGATTTGAAGTTTTGCCATTCATTTTTCACTCAATAAATTAATTATTATGTACATGAGCGATTCTGTGATATGTTATTATGCGTGCATGCACATTATTCCTGTGCATTATATTCTTAAGACAGGATGATAGAAATAGCGACGCAAAAAATGACACCACAGCTCTCAGCACTGTACATAATGATATTTTGATATAATTGTCACTGTTTCCGTATTATATGACGATCTGTCGTTTATTCCAACATCTTGATCTGATTCTTGTTCTATTTTTAGCGCATTTTTTGGAAAAAAGCGCTATTATATTCACTTTGGCTGTCTGGCTGGCTGGCTGGCTGGCGTGACGCTGAGATCTCAGCAACTATACTATTTACAGACTTGAAACTGGTACTAAATAAAAGCTGCTGTTTCGTAGGTTTGCACAAATTGCTTTAATTCAAGCTCTGTGATTGTGGAAGATTAAATTATTCAATTACTTGTTACAAGTGAAACAATGCCCATAGATATATATGACATAAGGGATATGGCAACTAAAGTTTATTCAAGTAGATAAAAATTTAGTTACAACATTCACCACGGATGTCACTATTATTATGTACAGTTGTCAAATCTGTCCGGGATTCATTCAATGACTTGCTTGGCGCGAATTTGAAGCTTATTAGAATGAATTATTATTATTGGATGAAAATTTGTTCACTTTTGGTGTATTTTTTTTTATATAGCTTTGATAAAGATCAAATTATCATTTTAAGGTACAGTACTTGACCTCCCGTCAGTCAATAACTAAACAATGAAGATTAAAAGGTATTTTTGAGTTTGTACATGCATAAATTATGTATCTATCAAATAGTCAACTAGAAACTTGTACTAAATGGAAGCTGCTGTTCCGTAAGTTTGTCCAAACTGCTTGACTTCAAGCTCAGTAATTGTGAGAGATGATAATTTGCGAAATCTCTGAAGTATCAAGCATTCATGAGCTGTCAAAAATGCGCTTTCATCATCTAGTTCTAGATGATTCTTCAATTGTTTAACATGTAGTTTATTTACTGATGCTTCAGCAAAATCTACTCTCGCATAATGTTTGGCACACTAATTATCGTCATTAACCTGCAATTTAACGATAAAATCCCACGGATTATAACTGCGAAGCATTTCAGAACATACACAAATATTGGAACCAGCACGCCGATAGATCATTCTATCAATCACAAACCATAATACCTTTCTATTCAACGCTGCATAATTTCACGAATATCAGGGTTTCGGGAGTGCTTATTGCCTAATTAGTTTAGAGGCATTTTAGGTATCAGCAGCATGAAGAAGAGCATAGAAGCAGCTTGAACGTCATTTAAAATCGATTTGGATGTAGTGTATATCATTTCGCAGCCGCTGTCACAGAACAACACTGTCTTGAATGCAGTTTCATTAGTTTTTGTTGCCATTTATTAATTAGTTGAAGTGCATGGTGCACAAACTTGCTCCAAGACGAACTTGAGAATGATATTCATCAATTTTAGGCTGAGATCATTGGGCGTGTCGGCAGAGGATAATGGGCGAGTGACCGATATATTAAGAAACAATATCATTATTAGTAAGCGTAAATTTTGGTTGTAGGATTCTTGTAGAGTCATCCAAGTGTTCTACGACAATAATCAAAGTCAATTAATTATGGAAGGATCGAACTCAATAATACTGTCCCCAGTTATCCCCAAATAAGCTCATACGTTAACGAACCCATATCAAAAAATCTGCCTCGAATACCCGCCTACATATGCAAAAAATCCGCCACAAAAACGACGCAGAGCACAATTTAATTACCATGTGAGTCTTTTATGAGATTTCCCACACATGTGATACTCTTTTCGTATTTTTCATGATTCTAGCATTCAAGGCTGTGAACTTTAGTGGATAATTCTCATTATGCTTGCTGTACTTTCATCTCTTTGTGTCGCGCCTCTTTACCAACTTGAACATTCGAGTGACTTGCTAGAATGATGTAGAAATTTCTAGGTGTGAATAATCAGAACAGTACAAGCATTTTAATGCAGTTTTGTTCAAATTCATCACCTGAGTTTGATTTTTGCATCATTTCTAACAACTCAAGGACCTGAAAGGTCATTCTATGCTTATAAACTAGAACAGATCGGGAA
Organism: Dromius quadrimaculatus; assembly: GCA_963989225.1. Taxonomy (NCBI): domain Eukaryota; kingdom Metazoa; phylum Arthropoda; class Insecta; order Coleoptera; family Carabidae; genus Dromius; species Dromius quadrimaculatus. Next base: position 68,170,426 of record OZ022324.1, on the reverse strand, counting down.
TATAATAAATGAAATGGGAAGATAAGTGCCCTACTTTTGTTGAAAATGTTGCGGCAAACGTAAAAAATTTATTACAATACTCGACAGACACAGATGTTGCGTGAAATTTATATGTCCTTTTTATCTGAACAAATGTCAAAGATATCTTTGAATCCATCCAAAAAAACTTCCAGTCTCTATAGAACACACATTATCCTAATATTGCGAATTGAATGAATTCTGGAATAATAGTATCTCAATTTAGGACAAGTCCTTAAGTGCAGTGTCACATTTTGCTAAAATGATATCTTTCCGGCTAGGTTTTTTTCAATATTGGACATAGAAATGAAATGACATGTAGAAATGTGTAGCGGAAGAGCGAGATCAACAAGAATACATTAATGTACAAATATTGGCACGATTTCGTATTCCAAATGCGTGCTGAATGGAAGAGGATTCGGGGAAGGAGAAATCTCGGTTGGCATCCCACAAATAAAAAACAGCAACATCTCAAATCATTTCAAATCGAAATGTACAGGTGAATCATCAAAAAAATGTTGTAGATTTGTTGATGATTTCAGACATAATAAAAATATATCAAAATCCATTTGTGTGCATAAGGTGTGAAATCAAGCCCGCTCTCTTCCCATTTTTCCAGTATTTACGTATTTTATCTGCTCCCAGGCTTCTAAAACTCTCATTCCGTTAAATACCAAAGCATAATTGGAATGCGGTAAACCTCACACGGCCCAATGAACGCAGAACGTTTCACGCTGTTGTTCGTGTAAACACAAATCCGTAGATACGGCGTATTATGTGTCCCTACAGTGTGAGACTGCGAAATGACAAATCATTTCAACCAAACGGCGTTGCTATCACCGTAACAGTCGCTTACACAGCAGTGGTACTATTGTAGTCTTAGCGGTACAGAAGTGTTCCCATTTACGGCCCAGTTGGATTAAGCGAAGATATAAATAAATTTTATATGAATAAGACTGATGTGCTGTCGACTCAATTGCAGACAATTGAAAACAATCAATCGTTCATGATCTAATTCCTATCGTTGTTTCGGTACACGAACGTTACGATTCGAACAATAATGCTTGACATTAATCGTCTTCCAGTTGTATTCCGGACCAATTACAAAGATACTTTTTCCCTACAAAATTGTTTCTTTCATTCCCATTTAGTTGCCACTCACAAATGTTCACAAATAACGAATACTCATCAACATATCGATTCTAGGAACAAATTTTGTCGTATTTTATTGATGAAGATATTATTATATGATTTCCAGAACATTATGACAACGAAACATTTGGGTCATCCAGATGAGCTCGATTTTGTGCTCCCTGTCTGAAAGCGCACTTCAACATATCACCTCGACTGTCTAAGTGCGTGTACCCAATTCGAAATTGACGAACCTGCATACTCAAATCAACTAGGTGACAGATCTAAGTCAATAAACATGTCAGGTTCAATGAGATAAATGTTATAAAGCTTCACAGCCTGATGCTGCTTATTCCTTAGCCTTAGCAGAGCCCTAATACATATTATTCATCACATGGATCATAAAACATGTACTTTTTCGTTGGGCGCGGCATTTGACAAGTTTTGCTGTCTTTGTTTTCATCGACAACCTGCTTTCTTGAAAGCTACATCTTGGTCTATGCTATTTCCGTACCCTGGATGAACCCAGTCTGCAGGCGCACTTTGATATGTCATCTCGACCACCTGGCTGTCTGCCCCGATCATCTAAGCTTTCGTTCGCGTCCAGTCTCTTAATTGACATGCCATTGCATATATTTTGGTGGATTGAGAGGTAGGTTGACAGTATCCAATTCAGGTAGTGCGTTTCAACGTATCACTTCGACCATCTAAGTGTCTGTTCCGATCATCTCAGTTATCGTTCACGTCTAGCCTCTCAGTTGAGATGCCATTACATATATCTTCATAGATTGAGAGGTAGGTCAATATTATCCGTTTCGAGATTGACGACCCTGCATACTAAAGTCAATCAGATGACGGACCCAAGTTAGTTAACATGTCAGGGACTATGAGATTTGTGTTATATAGCTTAACAGCCTGATTCTGCTTATTCCTTGGTCTTATCAGAACCCTAATACATTTTACTGAAGAAGCTCTGTCTTTCATCACATAAATCGTAAAAGGTGTGCTCTTTTGCTGGGCGTGGCAATTTGACCTGTTTCCATCAGCAACCTACTTTCTTGGAAACTCTACATTGGTCTATACTATTTCCGTACCCTGGATAAACCTAGCCTGCAGGCGCACTTCGATATGTCATCTCGACCACCTGGATGGCTGCCCCGGTCATCTTAATCCGGCTTCTCAATTGATATGTCTTGGCATATATTGTGGTGAATTAAGAGACAGGTTAACAGTCCTGTGGTGGAACTACAACGACTTGACATTGACATTGACTTGATTTTTACTGTCAACGTGCCACACAAATTGGAAATATTTCCAATTAATATTTGTAATAGGTACAAAATAAGGACTAGGTCAGGTTATCCTTCTATTAAAATAAGATCTATGATAAATATTAACTGGACACATGTCCAATTTGCATGGCAAATTGTCAGTAGAAATCAAGTCAATGTTCCAACCCTGGTACCACATCGAGTCGACATCGACATATTCCGATCTTGTCTTGAATTCCCAATTCTTGTCATCATTATCTAGATCTTATTTATGTCTCTATGATAAGTATGACCTGGAAACATGTCCAGCTTGCACGGCAAATTGAAAGTAAAAATCAAATCAATGTCAATGTCAAGTCGTTGAAATTCTACCACAGGACTGACAATTCTGCATACTCAAGTCAACCAGATGACAGATCTGAATCAATGGTTGTGACAGAAAATATAGGATCTGTGTTGTGTTGCCTCATTTGTATGCCTTAGCAGAACCGTCACACATTTGATTCAGAATAGATCGTTGAAGGAATGCTTTCTTGAAAATTCTGACTGGATTGATACTACTTCCATGTCCTAAGTAAACTCAGTTTGCCGGAGTATTTCAACATATCCTTTCGACCATCTGGTTGGCTGCTTCAACTATCTGAGTTGTCGTTCGCGTCTAGCCTCTTGATTGTCACACTTTTGTTCATATCCTGGTAAATTAACAGTATCCAATTTGCATACCCAAGTCAATCAATGAGCATGCCAAATAATGTGGGATTTTCGTTGTGCTGTTCCACATTAGAAAGTAGATCACCTGCAGCCTTATGCTCTTTATACATTTTACCCAGGAAGCTCTGACCTTCATCACATGGATCGTGAAAGGCATGCCTTCTTGCTGGACGTAGAGATGTGTCACCAGGTGTGTCACCTTTCATTCATTGTCCATGAAACTTCATGTCCTCTCTACCACTTTATGAAAACAATAACATGTCAGGAAGCATAAGGTTTGTGTTGTGTTGTCTTACCACAAACCGCCCGATACTGATTGTGCCTGAGCAAAACCCTCATACATTTTACTCAAGAAGTTCTGCCCTTTATCACATGGTTAGTGAAAGGCATGCTTTCTTGCTGGACTCCGGAGTCCATGAAACTTCTCGTCCATTCTATCATATTCGACCTGCTTTTTTGAAAATTCTAACTAGATCTATACTACTTTCGTGCTATGAGTAAACCCAGTCTACAGGCGTACTCAAAAATGCCATTTCGATCATCTGGGTGGCTGCTCCAACCATCTTAGCTATCGTCCATCCTCTTGATTGCTTGACAGGAAGGTTGACAGTATCCAATTTGCATACCCAAGTTAATCAATAAGCATATACTAAATAATGTGAGATTTTTATTGCATTGCCTTACATTGGAAGGTGGCTCACCCGCAGCCCCATGCTCTTCATACATTTTACTCAGAAAGCTCTGTCCTTGATCACATGGATCGTGAAAGGCACGCTTTCTTGTTGGACGTTGGAATGTGTCACATTCTACTCATTCTGGTGACTACGTAACGATTCGTCCTTTCTACTTTCTTCGACCTGATATCCTAGGGCTAGCCCTCAAATCTCCTTCGTCCAGGTTTACTCTGATAGTTTTACACAAAAAGCTTTGCTCCTTATCAGCTACCTTCTGAGAAGCGTCTTCATTACAAGATGTGGCAATGTGGCGCGTTCTGTTGTGTTTCGGTGAAAGTTTTCGTCCTTTCTATAATCTTCGACCTATTTTCTTGAAAGCCCTAGCTAGGTTTTTTTGATACTTATATACAGGAAGTTCTGCCCTTCATCAGCTGGATTTTAAGAAGGATTTTTTTTTGCCGGATGCGTAGATGTGATGCGTTTTGTATCTTCTATATTCTACTTTTCATCTTCTCTATTATCTGCGATCTGCTTTTCTAGAAGTTCTAGCTAGGTCTGTGCCAATTCTATGCTGTGGGCATACCACTTTAACATATCACATCGACCATTTGAATGTCTGCCTCTCAAATAATATGCCATAACATATATCCTGCTAGATTGAGAGGCAAGTCAATAGTATCCAATTCAAGATTGGATACCCAAGTCAATCAAATGACAGATCTGAGTTAATCAACATAACATGGTTTATGAGTCTCCTCTCGATTGTATCCTGCTAGATTGACAGGCAGGTTGACAGTATTCAATATGAATACTCAAGTCAATCAGATGACGAATCTGAATCAGTTAGCATGCCAAGTAATATGAGATTTTTGTTGTGTTGCTCCACATTAGGAGAGGGTTTACCTGCAGCCTGATGCTCTTTAAACATTTTACTCCTTCATCACATGGATCGAGGAAGGCATGATTTCTCGTTGGACGTAGATATGTACCACCTATTACTCATCCATGTCCTTTCTAGCATTTTATAACAACAATAACATGCCAGGAAGTATGAGGTTTGTGTTGTGTTGCCTTACATTGAAAGGTGTCCCATCAACAGCCTGATATTGATTGTGCCTGAGCAAAACCCTCATACATTTTACCCAGCAAGCTCTGCCTTTCAAGGCATGCTTTCTCGCTGGATGTGACTCACTCCGGAGTCCATAAAACTTCTCGTTTTTTTTACCACTCTCGACCTGATCTCCTAGCGCTATATCTAGAATATCTTTGGGCCATTGATCTGAAACTTCATAAAACTCCTCAAGTATATTATTTTTAGGTGTACTGTGGTACTTCTTCATCAGATGGATCCTACTAGGCATTCTTTTTCGCCGGACGCGTAGATGTGATGCGTTTTGTAGCTCCTGTTTCCATGTTAGTTTTCATCTTCTCCATTATCTCCGACCAGCTTTATTGGAAGTTCTGTGCCAATTCCATGCTGTGGTTATACCACTTCAACAAATTACACCAACCATTTGAGTGTCAGCATCGATCATCTCGCTGGACGTGAAGATGTGTCACCCATTACTCATTCTGGTGTCCATTAAACTCCTCTCCTTCCTACCACTTTATAATAAAAATAACATGACAGGAGTATGAGGATTGTGTTGTGTTGCCTTACATTGAAAGGTGTCCCACCAACCGCCCGATACTGATTGTGCCTGAGCCTAACCATCATACATTTCACTCAGCAAGCTCTGCCGTTTGAGGCATGCTTTCTCGCTGAACGTACAATATACTCTGGAGTTTATGAAACTCCTCGTCTTTTCTATCACCTTTGACCTGATTACCTGGCGCTATCCCCAAACATCTTTCGTCTATCGATTCAAAATTTTGAAAGATTCCTCAAGCATAATACTTTAAGCTTTACTCTGATACTTCTTCATCAGCTGGATCTTGGTATGTAGTTCCTTTATGCTAGTTTTCGTCTTCTCTATCATCTCTGACCTGCTTTCTTGGGAGTTCTAGCTAGGTCTGTGCAATTCTATGCTGTGGATGTACCACTTCAACATATCACATCGACCATTTGAGTGACAGCCTCGTTCATCTCGCTGGACGTAAAGATGTGTCACCCATTACTCATTCTGGTGTCCATGGAGCTCCATGTCTCCTCTACCACTTTATAACAGCAATAACATGCCAGGAAATATGAGGTTCTTGTTGTGTTGCCTTGAAAGGTGTCCCACTAGCCGCCCGATACTGATTGTGTCTGATCAAAACCCTTATACATTTTATCCAGCAAGCCCTGCCTTCCAAGCCATGCTTTCTCGCTTGACGTGACTCACTCCAGAGTTCATGAAAGTCCTCGTCTTCCCTACCATCTTCGATCTGATTTCCTGGCGCTATCCTTTGTATATATTTCTAGTCCGTGAGATAGGGCATACATTTTTCGTTGGTTACCGCTCACTTGAAACTTCGGGAGTGATTTCATTGTGATGAGTCCGACAGCTTTCACATTTGACGAAGTTCTTGATTTGGGGGCGTTTTTCAGCAAGAACTAATTGAATATGTCAATTTCACGGAGTCTTGAAAATGTATTACCGTCATATTGATGTATACACTAACCGATAGATTTTTTGATTATAAAATGAAAAATAATATTGTCCGACATAAATAATGGGGGCCACTGGTGAGTCCGACAAGCCACACTTGTCAAAAGTACGTTGATATAAAAACGGATTACCGCTAGTCTGAGACTTTGAGGACGTGTTCAATCATTTTTTTTCTAAGATTTGGTCATTTTGTCCGACAAATTTTCGGGGGCGTTTTCTCTGTCCAACACTGAAAACATATCAGGATTATAACAGTTCCTTCATCAATGACCGCTTGTCGGACCAAAACAGTTATAATTTAAAAATATATTATCTGTCCAAAAAACACATTGTTCGACAGAAATATTGGTTCTTATCGTCAGTCCGACAAGAAAACGCTCGCACATATATAATTCAGTTTTTGACGTATTTATTATCAAGAGATAAGTAATGGACGTTGTTTATAAGCTAGTAATGAATAATTCATCAACAAAATAATTGAAAAAAAGTAAAGTAGAAAATAAAAGAAGAAAAATATTATTATGTCGCTAAGTTAGAACGTTATTCACTTTAATCTTCCATCTCTGGGGATTCCTAGTAGAACTAAATTGGTATTCGATGCTCCATCCGAATCTAAAATTAGGATTAGTGGTTCCCATTCAAGATTTCAAAGTGACTTTCTCCCTCGACTATAGGAAGGGAAGAGAAATCTTTGAAATTTTTCTTCAGCCATTCTCTCATTCGGTGCATATTCCTCCAGATATACTTTAAATATGCCATATCTCACATTCTCCACACAGACTTCAACTAAGCCACGTTTCACATCACCTTGTGTGCGCGGTACAATGTTTTCTCTTCACGTCGTGAAATTAAAATGGGACACCTGTATATACTTTCAGCTTTCTGCACTCGATCATATAAACTTCAAGTATGCCAAATACCGAATTTTTTCGTGCGTGCAATATGCTTAAAAAGGGATACAAAGCTTCCTCTTCACCTAATAATATATACATTAAAATAGAACACCTGTATATAATTTTCGCTTTCTGCACATCTCCATATAAATTTTGAGTATGCCAAATCTCACACTCCTCCGTGCATGCAATGTGCTTAAAAAGAGGTCAAAAGTTTCTCGACGTATTAATATATAGATATCACAGTTGAAGGTGAATTTGAATGATATTTAAGGTGATTATCACAGTATACTGACTTTATATCACACATTTGATTCCAAAATAATATTAATATAATGGTGGACAAGTCTTTTTTTCATTATTTATAATCAATAATCATACTGACTTTTTATGCATTTCATATATGTATATGTCTATGAACGCAGCCGCATTCATACAACATATTTTTGATTTTCTGAAGTATTACCTCACTTAAATTGTCGGACATATATACAGTAATGTTTTAGACACTATTTGAATGGAAAATGAAAAACATAGGGATGAGCGGTCATTGATGAAGAAACTGTTTTAATCCTGACACGTTTTTAGTGTCGTACTGAGAAAACGCCCTCAAAAATTTGTCGGGCAAAATGACCAAATCTTAGAAATAAAATAATTGAGCACGTCCTCAAAGTCTCAGACTAGCGGTAATCCGTTTTCATACCAACGTACTTTTGACAAGTGCGGCTTGTCGGACTCACCACTGGCCCCCAATATCCATGTCGGACAATCTTATTTTTTATTTTATAATCAAAAAATCTTTCGATTAGTGTAAACATCAATATGAAGGTGATACATTTTCAAGACTTAATGAAATTGATATGTTCAATTAGCTCTCGCTGAAAAACGCCCCCAAATCAAGAATTTCGTCAAATGTGAAAGAAATTGTCAAAGTTTCAAGTGAGCGGTAATCAACAAAAAATTCGTCCTTCGTTTTAAAATTTTGAAAAATTCCTCATATCACTTCTAGGTGTACTGTGATACTTCTTCATCAGCTGGATTGTGTAAGACATTCTTTTTCGCTGGACGCGTAGATATGATGCATTTTGTAGCTCTTGTTTTCATGTTAGTTTTCGTCTTCTCTATCATCTCCGACCTACTTTCTTGGAAGGTCTGTGTCAATTTCATACTGTGAGTATACCACTTCAACATATCTTATCAACCATATGATTGTCTGCCTCGATCATCTGAGCTATCGTTTGTATCCAGCCTGCCAATTAATATGCTATAAAATATATACCAGTAGATTAAGAGGCAAGTCAATAGTGTTCAATGCAAGATTAAGGACTCCGAATATCCAAGTCAATCAACATGCCAGGGCATATGCCTCTTCAAATGGACGGGGAGCTCTTGAAAAACATAATTTCTCGTCGTTCTTCCTACCATTTTCGATCTGATATCTTGGGGTTGCTTCAACCAGATCTGCATATTTGCGTCCATTGATAAATACTGACAGTTTTTGAAGTTTTCTCGAGTGTATTGCTTTCAGGCTTACAAGGCTCTCATCTGACGTCGGGCTGTTACGGTTGGAAGTAGCTTTTAACTCGAAAGTCATTCCAAGAAGATTATGGCATAGATTTAGTGATTCGATATACTTGGAAAGTCACAGTTTGATCAAAAAGAGCCCATAGATTGCATTTTGCGATTAATATTTTCTATACCAATCACACCGAATGGATTATTCTAACTTGCCAGTTATTCTTCTCGTACGTGATGTCAGCTTTGCGGAATAATGCCTGGATGTGCTTCCAGATCATTGTTTTTAAGGTTGTTACCATGATCAGATTTACGAAGTGCACTTGCTCAATCAACTGTAGCAGAAAAGTATACACAATTCTTGATACGAAGTGACAACAAAAGATCCGAGAAATCAAGCTGTTAGCTGAGAGATAAAATATAATCGCAACAGAATCTTATTGTTGAGTTGTAGTTTGATTCTTTTGAGCCATTTATTCATAATAACATGTAAGTTTCTGTATCTGAGCACCCTCATATTACACTTTTTCGGAAAGATCGTTGGGCGTGTAGGCAGGGGATATTGGGCGAGCGATCAATATAGATGTATTCTGGGCACAAATATAGTCCGAATTCATCCGCGGATTTCTTGGATGTATCAAAAACTGTTCTATCAATATCCTAAGAGTCTAAAGAAACACAATATTCATGCGTGATTTCCTATTCTAGATTCTTCCACTTGAAAACACTTTGAGTAGAAGCATTTATGATAATTCAATTCAATTGTTCTCAGCCACCACAACTTGATGGTTGTTGGCATGTGTTTATCCAGATATTAACTCCTGCCAGGACGGAACATATTTGTGACAGCATCCTAAGGTATACCATTGGGAATGCACACTCCCGAAACTAAACCAGTTATCCCTAATAGCCTGGCATCTCATCTCAAATGCAAATCAAGCTGAACGGAGTATGGACGCTACACAAGGACTTGCTAATTAAGCTTAAGCGTTTAATCAATTATCAACCTTTACTGTTAATACTTTTCTTCAATCCACGTATCTTACTTTTTTGGCAAGACCTCAGATATTAACAATATCCCAATAAACGAAATAAGATAACTCGATGGTACTGATTTCGCTGTAAATCCCAAAACACTGACATTTAGTGGAAAAGCTATTAACAGCGCACAAAAACAACTATTATAATTGCGCCTATGGTTATATATGTGCTTTGAGGCTAGAGAGACTCGGGTGGAACCCGTAGAGGAAGTGAAATATAGCGGGACCGGAACCGCATTCCAAGGGCGGTCCCGCGTTGTATTATTTACATATTACAAGCGCACACTTTGTAATGAAATTTATGTGAATGTTGTTGCGTGCGAATCAGCTTAGATTCAAGAAAGAATTATTATTGTTATTTATTATTCACATGAACTCTTCCATCCCGCCAAACTGTTAATTTTGTGTAATAACAAAGTTCATTTATATTAATGCAACCCAATATTTACATCCGATTCATTCAAATTCACAATTATATCAAAATATCGAGCTGATACCGAAATCCCATTAAAATTTTTATTACTCAAGGGATTAATACAAACATATAGATACATTATTGATGATTCACATACTAGGATTACGGTGCAATGTTATTCCGCTTTTTATTTGTTTCCTTTTGGTTTGTGAATATTCCAGGGACGGTTTTTATGGTCAATGCAGCAATTTTGGGGTTGTAAAAAATCTATGACGCGATATTCTGTTTATGTAGCTTGGCTTTATTGCTTCAGGTCCATATTAGAGACAAAGGATTCAAAGGATTGCAGAGGCAATTCTGTACGTGGGTTTATCGTTATTCTTACTTTTAGTGCTTACACGACCCAAATGTACTTTAAACAACTATACAATAACATAATTTTTTTTGATATTCAGGCTGCAGTCAATTGTTTTCATAAATAAAATAATGCATTCTCACAAGGCGAGACGGAGACGGATTTTTCAAATTCTAAAAATAAATTACTTGCTAGTGTAAAGTGGATTCAGCGAATTGAAGTGAATATTTTATCGTATATGAAGTAACATCCCAGCTCTAGCAATTTTCACCCTACGCCGTCGTATGGTGACGCAATGTTGGAACGCCATAGAAAAACTAATACTGGGCTACAGTGTTCTGCGCATAATAAATCTCTAGAATGTAAGCCGTTCTTCTGGTAGAAGTGGTGCGGACGTTGGTATAAACAAGGCGACGAGTATATATTGCGCTAGTAAATTGAATATGGCGTCAGTGACACGAAATGTATCATTCATACTCTGATTATTTTTAGGCTACAATCTCCATCAGAAATAAATAAAATGTTTGGGATATTCATCAATACCCGAAAACAGTGAGGACAGAAAGATTCAAAATGCAAGTCATGTTGAGGACAGTTGCGAGTGACGTCTGTTTTAGCCTCCGACAAAAATATCGCCCGCAAAAGATAGTTTCAGGGACCAACAGCAGCGCCATCCTTGACCACCAGACACTGGTTAAGTTATTCCTACAGGCTAAAGTGCCCCCTAATTAGCAGTGTCTCATATCTATACAAGAGAAGCCCCGCCCACTCACTTACGAATTGTCCTCCTAATATTTAATAATGATATTAGACATGGAAACTTGCTCCACTATAGTACGACTCCTGTCTGAATATAAAACAATGCAGTTGAGGGGGCACTCCGGTTTGCAGGGATTATTTAACATGTGTCTGACGCCCCAGGATGCCTATCTCCCCTTTCAAATGAATTCTTACAAAATTTCGGTCTCTCGACTAACTGAGGTATTTGAATTACGATCAAAAAGACCAGAAGACTTACTGTTATTCTTTAATCTCTAATAATTCATTTGAGGCCCCGCCCACCGAGTATCTAAGACTAGGCTGCCTCCTAAACGACGGAGCAGACGGAACCCTAATGACTATATGCCGGAGTCGTCTCAAATCTCAACTTTCGAATAAATCCAAATAAGATTTCAATGGAAAATAAAGTAATTGTTCATCAAAAACTTGTACCCGAACAAAAAAAGATAGAAAATTAGAATGCAGATGGAAAGCCTGGGGTGGAGTTAGGATTATAGCGTGATAAAAAGCTAGAAAATCATATATCAATGAGATCTCTACTCACAAATTTTCGGCCCCTTGAATAACTGAGGTGTCCAAATTACGACCAAAAAAGCCACAGCATACCTGATCAAAAGGCCCATAGAAGACTTACTCTAACTTTCTTATCTCCGAAAATTCATCTGAAACCACGCCCACCGGGTATCTGAGGGGCCTTTTGACCGACTAGGCTGCGTCCTAGACGGCGCGACGGAGCAGACGGCACCCTCATGACTATATATTAAAGTCGTCGAAGATGTCAACTTTCAGATCAATCCAAATAAGTTTCCAGAGGGAAATGATGGCTTTAGCAAGATGAAGAATCCAGAAAATCAGGATATCTGTGGGAGTTCCAGCCCCTTGACTAACTGAGGTGCCCGAGCTACGACCAAAAAGGTAAAAGCATACCTGATCGAAAAGCTCTTGGAATATTTACTGTTACTCTTCTATCTTCAAGAATCCATCTGAGGCCCCGCCTACCAAGTATCTAATAGGCCTCTTGACGAACTAGGCTGCCTTCTAAATGATTAAGCAGTTGAAACCTTGATGATTATATGCTGGAGTCTCCGGAACTCTCAACTATCAGATAAATTCAAATAAATTTCCAACGGACAATGAGGTAATTGCTCATCAAAAATTTGTACAAAATTCTTCTACCCGAACAGAAAAATACAGAATTAGAATGAAGATGATAGGCTTGAGGTGTAATGAGGCTTTTGACGTGGTGAAAAATCAGATATCTAGGAGACCTCCACTTACAAAATTTCGAACCCTTGACTGACTGAGGTGCCCGAGTTACGACCTAAAAGGCTAAAGCTTATTGATAGAGAAGCTCCTAGAAAAATTACTGTCACTCTCTCATCGCTAATATCTCATCTAAGGCCACGCCCACCGGGTATCTGAGAGGCCTCATGGCTGATCAGGTTGTCTTGGGAACGATGGAGCCAACGAAGCTCCTACGACTACATGCCGGAGTTGACAGGAATCCTAACTTTCAGATAAACTCAAATAAGTTTCCAACGATAGATAAAGTAATTGCTCATCAAAAATTTGTGCAATATTCTTCTACCTAAACAAAAAAATACAAAGAGGGATGGAAGGCTTGAGTTAATATGAGGCATTCAGTGTGGTGAATAATCTAGCAAATCAGATATCTATAAGACCTCTAATTACGCAGTTTTGAATCCTTGACTAACTGAGGTGCCCGAGTTACGATCAAAAAGGCCAGAGAATACCTGATAGAGAAGTTCCTAAAAAAATAACTGCTACTCTCTCATCTCTAATATTTCATCTAAGGCCACGCCCACCGGGTATCTGAGAGGCCTCTTGACTCTCTGAAACGATGGAACATACGGAACCCTTTTGACTTTATGCCGGATTCGTTGGCAATCTTCAATTTCAGATAAATCTAAATAAGTTCCCAACGGGAAATAAAGTCATCAAAAATTTGTACTTAATTCTTGTGCCCAGACAAAAAAATACAAAATTGAAATGAAATTGGAAGACCTGAGATGGAATGGGGCTTTTAGAGCCGTGAAAAATTTGGAGAATCAGATATCTATGAGACCTCAGCCTACGAAATTTTGGCCTCTCAATTAACAGAGGTGCTTTAGTTGCGTTAGACCAAAAAGGTCCGAACATACCTGATCGAGAGGTTCTTAGAAAACTGTCACTCGTTCATCTCTGATAGTACGACTAAAGCCACGCCCACCAGATATCTAAGAGGCCTCTTGACTGACTGGGCTGTCTCCTAAACGACGAAGCATGACTACATGCTGGAGTCACCGGGAGTCTGAACTTTGAGATGAATCCAAATATGCTGCCAACGAGAAACAAAGTAATTGCTCATCAAAATTTTTCACTAAAGTCTTGTACTTGAATAGAAAAATACAAAATTAGAATGAATATGCAAGGTCTAAAATAAGGCATTTAGCGTGGTGAGAAATTTAGAAAATCAGATATCTATGAGACCTGACTAATTGAGGTACCCAGGCTAAGACCAAAAAGGCCAGAACATACTTGATCAAGAGGCCTCTAGAAGATTAACTGTTCTCTCTAATCTCTGATAACAAAGGCCTCGCCCACCGGATATATAAGAAACCTCCTAAAAGACGGAGCAGATAGAACCTATATGTCTATATGCTGAAGTTGTCGGGAATGTATAGAGCGCGGATTTTGTACGGGTCTTTATGTGATCACTGAACAAACAGTACTCATGTGTGGATATTGTTCTTTAGTGATGCCATGAAGATTCCGACTGCTTGAGATGCCGCTCAATTGGCAACTGTAACCGTGTAATTGAGCGACCATCTGGGTTTCAGCTTGACAGATCACAAAATGATTGGAAGTTCAGCTAGATTACTGCTATTGTCCACTCTTACATAGCTCTGCTCAAGGCCACGCCCATCGAACAGCAGATCCAAATCTCCCATATGAGTTTCCAACGGGAAATTGAGAAATTGTGCATCACAAACATGTACGAAAGGTTTGTAATAGAATCTTGAATATTAAATTGGAATTGTAAAACTGGAGAAAGGGTAGGCTCCTTGATGACAGAAGTGAACTGTTAAGCTCCGAAATCAATCTAGTCGAGATGCCTGTGAAAGAATCACTATTGCTGTCTGATCATATGTATCTCATTTGAGGCCACGCCCACTGAACATCTTGGAGGTCAATCAAGTCCAACAACGACCAAATTAGGATTTTATGATAATTGTGGCAGTTTTTAGTCAGTAAACCGACGAAAAGACCAACCAGACCGCTTTGACTCTCATGACTATATGCCGGAGTAGTCAGAAATGTATGGAACGCGCATTTCGTCGAACATGGTCTGGATTTTGGTGGGATCACTGAACAAGTAATACTCACACGTTATTTGTGGATATTTATCCAGTGATGCTATGAAGATTCCGACTTCTCAAATGCCGCTTTGTCGGCAATTGTACTCATGTAATTAAGTGACCATCCGAGTCTCGGCTTGACAAACCACGAATTAATTAGAGACCAGCGGGATTACCGTCATAGTCCAATTTCACATTACTCTGTTTAAGGCCACGCCCACCGAATAGCATACTCAAATAGAATCCTAAATGCAAAATTGGAATGTCAATGGAAGGCCTGAGGTAAAGTGAAAAATCTAGAAAATCGGATATTTACGAGATCCATTCACGAAGTTTTGGCCCTCTGACTGACTGAGGTGCCCAAATTACGATCAAAAAGGCCACTGTCACTCTCTTATCTCTGATAATCTGTGTGAGGCCACGCCCACCGCATATCTAAGAGGCCTCTTGACTGACTAGGCTGCCTTAAAAAGTTTAAAAAGTAAACTGTCAAGCTCTCAAATGAATCTAGTCGAGATGCCTGTGAAAAATTCACTATCACCGTCTGATCACTTTTAGTTTGTCGAAGGCCACGCCTACCGAGCATCTGAAAGATAAATCGAGTCCAGCAAAGACCAAATTCGAATTCTGTGTTAATCGTGGCATTTCCTAGTCAGCAAACCGGCAAAAAGACCAACTAGCTTCAAGCCTCATATATTTATGCTTTGGAATTTGTGACAGAATCCAATGTTCTATATCTTGTGCTTTTATCTCAAGGTGATTGTTTTGTCTTTTGTTTGAGTAGTTTCGAAAGTGCTGCAAATATATTTGGGATACGACGGAGTAGGCGGAGCTTTCATGACTATATGCCGGAGTTGTCTGGAATGTATAGAACGCGCGTTTTGTCGTCGGAAATCAGATATTTCTGTGAGAAAGTATAGGAGAAACTCCGAAATTGTGCGTTGATTTCAATCGTTAAATATTTCTTTTTATTGCTTGATCTCATCAAACTGAATATTAAAATATCACTTACCGTATACATCAAGGCATCCTTGTTGGATCTTCATGACGGCAGTATTAATCTGACACATGTAGCACCCGCGATCCGATTCCTTTAATTGTCGAATGCGAAGTTGCCAAGTACGCAAATTGTCATGTGCTACACTTATGCGTGAATTGTGTGTCACGACTTTGGTATGTAGCGTAAGGATAGTTTGGTCTTCGGCTCGGACCCACGCAACCTGCAACAAATATAAACATAGAGAATTCAAAAAAGAATATCCTTTGTTTGCAAGGATTAAACTGAATGAAATATTGTTAGGTCTGTTATTCCAACTATCATTACATCTCCTTTACCATTCAGTTCAATCAATCTACTTAGTTAGTGATTGACATTAGTAATGAATTTCATCTTGTTCCAGAGTGTTTGTACATGAGAGACAGACATCAAAAGGGACAACAGAGAATAGATAGTAGTCAATTGATAGATCACAGTATTGACCATCCCTTGTTACCAAGTAACAAAGATCTAGGATGCACTTGATCCAAGCTCGCAACACTAACTGAACGGTTGTCTCCTGAATAGTAACAGCCAATCAATACAACCCATTGAACTGAATATTGTATGGACTAGTTTACAATAGTTGCAGAGCTTCACAAATATGTAGCCATTTACAATATCTGACCAATTCACGAAATGTACCTCTAATTCAAGAAAAAATATTATGATTCTGTATCATAGCCTCAAGACAAAATACAAATTTAACCTCTATGCGCTCATTCAACAAAATGCGTTTGTATGGTTGACAATATTATTATACAACTCTTTTTTAGAAACTAATTATAACGTTCAAGAAACTGGGACACCTTTATTAAATAGAGTTGGAGCTCCGTATGAAAAAAGCTGGCACTAATTGGATTTTATGAAAGCTGCCCAAAGCTTTTAATAATTTGATGAGGAAAACATTCGGAAATAAAGGGACGGAATGCCTCTGGAATTTTTATCCACATGTACTGATAGAAGCTGCAGTATGCATTTAAGCATATGAAAATATTATATTCTCCTGATTTATGTGATATCAAGTTTCTCCGTACTATTAAACACTTTTGAGCTTGATATAATTACCTCAGCTTATTTCAATTTGAGGATTGCCCCATTGCTCAGCTTTCTGTCTTCTTTCTTCCGTTGCTTGGAGCTTTTGTCTATCGTGTCATTTTTAGGCCTCCTCAATAATTGGAATGCCCCGATTACAGCCAGAAAGGCCAGAGGACCTCCTGGAAAACTACCTGGTACTTTCTTATCTGTGATGCTTCGGTTAAGGCCACGCCCATAAAATATCTAAGAGGCCTCTTGACTAATTAGAGTTTCTCAATTAGGACCAAAAAAAGTCGAAGGTAAGCAGCCTGACTCTAAAATAAATCTAAACAAGAGGCCCGTGCAAGATTCAAAATAACTGTCTGAAGCCACGCCCACCAAATATCTAAGAGGCCTCTTGATTGACTAAGATGTCTTGATTACGACTTAAAAGAGCCATAAGTGAGCTGTCTGACTACAAAAAATATCTGGACGAGAGGCTCGTATCGTCTTATATTTCATAGCTCTGTCTGAGGTCACGCCCACCAAGCATCTGAAAGAGGAAAGTCCAGCAAAGACAAAATTCAGATTCTGTGTTATTCATGGCAGTTCCTAGTCAAAAAGCCAGCAAAAAGAACAATTAGATTTCTTGAAAAATGAAGTCAAAATTAGCTTCAAGCCCCATATATTCTTGCTTAAATGTTTGGGATAGAATCCACTGTCCGCAATCTGTCATAATTTTGCCAGCTCATTTTAATTTTTGGGATTTCAGCCTTGTTCAACTCCATGTCTGATCAGTTATATTGCTTGGAAGTTTTTTTTTGAATCTCATGAACTTCTTACTCAGAGAACTTAGACCTTTCCACTGATTGGGGTGTCCAGAGCATATTTAAACAAGAAGTCCCTAGAAAATTTACTGTTACTTTCTTATCTCTGATGCTTTGTCTAAGGCCACGCCCATGAACATCTAAAATGCCTATTGACTGATTAGGGTGTCTCGATTACGACCAAAAAGGTCAAAGGCAAGCTTTAAGCTCTGAAATTAATCTGGATAAGAGGCCTCCAATATCTAAGAGGCCTGTTGATTGACTAGGGTGTTTTGATTACGACTAGAAAGGACCAAAAGTGAGCTGTCTGACTCCGAAACATATCTGGACGGAGGGCCTGTGAAAGATTTGCTGTCATTGTGTAATATATTATATCTCTGTCTAAGGCCACGCCAACCGAGAATCTAGAAGATGAATGAAGCTCAGCCTAGACCGAGTTTGAATTAATTTTGGCAGCTACTACCAATCAAACCAGCGAAGAGTCCAACTAGACTTGCGGAAGAGTGGAGTCAAAATTTGCTTCAAGCCCCATATATTCTTGCTTGAATGTTTGGAATGGAATCTACCGTCCCAAATCTGTTATAATTTTGTTAGCTTGCTTTAATTAAAGGATTTTAGCCTTGTCCAATTTCATGTTAAATTAATTTTATTGCTTTGAGCTTTTTTTTGGAGTCCTATGGACTTTGCACTCAGAGAACTTATGCCTCTTTACTGATTGGAGTGTCCCGATTATGGGCAAAGAGGCCAAAGCATTTCTTAACAAGATTTCCCTAGAAAATCTACCGTTACTTTTTTATCTTTGATGCCTTGTCTGAGGCCACGCCCATAAAACATCTGAAATGCCTCTTGATCGAATAAAGTGACTTAATTACGACCAAAAAGGGTTGAACGAAAGCTTCCCAGCTTCAAAATGAGTTTAGACAAGAGACCCGTTGAAGATTGAGTATAACTGTCTAAAGCCACGCCCACCAAACATCTAAGAGGCGTCTTGACTGACTAAGGTGTCTCATTCACGACTTAAAAGAGCTGTCTGACTCCAAAACAAATCTGGATGGAAGTCCCGTAGGAAATTTGCTGTCATTGTCTAATATTCCATAGTCCTGTCCAAAGCCACGCCCACCGCGCATCTGAAAGATAAATCAATTCCAGCAAAGATCCAATTCAGATTCTGTGTTAATCATGGCAACTACTAGTTGGAAAACCGGCTAGACTTCAAGAAGTCGAACGTAATCATAAACCACATATATTTTTACTTTAGAGTTAGGGATAAAATCACCTGTATCAAATTTGTTATAGTTTTGTTAACTTACTTTAATTCAAGGACTTTTTCCTTGATCATCTTCATGTCTCATCACTTTGCTTATTAGGAGCATATTTCGAAGTTTTATGAGAACTCCACTCAGGAAATTCAGATCTCTTGATTGATTAGGGTGCCCTGATTATGACTAAAAGGGTTAAAAGAGAGCTGTTCAATTCGGAAACGTATCTATACAAGAGGCCTATGGAAAATTCACTGTTACTGTCTAATCTTTTGTACCCCATCTAAGGCCACGCCTACCAAATTTCTAAGAGATCAATCAACTTCAGCAATGACCAAATTTGAATTCTATGTTAATCATCGCAGCTCTCATTCAGCAAATTTGTGTGGAGATCAACTAGACTTGTGTATTGCGTAAAATTGAAGTCAAACGTGTCCATAATCTTCATACATTTTTGTTTCAGAGTTGGGGATGGAGATCATTTTGTGAACTTATATAAATTTGAGGCCTTTCACTTTGCTCAACCTAATATCTCATCACATTTATTGCTTGGAGCATGTTTTGGAGTACTGTGTGATGACCCCTCAGGGAATTCAGACCTTTCGACTGATTCGGATGTTTTAATTACTACTAATAAAGGTCAGGAGTGAGCTGTCCAGCTTCGAAGCATATTCGGACAAGAGTATCATGGAAGATTCATTGATACTGTCCAATATCTAGTACTTTGTCTATGGCCACGCCTACCAAGCATCTAAGATAACAATAAACTCAAGCAAAGATCAAATTCGAATTTTTCGTAGATTGTGGTAGTTCCTGGTCAACAAATTCAAGAGAAGATCAGTAGGACTTGAAGAGTAGAGTCGAGCGTAGCCGCAGGCCTCATACACCTATTTTTGCTTCAAAATCTGGGATGTAATCTAGTGTTCCAAATCTGCTATAATTTTATTAACTCACTTTCATTCGATGATTTTGCCCTTATTGGACTTTTTGTCCTATTACTTTTGTTGCTCTGGCCTTTTCTTGAAGCCCACCCAGGGAGCTGCGGCCTCTGGACTGACTAAGGTGTTGTGATAACGACTAAAAAACATTTAGAGTAAACTGTCAAGCTTCCAAACGTATTCAGACGGAAGGCTTATGCACTTTGTTCTAAGCCACGCCCACTGATCATCTAGGAACTCAATCAACGCCGACAGGACCCAAACTCGGAGTCTGTGGTAAGCGTAGTAGCTCTTGATCAGCAAACCGGTTGAGAGACCATCTAGATTTGTAGAAGAGTTAAATCAAACTCAGTTCCAAGTCTTATATATTTTTGCTTCAGAGTTTTTGGTTTTTATTTGGTCAAGCTATTCCAATTTTAAGATTTCAGCCCCGTTCAACTTGATGCTTTATTACTATTGTTGCTTTTAGTTTACTTTTTTTGACGTCTCACGAGATTTCCATCAAGGAACTGAGGCCTCTTGACTGACTAGGGTGCCCCGATTACAACAAAAATGGGTTCAAAGTAAGCTTTATGACTCTGAAACATATTTAAACGCAAGACCCATAGAAGATTCCCTATCACTGCCTCATATTCTGTATGTTGTCTGAGGCCACGCCCACTGAGTATCTGAGATATCAATCAACTCTAACAAAGACCAAATTTGGATTCTGTGTTAATCGTGGTAGTTTTTACTCAGCAAACCCGCGAGAAGAGCAGCAAGACTTTCAGAAGAGTGGATTTGGACGTAGCTTCGAGCCCCATACATTTTTGATTCAGAGTTCGAGATAAAATCCATTGTTCCAAATCTAATATAATTTTGTTTGGCCTCTTGACCTACTAAGGTGCCCCGATTATTGCCAAAAAGATGAGAACATGAGTTAATGAGAGGTCCGGAGAAATTTCTCATTTTTGGCTGAGACCACGCCTACCGAACATCTAAAAAGCCTCTTGAGTCAATAGAGTAGCCTGATTATGGCTTAAAAGAGGTCATAAGTAAGCTGTCTAACCTCGAAACATATCCAGATGAGAGGTCTGTAATTCTTTAGTGAGCTGTTCAGGGCCACGCCCACCGAATATCTGAGATATCAGTTGGCTCTGGAAAAGACCTAAATCAAATTCTACGGTAAACATGGCAGCTATTAGTCAGCAAATCAGTCAGAATTTCTATATTTGCAACAGAACGAATGAAGATCTATAAGATTTCCGCTCAGGGAGCTTAGACCTCCTGACTGATTAGGGTACCCTGAATCCGACTGAAACGGGTCAGAAGTAAGCTGTCTATCTTCAAAATATATTAGAACGAAAGGCTTGTATGAGTTTTGCTGTCATTATTTAATTTCTTGTACTTTGTCTAAGGCCACGCCCATCAAGAATCTGAGGGGTCAATCGATTCCGGCAAAGACCAAATTCAGATTCTGTGTTAATAATGGCAGCTACTAAGTAACAAATTTGTAAGTTTTGCTAATTCACTCAATTCGAGGCTTTTCCCTCTGTTCAACTTTATGTTTTATTGCTTTTGTTGCTCAGAGTTTTTTTTTGGAGACCCATGAGACTTCCGCTTGTGGAACTGACTAGGACACCCCAAATCCAACTGAAAAGGGTCAGAAGTAAGCTATCTATTTCCAAAATATATTTGAACGAAAGGATTGCATGAGATTTGCTGTCCCAGTTCAATATCTTGCACTTTGTTTGAAGCCACGCCCATCAAAAATCTGAGGGGTTGATAGATTCAAGTAAAGACCAAATTTGGATTCTGCGTTAACCATGGCAATAAATAGGCGAAATTTGTAGAAAAGTGCCCTATATATATTCACATTCTGAAAATTGAGATGTTCAAAAGATGTTACATAGCTACTTCATTATCTGAGATCGTTTGGAATGTGATAATTGAAATTTGTAACGTTAAGATTTGGATTTGAAAGTACTTTAGTACACTGGATTGAAAATAATGGCTTATAAACATTACCAGTTAGAATGATGAGCAATAAATTCAGTTTGTGGTTGAATTTTTATGTAAGTATTCGAGGGAGCGCATTGATTCAACGTCTAGTTTATCGACGTCACCAAAACCTCGGGTTGAGAGCTGAGCCTGCACTTGATCGAAAACAGCCGATGTCAGGAAAAGATAGTGCAAAAAAAGTACTAATGATCGCTACGTGCAGTAAAGAGGTGGATCCCGCTTCCACAACTACCACCAAGAAAAAGAAAGACGATCTGTTGGACGTAGTTGTTTTAGCCCGGTTCTCGTTTGCTTTTAACTCTTTTGTTTCCGCCTCTTTTTGTCTTTACAGTTGTGACATTCATGTCTGTGATGTTACTTGCAGGAACAATGACGCACGCTAAAAAACTGTCGTCGTCATTATCTTTGAGTGTGGCTTAATTTCATCAACGACTTGGTCGTTCATTTTTGCTGCATTCTTTCACCGCAGGAGCTTTGTACCTCTTTAGCTGATGAAAGGACATGAATTCTTCACTTTAATGACTCAATTCGAACCTGATGGTAAACTTACAATGCAAAATTTGGAATACAGTTGATAATAGTGTACCTGGTTATTGAATTATTGAATTATTGTCACTACTGCTAATACAGTATAATTAATGGCTGTTCCCTCCCACATTATTCTCCTCTACACATGATTATCTTCTAGAGTAATGCGTCTACCATTCCTCTTCATATTGGTTGTAAACCTTGCTAATATTGAGTTTTCATTTGTTACATTAGTCATTATTAGTTTCCTGTTTCCAAATGACAACTTTTGTGAGTTGTGACCTGAACGTCATATACTTCAAATTGGAGCTAATGAACAGGACAAACATATTTTCACATTTTTGAGTCTGGTTGAGTAGAGTTGTGCCCATCACATGACAAGGTAACATATATCACATTTATTATTGACAGTCATAAAATGTTAACCAAACATTTTGAGATGAAAAGTAGCTCATTCGATCTTGTGCAATGGATACATGAAGGTTTGCGTGCAAGCACGAGATGTAGGTGAAACAAATTGATAACTTACTGTCTGCCAACAATACAAATAACAAGTTTGATGCTTAAACAAGAGTAGAAGGAAATTACAGATGTTTATTATGTGCATATTACCATTAAATTTCAAGGTTATATGCATATATTCTATTGTTTTCCTGATTGGAGCTCAAATGAGATCCCAGTGACAAGACGGTGTGATTTATGAATATGTGTGTATGCGTGTGCAAGTTTATAATGTAAAATATATTCTCCAAAAGCCTGAAAAACGATATAAAGACAGTATTTTATACTTTTTTCGCTTGACGAAAGCTATCATCTCATAATTCATCGTCGCTGTACCAAGCAGTTTGAAAAACGAAAGATAAATTTCTATTAGTATTCCATTTGGCTTTCATAAACTGAATTTCTTCACAACGCCAACGTGTAGAGTAAGTATTCAGGAGAGATTCGAGTAAGCGTCATTTGAAAAGAATGAGAGGAAGTAGACAACTGGAGGTGATTTTTTTGGAACAGTTTGAAGGATATTGATTCATTTTTTCATTTATTGTATCAATTGAATTAAAGTTGCTTTTTAGATACTTTAACAACATCTGGAACATTTGAGATGAACTCTACTAACCATTCCAAATGCAATAGAACATTTTCAAGGCTACCAGAGGTAATAACCAAAAAAAAACCCCAAAATATATTTGGTGCGACATGAATTTTTAGCGCATTTTTCCGAAAAAAGCGCTATTATATTCACTTTGGCTGGCTGGCTGGCTGGCGTGACGCTGAGATCTCAGCAACTATACTACTTACAGACTTGAAACTGGTACTAAATAAAAGCTGCTGTTTCGTAGGTTTGCACAAATTGCTTTAATTCAAGCTGAGTGATTGTGAAAGATTAAATTATTCAATTAATTGTTTCAAGTGAAACAATACCCATGGATATATATGACATTAGGGATATGGCAACTGAAATTTATTAAAGTAAATAAAAATTTAGTTACAACTTCAGCCGGGGGTGTCACTATTATTATGTACAGTTGTCAAATCTGTCCGAGATTCATTCAATGACTTGTTTGACGCAAATTTGAAGCTTATTAGAATGAATCACTATTATTGGTTGAGCATTTGTTTAATTCTGATGTATTTTTTTAATAAAGCTTTGTTAAAGAGCAAATTTTAATTTTAAGGTACAGCACTTGACCTCCTGTTAGTCAATAACTAAACAATGAAGAATAAAAAGTATTTTTGAGTTTGTACATGCATAAATTATGTACCTATCAAACTGTCAACTTGAAACTAGTACTAAATGGAAGCTGCTGTTTCGTAAGTTTGCCAAAACTGCTTGATTTCAAGCTCAGTAATTGTGAGAGATGGTAATTTGAGGAATCTCTGAAGTAACAAGCATTCATGAGCTGTCAAAAATGTGCTTTCATCATCTAGATGATTCTTCCATTTTTTTATCAAAAACGACTTTTGATTTTCAATTCTAAATATTTATCAGAAACTTTGACGTTTCGATCCTTTGACCAAGGATCTTCTTCAGGAAACAATGATACAAAATAAAACAAGACAAGTAACTAGAAACTGAAAATATACAGAATACTAGATGTGATAACGTGGATATCGCACCTAAACAAAAATAATAAAATCCTCTGGCATTCACCTAAGGCTTGAGGATAACCACGTAAAAACCCCAAACAGAGAAATATTTCCTACTTGGTACAGCTCCGCACACATCTCAAATAACCAAATACACGATATTTCAACAAGACAGCGTAGCGCTACTCTTTGCCATTGGTTTGGCTCACAACTGCAGTGTTTAATAGTCCAAAATATACACAGAACTACACCAACTAAGACATAGTCATTTTATATGTGTGTTATTGATTACAGAAAGTCAAACATTTGATAATTCAAAACCATCAGTATGTTTTAAGTTATTTGGATGTTAAAGTATCTCAATTGCTTCTCTGACCAATCTACCATGAATCGATGAGCATCTTGCGACTGTTCTTGTTTCTTCAAACTTGACGTCATGCAAAAACTCGATGGCATGATCAGCTACAAAAGATTTATTTGGATGGTTTAATTTTATGCATTTTCTATGTTCAGCAATGCGACTGTTCACAGTTTGGCCCGTCTCACAGTGTGGGAAAATCAAAATCTAACGGGATTTAATTATAAATGTAAACTCTTACCGATTCGTCAACCAATTATACCTATTTGTAGTTGGAAAACTGCTCATAATAATTGCACACTTGAAAAAAATTAAAAAATATTGACATGAATTTAATCGTTTGATTTACACTTGACGCGGCGAGAATTCGCGTAAAGTGTTAACCCGATTACTGAGAGATTTCACCTACAACAACGCTTTATCTTCTGTTTATTGCAAATCTTGTATCTTCATCCAAGGTAAATACAGAAATATTCAATCAATCTGATAATGACAAGTTTGTGAAAAAAAATGGAAGAATCATCTAGATGATGAAGCGCATTTTTGACAGCTCATGAATGCTTGTTACTTCAGAGATTTCGCAAATTACCATCTCTCACAATTACTGAGCTTGAAATCAAGCAGTTTGGGCAAACTTACGGAACAGCAGCTTCCATTTAGTACTAGTTTCAAGTTGATTATTTGATAGGTACATAATCTATGCATGTAAAACTCAAAAATTCCTTTTAATCTTCATTGTTTAGTTATTGACTGACAGGAGGTCAAGTGCTGTACCTTGGAATGATAATTTGATCTTTATCAAAGCTTTATGAAAAAAATTCAGCCAATAATAATAATTCATTCTAATAAGCTTCAAATTCGCGTCAAAAAAGTCATTGAATGAATCCCGGACAGATTTGACAACTGTACATAATAATAGTGACACCCGCGGCTAAAGTTGTAACTAAATTTTTATCTTCTTTAATAAATTTTAGTTACCATATCCCTAATGTCATATATATCTATGAGCATTGTTTTACTTGGAACAAGTAATTGAATAATTCTATCTTCGACAATCACTGAGCTTGAATTAAAGCAATTTGTGCAAGCCTACGAAACAGCAGTTTTTATTTAGTACCAGTTTCAAGTCTGTAAATAGTATAGTTGCTGAGATCTCAGCGTCACGCCAGCCAGCCAGCCAAAGTGAATATAATAGCTCTTTTTTCCAAAAAATGCGCTAAAAATGCGCTAAAAATCTATGGAATCAGAAGGCAAAATGAACATTTTTTATAAGAAGTTATGGATATAATTGTGCTAAAGTTTAGTTATTCCGCATTATTCCAGTGATAAAGCATATACATATCATAGCATCGAGTCTTGGCTTTCAGATAAAGTTACAATCTCTTGCGTATTTCTGCGAAATTTAAATATTTTCTTCAATTTTCAGAATGGCCTTCGAAATTACGAGAAAACTGATATTTGGATTTCTAACGAAAAAAATAAGCGCTTTGAAGCCATTTCTTGCTTTTTTTAAGAACAAATACCAATTTATCGAGTTTTCTGAAGCTGCGCAAAAAGAAATTAAAGCTTTATGAAAGACCTTGTGTTTAAAATTGGAGCAAAAATGGATTGCAAGTTGTCGACATCGCGAACGTTTTTGAAACAAGAACGTAGACTGGTTGAACCTGAATATAAATTTGGCACATACTGTCGCACAAGAAAGCTCATCTTATTCTGATTCTATTAAATCAGGTAGTTTGCGAAAGAGAAATGCAAAATGTTGTTATAGAACTAAAAAGAGAAAATTAGAGGTTTTTTGGAATCGACTATCGAATTATCAATTGCTTCGCCGAAAAGAGCTCGTGGAAGGATGATCAGTGATCCGGTGTCTTTATCTGCAGATGAAGCATTAGTTATGAGTATAAATGCCAATTTATTAACTCACCAATGTGAAATAATACGCCAGAGTGTTAATAAAGTAGCTAAAAATTTATTATCGTCATATGATCAGATAAAAGATGCTGAGAAACAATGCTATCCATAGGGAAAAACTATAACAGAGTCATCTGCTGGATGTTATTTACAATCGCTAGTTGATCATAGCATCAGGCGTTTATGCTTAGTCCAGAAAGAGGTTTTAAGTTCTATCGATGAGTTGGAAACAGGTTTGAAGGAACTTTCATTGTTTATTGAATGGGGCTATGATGAAAATCTTTTCAGTACTTCCATGGTACCTATCCAAATGAGCTTAAATGCTGGGGGAGAGAGAATAATAATATTGTAGTTTTAGCATTACCCTCCATATCCACCTCCAAAGAGCCAATTTTGTAAGAAATTTTTGAAACGGAAACTGATTATTTTAAAAGTTTTTCTCTATTTCATTTTTTATTGTTATTTTCTTAATATAACTGATTTCATCACTCTGCGTCCACTTATTTCATCATTTTGACACAAATTGTAACTATTCATCAGCAAAATATTTATTTAGTATCACTGGGAATTGAATCCCGTTAGATTTTGATTTTCCTACATTGTGCGTCTGTCCAACGTAGACTTTCCCACAGGTACAAGGAATCTTATAAATGCCCGAAGATTGTAAGGGAATCACGTCCTTTACAGGTCTCATGAACTGCTTGATTTTCATTACCGGAGCGAAGAAAACTTTGAAACTATATCTTGACAAGATCCTCCAGATCTTCTCTGAAACATTGCTTACATAAGATAAAGAAACATAATTTTTATTCACGCTAGTATTCTTAACAGTAGTATTGGTAGACTTGGATCGAAGAGCCTTTTTAATGGAGTGATGTCAAAAGCCATTTTTCTAGAAAATCACTTCTAGATTATCAATTTTATTATTAAGTTCATCCGGATGACAAATATCATTAGCCCTTCGGAATAAGCATTTAATTGTTCCGTACTTTTGTGAAGGATAGTGATGTGAATCAGCATAAATATTTTGATTCGTGTGTGTAGGCTTTCTATAAACAGTATGCAAAAGTCTACCATCATTGATTCGTTTTAAATTCACATCAAGAAATGGTAAAGAGCCATTATTCTCGATTTATAAAGTAAATTTGATATTTTCATGGATATTATTCAAATGGTTCAAAAGACCATTCAAACTATCACGACCATGGGGCCAAATGGCAAAAACATCATCTACGTAACGAAGCCATGAGGATGGTTTATGATTACTAGTTTCTAATGCCTTCTCTTCAAAAAATTCCATGTGATAATTCGCAATTGGTGGAGAAATAGGATTCCCCATTGCAACGCCATTAATTTGTTCATAATAACCATTATTAAAAATAGCGAAACTGGACGTCAAACAATGGTGGAATAATTCGTAAAAAAAAAGAAACATCAGAACTAACAAGGATGTCATCATCACACAACCGTATATTATTATAATAATAGTTTAGCTCTCCAGGCCTTGTAGGCCCTTGGCTTGTTCGCAAATTTCTCTCCACACCCCTCTATTCGTAGCTTTTTCTTCCCATCTATTAATTTTTAAGGTTTTCAAGTCTCTCATTACCGCATCACACCACTTAGTTTTAGTTCTACCTCTTCTTTTCGTTTTTACTATCCCTCCCATCAGAACTACCCTTACTGTTCTGTCTTCCGCTTACCGTCCCACATGTCCTAGCCATCTTAATCTTTGGGATCTAATTGTCCCAACTATATTGTTTTCCCCATATAGGTCCATCAGTTCACTATTTGTTCTTTGCACTTTCACCTCGCCTAATTTTTTTCCTCCAAATATTTTCCTCAGTTTAAAGTCCACAGTTCACTCCCATAAAGTACCGTTGGCCTTGGATTGAGGAAAAACACAGTACCATAATTCAGGATGTAAAGACTAGAAGAGGAGCGATATGCGATTCTGACCACTTTATGGTACTGATAAAATGCAAGTAAGAAATACCCCGAAATGTAACAAAAAGAAATAGAAGTAGAGCACCCAAGTATGATTCACAAATACTACAAGATGAAAAGATAAGTAAAGAATTTAGTGACATAATACGTAAAGAACTAGTAAATAAAGATAATTACAATATACAAAACATCGAAGAAAACTGGGAAATAATAGAAAATTCCATAGACAAAGCAGCAAAACAAGTATTAAGAGCATCTGAAGACATGAAAAGAAAAGGATGGTTTGACGAGGAGTGTAAGAAAGCACTAAACGAGAAACAAACAGCTAGGAATTTGTTATTGCAAAATGAGAATGAACTAAACAAGAAAAATTACAAAGAGAAGAGAATTAAATTTAAGAGTATATGTAAGAGAAGCAAGAGGAAAGTTCTAGAGGAAAAGCTGGAAAAAATAGAGGATAATTATAAAACAGATACATCAGGAACTTTCACTTTTAAGAAACAAAAAGCAGGATACCAACAAAAGACAGCCTATTGTAAAGACAAGAATGGATGTTTAGTAACAGGGAAAGAGAAAATGGATAGATGGAAAGAATATTTCGAGAATTTGTTGAACGTCAAGGACGGAAGAGAACTGTAGAATGAAATGGAAATACTGACACACAACATGGACGAAGAAGAGCTGGAACCACTGAATAAGGCAGAAATAATAAAAGCTATGGAAAGTATGAAAAACAATAAAAGCCCGGGCGAGAACGGTATATCAGCGGAAATGTTGAAACATGGAGGTGAAGAACTACAAAACCGAATATACGAAATAATACAAGAAGTATGGAAGCAAGAACAAATGCCGGAAAGATGGAGAGAAAGTGTGATCACACCTATCCACAAGAAGGGAGAGCATACAAACTGCGAAAACTATAGGGGAATCGCCCTGCTGGATGTGACATATAAAGTAGTAGCAAATTGCATCCAAAACAGACTGAAAGGTATTTCGGAAAACATTCTGGGAGAATACCAATCTGGATTTAGACCGAATCAATCTACCATGGACCAAGTTTTTACTTTAAAACAAATCATTGCAAACAGCTACGAACACAATTTGCCACAGCTAATGCTATTCATAGATTTCAAGCAAGCCTATGATTCGGTGAGAAATGAAAAACTGTATAAAATACTGGTAAAGTTCAAAGTCCCTAGGAAAATAATAAGACTCATTGCAATGACACAAGCGGGAGCAGGAGGAAAAGTAAGGATAGATGGTCAAATATCAGAGAGCTTCAACATAAAAAAAGGATTGAGACAAGAAGACCCAATGTCGCCGATACTATTTAACCTAATACTGGAATGGATCTTGAGAGAGGCAAGGATATATACAAAAGGAACGATATATCGACAAAAACATCAGAGCTTAGCGTATGCCGACGACATCGCAATCTTAACAAGAACTAAGAAGGAACTTCAAGAAGTATTTGGAAGATTAGTTGAAGCAGCGGAAAAAGTCGGCTTGTACGTAAATGAATCCAAAACAAAGTATATGCAAGTAGCAAGTTGCCCGAGTGAAAGTTCGGTATTCAAAATTAGAACAAATGGTGGTAAAACGTACAGTTTTGATGAGGTCGAGAATTTTACGTACTTAGGAGTAACTATTACCAATAAATGTGAAGAAAAGCTTAAAATTGAAACGCGATTAGCTATAGGTAGTAGATGTGTAGGAGCTTTACAAGATCTTTTTAAATCGAGAAGTGTTTCGCGATCGGCAAAAATAAAAATTTACATTAGTATATTATTAATCATTCCAATAAAATGCTCAGAATTCTCAACATACAAGAAAGAATTATTAATAAATGGTCTCAGTAAACTGTCAGGGTATTTTGATAAAAGATAAGTTGGCGAACTGATGCAATTGACTATTGGTCTAAGAGGGACATTTTATTTATGAATCTCAGGTAAACCATAGAATCTGAATACATGTGGGTCACTAGAAGTTCAATATTTAATAACATCCTTATCTAAAGAAGATTCTTTAAGGAGTTTAGTGGTTTGATACTTGACCGAACTTAAAGGGTCCCTGCTGACTTTCTCATATGCTGGTTCATCAAGCAAATCTTCAGCCTTGCTAATATAATCTTCTTTATTGAAAATGACAGTAGCTTTTTCTTTATCAGCTGGCAAGATAACAAGATCTTCATTACGACGTTAATCTCTTAATGCTTCAAATTCTTCTTTACTCAAATTTGGTTTGGGTGGTTTCGCGTTCTTTAGAACTTTCGCTGTTCAAGACAGACCTCTGAAGCTTCATTTTCTGACAGTTTCTTAACAGTTCCGGTAATGAAAACTAAGCAGTTTATGAGACTTGTGTGTGTATGACGAGGTGTGTACGTTGACCGTAGACATTATTGTCTGTTCAACTTCCGTGGTGCCTTCAATGTTTAATGTCCAACTTTTGTTGTATTTCAATCAAAATTTTTAGCAATGTATGTCCTGTCATTGTGATTTCTGTCAGAGAAATCACTCTAGATACTTGCTGTAACTAGGAAGCTTGTTTACCCTCAGGTATTATTTGTTAAGTAAATACCCTGAAACCAGTGTTATTATGACAACAATAATAAACTAGTCGGACATTATTGAAATTAATAGTTCAGAAGTGATTTTCCAGAGAAATGACTTCAATTATCACTCCATTGAAAAGGCTCTTCGACTACTGTTGAGGATACTAGCGTGAGTAAAAATCATGTTACTTTACCTTATGTGAGCAATGTTTCAGAGAAGATCGGAAGGATCTTGTCAAGATATAATTTCAAAGTTTCCTTCGCTCCGGTAGTGAAAACCAAGCAGTTCATGTGACCTGTAAAGGACGTGATTCCCCTACAATCTTCGGGCATTTATAAGATCCATTGTACCTGTGGGAAAGTGTACGTTGGACAGACGGGCCGAACTGTGAACACTCGCATTACTGAACATAGAGATGCATTAGATTAAACCATCCAAATAAATCTTCTGTAGCTGATCATGCCATCGAGTTTTTGCATGACATCAAGTTTGAAGAAACAAGAATAGTCGCAAGATGCTCATTGATTCATGGTAGATTGATCAGAGAAGCAACTGAGATACTTAAACATCCAAATAACTTCAACCATACTGATGGTTTTGAATTATCAAATGTTTGGCTTTCTGTAATCAATAACACACATATATAATGACTGTGTTTTAGTTGGTGTAGTTCTGCGTATATTTCGGATTATAAAGTATATTAAAGACTATTTGACACTGCAGTTGTGAACCAAACCAATAGCAAAGAGTAGCGCTACGCTGTCTTGTTGCGATGTCATGTATTTTGTGATTTGGGATGTGTGCGGAGCAGTACTAAGTAGGTCATATTCCTCTGTTTGGGGTTTTCACGTGGTTTTCCTCAAGCCTTGGGTGAATGCCAGAGGATCTTATTCTTTTTGTTGAGGTGTGATATCAACGTTATCACATCTAGTATTCAGTATATTTTTAGTATTTAGCTACTTGCCTTGTTTTATTTTGTATCATTCATCATATCAAAGAATCGAAACGTCAAACGATAAATATACAGAATTCAAAATCAAAAGTAATTAGTGCACATAATTATTTATTTGAATTCGCTATAACTGTAATACTAGTTAGTATTGACCAAGTCGATGTTTAATTGTCGGACGTGATTGACAGCCTACGGTTACTGGATGTTCGGTGGTTGCCAGGCATCAACTGTTGGACAATTGAATGTTGGCCCATTGTTGGATTAGGTACATAAGAGCGTAAGCTAGGAGAGTCAGTGATTTATTACGAGTAACTGTAAGCGAAATAGTGATCACGGGTGTAAGAAGTGAATAAATTAATAAGTTTCTTAATCTCCAAATCATCAAATTTTGGATATTGAAATGGATATTAAGGACGAAATAATTAAGAATGAGTTCTATGGAGTTGGTGGAATTGAAAAGAATATCAGTCGTAGCTTCAGCATTCGCTACACGAAATCATGAAACTGATTGAATTCTGATGTCAGAAAAGAATTGCTTATCCAAGTTTTCTTTTCTCGTATCCTGAATTTGTTGATTGAGGAGCATGAAATAAATCGAACAAACAAATCAAATCAGTTATTGTACGCTATTAACTAGCGGGACGTGAACAGAAACAAGAAAAAAACAGGTACATGAAATCTGATTGATTTTAAGTACAAGAATCATTTTCTTGTTGAAATAGGAGTTCCAGACGTAACTAATTTCAATAAAATTGACGGCAGCAAAGTTCCCAACAAACTTAGAGGCAATAATACGTCCGGACGAGAAGCGGAAAGTTTTCCCTTACCTTCAATAAAGGAACAAAAAGAAAAACGCAAAAACTACTGAAACGGATGTGTCAATCGGACTTGCATTACGCTCGTTCGCAGTTCGATAGCTGGAATTCCGTTGAGTGTTCGACGTTGTCTGCCCCAAGAAAGCTTTTGTCAGACCCGACGACTGTTGCTGCGATAAGGTTTGTGAGATGTCATCAAATTGACATCTGATACTCCTGAATTTTATCTCACTATTGCTATTAGAGTTTGAACTCGTTTTGGGTCTTGAAATCTATTTCAGCTCACACGTTTTATTTATTCTTAGCGCATTTTTTGGAAAAAAGCGCTATTATATTCACTTTGGCTGTCTGGCTGGCTGGCGTGACGCTGAGTTCTCAGCAACTATACTATTTGCAGACTTGAAACTGGTACTAAATAAAAGCTGCTGTTTCGTAGGTTTGCACAAATTGCTTTAATTCAAGCTCAGTGATTGTGGAAGATTAAATTATTCAATTACTTGTTTCAAGTGAAACGATGCCCATAGATATATATGACATTAGGGATATGCCAACTGAAATTTATTGAAGTAGATAGAAATTTAGTTACAACTTACGCCGCGGGTGTCACTATTATTATGTACAGTTGTCAAATCTGTCCGGGATTCATTCAATGACTTGTTTGACGCGAATTTAGTGCTTATTAGAATGAATTATTATTATTGGATGAAAATTTGTCTACTTTTGGTGTATTTTTTTCATATAGCTTTGATAAAGATCAAATTATCATTTTAAGGTACAGCACTTGACCTCCCGTTAATCAATAACTAAACAATGAAGATTAAAAGGTATTTTTGAGTTTGTACATGCATAAATTATGTACCTATCAAATAGTTAACTTAAAACTACTACTAAATGGAAGCTGCTGTTTCGTAAGTTTGCCCAAACTGCTTGATTTCAAGCTCAGTAATTGTGAGAGATGGTAATTTGTGTAATCTCTGATGTAACAAGCATTCATGAGCGGTCAAAAATGCGCTTCCATCTTCTAGATGATTTTTCCATTTTTTGTAAATTTGTTTTTATTTTTAAACTCACAAAAATACAATGTGCAGATCAAAATATATTAGGGATGATGCCCTCTGAGATATAGTTTCTATTAAATTAAATTTGTATCATTTCTAAAGTTTCTCAAGCGCAGAATAATAACAATCCTGCTTCGCATACAAGTATATAAAATATGCAGTTCTTGTTTAGGTTGACAACAAAGATAATAAAACATACAGACGAATAATAGTTTGAGTCTTTTGCGAGGTCTGTTGCGGTCATGAATAATACAGGAATTATCGTATCTCCTGAATATCAAAACTGGATGTTGCATACTTTGTAATAAGTTTGAAAATACTCTTATTCGAATAATTCCGCAGTATTTGAATCAGAAGAAATTAAGCAGAGTGACAAGATTAATTTAATTAAAATAGAATCATCCATTTTTCCGAATCACGGCTTCAGTCTCTGGATAAGTTTTCTAACTGAATTAAAACTCTTTAATCGACAACTTGAAATTAGAACATAATTAAAACTTCATGAAGTGAATCATAATAAAAGACATTCTGATTATTAGATTATACTTGAAGGGAGAATAATGCCAACCTCGAATCGAGATTTTGAATTGAATTATGTGCAGCAGTTTTGATTCAATTGACCGAAACTATCAAGTTATTGTTCCAGTATTTGTTCACCCAGAGAATATTCTGTAGAGGGGAGAAATAAGAGAGTCATTCATTACATCCTGAGATATTATATGATAGATTTTACGTATTGATCGTCAAAAGAAATCATGTCCAATTCTCTATTAACAGGAGAAACAAATTAAAGGAATAAGATGCTAGCGTGCTTCTGAATAAATAGTTCCAGAAAACGCTTTTCAGAAGTTCTTTCAAAATATGACAGGAAAGTTTTTCTGGGGTAAAATTATATACGCCTGGCAGAAAACCAATAACCAAGAAAAAAAAAACTCAACACACAACAGATGACCTTTTCGGAATAAAACCTCATAACTGATTGAATGTGTGGTCAAATAAATCTAATTTTCTCAATCTACCTTCCAAAATAAGTTACATCCAATCGAAACAGCATTTGGGAGAAACCAGCCAAAGGTATTCTGAAATACGTTGAAACAATTCTTACAAAACAATATATGATATCAAATTCCGTTTAGATTTGGAAAAGAATGTAAATCCAAGTGCTGCCAATGGAATACGCTATAAGGTGGCTCAACATTTCTAGCGAAGCTTCCCAGCTCCTTAACAGAGTTTTCTAGAGCTTTTTGAAAATGATCCTGGTCTTCCTCTTTTTCATTTCTACTAGGTTCCTTTCTAGAATTGACTTTATATTATGATTTGGCTCTCAATATGTATCCAAGTCATTCTATTCTTTGTTGTCTTATTTTCCTCACTATGTCTTTACCTTTTAATTATTTTTTCATTTCGTGATACATTCTGACACTTTTTCTGGCCCTGGTATTGTTTTCATAATATTCTGCCCATGATTATTCTTCTTCTTTTATCCGTGATGATCTTTTTCTTATTCCTGCTAGGTTCCACTCTAGGAATGATTTTATTGTGTCCTTTTCTCCGCCTTTCCATCTTTGTTGTTTAATTTTTTCACTATGTCTTCTCCATCTAATTCTTTTTCTATTTCGTGATTAATTCTGATACTTTTTCTGGTCCCAGTATTGTTTTAACGATTTCCTCTCCATTTTTTCATAATCTTCTTCGTTTTTTCTTTCGTCATTGTAATTGGTCTTATTATTGTTTTATATATTCTCATTCTTGCTATTTTACACGGATATTCACTTTTCAATAGTTTTTTAATTTACGTAGGAAGCTCTGGTTGTTGTTGTTATCTTTTCTTCTATTTTTTTCTCTCTTCCTTTTATTTGTTACTGCGGCAACTGCATATATTCTTGCTGAGCTCCATTCTAGGATTGACTTTATTGTGTCTTGTTCTCCAGCTCTCCATACGTGTCTAGGACATTTTATTTTCTTCACTATGTCTTCTTCTTCTGATTTTTCTTACAATTTTGTGACTTATTTCTGATCTATATTCGATTTCTGATATTTTTTCGGGCCCCAGTGTTGAACTTTCCATTATTCTTGAATCTTCTACGTCTTTTCTCATCATTGTCATTATTTTGGCAGCATAGAGTCCAATTGTTTTTATTATTGTTCCAAATATTTTCATGATTGTTATTTTTGACCGTTTCATTTAACATTAGTTTTTCATTTACGTAGAAAACTGTTGTTCCAATTTTTTTAATTCTTGTTCTCCTCTCTCTTTCATTTGTTTCTTTGTGATTCCATTGCAGGGCTGACTATATTGTGTCTTATTTTCCAGCTCTTCATACGTTTTCAAGTCATTTCATTGTTTGTTTTATTTTCTTCACTATGTCTACTCCTTTTATATAACACTTCTTCTATTTGGTGATTCCTTCTTGATCTTTGTTTATTTTCTGGTACTCTTTTCTGTGCTAGTATTGGTCCTATGATTTTCTTTCTATTTTTTCTCAATCTACTTCGTTTTTTCGACATTGTCATCGTTTCTGCAGCATAGAGTGCTATCGGTTCTATTATTGTCTTATATATTCTTATACATTCTTGTTTTTGTTATTTCTAACAGAGATTTACTTTTAAATAATTTCTTGTTCACGTAGAAAGCTCCGTTTGTTGTTGGTATCTTCTCTTTTATTTTTGTTTTTCTTTTCCCTTTATTTGTTACTGTGACACCTGAATATACTTTTGCCGGGTTTCATTCTAGAATTGTGTTTTGTTCTCTAGCTCTTCATACGTGTCTGAGCAATTTTTCCATCTGTTGTTCTTCTTTTGATAATTCTTCTTCTATTTTGTGCTTCCCTTTTGGTCTTTATTCGTTTTCTGATACTTTTCCTACCCCAGTATTGTTTTCGACAGCTTGGAATGCTATTAGTCTTATCATTGTTACATTCTAATTTTTGTTATTCTTGAGAGATTAACTCTCCGATAATTTTTTATCCACGCAGTTATCTTCTCTTCTATTTCTGTTTCTCTTTGCTCTTTATTTGTTACTGTGACACCCAAATATATTCTTACTGGATTCCATTTTAGGATTGACTTTATTGTGTCTCCATACATCAAATCATTTCATTCTTAATTGTTCTGTTTTTTTTACTATGTCTTCCCCTTCTAGCTTTTTTTCTTTCTCGTGATTAATTTCTCGTCTATATTTGTTTTCTGACCCTTTTTAAGCCCAAGTATTGTTTTCCCATTATTCTAACTCATCTTTGTTTAAAATTTTTGTTATTTTTGATAGATTTACTATCCAACAGTTCTTTATTCACGTAGGAAGCTCTGTTTGTTGTTGCTATCTTCTTGTTTATTTTGTTTTCTCTTCTCTCTTCATTTGTTACTGTGACATTTACATATACTCCTGCTGGGTTCTATTCTAGGTTTGACTTCATTTTGTCTCCATACGTGTTCGAGCCATTTTATTGATTGTTGTCTTATTCTGTCCTCCTTCTAACTTTCTGATAATTTTTCTGATTCTAGTATTGTTTTCATGGGTTTCTTCTCATTAATCTTCAATCCTCTTCATTTCCACTTCTCAATAGTTTTTTATTTACGTAGAAAGTTTGTTGCTTCTATCTTCTCTTTTATTTCTGTTTCTGTTTTCCCTTTATTTGTTTCTGTTACACCTGGATATATTCTTGCTGGATTCCATTCTAGGATTGACTTCATTGTCTCTTGTTCTCCAGCTCCCCATACGTGTCCGAGCCATTTCATAGTTTATTATTTCATTTTCCTCACTATGTTCTCCTCTTCTAATTCTTTTCTTATTTCGTAATTCATTCTTGGACTTTGTTCGTTTCCTGATACTTTGTATGGCCCTAGTATTGTTCTTTTCATTATTCTTGAATTTTCTTCGCCTTTTTTGTCGCCCTCTCTTTTATTCTTATTTCTCTCTCGCCTCCATTCTGGGAATTACTCTATTGTGCCTTGTTTTTCAACTCTTCAAACGTGTCCCAGTCATTTTATTCTCTGTTGTTTCATTATATTTGCTATGTCATCTCTTTTTCATTCTTTTTCCATTTAGTGATGCATTCTTGTACTTTTTCTGGTTTTAGTAATTTTTTCGGCAGCAAAAAGTGCTGTTAGTCTTATTATTGTTTTGTATACAAAGTTACACTTTTCAATAGTTTTTTATTTGCGTAGAAACTTTTGTTTGTTGTTGCCAACCTCTCTTTTATTTCCGTTTCCCTTCCCTTTTTATTTGTTACTTTCGATACATGTCTGAGTCATTTTATTGTTTGTTGTTTTATTTTTTCCACTATGTCTTCTCCTTTTAATTATTTACCTATTTTATGACTCGTTCTTGGTTTATATTCGATTTCTGATACTTTTTCTGGGTTTAGTGTTGTTCAATCCATTATTCTTCCTTCACTATCATTATTTTGGCAGCATAGAGTGCTGTTAGTCTTATTATTGTCTTATATATTCTCTTTTTTTGAGATTTATTTTTCAATGGTTTTTTATTTGCGTAGAAAGCTTAGTTTGTTGTTGCTATATTTTCTTTCATTTCTGCTCTTCATTTACTTTATTTGTTACTCTGACACCAAGATATTGGAGTCTATCTCCTTTTTTCTAATCTTCATTTCTTTTCCTTTTGTTGTTCCCCTGAATTCCAGTATTTCTTCTTATCAATATTCATTTTCAATCCTACGTTATTACTTTCTGTTATTTTATTTTGTAACATTTGTTTATTTATAGTTGCTGATAGCTCATTTGGTATTACAGCACTGATTTTTGTCTTTTTTATTGTTGTTAGTCTTCTTAGTTTCCTTGGTATTTCTAGTTTTCCTCTTTTGATTAAGTCAAACGCTTGTTTGAAATGAAATACACTGCAGCTGCCAATTGAACTTATGTGAATAAGAGAGCAGCGGGATGTCCAAATAGAATTGAATTTCTTGACTTATATGAATTAATATAGAGATATTGTGCAATGAAATATTAAGAGCTTTCTTAACTCACAAAATATGGACATGTAGCTCACATTAAAAATTTATGGATTGTATTCCAGTTATTTCTACAATTTTCAGCAAAATATGTATTGTATATAGAAAGAAGATAATCTTGAATAGCAAATAATAGAAATAGAAATGAATGTTACTATTTCCAACAAAAAGAAGAGAAGCTAAAGTCGCGACGAAGGAAATGTTCCTCTTTGAATATAAAGAGGCTTATTAGTAACACGAAATGCATATCTTCATAATATTCACTTGAAGTGCTGAATCTATGAAGAGTAAGCATTATTAAATGTTACGTAAATATTTCTCTTGGGGAATATTACTTAGTTGATTTCATCACTCGTTTTGAGGAGAACCACAAATGATTATGACTGTATTCAGTCTGGAATATTATCATACATTGAAAGTATGAAATACGTGAATAATCGCTGATTTAGGTCGTAATCGGTTGACTTTTAAATGCAAAAATACAGCAGTTTCACGGTTTGTTCCAGCGTGACCTATTTAAAGACGACCTGACACTCAGTAATCCCTTAATCTGGCAGATTTGAATGCAATTTCAGTTACAATTACTCTTTGATATAAATATTCAAAGCAAGTACAAACAGATTCTGTGGACTTGAGATTTGATGACAAATTTATTCGTTCAACTTGACTATTTGAAATTTAAATCACTGCTAACAAAACTCACTTTCAATACATCACGGTTTGCCCCAAATTGCGCGCACTTGCGTCTTCCAAGTTTACATTTACAGTAATAGATCACAAATTGATGACCTCTTGTTCTGAAAGAGTAAGTTATTACTCCTGAAATTTCGAAATTTCACGCTCTGTAAATACTATTCTCCAACTGCAATTAATCAAACAGGTTCCAAGTGTTGGAAGTTTCAAGTTTAGCAGCCAATAAGGCATAACTTCCAGTAATAAAAAGCAGAGCATTTCCTCCTGAAAATCACCCAGAAGTAGAGCACGTCGAGTGACTCGTAACCACTGAGTGCACGGGGCAAAACTAACCTACAAGTGCAGTGCTGTACTATACGAGTGTAGCCATTAACCCGAGAAACTTTTCCTCTTGCGGAGTGATAAATGAATACTTAGCACCGCCAAGCCAAATGATAAAAACCTCTGACCCAGCGCTGAGCTCTGTAGGCTGACGATTTCTCAACTAGTACTGTAAAAAGCTGGTTATTAGCGTCGACCGCTGAGTTTAACCGTTTGCTCTTAAGTGTAGATTCATAAATTGGTAACACAATATCTTTTCTGTTATTGCACGACCTAATGGAGGGAACTAATAGCAAGAAATAATATTAAAGAGCAACGTCAAAAATTATCAACCGATCTGTTGATGTGATATGAATGAATATTTCCACGATAAAATGCCCCACAAGTTAATTACTCTCAACACGATTCAAGTTCCAGAAGAGCTGAAGAGCAATAAAGATAGAAGCTCTTCGGTTTCAGTTCCTTGTTTAACTTAAAATACTATCGTTCCTGTTTTGTTTGAGTAAGCTATTGTACTCGGATTCACATTAATATAAACAAGAGCAGTAAATAGTGAAGTTTTTTCTGGAGAAACAGAAGTGAGCCCATTACATCGACCCTCATTTCTCCCTCTTGGGAGGGTGGTTGCACTGTTTAAGAGTTAGGGGAGAGACGTTTGTTCTTCGCTTCTATCCGAGTGCCACAGCAAGATACAGGGTTGTGTATAATTTGAAAAGTTTTGTACAGAGTTTCTTGATTTGATCTTGTAATGAAAATGGGATATTATTGTTTTTTTTTTTGGTGTTATCATTGAAAGCTTCATTGATACAAGATATGAAATGTGAGAGAAGAACCAGGAATGAAGTATTTCAGGATTATATAGAGGTGTTAAACAAGATCATTAACCGCTGGCGCCCGAAAAGTCCCGTTGGATATTAGTGGAATAATGGTCTAACTTCAAATTATTTTCAGTATTTATTATGCTAAGTGAAGCCTCTGACAGGAAAAAACAAAAAAACAGATTTTTTAACTCATTTCTGATGAATGGTTCTTAAGCTAACACAAAGTTATGAATCATGTAAACTGAATCAAAACTCAAAGAACAAAATTATTGAGACCTCTACAGGTATGCCTGCAATTAACCATGGACTAGAGGATCAGAGTCAATAGAAATTTGCTGCCCACTGGTCCTTGAAAAGCCCACAGAAGCTGACTACATTTTTCTAGACTACGCAGATGATCTGGCAATACTAATAAGAGGAGAAATGACTCTTCTATATCTGGTATCGCACAAGAGGTCATGAGCCTAGTTTATCACTGGGCTGAGGATCAGGTCTTAGTGCGTACTTTAACAAAACAATTCTGGTTCCACTTACACGAAGAAAAAATGAAATTGGAAGAAGAAGAAGTTTCATATTCAGAAATCGAATTAAACCAAAAGTTTATCTAAAATCCACACTTAGATAAAGTATTTAGAAAGTCTGCGGTGGTCCTAAACTCATGTCACCGACTCCTTAGTGAAACGTGGACACTGGGCATACAGTACCATAAACAGAATAACTGATTTGGTGGCCAAAAGTAGCACAAATTACAGCACAGGCTCTGTTCCAGAAATTGCAGCCCACAATCTGCATCTTTATTACAAGACCAATGACCACCCGCCCCACGGCTGCAATGAAAGTATTGTTGGGAATAACACCTTTGCATGTTCAGGTGAAGAAAGAGGTGATGGACAACACCTGCGAGCTTAGCAAAACCACAGTAAATCAATCTGGCGACTTCACAGGCTACTTGGGAACTCTCAAGGAGGTCCAACTAGATCAACTGGTCTTCTGACCACACGTACTAGCTTCTTGGGGTTCCCTGTCCTGATATACGGATAATTCAAAGCATGGTCCTCGTGTTAAGCAGAACTACTCTTTGAATCTGACGAACTTACAGACCACTTAGGAGCTCTCAAGGAAGTCCAGCTAGATCAACTAACCTTGTTAAATTATCACTCCATATTACCTGGATACAGCTTTGACCACACGTACAAGGTTAAAGTTTCATAACGCCTGCAATAGATATCAGGAGGATCTAACTTCATGGAAGCTTCCTGTCCTGGTACACGGATGGTTCAAACGAGACCCTCGTGCTAAGCAGAACTGAGTCTGACGACTTTACAGGCCACTTGAAGATACAGATTTGACCACACGTACAAGGTTGGAGTACCGCAACACCTACTTCCTGTCTTGGTACACGGATATTTCAAGATAAGAAAGTGAAGAGGTCTGTGTGGGTCTATTCGGACCCTTAGAAGCCATTGCCATGAATATTTCAAGCTGAAATCTAGGCCATCAATGTTTGCGTCGGAAGAAACATAAGTAAAGCTTGTGAAGGAACAGCAATTAACATATTGTCAGACAGTCAACCTGCCCTAAATGCAATAAGTTTCTACTCCTAATATGCATCATCAATCGAGTAACTGAAAGTGGGACGCACAGCCTGCATCTCTTTCACAACAGGCAATGAACAGATATTCAAGGAAGATATGCCCTCGTGCTAAACAGAACTGGACTATTTGAATCAGACGACTTCATAGGCCACTTAGGAGTTCTTAAGGAGGTCCAACTAGATCATTTGACTTCTCATGACAGAATACAACTTTGACCACACGTAAAAAATGAAAGGGCCACAATACCTGCAACAAATATCAAAAAGAAATCTAACTTCTTGAAAGGGTCTCTATTCTGGTACACAGATGATTCAAAACAAGATAGGAACACTACATACTCAGGTGAAGAAAGAAGTGTCGTCATGCTCAGCAAAACTGGACTATTTTAATCTGGCAACTTCACAGGCAACTTCGGAATTATCAAGAAGATCCAACTAGATCCACTGGCCTGGTTAAAATAAGATCTCAGAATGACGAAATACAGCTTTGACCACACGTACAAGGTGGAAGTTCCACA
Organism: Dromius quadrimaculatus; assembly: GCA_963989225.1. Lineage (NCBI taxonomy): Eukaryota > Metazoa > Arthropoda > Insecta > Coleoptera > Carabidae > Dromius > Dromius quadrimaculatus. Next base: position 68,127,478 of record OZ022324.1, on the reverse strand, counting down.
ACAATTCCTATGGACCTCAGGAAGATCTAATATTTCGAGTGGTTCCCTGTCTTCGTACACCGATGATTCAAAACAAGATATTGAAGAGATTGGTGTAAGTGTGTTCAAACCAGGATATTGAATCTTCCAAGCTGAGATTCATTCCATCAATCTTTGTGCCGAAATAAACCTGAGAAAAGGTTGGAAAGGAACATCAATTAACATAATGTCAGAGAAACAAGCTGCCCTTAAGGCAATAAGCTTCTACTCTTGTCAATCCTGATATCAGGAGGATCTTACTTCTTAAAAGACTCCCAGTCCTGCTATTCGTATGATTCAAAACAAGATAGTGAAGGGGCTGTGAGAATATCAAATACGGAAACCTTTAGAAGCCTGTCTTCCAAGCCGAGATTAATACCATCAATCTTTGTACCAGAATAAAGCTGAGGGAAGGTTTTAAAGGGACTAACATTGACATAATGTCAGAAAGCAAGCTGCTTAAAAGGCAATAAGCTCCCACGTCTGTCAATCCAAGCTAGTTTGGAGCCATTCGGTCACATTATGTAAGTGTCAGGGCACGAGGAAGTTTAAGGCAAGGAGAAGGCAGATTCATGTGAACTTCTGAAAAGCCATTTAAAGAAGGTAATAAAAATAAAGAAGGATTTAGCCAGAGCCTCGTAATGTAAATACACAAAAGGGAATTGACAGGCAAAAAGGCTTATCAAATCTTCGCCTACAAGCAAAGGAAATGTCAGAGTCCTGAAGAGTTTCTTGATGGGTCACTGTCCTCTGCAATACCTTTGGCATAAAACTGGTTAAGCCGAAGCTACATCTGTCGTCTTTGTCAAACCAAGCAAGTTTGTAGCCATTCAGTCACATTATGATGGGTACCAGGGTACAAGGGAGTTTAAGACAATAAAAAGATAGATGAGTTTGCCAGGCGTGCCCTAACCTTTAAGTGGGCTTCTGAAAATCCATCTAAAGAAGGTAATAAGAGTATAGCCAAAACCTTGTACTGGAAATACACAGAAATGAATTGACAGGCGAGAAGGCTTATCAAATCTTGACCTACAAGCATAAGGAATCGTAGAGTCCTTAGGAATTTCCTAACAGGTCACTGCCTTCTAAAATACCTTCAGCATAAAATTGGTTAGGCAGAAGCAACAATCCAAGCAAGTCACATTATATAAGTCAGGGTACGAGGGAGTTTAAGGCAAGGAGAAGGCAGATGAGTTTGCCAGACGTGCCTGGATCTTCATGTGGAGAAGGTATCACCTTCTTCATTTGAAGAAGGTAATACAAGTATAGGAGGACTTAGCCAGAACCTCGTACTAGGAATACATAAAAGGGTATTAACAGGGAAAAGGTTTATAAAATCTTTGCCTACAAGCAAAGGGAATGTCAGAGTCCTAAAGAGTTTCTTGATGGGTCACTGTCCTCTAAAATAGCTTTGGAATAAAATTAGTTGGGCCGAAGCGACATCTGTCGTCTTTGTCTATCCAAACAAGTTTGTAGCCATTCAGTCACATTATGTAGAAGTCAGTGTACGAGGGAGTGCAAGGCAAGGAGAAGGCAGATGAGTTTGCCAAATGTGGACTTCTGAAAAGCTATTTTAAGAAGGTAATAAAAGTATAGGTAAAAGGCTTATCAAATCTTGGCCTACAAGCAAAGGGGATCGTAAAGTCCTTAGGAATTTCCTAACCGGTCACTGCTCTCTGAAATACCTTTGGCATAAAATTAGTTAGGCTGGGGCAACATCTGTTGTCTTTGTCAATCCAAGCAAGTTTATAGCCCTTCGGCTACATTAGTTTCAGACCATGAGAAGGCAAATGAGTTAGCTTGACGTGCCCGTGGACTTCTAAGAAGCCATTTTGAGGAGGTAATAAAAGTGTAGGAGGACTCAGCCAGAACATCGTACTGGAAAACACAAAAGGGAATTGACAGGCTTTGAAAAGGCTTATCAAATCTTGGCCTACAAACAAAGGGAGTCTTGAAACCTGAAGAGTTTCTCAACTGGTCTCTGCCCTCTAAAATAACTTTGGCATAGAATTGGTTAGGCCGAAGCAACATCTGTCGTCTATATCAACTATCAAGTAGGTGTTATGGAACTTCCACCTTGTACGTGTGGCTGATCTGTATTCTGTCATTATGTGGTCATTTTAACAAGGCCAGTTGATTTAGTTGGACCTCTTTGATAATTCCTGAATGGCCTATAGAATCAGATTCTGCTTAGCATGAGGGCCCCATTCCAAGAAGTTGGATCCTTCTGATATTCTGTAAGCTGTATTAAGTTATTAGGGATCAGTTGATCTAATTGGGCCTTCATGAGGGCTCCCAAGTGGCCTGTGAAGTCGCCATATAAGTTATACATCACGTCTTTCTTCACCTGAGCATGCGAAGGTGTTATGCCCAACAATGTTTTCATTGCAGCCTTGGGGCAGGTGTTCATTACTCTTTTAAAAGAGTTTGGAGCCATTTAGTCACATTAAAATGAAGGTCAGGGCACGAGGAAGTTCAAGGTAATGATAAGGCAGATGAGTTTGCCAGACTCCCCAAACCTTCATGTGAACTTCTGAAAAGCCATTTGAAGAAGGTGATAGAAGTAACGGAGGACTGAGCAAGAACCTCATACTGACAATTTATTACAGGGAATTAACAGGCGAGAAGGCTTATCAAATTTTTGCCTACAAGCAAAGTTTACCGGTCACTGCCCTCAAAACTGATTAGGCTGAAGCAGCATCTGTCGTCTATGTCAAAAACGGCCCACACTACAACGAAGTGAAAGACGTATCTCTTGTAGAAAGCCTTATACAAGCAACATTCAAGTAGCTTACTAGAATAATATAGAAATTTCTAGATGTATGGACATCCGTATATATAAGGGTGAATAACCTGACTCACAGTAGTGAAGATTGAATATCAAGGGAGTGAATATCTAGAGCGTGGTGAGCTAAGTACGGAGTGTAATAGATAAATAAGTTGGTGTGAATAAATTTTAGTGAAAAGTGGCTTTTATATTAATAATAAACAATTCTTTTAAAAGCAATAAACATTACATAGGGATAAATTAAGAAAGGGAAGCATTATGAAGAAGTAATCAAGTTAAAGGCTTATGTTGATCTTGGAATCAATTGCTTAAACCAAGATTTGTCCCACTGACCAAAATATTAAATTGTCCTGCAGCTTTATCTCTTTTCATTCATTTTCCTAAAACAGCACCTTCAAAAAAATGATAATACGAATCATTGAATCTACTCAAAGTTAAACACGTGACAGAATAATATTTATTCGAGTGTGAATGCCCGAATAATTCTATTTACGCACAAATTATTTGCCGAATGGTTGAACAAACAGGTAATAGCATTTGGGTTACAGTCCTGTTCACAGAATTACTTTATCAATCTGTTGAAGAAAATATAGTCACAAAAAAAGGAGAAAGAGGTTATTTATTGATTCAGAACTTCATATGTAGATGATTTAGAGTTGGGGAAGGCTGCAGAATTAGTCTTGGAAACATTGTTAGGGAGGTGTTCTATAAGGAAAAGGGAAAACAACATACAATAATAAATCAGGGCATTAACTTGTGATACACAAGTGCATTTTATTGAATCGAATGCCAATTCAAATCTAAAGTGCATTTCCTTGTTTTCACAACTATTTCTGCTCAATCGATCCTTTGAAATGTGGGTTGGTGTTTCTTTTATACACTTAACAACTTCTTTCTTTGGATATCATGCCATTCACATTGATTCTTTCTTATTGCCTTGAAACCGACTATACTCCACATTTATTAATTTAATTAATGGAATATGATTCCACAAGAGAGAAAAAAGTTTATAAAATATTCAAAGAAGTTAAAAGTTTGCATGTAGGTTCCATATTTATAATTTATTGATTGGATATGGCATTTAAATTAGCTTATCACATGATCAGTTATTTATAGTACAAGCACTGTACGATGTTATTGATTATTGTACAGTATGTAGTTTACTTTGTTGATATAAATCTGACGTGGACTTTTTGAAACATAACTCACCTTATATTTGCCCAGATTATTTACTTTGCAAGATAGCACTGCTTCCCGACCGACTGGAATTGTTAGGTTATTGATGGCAGTCTCGAAATCTGGGTCTTCCGAAATCACTTTAGCAGTGGACCATTCCTCTGTAACAAAAAAAAAATTATCACAACCTCAAGAAGCTACAATTCATAATTTAATACAACGAAACTTCTATTCATCGTATGAAAATATTTCTCTTTTATCTTCGTGCCCAATGTGCAAACATTTGCATAGTAAACAGTTTCTAGTCAAACAATTGTACTTTGTATAAAAGAATTACGTCCATTTGTTCACATTACATTGACAGAATGCACATTCTGGAAAACCAACTTATCCTATGTGTAGCATTTATATAACAGCTAAACAAATTGAAGCGATCTGTAGGTACAACACGTTTGCAACGCAGCACAGTTTAATAATGCGTTTTCGATAATCTCATCTGTAGCCTACGCTCCATTGCTGTTACCTACCGGAATCGCGCAAAATTGGATAATACAGCAACATCGCAACCGTCGGCAGCGCTGTTATGTTGCAAAGCTAAACAAACCGCCCTGCCGCGAGAAAACTGTAAATGTAATTGCTACAGATATTGGATTTTATAAATTTTATTTGGGAGTGTTTTTTAATGTTTATGGATGAGGTAGCCCAACACATACTAAAAACTTGTATGCAGCTAACTACCAGAGATGGATGGGTTGCCAATTAATGACCCGAGCAACCTTACATGTTCAACAAGCGCTGATTGCTGACAGGAAATTTGGCTAATACTACCCTGTAAATAAAAATTATGGTCGTCCAAAGTGAGAATGGCTCTCCTCCTACAAAAAATTGAAGCTTGAAGTTCTCTTTGATACAAAAGTGATGCATGATGACGTAAAGAACATGAGACTATGCTTCTGTTACTGGGAACTCACCACTATTCGTACAACTGTCATCAATATAAAAAAATATCCATGCAACAAGAGGAAAACTGATGACAGCTTCAGAAGAACTACAATTACCAGAAAAACTGAAGAGACTTCTGGCAATGACAATAAGAAAAGCAAAAATAAGTATAATAACACGTAAAAGAGATTCTTCTACTGATCACTTCACTGTTTGATATTCACTGCTCCAGCTTCACCATTACACCACACCCTCAAGTCGTTTGCTTGCCTTCATATTAGAAATATCCATTTCTCGAAAGTTCTACCACATTTCTGGAATATTGTTAGAGGCCTCTATCGAAAGGGGTAATGTGATGCGGTGCGGCGCGACGCTCAGGCGCGGTCAGGACCAAGCCAACTCCACTTTTATGAACCTCCACACTCTCGAACGTTACAATTGATTTGAATATCTATGTGTTACAGTAACAAATAGAAGGGAAAAAAGCAGGAATAAAAGAGAAGAAAGCAACATCAAACAGAGCTTTCTAAGCATATAAAAAACTATTGTAAAGTAAATCTTGGTCAAAAATAACAAAAATAGAAATAAATGGAACAATAATCATACCAGTAACACTCCATGCTACCAAAACAATGACAATTACAAAAAAAGACGAAGAAGATTCAAGAATAATGACAATACTAGGGCCAAAAAAAGTATCAGAAAGCGAATATAGACCGAGAATAAATCACGAAAATCATCAAAACTGATTACAGCTTCAAATGAAATAGAAATATTAGGAAAACATACAAAAAAGAGCATCAAGAATAAAAGTAGGACAAATAATAGTATTCCCTGGCGATACTGCTGACTATACAGCAAATGGACCAACGATGAAAGAAATGTGACAAGGAATAATAAAAGAAAGTAATAACGTAAGATTGGAAATAAATAACAATAACACAAGAATAGAGAAATTCAGGGAGATAACAGAGAATAAAAAATTGAAATTGGAGAATATACTTCTTGAAACGTAGACTGATTCATATTTATGTAGGTGTCACAGTAACAAATAAAATGAAAAAAAGAAGCAGAACTAAAAGAGAAGATAGCAAAAACAAAGAGAGCTTTTCAAGCAAATAAAAATCTACTAAAGTGTTCATCTCTGTCAACCAATGAAACTTCATGCTGCCGAAACAATAACGATGACGAAAAAAGACAAAAAACATATGAAAATAATGAAAAAAAAACATAGGGACAGAAAAAGTATCAAGAAACGAATATAAATTTGAGATAAATCACGAAAATAGAGAGGAAATAAAAGGGAAAAGACATAATGGAGAAAATAAAAGGGAAAAGACATAATGGAGAAAATAAAATGGCTCGCACACGTATGGAGAGCTGGAGAACAAGATACAATGAAGACAATCCTAAAATGGAACCCAGCCAGAATATGATCAGATGTCACAGTGACAAATTGGGAGGAAAGAAAAACAGAAATAAAAGAGAAGATAGCAACAACAAACAAAGCTTTCTACATGAATAAAAAACTATTGAGAAGTGAATCTCTATTAAAAATAACAGAAAAAAAGGATATATTGAACAATAACAAGAATAATAACACCTCATGCTGCCGAAACAATGAAAATGACAAAAAAAGACAAAGAAGATTCAAGAATAATGAGAATGAACAATACTAGGGCTAGAAAAAGTATCAGAATACATCACGGAATGAAAAAAGAATTGGAAGGAGAAGACATAGTGAAGAAAATGAAACAGCAAAGCATAAAATTATCTGGACACGCAAGGAGAGCTGGACAACAAGACAAAATGAACTCAATCTTAAAATTAAACTCAGCAGAAATATATTTAAGTGTCACAGTAACAGATGAAGAGGAAAGAAAAACAAAAATAAAAGAGAAGATAGCAACAACAAACAGAGCTTTCTAAGCAAATGAAAAATATATTAAAAGTAAATATCTGTCTGAAATAACTAACATGAGAAATAATAAAACAATAACAAGACCAATAGCACTCTTTGATGCAAAAAGCAAAGATAATGTCGAAAGAAGACAAAGTAGATTCATGAATAATGGAAATAAAATGATGAAAACAATATAAGAATCAGAATGCATTACGGAATAGAAAATAAATTGAGAGTAGAAGACATACTGAAGAAAATTGAACATCATATGATGAAATGACTCAGATACGTATGGAGAACTAAAGAACAAGACGTAATTAAGTAAATCCTAGAATGAAACCAAGCAAGAATATATCCAAGTGTCACAGTAATAATAAATAAACAAGAATAATAGAAAGAAAAATCATGGGAATAATACAAGGGGCCAAAAAAATACCGGAAAAACATAGAAAAAGGAACATCATGAACAAAAGTAGGGCAAATAAATAACATACGCTTACGATATGGAAATCATAACAAAAAATGGACAAACGATGAAAGTAATGTGAGTAGTTATACTAACAAAAAGTAATAACGTATGATCAGAAATAGATATCAATAAAACAAAAATAATGAAATTCAGGAAAACAACAGAGGATAAAGAAATAAAGATTGAAGAATATGCTTTCGAAAAGATAGACAGATTCAAATATCCAGGTGTCACAGTAACAAATAAGGAGCAAAAAGAAGCAGAAATGAAATAGAAGATAGCAACAACAAACAAAGCTTCCTGAGCGAATGAAAAAGTATCGAAAAGTGAATCTGAGAATGAGATATAAAAAACAATAATAAGACTAATAACACTCTATGCTTCCGAAACAATGACAATGACAAAGAAATAAGAAGAAGATTAATAAATAATGGAAAGAAAAAGTCATGAGAATAATACTAGGTCCAAAAAATTATCAGGAAACAAATATAGACCAAGAATCAATCACGAAAATCAGGCAAACTGACAGCTTCAAAAAAACTGGAAATACGAGAAAAACATTCAAAAAGGAACGTCATGAACAAAAGAAGGACAAATAATAACATACGTTAATATGGTAATCATAACAAAGAATGGGCAAACCATGAAAGTAATGTGACTAGAAAAATCAACAAAAAATAATAACATAGGATTAGAAATAAATACCAATAAAACAAAAATAATAAAATTCATAAAAACAACAGGGGATGAAGAAATAGAGATTGGAGAATATATTTTTGCAAAGATAGACAGATTCAGATATCTAGATGTCACGGTAACAAATAAAAGGGAAAAAAAAGCAGATACAGAAGAGAGGATAGTAACATCAAACCTAGTTTCCTACGCAAATAAAAAACTACTGAGAAGTGTATCACTTCCAGAAAAAACAAGAATAAAAATATATGAAACAATAACAAGACCTATGCTGCCGAAACAATGACAATGACTGAAAAATAATAGAAAGAACAACACTAGGCCCAGAAAAAGTATCAGAAAACGAATATAAATCAATAATGAATAACTGAATAGAAAACTAATTAAAAGGAGAAGACAAAATGGAAAAAATAAAACAACAAACAATTGAATGGCTTGGACACATATGGAAAGCTGAAGAACAAAACACAATACAATTAATTCTAAAATAGAACCCATCAAAAATATATTTAGGTATCACAGTAACATATAAAGGAGAAGAAGGGACAAAAATCAAAGAGCAAACAAACAGAAAGTATTGAAAAGTGAATCTCTGCCATAAATAACAAAAATGAGAATATAGAAGACTTCATGCTGCCAAAACAATGACAATGACAAAAAAAGACGAAGAAGATTCATGAATAATGGACAAAAAAATCATGAGAATAATACTAGGGGCCACAAAAAGTATCAGAAAACAAACATACACCAAGAATTATTAGCCCAGTGGCCCAAAACTGTTTGTTTGATTGAAGCCATCTCCCAATTTTCGAATTCCAGCGAAATTCTTTTTGATTCATGATCAGTACATCCAATGCAAGAAGATCTGATGCGCGGATGTATTTATTCCAGTTCATATGTGAATAATATTCACATGAATACATTACCGCAAAAGCGTCATGTTTGTGGTATGATAATATGTTGCAGCGATGTGATTTTGACAGTCGTTAGGTGTTCAACAGCGCAACACGTGAACAAGAACGAAAAACGAAAACGAATAGTGTGTTGCATATTATATAGTCCTCGTTACAGCTAGCGACTATCAGAATCGCATTTAAACGCCCGATCGCTGTTCGATGTTTGGTGCTTCCCAAGATGCGAAACTCCAGATATGCTGGAAAGATGCTCGCATTTTTATCGAGCGTGAACAAACCAAAAAGGATACAAGAATGCTTTAAGACGTTTTTTTGTTATCATATTAATCATACAGATCTTTCTAGAATTCTGATTCATATTCCAAATGCTACATTACATGTGATTACAGCAATCTGAAAGTGCATTAAATCATCAAGTAGTTTTTGCGCGAGCTCCAAGTTTTATCTCCACATTTTCCACTCCACAAACCCAGAATAAAAACTGCAAGCCTCCTATCCATTTTCAGAATCGGGAGAATTGATTGCGTAGCTCTTCCGGTACGTTCATTCAATTCATTTTTTTCCAGTGTGCACCATATCTCTTCTATTCCGGTTTTCAATTTGTCAATCATCAATTTTATAACTCATCTTGAATTCTTATTGGCTCAGAGTAAGATTTTAGTAAAATCTCTTCTAGGATATCGCTGCCAACTTCAAAGTCTTTTATGCTTTTCGTTGAGGCTTCTTGTCGCCTCTTAACGTCGAGGAGCATCTCAGCTCAAGATGTTGGCGCAGACAACGAACAAATTCAGGAAATATGCACAAGAATTCTGGAAGATGAACCGAGGATTTTATCCGCTTTAATATCGACTGCCATGCAGCAGAGCGTTTTATTAGTTGGTGGTCCCTTGAAAACTACTTTTGAGGACTATTCTTGCTGTCTGTACGTGCGTGTATCTGACGTGTCGACTTGTATTCCTCCCACGACTTCCATAACACTTGAGCGGATGTTGCTTTAGGTTAGATTTGTTTCTCCAACAATCTGAATGAAGGCAGATGTTGTTAAAACTATTTTATCCCATTTGTTTGCTTTGACTAGACAGTAGACATCCTAATTAAATAAGGATTGAAAATAACAAGGCCTTAGGTGGAATTTGAGTCGGCAATAAATACAATCTTCGTAGAATACTGTTTTCTTGTCTAATCAACGTCAACATATCGAACAAAAATCATTGAATTAGTTTATGTTTCTTTGTTTCTTGTCCTTCATTCAAATTTTCTTGGAACAGCTTCCAGGATCTGATTCACTTCATATGCTTTTTCCACACAATGTGGTGTTATTGGAAGGGGAATACGAGTGTCGTTGACAATGTGGGAGCTTAACTGTATGCATGATGGGGTGTTTACAATATATGAATATTTTTTTGTATGTCAAAATGTATTTGGAACTGAGGAAACACCCTTGTTCAGCTGTCTGATGTGAACTGAAAACTGGTCCCGAAATGGAAAATGCTTATTTGTGTTTCACATAGCTTAATCCAATGCAAATCCTTGAATTAAAATATTAAGTCAGAGCATGCAGTCCAAGCTCATTATATTAAAAATACTGTGACAGTTCCATAGTTGGAGCTTTCGTCCACGTCTCCTCTTTTATTTGATATAAAACTCTGATTGTTTGCTTTGTAATTCATAAAAAGGACGTGTCTTTATAAACTTTTTTTCTAATTTCTAGTGGAAAGCGTACTCATATAGACGTTTATGTAATTAGACTTTATATGTGGAGCAATAACAATTTATTTCGCTTCCAACATAAAGATTAAAACCATTCATTAAAATTATATGACAGAGGATATAACTTACAACAAATGGATTAATTTTATTGTTAGATTGAACTGAAATACTCATCTGATAAGAATTTGATGTATTAGATAAATTACAGTAGTTTATTTGATATATAATAGGGTTTTTACATGCGTGATGAGAAGTGTGTGCTATCTCTTTTATTATTATTATTATAAACTTTTTAAATCTCTTAATACCCTTTCGGGTGTCGAAATTGTTTTTGTTTTAATTATTTGCGTTGATTACTATTCTATCTTGTCGAATATCTCTTTCCATTTTTTTCTGTCCCTTGCTAACTTCTTTGCTTCTTGGCCGCTAATGTTGTTTTTTGTTAATATCTCTTCTATATTATTTTCCCATGTCTGTTTTGGTCTTCCCCTTTTCTTCTTGTTTTGTATTCTTGCATTCCACACTGCTTTTGTTTGTTTATCGTCGGGCATTCTTAATAGGTGACCATACCACGCCAACTGTTTCTTTTCTATGACATTATGAATGCTCTCTATTTGTACTCTTCTTCTTATATCTTCATTCTTTATTTTATCCATTATCGTGACTCCTTCCACTCTTCTTAAATATTTCATTTTCGCCGCCTGTATTTTGCTTCTTATTCTCTTATTCATCAACCATGATTCACTACCATATATTAATATAGGTCTATGCATTATTTTGAATAGAGTCATTTTTGTTCTTTTCGTTATATGTTTATTTTTCAATATTATTTTGTTGATTGCATGAGAATTCCTATTTGCTTGCTGGATTCTCGTATTTATTTCCTGCTCTAAGCTTCCTTTATTATTTATTGCTGCCCCTAAGTATTTAAATGTTTCTACTTGCTCTATTTCTTTCTCATTCAGTATTATGTTTATCCTTAAATTCTCCTTTGATATGACCATTACTTTCGTTTTTTCTACATTTATCTTCATATTATGTTTCCTTAGCTCCTCGTTCCATATTTCTAAATTACGTTTCATATCTTCTTCGCTCTTTGCCATCACTGCTAAGTCATCTGCGAACGCGCATTCTGATAATGAGATCCTTTTCAACTTGTAATGTCCACCCTTTACCTTTTCTATTTTATACTTAATATTCTTCATTATTTGGTCTAAAAATATAATAAATAGCAATGGGCTTAAAGCTCCTCCTTGTCTTAATCCTTGGGATGTTTTAAACTCTTCTGATGTTGCGTTGCCAGTTCTTATGTAGTTGAATGTTGTTTCGTATATGCTTTTTATTGCTGTTAATAACTGTTCTCCTATTTTTCTTCCTCTCAATATATTCCACAACTTAGTCCTCGGTACTCGGTCGAACGCTTTTTCCAGGTCTATAAATGTGATATACAGTTTTTTGTCCGTTTTCATTGTATTTTCTATAAAGTTCCTTATAGTGAATATGTGGTCTTGTGTCGAATGTCTCCTCCTAAACCCACTTTGCGATTTTTCCATTGTTGTTTCTATCGCAGCTCTAAGCTTGTTTTCGAGTATTGCTTCGTAAATTTTCGCTGTTGTGCATAAAAGTGATATGCCCCTATAATTCTCACAATTTTTACTGTCTCCTTTTTTATGTATGGGAAATATTATTGCTTTCTCCCAGTCTGAAGATATTTTCCCTGTTTCCCAGATTATGTTTAATATAAGCAGCAATAATCTTTCTCCTTCTTCGCCCTTATACTTCAATTGCTCGGCCTTCATACAGTCATGTCCCGGTGCTTTGCCATTCTTCAGTTTTTTAACTCTGCTTCAGTTATCATCTCTGTGCATTCATTTATACTTTCTGTTTGTGGGGTCTCCTCACTCTCTGTTTCATTAGTACTTTCGTCACTTACTAGTAGGTCTTTGAAATGTTCTCTCCATCTTGTCATTATTTCACTATCCTCTGTCAATATATTTCCTTGTTTATCTTTCAAGCTTTTAATTGTTACTTTTTCTCTTTTACTTCTCTTAAAGGTTCTATAAAATAGTTTTTGGTTTTCGTTGAAATTTTGTTCTAGTGTCTTTCCAAATGTTTCCCATGCTTTTACTTCAGCTTTTTTAACACTTTCTTTAACTAATCTCCTTTGTTTCTTGTACTCTTCGTAGTCACTATCGTTCCCTGTTTTCAAATATTTCTTCCATATCAGTTTCTTCTTCTTAATGTTGTCTTTAATTTCTTCATTCCACCAATGTGTTCGTTTCCTGTTGCTTTCGTCGCTGATTGTACCACAGGCTATTTTGGTTGCTTCTCTTATTATATTTTTGAAATTATTTCATATTTCTTCTACATTGTTTGTTTCTTGTTGTGGTGTATTGCTTATTAATTCCTTTATGATATCTTGATAGTTCTTTCTTGTCTGTTCGCCCTTCAGTTTGTCTACTTTTAGCTTTAATATTTTATTTTTATTTTTTGGCATTTTTGGCACCGGTATTTGATTAAAGGCGAGTGGTAGTACATCCATGTTTCGTCCGCATTGACGAAACAGTACCCAAAGTCCTGTCGATTTTGTTTAATAGCTGGTAAGCTTCAAAAACAGTCGCCTTGACCTTTTTAGTTGGGGAAAGGATTTCTGGTGCTAGTTACTTATAATTTGAACTGTTTTGTTGTATTAATGTTCCGTCTACATTGACGAAGCAGCACCTAAAGTCCTGTTGATTAATGGCAAATCCCTAGAACAGTCGTCTTGAACTACTTGGCGTTTTTGGCACCGGTAGAACATTGTTTGGACTGTTATTTGATTTCATGTGAATAGTGGTATATCCATTGACGAAACAGCAGCGCTTAGAGTACAGTCGATTTGGTTGTCTTCCAAATGACGTCAAGATCTTGATTTCTTGTTTAGACTCATTTCTCCACCATTTACAAGGTGGTTTGAGCATGAAATTTGTTCCAATGTTCATAAATAAGCATTTACAGTTCCAGTTTATCTTTTGCATTGGGTAAACAATTATAATTCCATCTGTTGAAAAAAGTACGTTCTTGAAAAAACAATTTGTAAATGGTATTACCTGCGGCTGTTTTTCTTGTTATCAGAGTATGTTGTGCTGAAGATGGATGACATTTCATTCAAATAAACTGTTAAAATTACCCTGAAAGTACTTTTGAATCGTATTAGCAACGATATTATTGTTCAAATGATTATAATTGAATTAAGTTTGTGATAATTTTCATAATGGAAACTCAAGAAGAAAACTGCAGCTTTTTCCGAAGTTTCTCCAATTTAAATTTCAGGAATGCCTGCAAAACAAAATTCCAAAGTAAGTTATCAAACGAAATTGATTAAGTTTGAGGGTTTAAACTTGGAAACAATAATCCAAGTAATCACCGAACATTCTAGTCCATGTCTTCAATTTAGCAGATAATCTTCATTGAAATTTTTGCAAAATTGTTTCAAATATCATGAAACTGGTGCTCTAAACAGTCATAATTGAATTTGCTTGTGGACGTGCAGCAAGAAGGAAAAGGGAACATGAAATTGTTGAATGCCTCTTGGAACTGATCTCTAACTTAATTAAACTCAAAGAATCGGACGTTCGCGAGACGCTGTTAACTGCAACTTTAGTACGTAAATAGCCAAAAAGTGCTGAGACCATAAAAAGGTACTTTGAGACCTTTACAAGATTAATTTACCCAATTTATGCCTTAATTTATGGTTTGAAGCAAAATTCGGGTGTTTGATGTCGTAAATTTATGTGATGCACGATGACAAAGGCGAACTGCATCAATACAACGATTTATTTCCATTAAAAATGCAAACTATTACTACTAGATAAGTACCATGTCCTCATGCCTGTACCTAACAAGTCTCAGAACTTGTTTCGAGGCCCTCGATACCCATTTCTGCGACTCTATCAATCATACGCCAGTGATATACAATATACAATAAGATGTTATAGAAGCGCTTGATACGGAATTTCAATATGCCATGGCTGATCATTCTAGATTTATGCAGAAAATTCAAAAAAAGTTTCAAGTAAAGTGCACTTCCGGTACAGACGATTGAAATCATAATGCGAGGTGCACAACTAGACCCTATACCAGTCTTGAATACAAAATTTCAACATTATATGTTCAACCAGTTTTGAGATTTGCGAGTTATAAACGCACGAACGCACGAACGCACATACGTACCTACATCAAGCCAAAAATAGTCAAAATGGATTCAAGGATGCTTAAAACGGATATTCCCATCAAAATCTTGATAAGTGAATGTTGTCGATTTCACAATTAAGTAAAAATTGTCCGAACAATGAACTATCAGTGCCAAAAGTGCCAAAGATTGTTTCTCGAACCAAAAAGTTTAGGGCAACTGTCTCTTGGGATTTGCCAGCTGTTTCTGAGTAATCGACAAGACCTTAGGGGCCTTTCCGTCAATGTGGATAAAACATAGAAGCACCACAACTCGCCTTAAATCAAATACTAATGCCCAAAATGCCAAAGACCGTTCCTCTAACCAAGTGGATTAGAACGACTGCTATTTGGGATTTACTAACTGATTCAGCAGAATCGACTGGACTTCAGGCGCTGTTTCGTCATGTGAACGAAGCCTCAGATCGAAGAACTGTCCAAGCAATGAATTATCAGTGCCAAAAGTGCCAAAGACTGTTTCTCGAACCAAAAAGATTAGGGCTACTGTCTCTTGAGATCTGCGAGCTGTTTCTAAGTGATCGACAAGACTTTGGGCACCTTTTCGTCAATGTGGACGAAACATAAAAGCACCACAACTCGCCTTAAATCAAATACTGGTGCCAAAAATGCCAAAGACCGTTCCTCTAACCAAGTAGATAAGAACGACTGCTTTTTGGGATTTACCAACTGTTTCAGCAAAATCGACTGGACTTCAGGCGCTGATTCGTTGTGTGGACGAAGCCTCAGATCAAAGAACTGTCCAAAAAATGGGGTATCAGTGCCAAAAGTGCCAAAGATCGTTTCTTGAACCAAAAAGGTTAGGGCTACTGTCTCTTGGGATTTGCCAGATGTTTCTGAATAATCGACAAGACTTTAGGCACCTTTTCGTCAATGTGGATGTAACGTAGAAGCACCACAACTCGCCTTCAATAAAATACTGATGCCAAAAATGCCAAAGACCGTTCCTCTAACCAAGTAGATTAGAACGACTGATTTTTGGGATTTACCAACTGTTTCAGCAAAATCGACTGGACTTCAGGCGCTGTTTCGTTGTGTGGATGAAGCTTTAGATTTAAAAAACTATCCAAGCAACGAATTATAAATGCCAAAAGTGCCAAAGACTGTTTTTCGAACCAAAAATGTTAGGGCTACTATCTCTTGGGATTTGCCAGCTGTTTCTAAGTGATCGACAAGACTTCAGGCGCCTTTTCGTCAATGTGGACGAAACATAGATACACCAACATCCACCCGAAACCAAAAAACATGCCAAAGAGTGGGTGCCAAAAATGCCAAAGACTGTTTCTCCAATCACAAAGTTTTTTGGGACTTGCCAGCTGTTTAACAGAATCTATAAGACTTTAGGCTCTGTTTCGTCACTGTAGACGAAGTATTAGAACAATGAACTATTTAAAAAATGAATGTCGTCATCGCTGAAGACAGTCCTAAGAAGTAAGAACAGTGACAATCAAACTATAATGAATTGGGAAAATGAATGATCATGGATTGAATTTGATCTCAAGCATCATTCTTACATGTTACCAACATGAGATTTCCATTAAATTCCCAATATGCCCAATTGATTCGAGGAGCAAAAAGGAACAAAATGAAGAAATTAAAAGTAGCATCAATAAAAACAATAACCATAATGTGAATACTTCTGGGCCTCGTTAACAGGAAGCTAACAAGTGCAATTGTCATTGCATCCTTACAAAGTAACGTTGTTCGCCAAGTTCTGGAGCAACAAGAAAAATAAACAAATGACAATCGACTCCAGAATCCTTGTAATCATCTACTGGAGTTTATTCTGTACATTCCAATACAAATCAAATCAAATCAATTCACCTACACAAACTGAAACTTTTCTCTTGTTGAATGCAAGTATAGAAAGCTGAAGTAAATTGGAAGCAAGCAGTATTGGAAATATTGTGGTCCTACCTTGATTATTAACACCCACTCCAGCATTTAGTCAAAAATTATTTCAAGAAGAAATCACAATTAGTCCCACATAATAATAACACTTTGTTGCATCGATGTACACCTCAAAGCAGTAAAGGAACAACTGCTCGCAAATTTGGACAAGTCTGCATCAGAACGATGTGCTTGTTAATACAGTGGCGGAGCCACAACATATTTATTTGATGATAAAAGACAATTTAATACAAAAACTGGACATGATTACAATTACAATTCATTTTAAATGCTTCTTAAGGACAAAATCATTTTATCCTTGCATTAAAATCAGATTTGGATCAATATGACAAGGATTGGAGGCTCAAGAAAAGCTGCGGTTGCATGGAGTGGCTTAGCTAACCACTTTGAGGTGATCACTAGCGTATGATTGGTAGAGGCGCAGGAATGCGTGTCGAGGGTCCTCACACAAGTTCTGAGACTTGTAAGGCATATTCTGGGGGACTATTTAATAAATATTCCAAGAGTCTACACCTGATGGATGGCAAAATAATAGGTACAGGGGTATATTATTCACCTTAAAGTGAAATTAGTGCTACGAATAGCTGCAGGAAGTATTTAACATTTTCTTGAAACGTATGTCTAATTTTTGAAGAGTAATATGACAAAAATGACTTTAATGAAACATCTACATCAATAAGGGTGCGCATTACATGAGGGATGAAGTAGTCGGACACAAATTCCCTTCTAACCGAATCTCATCTTGAATCCCAGCGTCCCTTCGCCGTCGTTGTTCCATCGCTAACGGTCAGTAATTTTTGTAAGATTGTCATCAAGTCGGGTACATAAACTCCGGTATTATGGGCTTTTTGGGGACATGACATGCGCAGATTGTCAGTAGTCTCCCCTTTGTGTCCCTTTTACGGATTAGTTGGAGCGCTTAACGTAGTTACAAGACCGACGAGGCTGTCGCCTTCGTCTCGTGTGCATTTGAAGGGTCATAAATATATTTATTAGATCGACGACGCTTCAGGAATAATACGAACCCTCGGGCTTTTATTCGCAGCTCGAAATAAAAAAAGTTAGGGGAGTTGAAGTTCTTTAAATTATTGGAATAACAAATACATGAACTGTTTTATTAAATTTATTGAAGATGACAACTAAAGCCATACTCACATACATGTCCAAACTATATTCCAATTCCTGCTTCCCACAAGTTACAATTATAATGTAATTTGTTAGGATACGAATAGATTACTACCCGACTATAACTTATCTCAATGTGAATTGATCACAATTCTATGTAAGTGGGTTACGATAGGGATAACAGTTTCCTGTAGATTTAGTGGCAACTCCAACCAAACTAACGGTGTATCCGTTTTCTTTCCTCGTTGTTCAACAAAATATCTATAAGTGGGAACTGTCTCACATAAATCATTAGGAAATATGTTCTCGCAGCAAGTATCACATGCAATATCTCGAAAAGATTATTGTTATTTTTCATGCTACTAGTATTTGGGAAGATAAAGAATTGATATGCATGACACTTGAGTTTTAGGTTCTTTTTACACCTTGAATAACATCCTCCAATATTTTCACCTCCAAGCTAATCAATAATCAACAATTATTGTTGATCAACGTGTGTAACTGCTGAGGGTATTCTCAAGAAAGTTGGAAATTCGCTTACCTTCAGTGCTGGAACGACCCAAGCGACGATAAGAATCTGCAGTTCCTAACGCTGCAGGTTGTGTGGGTGTGCGCAAAGGGAAAATATGAGGCCATTCTTTTTCAGGTGACAAATTTTAACAGTGCTAGGCTATTTATTTAACGATTCGTCGTTTCTTAAAGCGTGACCAGCCACGACCAAGATTCAAGGACGATTATATAGAGCTGCCTTCCGCTTTATTTCCTTCCTTTTACCTTTCACCCACATGAATAACCCCAGGATAGCAATTCATGTGCTATATTATCATTAGGATCAAATTGAGATGGATAGTTTCATTACTTTTTCGATTTTTAGCATGAATTTGGAAATTTAATTGAATTGCCTAATATTTTTATCCAAAAATCATAAATTATGTTCCATATGAAACAGAAAATGACTTATTCCAGTTAGATTCAAAGCACTAGTATGAATGTGTAACATCACCAGGAGGCAAACAAACTTAGACAGCTTCTCCTGCCGAAATTACTACTAAAATATTGGGTTGAATGCACATACACACATACACAAATTAAGGAACAGGAATACATTTGAAAGAGGTAGCAGTTCATTCCAGAGGGGGTAGCAGTCCAGGGGATAGAAACACTGCATTCAACCCGAATGCATTTACCTTGTTTGCCCGTTGCAGATGAACATGCCCTTAATGACTGTATCGAATCTTTCGTACATAAGAGCGGTGGCATAGAATGGCTTAGCTAGCCACTTTGACATTGGCGTATGATTGGTAGTGTCGTAGGCATGGAGTGGTTAGCTAACCACTTTGAGGTGATCACTGGCATATGATTGGTACAGCCGCAGGAATGCCTCGACACAAGTTCTGAGACTTGTAAGGTACGGCATGAAGGCATGGTACTTATCTAATACCAACTAATTAATAGTTCTGTTCCGTTAATACGGTAATACTACCTACCGGCTAATTATTTGAACACTTGATATAAATTTCAGCAAAAGTAATGACTTACTCCGTTACTTCATCGACCATTATTTCCTTGATACCAATTGGTTGATAGATTGAATTTAGACTGTCTAATAATGTGAATTTGATGAGCATTTAGATTCTATATTCTTGTATTCTACCACTAATGTATGAAATGAAAATTCAGACAGTTCGATATTTCTTATCAACTGATGAAGTGGCAACATGCATTTTTTTAGACTACACAGGGATTTTGCTTGCCAATAAGTGAAAAATTGGTAAAATCATCGATGATCAATAGAACCCTTTCTTCAAGTGATCATTTGCATTAAGATTCAACTTAAATAAAGTGAGAAGTCCTTCTGTTTTCGCTTGATTAGACTTTCTTACGACAAGTCACGAGTTGTGATTAGAAGATTCTAAAACTGGACTTGTTAGGTCAAAATAGCGGTACATAGAGGCTATTGCCATGACTTCTCTCAAATTTGACCTGAACACATCTATTCCAATGGTATTTCAATTTTTGGTAACATTTCGGAAGTCTTCTTTCTTAAGGATGTTGATATGCTTCTCTACATTAGTCTGGATTCAACAGCTTCTTTTCAGGGAAATTTTTGATTAGAGAAACAGGTGGAAGACGTTAGGAGTTGAATGAGTAGAATACGAGGACTGTCAAGGCACAAGAGCTTATAATTTCTCCAAAAATACTCTGATTGAAAGCGCACAGTGGTAGATAAATCAATTTTTGTCTTGTCTCTTCTTGATAATACATTCCTCCTAAACTTATCATTCTTAAAGTGCAAGAAGTTCATATCACCGAGAATAAGAATTGAGGGTGCATTAGATGCAAATGAAGCTCCACGAAAATGGATCTTATTTGAACAGATTGGGAACAAAATTTTAGCTTTTCATAAACTAAATGAAACATATAACACAGATGGTATTCATGTACTTTTACACAATTTGTTCTTATAATAGACGTATAAATAAACTATGTGGTTAATATTATTTGAACATGAATTTTTGTACATCTTTTTCTTCTTCTAAGGCTTAATATCCCTTCAAGTGTGTCTTTGCCTCCTCAACTATTTGCCTCCATTTGTTTCGGTCCTTTGCAACTCTCCTCCAGTTCTTTATTCCCATCTTTTGTAAGTCTTTGAAATCATTATCCACATATCTGGTTCTTGGTCTTCCTCTTGGCCTGATCGTCTCCGGCCTGCTGTTAAAGTACCTGCTTACTGGGTCCCTTTCACTCATCCTTTCCACATGTCCTATCCATCTGATTCTATGACTTTTCACGATACCAATTACATCTGTGTCTTGATACTCTTCGTACAGTTCCATATTCGTTCTTGTTCGCCACAATTGTCCTTCTTTAATTGGGCCTATTATTCTCCTCAGTACTTTCCTCTCAAATATTGCCAGTTTGTTCATTATCGTGCTACTTGAAGTCCATGTTTCACAGCCGTAAGTTATAATTGGCCTAATAATTGTCTTATATATCCTAAGCTTGGTTTTTCTGTAAATCAGTCTTGATTCTAGTATATTTTGAAGACTCTGTTAGCCGCTACTATACGGCTGTCTATTTCTGCTGTTATATCATTGGTATCATGACCGATGGATCCTAGATACTTGAAATCATTGCTTTTATTTTTCTGTGGTCCCCTTCTTGTTAGTTTTGTACATCATGATAAGGAAATGTAGATAGATTGATGAATTGTCAAGCACTCAATATGAGAAAGGCAAGGGTTTACGTGATCCATGTGACCAAAAAATTTATAGATCTTTGAGCTAAGCTAGGAGCTGTTCTGCAAGAAACGACTGCCACCCAAAAACTTTTTGTACAACTATAAGGCCGACGATATTACTAGCACCCAAGGAATTCTTCACAACTGATGATATTACTGGCGCCCAAGGAAACCTTATACTCTTATCCAAAGACTTGGGTTTCATTTGTGACATACTCTCATTAAAAGCTATCGATCATCTTCTATATGAAACAGAAAATGACTTATTCCAGTGAGAATCAAAGCTCCGGTGTGAATGTGTAACACTACGAGGAAGCAGGCAAACTTGAAGACAGCTTTTTTTACCTACAGCACTACTGAAATATTAGGGTGAATGCACAGCACACATAAACAAATTATGGATAGGAATGCATTTAAAGGAGGTAGCAGTCCAGAGGATAGAAACAGTGCATTCAATTGAATGCACTTATCTTGTTTGCTCGTTGTAGATGGACATGCCTTTAATGCCTGTGCCAAATCTTTTGTACAGTGGCTTAGCAAACCACTTTGAGGTGATCACTAGCGTATGATTGGTAGAGTCGCAGAAATGCCTGTCGAGGGTCCCAACACAAGTTCTGATACTCGTAAGGCACAGGCATGAGAGCGGTTGGTTAGTAGAGTCGCAAGAATGCGTGTTGAGAGCCCCGACACAAGTTCTGAGACTTGTAAGGCACAGGCATGAGAGCAGTGGCGTGGAGTGACTTGACTCACCATTTTGAGGTGATCACTGGCGTATGATTGGTAGAGTCGCAGGCATGGAGTGGATTATAGTACGTCCCTACTAGAAACAGACCTGCTCCAAAAACGTATTTTTGTTCCAAAACTAAACCAACAATTACAGAGCTCTTCATTATGCCAGTGGCGTGCTCATCTCTTGATAATAAACATTCGTCACTCGTGTTTCTAGTCTTGCGCTGATCACCGGTATTTCATAGTATTGCTTTCCATACGTCTATTGTTTCCATTGGTTATTATTATTATTGTTATTCGTATTTCTTTCTTGCTTCAATTTGCTGCTTATTTTGTTATTACTATAATTCAAAATAATGGTCTAAATATTAAAAGAGGAGAATTGGTATTCAATTTTATGAAATTCATGCAAGATGAAGCGATTAATGGTATTAATAATTGGACCTACATAAAATAATAATTTTACATGAGGACAACTCAAAGAAATATATATCTGATGTATTATTAGCGCGCCATGGACATACGGTCCTTCGACTACCTTCATATCAACACGACATTTCAATTCGAGCACATCAGGAAGTTGGTGGAAGGAATATTTGCCGAAAATTGCGAAGAAGTGGCCAAAAAGTACGTGAAAAAGTTATACAAACTGAAAAAGATTCCATGGAAACCGAGCATTTTTGCGATAAATCCATCGACGACTTCATTATCGATATTTCAGAAGATTCGGACGATAGCGGTGGCAGTGACGGGTATGAAAGTGAGGAAGAAAGTTATTTTCATTCAGGAACTACGCTCATTTGAATAACTAATAATTCTAACAGTTATTTATAATTGTTTGTTTCCTATAGCTACACCTTGACATTTCTCTTCGCAACAAATTTATGTTCGACAATTTGCGATAAATAACTGTGATAACAGGGAATGAAATACGAAAAATCCTTGTACAGTGAATTGATGAACTTATAAATATGATAAATGAGATAATGGATGATCACATATATGTATTATTGTAACCTTTATATATGAATATTACATTTTTACTTACTTGTACAAAGTTAACCATTTTGAGGTTATCACTGGCGTATGATTGGTAGAATCGCAGGAATGCGTGTCAAGTGATTGCGTGGAGTGGCTTAGCTAACCACTTTGAGGTGATCACTGACGTATGACTGGTAGTCGCAGATTACGTGCCGAATGCTCTGACACAAGTTCTGAAACTTGTAAGGCAAAGACAAGAGAGCGGTCACATGGAGTGGATTAGCCACCCACTTCTAGATGATCACTGACGTATTATTGGTAGAGTTGCAGAAATGCATAATCGGGACACCGATACAAGTTCTGAGACTTGTAAGGCAAAGGTGCGGAAGTGATTCGACTAACCACTCTGAGGTGATCACTGACATATGATTGGTAGAGTCGCAGACATGCAGTGGATAAGCTACTCACTTTCAGGTGATTTCTGGCGTATGACTGGTAGAGTCGCAGGTATGGAATGGCTTGAATAGCCACTTTGAGGTGATCATTGGAGTATGATTGGTAGAGTCGCAGGAATGTGTGTCGAGAGCCCCGACACAAGTTCTAAGACTTGTAAGGCACAGGCATGAGGGCACGGTACTCATTTAGTATTATTAGTTAATCCAAAATAGCAGTAAATAGAAGCTATTGTTATTAATCTCTTTCAAGGTAGCCTTTCTCTGACTAAACACTCCGACTCCAACGGTTAAGGGTGTTATTTTTGCTCGCCCGACAAGACTTTCAGAATGAATTCTGCGGATACTTGACGCATGTTGAATCGAATCTTCTAGGCTTGAAATACAATAGGGAATATGCATGAAATTCAAATTTGGTTCAAATTTTTTTTCCGAATTTATATTGGCCGGACTTTTGTACTTAACCATAATTTTGGTATTTAATATCTTTCCGGTTGCTTAAAATTGGTAAATAAAAATGTAAATGAAGCGCAGGAAATTCAAAGTTCTAAAACGCAACACCATGTGTTAAAACGAAATGTTACGTCAAATACTATGCCAACAAGTGCGCACTGCTTACATTTGTATGGCATTGCAGGCTTTTGATTAGAAAACATAGTAATAACGTGTGTGTTGTAAATTCATTTATTGTTCAAGCGTTATTTTAGCATCCTAGTGAGATTATAAATCATTTACGACAGTGGTTTTGATAAAGCACAATCGGATCATCGGTCAAGAATAGATCTATCCATGATGTCGTCTTATTTTCTTTCAAATCCAAATTTTACGTCCGCTGAAGTAAAAAGAGTGAACACTGCAAAGTAATTATTCAATAATAACACGTTATGTACACTATTTCAATAAATACAACCCGAAATATGATGAGCAGTGAACATAACCTATAATTTTGTTTATTTTAAAACGAGCAAATGTTAAACGAAGCCGCATACATACACTGAATTTTATTGCTAAAACTAATCACATATAATGTTATTCATGATCTGTCAAATTTATTATAACACTTCATCTCTTCTGATAACCTCGCATCATTTCTTAAAATCTGTCTGGATTGAAAAAAAGTCTTTATCAGGTACATTTCTGATGATATTTTGCATTCAGGCACAACGCGATACTTATACACTGACTTTTGACCATTTTTAATGCTGAAATAAGTTGAGAACGGAAACACCTGTAGTAAACAATGGACTGCAATGTCACTGGACGTGGTATTTGACATCATCCATAGAGCGCACGAAAATGGCGGCGTTTAAACAGCTCAAAATCATTCTCAATTTTAAATATTCTTTTAAACTTGATTACAGCACTTTTAAACATAATTTATATTTCTTACTATGCTATAACGATGTAAACAGTGAATTTAAAATATAAAATAGATTCATCAATATACCCTATTGAATGTACTTATCTTGTTTGCCCGTTGTGGATGAATATGCCTTTAAAGCCTGTACCTAATCTTTCGTACAGTGGCTTAGCTAACCACTTTGAGGTGATCACTGGCGTATGATTGGTAGAGACGTAGGAATGCGTGTCGGAGGCTCCGACGCAAGTTTTGAGATTTATTATTATTATTATCATACTACACCCAACAGGCAAAGCCCAATTAAAGGGTGAGGCAAACAAAAAAATTAAAATGAATTTATGATTTATAGGCATTTATCATAACGTAACGGAGATTACACTCACATCTTAGATACGGCAGTCTGCATATAAAATGTTTTATTAGAGCGCGAATAAGTTCATGGGACTCGAAAATTCAATTTGCTTACTTAATCCGAACAATCTATATAATATTGTGAATCAATTTGTACAGAATTATGAATGCTTGCATATCTCTTCGTTATTTCATCTGGTGCAAATCAAAATAATCTGCTGGATACCTCTGGGTGGATAAGCTCCTTCAAGTAAAAAAATGGCCCTCCTAATAAAATGCCTCTGAACCTTTTCTACTTATTCGATTTGACTATCGCAAATAGGGCTCCATATGACCGAATAGTACTTCAGATGAGATCGAACAAGCAATATGAATAATAGTTCCAGGTTCCGAGCATTCGTAAACGTCCGAGCATTGCGGAAAATAAAGTCAGGACACCTGAATGCAAAAGCTATTTAAATTTTAGTATGCTGGGCAAAAGTCAGTGACACCAAGATCAATAAGCTAAGATTGAAGCAGAAGACAATCTCGAAAAGATGAAATGTCCAGGAATAACTTTAAATCATCAGCATATAGTAAATAAGGAACATTGATTAACTTTGTAATATCATTGATAAAAATAACAAACACCAAAGGTCCCAAAACTGATCCCTGCGGCACACCGGATTTTTGGATGAATTGGCTAGACTGAAATCCATGCAAACTGACATATTGGTATCTGTTGCTTGAATAAGAAAATACCTGTTTCATTAAAAGACGAGATAGGCCATAGATTTCAAGTTTCTGAAGCAGTTTGTCTAAGGCCTTAGAAAAGTCAGTGTATATCACATCAACCTGACCTTGTTGTTCAATATTTTTACAAATAAATTGTGTTTCAGTCATTAAATTCGTGACTGTAGACCTATCTTTCATTAATTCATGCTGGTTTATTGAAATTGAAAATAGAGAACTGGAACAGTCACTGAAAGAATGGGAATGCGTTAACGAAAGGATAATGACGGTTAAATTGGAAGAGAAAGATAACTTCATAGCAAATATAATGATAGTGTATGGATCAAATGAAGATAAAAACAAAGCAAACAAAGATGAGTTCTGGGATATTTTACAATTAGAATATGAGAAACTAGAAGAACCAATATACATAATGGGCGACTTCAACGCGAGAGTAGGGAATCGAAACGAGGGAAAAAGTCAAAAATAATAATGGCAATAGGCTTATAGATTTTTGTCTTATAAACGAGCTACAAATTTTAAATACGTTTTACGAACATAAGGAGATACATAAATTCACAAGAGAAGTAAAGAGTAGGAACGAGAGATCCTTGATCGATTATATTTTAACAAACAAGAACCAAAGGAAAAGAATAAATGACGTAAGAGTGCTAAGAGGTTGTGAAATCGGAAGTGATCACTTCTTGACGGTAGCAAAAATAAAAGTAGGGAAGAAAGAGGTACAGCAAAAACAGGAAACATCAAAAAATAAAAATAAAATATTAAAGCTAAAAGTAGACAAACTGAAGGACGAACAGACAAGAAAGAATTATCAAGATATCATAAAGGAATTAATAAGCAATACACCACAACAAGAAACAAACAATGTAGAAGAAATATGGAATTATTTCAAAAATATAATAAGAGAAGCAACCAAAATAGCCTGTGGTACAATCAGCGACGAAAGCAACAGGAAACGAACACATTGGTGGAATGAAGAAATTAAAGACAACATTGAGAAGAAGAAACTGATAAGGAAGAAATATTTGAAAACAGGGAACGATAGTGACTACGAAGAGTACAAGAAACAAAGGAGATTAGTTAAAGAAAGTGTTAAAAAAGCTGAAGTAAAAGCATGGGAAACATTTGGAAAGACACTAGAACAAAATTTCAACGAAAACCAGAAACTATTTTATAGAACCTTTAAGAGAAGTAAAAGAGAAAAAGTAACAATCAAAAGCCTGAAAGATAAACAAGGAAATATATTGACAGAGGATAGTGAAATAATGACAAGATGGAGAGAACATTTTAAAAACCTACTAGTAAGTGACGAAAGTACTAATGAAACAGAGAGTGAGGAGTCCCCACAAACAGAAAGTATAAATGAAAGCACAGAGATGATAACTGAAGCAGAGTTAATTGGAGTACTTAAAAAACTGGAGAATGGCAAAGCACCGGGACATGACTGTATGAAGGCCGAGCAATTGAAGTATAAGGGCGAAGAAGGAGAAAGATTATTGCTGCTCATATTAAACATAATCTGGAAAACAGGGAAAATACCTTCAGACTGGGAGAAAGCAGTAATATTTCCCATACATAAAAAAGGAGACAGTAAAAATTGTGAGAATTATAGGGGCATATTACTTTTATGCACAACAGCAAAAATTTACGAAGCAATACTCGAAAACAAGCTTAGAGCTGCGATAGAAACAACAATGGAAAAATCGCAAAGTGGGTTTAGGAAATACAATGAAAACGGACAAAAAACTGTATATCACATTTATAGACCTGGAAAAAGCATTCGACCGAGTACCGAGGACTAAGTTGTGGAATATATTGAGAGGAAGAAAAATAGGAGAACAGTTATCAACAGCAATAAAAAGCATATACGAAACAACATCCAACTACATAAGAACTGGCAACGCAACATCAGAAGAGTTTAAAACATCCCAAGGATTAAGACAAGGAGGAGCTTTAAGCCCATTGCTATTTATTATATTTCTAGACCAAATAATGAAGAATATTAAGTATAAAATAAAAAAGGTAGAGGTTGGACATTACAAGTTGAAAAGGATCTCATTATCAGAATGCGCGTTCGCAGATGACTTAGCAGTGATGGCAAAGAGTGAAGAAGATATGAAACGTAATTTAGAAATATGGAACGAAGAGCTAAGGAAACATAATATGAAGATAAATGTAGAAAAAACGAAAGTAATGGTCATATCAAAAGAGAATGTAAGGATAAACATAATACTGAATGAGAAAGAAATAGAGCAAGTAGAAACATTTAAATACTCAGGGGCAGCAATAAATAATAAAGGAAGTTTAGAGCAGGAAATAAATACGAGAATCCAGCAAGCAAATAGGAATTTACATGCAATCAACAAAATAATACTGAAAAATAAATATATAACGAAAAGGACAAAAATGATTCTATTCAAAACAGTGCATAGACGTATATTAATATATGGTAGTGAATCATGGTTGATGAATAAGAGAATAAGAAGCAAAATACAGGCGGCGGAAATGAAATATTCAAGAAGAGTGGAAGGAGTCTCGATAATGGATAAAATAAAGAATGAAGATATAAGAAGAAGAGTACAAATAGAGAGCATTCATAATGTCATAGAAAAGAAACAGTTGGCGTGGTATGGTCACCTATTAAGAATGCCCGAAGATAAACAAACAAAAGCAGTGTGGAATGCAAGAATACAAAACAAGAAGAAAAGGGGAAGACCAAAACAGACATGGGAAAATAATATAGAAGAGATATTAACAAAAAACAACATTAGCGGCCAAGAAGCAAAGAAGTTAGCAAGGGACAGAAAAAAATGGAAAGAGATAATCAACAAGATAGAATACTAATCAACGCAAATAATTAAAACAAGAACAATCTCGACACCCGAAAGGGTATTAAGAGATTTAAAAAGTTTATAATAATAATAATAATTATTGAATTTGTTTTATTATATCACCTTTTTTAAATACAGGCGTGACTCATGAAACCTTCCATGAATCTGGAAAAGGCAAAGGCATGAGAGCGGTTGCTTGGAGTGGCTTAGCTAACCACTTTGAGGTGATCACTGAGGTATGATTGGTAGAGTCGCAAGCCCAAAAGTTTTCTTTCCAAGGGTGTTGTTTTTGCTCGCCCGACAAGATTTTCGGAATGAATTCTGAGTATACTTGACGCATGTTTAATCTTATATTCCAGGCTTGAAATACAATTGATTTCATTGGATAAGGGGGTGATAAAGGATGTAACTCAATATTTTCAAGGTTTCGGAGAAAAGTCGTGGATTTGGGGCAACGTTTATATTCATATATTATGCATGCCATCGCACATATTGGTATCTCTTTCGTTGCGACTCATTTCCTCTGTTTGTTAGGCATTGCTTATTCAATTCAAATGAAATTGAGAATGTTTAGCATTTCTTTTGGTTATAATGTTGCGTTCGGTTTTTCTCGTGAATCGATGATTTTTGTTGGCATTGTGTTATGAATAAAACTGTAGCAATTTGAATGCATAATTTTCAATTACGGTAGGCAACCTTCTGGCTGAGTTTCCATTCATCTCCTGTCGTAACAGATTAAGACTGAAATTGAATTAGCTTTAAAATATTAGATGAGTAAAACGATTTTATATGTTAAAATTGATGCTGAGAATGAGAGTGGAAAGTAAACATCAGTTTTGAAATAGAAAGTTGAAATTTTCCGTTTTAAATAGAAGTTTAAGCCTGGAAGTTGCAGCCTCAATCACAACATTGATATTCCAACTTTATGGATTCAGTAGTATTACCTCCACGTGAAATCACACCATGTTGTCATAATGAGCCAGCTGCAGAATTCCTCATGACCTAATTTCCCCCAAACGCCGCTGAGTTCAGGTAAGTACTTCAGTCTTAAAACGGACACTAAGAAGAGTTAATTCCTCTAGAATAGATTCAAACTTTATCATTGGGCGACCCAGTTTATACAGAAATTTAAGATAGAACACTGGATTTATGGCACACCATCAGAAGACAAAAGTTGAGAAACACTTTTATAACATTCGTACATCTGTTCCTCACAAGATTAACTAACATGAGTATGAACTGGAGCTTCAGCAAACATATTAGCAGTTAGACAAAACCTCTCCACCCTCTAAGCAATATCCATGAACTGTATAAACTTGAAAGTAAGTACGTTTCCATCAATCCAAGTAAGGAACTTGATCCTTCGATACTTTAATCCTTCAACGGTCGCACTGCAATAAAAATTTTGATCAATGAATTCTTCACAACGGTAATATTGCCATAAATTTTATATAGGAAGTAACCTGCACTTAGAGAATTACAGTTTTGTAGCCCATTACAATATTAAAAAATTTCAAGCAGTCCTTTTCAGTAATAGAAATTTATGGCGCATTTAATACTCCCAAAAGGTTAATATTAATCAAATACCTTCTAACAGGTTCTTATGTTCGTGGAGTGGCTCAGCTAACCACTTTGAGGTGATCACTGGCGTATGATTGTCGAGAGTCCCAATAAATGTAATAGAAATCGAAAGTGGAATGTCATGTTGATTGGTCATTCTCAATTCATTCACCAATAGAACATTTGACATCCGGATAAAAAGAGTTCAATCCAAAAACCATTACTCACGTTTCAACAAACATTCCTCACTCGACACAAAAGATAAAACAACACCATCGGAACTCGTTCATGTCTGGGTATATAAAACAGAAACAATACGACACATTGAATAAACATCTGCCGCAGATTTGCGCTCACAATTTCAAGTCCGTTTTGATTTATCAATGTGCCACCCACAATCCCGGCATGCAAAAACATACGAGACAACTCTATCTACTGTTTGATTTGAAAAGTTTGGTTTTATGGAGGGATGTAAAGCTTGGGAAATCTCATTGCCGTGTAATAAAATGACAATTGGATGCCTTGAACGCCAAAATGCGAGGCGGATGTTTCAGTGAGCGATGTTTGTAACCGGGACTGTAAAGTTTGAGTTGGGAATAGAATCACCTTTTATAATTTCCCACCTTGCTAAGCTTATTAAGGTTTGAAAATACACAGCAATCCAATATTTGTTTCGAATTCTAAACACATATATAATGTGCCGTTAAATCGATTATATCTAATCTAAAATTAACTAAGTATTCAATTTGTTTATGGATAAACTCTCTGCGATGGAGACGTGAATGGTGTGGTATCATCAATTTGTGTCTGGTGCAATGTGATTAGGGGAAGCTTCTTCTGCGGTTTCCAGCACTGTATCAATCACGAACACTGCAAGCTGGGGGTGAAATTTATCTAATACAAGAGTGACAGCAAAAACAAAACACGATTCGCCATACAATGCCCTTAATGCCTCGAATCTTTCGTACATAAGAGCGGTTGCATGGAGTGGCTTCGCTAACCACTTTGAGGTGATCACTAAAAAAATTATTGGTGGTAAATATATTGTGTGGGAAGAAAATCCTGAATAATGTTGGTATGTAAATGTGGGCATGTCCTTTCATCAGAAAATATTTTGCATGTGACGCTTCATGTTTCCGGCTACCCTTTTTGAGTTGTTCATCCATGTAAAAAATATTCAATTTCATAAAAAGTTGCGTAGAATAGCGAGGGCGCTTTGCTTTCCCTCGTAATTATCTTTACACATATTTTCACTCACAAATTCCTGCATCAACATATTAAAGGAGATGATTTTAAGTCATTATCACATCATTTATTTTGAGAATCAAAGTATAAGCAGAATTCATTACAGGAAAGCTGTGAATGCAAGTTGTACGTTTAGGATCATGAATTTAATTGAGGTGCGCCAATTAACAGCTGAATCAATATTGTTGATTACAAGTAAATTTCATGTATGTTAATTTTGAATCGAGTAGACAAATGATCAAATGTAAATCAAATGACCAACAGAAAATTAACCTTTATACTTAGTTAAACTACATCAGTCAACAGTTTTTCGGTTCCAAAAACGACAATCATTCAGGAAAACGTCTGAGCGAAATTGAAGCATCATTGAATATTCAAAGGACTCTAATTAAAACAAAGATGCATGGAGGAGTATGTATTAAAAATTGGTTTTCCTTTGGACACTACATCTGTTTGACCAAAGAACAGAAAAAAACTAGGGTCAATTGGAATAAAGGAGCTTTAGGCTGATTTAACGCAAGCTACTCCTAAAACGTGTGTTTGGGTGTTCCAAGTTGAAGATAGTCCGACAAAAGTCATCTGTTCTCAAAGTGTGAGCAAAAAGATGGTTGCGACATTTGTCTCAAAAGTAGGTCATATAGCAACTATTCCCCTGCGATACTGAAGAACTGTTACTGTCGATTGGTACACAACCATTTATTTGCTGGAAATGATTGTCGAGCTCCGAGAACCAACCCTGAACGACGAATCATCCTCCGTCAAGATAATGCAAGTTGAATTCTTAGAGTTACAAAACGTCTTTAGACTATCGGTCTTAGTCCTGAGGATTTTTTTACGGAGCAGTCAAAGATTTCAGTTGCCGGAAGAAGCAGTCGACGCCTTGATAAATAAAATTTTGTCAGTATCATCAAACTAGTGAGAGAACTGCTGCCAAAGTTGGTTCGAACAGATTGCAAAAGTGGATTAACGTTTGTGAAGGATACTTCGAACAACTAAAAAGACTTGTTAGACCACTTTTTTTACAGTCCCAACTTGAGACCTGACGACTTTTTACTGAGTGATCAAAGGTTCCACTCGCTGAAAAAACAGTCGACGCCTTGATAAATGCAATGTTGCTAGTACCATCAAACTATTGGAATAACTGTTCCCAAAGTTAGCTCGAGCGAATGCAAAAGTGAATCAATTATTGTGGAGGATATTTCGAAGAACAATGGTCATTGAAATCTATCTGCTACAACTAAAAAAACAGTCCTTGAATTATCAGACCATCGTCCTTACAATCCCAACTTAACACCTGACGACTTTTTGTTGAGTGGTGGTCAAAAGTTTCAGTCGTTGGAAAAAGCAGTCGACGCCTTGATAAACACAATTTGGTCAGTACCATCAAACTAGTGGAACGATTGCTCCCAAAGTTGTTTCGAGTGAATGCAAAAGTGCGTTGACGTTCGTAGAGGATATTTCGAAGAACAATAGTCACTAAAATCTATCTACCACAACTGAAAGATAATCTCCAAATTGTTAGGCCGTCCCGACCCAACTCCTGACGATTTTTTAACTGGATAGGCAAAGATTTCAGTCGCTGGTAAAAACAATCGACGCCTTGATAGATGCAATTTTGTCAGTACCAACAAATTAGTGAAATAACATCTCCTTAGTTCAAGTGAATGCAAAAATGCATGACGTTAGTGGAGAATTCTTTGAAGAATAATAGTCATTGATATACAACTGGAAAGACAGTCTTCAAATTGTTAGACCTTTCCAATTCCATCAGTACCATCAAACCAATTGAATAATTGCTTCCAAAGTTGACTTAAGGGAATGCAAAAATAAATAACGTTTGTGGAGGATACTTCGAAAAACAATAGTCCTTGGAATCTATCTACCACAACTGGAAAGACAGTCCTCGGATTGTTAGACAGTTCCGACCCAAGTCCTGACGACTTTTTCACTGAGTGGGCAAAGATTTCAGTCGCTGGTAGAAACAGTCGACGCCTTGATGAATGCAATTTTGTCAGTATCAACAAACTGGTGAAATAACTGCTCCTTGGATCAAGCGAATGCAAAAATGTATGACGTTCGTGGAGAATACTTCTAAGAACAATAGTCATTGAAATCTATCTGTTACAACTGGAAAAACTGTCTTCAAATTGTTAGACTTTTCTCTTTACAGTCCCAACTTAAGACCTGTCGACTTTTTGCTGAGTGATCGAGAGTTTCAGTCGATGGAAAAAGCAGTCAACGTCTTGATAAACGCAATATTATCAGCACCATCAAACTAGTGGAATGACTGCTTCCGAAGTTGCTTCGGCCGAATGCAAAAGTGCATCAACATTTGTGGAAAATATTTCGAAAAGAAAGATTCATTGATATCTATCTATTACAACTGAGAAGACAGTCTTTGAATTGTTACACCAGTCTTCTTACAGTCACGATCTTAGTCCTGACGACTTATTTACTGAGTGGCCAAAAGTTTCAGTCACTGGATGAAGCAGTCGATACCTTCATAAATGCAATTTTTTCAGTTCTACCAAAGTCCTTGGATGGTTAGGCCATCTTCCTACCAGTCCTGACGACTATCTTATTGAGTGATCAAAGGGTTTCGTCGCCGGAAGAAGCAGTAGATACCGTAATGAACACAATTTTGTCAATACCATCAAACTAGTGAGGTAACTGTTGTTAAAGTTGGTTCAAGCGAATGCAAAAGCGCATTTACGTTTTGTGAACTTCGAAGAACAATAATCATTGGAATCTATCCATCGCAACTTCAAAAACAGTCCTCCAATCGTAAGACCATCCTCCTCACTGTCCCAACTTAAGACCTGACATTTTTTTACTTAGTGCCAAAGGTTTTAGTCGCTAGAAAAAGCATAAATGAAATTTTGTCAGTACCATCAAACTAGTGGAATAACAGCTCCCAAAAATTGTTCGAGAGAATACAAAAATTATTGACGTTCTTAGGGTTTTCAAATCAATCTACTACAACTGAAATTGTTAGACCTTTCTCCTTACAGTCTCAACTTAAGACCTGGCGACTTTTTACTGAGTGGTCAAGAGTTTCAGTCGCTGAAAAAAGCAGTTGACGCCTTGATAAATACAATTTCGTCAGTACCATCAAAAAAATTGAATAACTGCTCCAGAAATTGGTTCGAGCGAATGCAAAAGTGCATTAACGCTTCTGGAGGAAACTTCGAAAAACAATTGTCTTCGAAATCTATCTACTTCAACTGGAAAGACAGTCTATAAACTGTAAGACAGTCCTGACCTAAGTACTTACGATTTTTTCACTGGGTGGTCAAAGGTTTCAGTCGCTGGAAAAGCAGTCAATGCCTTGAGAAATTTTATTTTGTCAGTATCATCAAACTAATGGAATAAGTGCTTCCAAAGTCGGTTCGAGCGACGAGCGAATGCAAAAATGCATAACGCTCATAGAGGATACTTCGAAGAACAATAGTCTTTAAAATCTATTTACTACAACTAAAAAGACAGTCCTTAAATTGTTACACCATCCTCCTAACAGTCCCAACTTGAGACCTGACGACTTTTTACTGGGTGGTCAGAAGATTTAGTCGTTGAAAGAAGCGGTCGGCACCTTGATAAACACAATTTTGTCGGTACCATCAAACTAGTGGAGTAACTGCACCCAAAGTTGGTTTGAGCGAGTGCAAAAATGTATCAAAATTTGTGAAGGATGCTTCGTAGAACGAAAGTCATTGAAATCTATCCACTACAACTCAAAAGTCATTCATCGGATTGTTAGATCTCCCTCCTTACAGTCCCAACTCAAGACCTGACGACTTTTTACTAAGTGGTCGAAAGTATCAGTCGCTGGAAAAAGCAGTCGACGCCTCGATAAATGCAATTTTGTTAGTATTATCAAGCTAGCGGAGTAACTGCTCCCAAAGTCAGTTTGAGCGAATGCAAAAGTGCATCAACTAGAAGACAGTCTTTGAATTGTTGGATAATCTTCTTCACAGTCCCAACTGGAGACCTGACGACTTTTTACTGAGTAATCAAAGGCTTTAGTTCCTGGAAAAATTTTCTGGAGGATACTTTGAAGAACAAGAGTCATTGAAATCTATCTGCTACAATTAAAAAGAGTGTCCTCGAATTGTAAGAACATCCTCCTTACAGTCCCCACTTAAGACCTGATGACTTTTTCTTGAGTGGTCAGAGGTTTTGGTTGTTGAAAAAAGCAGTTGACGCCTTTGAGAATACAATTTTGTCAGTACCATCAGGCTAATAGAATAACTGCTTTCAAAGTCAGGTCATTCGACTTTTTAGACTTGTTAGACTTTTCTCCTTACAGTCCCAACTCAAGACCTGACGACTTTTTAATGAGTGGTCAAAGATTTTTGTCGTTTGAAAAAGCAGTCGACGATTTGATGAACGCAGTTTCGTCAGCACCATCAAACTAGTGGAATAACTGCTTCCAAAATTGATTCAAACAAATTCAAAAGTGCGTTGAAGTTCGTGGAGGATACTTCGTAGAACAAAAGTCATTGAAATCTACATACTACAACTAAAAAGGCAGTTCTCAAATTTTTAGACTATCCTCCTTACAGTCCCAACTCAAGACCTGATGACTTTTTACTGAGTGGTCAAAGGTCTTAGTCGCTGAAACAAGCAATCGACACTTTTATAAACGCAATTTCGTCAGTACCGTCAAATTGATGAAGTGACTGCTTCCAAAATTGATTCGAGCGAGTTCAAAAAGAATCACGTTCGTGGAGGATGCTTCGAAGAACAACAGTCATTGAAATAGTACTTCAACTTAAAAGACAGTCTTAAAATTGTTAGACCATCCTCTTTACAGTTCCAACTGGAGACCTAACGATTTTTTAACGAGTGGTCGAAGGTTTCAGTCACTGGAAAAAGCAGTCAACGTCTTGATAAATATATTTTGGTCAGTACTATTGAACAAGTAAGATGGTTTGAGCGGATGAGAGAATGCATGAACGTTAGTTCGAAAAACAATTGAAATCTATCTACCACAACTAAAAAGACAGTCCTAGAATAGTTAGACCATCTTCCTTACAGTCCCAACTTAAGACCTGACGACTTTTTACTCAGTGGTCGAAGGTTTTAGTCGCTGGTAAAAGCAGTCGACGCCTTGATAAACCCAATTTTGTCAGTACCATCAAACTAGTGGAATAACTGCTCCCAAAGTTGGTTCGAGCAAGTGCAAGGAACTTCAAAATGTATCTACCACAAATGGACAGACAGTCCTGGTATTATAAAATAGTCACGACCTGAGTTCTGATGACTTTTTACCGAGTGGTCAAAGATTTCAGTCGCTGAAAAAGCAGTCGATAAATGCAATTGCATCAGTATTATAAAACTGGTTGAATAACTGCTCCCAAAGTTGGTTGTGGAGGATACTTCGAAGAACAATAGTCATTAAAATATATCCACTACACCTGAAAAGACAGTCCTCGTGTTTGTCTATATACGAATGTCATAAGCATGAAACTGTCGAGAAGTGGATGTGGGTCACGACTAAATTCAGTCTTTATGAGCCCACCTAACTCAATTTGTAGTTGAATGAACATACGCTGCACTATTTGGTTGATAATCAGTAGGAGAGTGAAGCATGGAATGAAAGACGAGTACATGTGAAACGAGACTCGTGTACGCAATGCGTGTTACAACGCATTCCATTCTGGGTGAGATGGTGCACCATATATTGAATTACACTGTCAATTCATTGTAATCTAGTCCGCAAGTAGAATGTATTGCAAGCGTGAAGGCGTGCTTCCGATTATAATGATATGAAAACAGGAAAAACGATTGATAGATAGTAGGTTACAAGGACAATCGCAGCAAAAAGTTGATTGAGCGACGCTGGAGCGTGATAACAACGTCGACATGCCTTGTTTGGTCACGTGTCTGTTGCAAATTCATCACCAGTATCATATTGCTGAGATTCCTACAATTACAAAGCAATAGTTACATTTATTCCTAATGTTTTCATGTGATCGTATGAATCAGTCGATAATTCCACCAGAAAGCATAGCAAACCAAGTTTCATCTTGTTCTAATTGGTTATTATTCGTGCGAACTCCCGGCGAAGCTAGTGTATAAGCTGGCACGTTTTTCCACGGCTCTAACCAAGGTAAGGATGATTAATAGCCGAACCGTGTTCGAGGAGAGTTGCAAGAAATTGATTCCGAGCGCTAAGTGCTGCTTGCGGTCTTTTTAGTTGGAGAGTTTCTGAGCTTTGCTTCAGAGAACAACTTCACAGAGAACAAAAATGATCACTGGGAACTCCTCATAAATGTTGCAGTATCTGCAAGAATTCATTGAAAATGAAGTTGAGCTTTCATTGGTGGCCTTGAGTGACGAGGGTATCTTATTACTTTATTTCAGACAGATAACAACATGTAGGTGGACATGACATCAAATCGATAGTTCTGTTTTGGGAACTTTCACCCCAACCCCCAAGGCTTATACTTGTGTAATCGATTGAGTAGAATGTCATGTTACAGAATTTATTTGTTCCCCTCATTTTAACGGTGCAGAAACATTTATTTGAAGCCACCTAGGGATTGGGGGCTGCTGGATGCGCACATGGAAGTAAGGTCACGCATCTCGTTCAAGAATTAGTAACAAGTAAATCACATAAATCTGTAAAGAAAACGTTGTGAGAGCGAGGAGATGAAAAGAAATCGTCAGAATTGACAAGAAAATGGAATTAATAATATGTTGGAAACATACAATACGAGGAAACCGATGGGCAAGCTCAAGTTGATAAATAAATCTCATTATCCTCGTGTTATTAGATTGAAAACATCCGCAATGAATCCCTGTCCTCAATTTCTTATTTGTAAATAGCGAAGACAGCGGAGATAAGACTCCTGGAAAGCTATTGATTTTGAACTGACATTCATTTCTATTACAAGTTGATACTCGTTACGTCTGCGGATCGAAGGACCAGTATTGTGCCAAGCAACTATGAAAATGTTTCATATAGGAGAATCATTCAATCTCCAGCCTCACCACCTCTGCATTATAAAATAAAGTAATTGAAAAGAAGCACGTAGCTTAAAGCTTTATTGAAGGCGAAACCTCTTCCGGTGTTCACAAAATCGACTCACCTGCGCTAACCAACGCTGTGGTTCTTGGTGGCATTTTTTTTTTTGCTGTGCAGCTCCGCATTGAATTTTCAAGTAATTGATATTGTGATAGTGGAGCTCGAGCACGGAATGCTGAATAATTTTGATCGCGTGCGCTTTTTTCTTTACTCAAGGTCCGGATTAAACAACAAAGCAGGTTGGCATGCAAGATTTAGGTAAGGAGTAGTCCGAGGACTGCCAGGTTGCATGGTTAGGGGAAAAATGAACTATTTCCTGCTATTTCGTAATGGTAGGGTGGAGAAGGATGTAATTTCATCAACTTTATGTTCGATTATAAATTTTTGAATGAGTAATCTCAAAGGATAATTGATTAATTATTTTGCCTGGTTTCTCCTTGCAGTAAATGAATGAAATAATGAAATTAATGCTTCACCAAGTTCATATATTAAATATTTCCGCTACGTATTCAACTCCATAAATTTTACATTTAACATACACACGGAATAACGGATCTGAGATTTACGAGCGGTAGAACACCAACAGCTAATATGATTACGTTCTTTTCTTTTTATTTACATCTCCACACAAACACAAAACAAATTTTAAATGCGCGTTCAATTTTTAATAACTTTGAATTGCGTTTCCTTCGGTTGAAAGCAACTGACATCTGATTAATCAACTAAATCATAGATGTATTCATGTAAATCAAAGTGAATTGTGCTCCAGTCTTCAAAGTGTCATCTAGGTTATTATAAGCGCAAATAAAGTTAAGTATTCTTTATTGAGATATACGGTCAATACAGGAGAGAAGAGGATGGCTTTTAGAGATAACACTGCTCTCGTAATGTATCCAATTACACCAATTGAATAAATTACGAGGGTAGTTTGAAAAGAAGACGATTTGCAGTTTTAATTTTCAAAAATCAGACCTTTCTTTTGCTTGAGCTCCCTTGCATTCTATTAGAATATGGACAATTGTGACGAATCCTTGTGATTTCTTCCAAAGCTTCCTTGGAATACTCTTCAATTGTATGTTACGACAATTTTTAAATACAATAATTTACAAATATTCTTCTGCTTTTAAAAGAAATATTCATTAGTTAAAAAAACCATATCTTGTGAAATGAGAAAAGACACTTGTCACACCCTGTCACACCAATATGACCCAAAAACCGTACTATACATAAAACCCAGTTTCGATAACATCCCTAATCGCTTCCAATGTCAACTTAGCAGAAAGCGTTGTCTGCAAACACATTTGCGTCACTTTAAAGTCGAACTTTAAGCGTGCAGTTTATCTGTGAGCTGCATTGTTTACTTTAATTATTATCTGAGCTTAATTAGCCATCATATTATTCAATTCAGTGTTGTGAAGTGGTTGAGAACTTCTATCAATTGGTGAGTTTGTCTGTCATTGAGTTTTATGAGTTTGGTATGTTTAGCGCCACTTGTGGTGACGCCACGCTAAGTATGCGAACGTATGACCCTTTTCCTTCGAAGTTTTGGTATCCTTAGCTACCTGGGATATCAATGCCATAGGTGCACACACCTTGACCGCGTGACGGAGGTGATTGTTGCCAAACGCATGTACTTTGTGTTATTGCGGCAACGGTGTTGTCCCAAGAGTGGATAAGTCAACCAACCTGCGTGTGTTGCAGGCATCGGGACGGCATTACAGTATTGATAGCCATCCGTCCAACGTGAGATAAACAGTGCTAATGACTTAGCTATCTGGGAGCTAGTACCACCGGTGCTTCATTATTCTATCTGTGTCGCATGTACTGTGTGTTATTGCAGGCAACGGGGTTGTTCCAAGAGTGGGTAAATCGACCAACTCGCGTGTGTCGCGAGCATAGATGTTCGCTATAGTACTGTTAGCTATCTATTCGGTGAGCTCAACGGTCTATCTGTTAACCAGATATCCTATCCAACCTCTGAGACAGGTGTATCATTATTATGTCCGTTCTGGTTACCTAAGCTAAGCCTGAAATGCCCCGATGACAGAGAATTGTGGCTCAAACTCATATTACTTTCAGGAGAATTCGGCTTAATCTCGCCCTAACACCTGACCAGCATCTAACTCCTGACGGCAAGGCCACGAACAGCTCATCAGCCAAACATAAGTTTTCTAATATTTTCTAATTATATTTTATAATCCATTAATTATTATTATCCACTTATCGATCTCATCTCATCAACAAAACACCCCTTATAACATGTGTGATCTGTGTTTATGTCATGTACTCACCGTAAATTTATTCAACCGTTGCTTTATAAAAGACTTTGCATATTTTAAATATGTTTTATTAGTCTATACATTACAATGAAAACGACTTTTGATTTTAAATTCTGTATATTTATTTGGAACTTTGACGTTTCGATCATTTGACCAAGGATCGAAACGTCAAAGTTTCAAATAAATATACAGAATTTAAAATCAAAAATCGTTTTTATTAAATATGTTTCATTGGGTAAACAGTTCTATATTAATGACTTTGTTTACTGTGACTTTGACTTTGACTTAACAAATAAATATTTGACGTTCGACATTTTGACAATTTCTACTCTACCAACAATTTACTGAACTGCCAATGCAAACGATTAATATTGTTGTAATATTATTTAAATAAATTATAACCGTAGTGAAGATTCATCCAAGCTGGGAAATTTGTGTAAAGGAATTAGTACTTTTGATATAATTTCTTCGTTTCCAAAATATCTCTTCTTCGTATTACTCTGAGAGCGCTAAAAAGAAATTAATTCAACAAAAACAAGTCAAGTGACGTCTCACTAAATTTTGAGTATAAGTGGGCCTTGCAGCCGACTTAAGTCACTTCTTTTGAAAGTTAATTCTACGAGCAATCTTCCAAAGTATTTTTTCGTTCGACATCCGTTCGAAATTTCGTGCTAAGTCCGTTCAGTGCGAGTGTTTTTTGGACAAACAAGCTTTGAGTCTGATTGCTGTTTTTACAAAGTTTAACTTGGAGCCATTCTGTCCAATTTTTTTGCCGTCCGCTCCACAGACTTTGAATTAACTTAACGTAGAATCATCGCTGTAGAGGTCCTTGTTGGCTTCACAGTGTTGAACAAGCTTAACGTAGAGTCACTGCTGAAGAAGTCTTTGATGATTTCGCAGTGTTAGATTAATTTAACGTAAAATCACCGCTGAAGAGGTCCTTGTTGACTTCACAGTGTTAAACAACTTCAACGTAGAGCCACCGCTGAAGAAGTATTTGTTGATTTCACTGTGTTGGATTAATTTAACCACTGAAGAGGTCCTTGTTGGCTTCACAGTGTTAGAAACATTTAACATGGAATCACTGCTAGAGAGGTCATGGTGGCTTCACAGCTTTGAAACAGTTTAACGTAGAGTCACTACTTGGAAATCAGTTGGGTTTCACAAGCATACGGTAGGAGAGCTAGTGAACCATTCGACTAACCCGTTTCTCACAAGGCTAGCAAATTTTCAAATGATGTTTATTATTATCGGTCTATTAAGATAATACCGTTCTGAAAGGCATCTCGCGGTTAAATTTTTGAAAATGACAATCATTATTATTTTTTACTTCTATTCCCACAAGGCTACTATTTCAATATGTTGTAATTTTCATATGTTTGAGTATAGAAAAAAATTGACAGCCTATTTTGAGGATTGCAAGTATGTACCAGACGATAGCAAAGTTGTCATCGGGATAGTAATTCATAACCTGCTCCCACAAGGCTGAAATTTAGAGGACATATTTTTTCAATAGTTCAAAAAGTATATGTGAAGAGCCAGCGTATTCTGGCAGTTGCAAGTGTCTGCCAGCAAAGTATGGTGGCACTCAACGTGTTATACATTCGTCTGGCGAATACATTTTTAAAAATTCAAGGGATGATAACGCAACCGCTAGGTGCCTGCCAGAACGGTACTTAATCACCCGATAATAAAACATTATTTGGAGATTTTTTAGCCTTGTGGGAAACGGGTTAGTCAGATAGTTCACTAGTTTTTAGACTAATAGAACAAGTCTCAAAGTTAATCCACCGTTTGGGAAATCGCTTGACAATTCCGCAAATATCGATTGTCTTGGGCAGTCAGCCTTCAGCCAATCGATCTCCATGCTAATTCCTGCAATATATGTGTACTTTTTGACAACCCTAAACCTTTCCTCTGAGCTACCCAGCCGTCTGTCTCTTGAAACTGCGTCGCCGACCACATTGGTGCCCGAGTATACTATCTGCAGTTTAGGTAGCGACGCCAGAGTCAACAATCTCGTCAGTAGCAAGATATCGTTTCACAATGCATTTATAGAACAAAAAATGTATCACAGATTAGGAAACTATATTATTTATATGAAAGAGGGCCGACTGCGCCAATTTCTCCCCGATAATACATACAGGTAATTCTAACTTTCTCAGTACAGTGAATTAGCAAAATTTTGAGTATTAAAGTAGGGAAAAGATGCATAACGTTTCGGCTGTTATGAGGGGAACCCACATTAGAAGACCACTTTTTATTGATGGCATTATTACGGCTTATGATTATTCGAATCTACTTCATAAGGAATCAATATCTGCACTTGAAGCTTTAAATATAGGAGACGCATGGTTTTAACAGGATGGCACCCCTGCGCACAATGCTCATACTGTCAGAGCTTTCTTGAATCATACATTCACATTCCATTGAGTAGGTCAAGGTGTAGAAGTGTAATAACATAGTAAAAAATTTAAATTATGTTCAAAAGTGCTGTAATCAAGTTTAAAAAAATATTTAAAATTGAGAATGATTTTGAGCTGTTTAAACGCCGCCATTTCCACGCGCTCTATTGATGACGTCAAATAATATGTCCAGTGACATTACAGCCCATTGTTTACCACATGTGTTTTCGTTCTCAGCTTATTTCAGTATTAAAAAAGCTCAAAAGTCAATTTATAAGTATTGCATTGTGTCTCAATGCAAAATACTATCAGAAATGTACCTGATAAAGTCTTTTTTCAATCCAGACAGGTTTTAAAATACATAAAGGATGATGTAAGGTTATCAGAAGAGATGAAGTATCATAATTAATTTGCCAGATCATGAATCACATTAAATGTGATTAGTTTTAGCAATAAAATACAGTGTATGTATGCGGCTTCGTTCAACATTTGCTCGTTTTAAAATAAACAAAAATTATAGGTTATGTTTACTGCTCATCATATTTCGGATTGTATTTATTAAAATAGCGTACATAATGTGTTATTATTCAATAATTACTTTGCAGTGTTCACTCTTTTTACTTCAGCGGACGTAAAATTTGGATTTGAAAGAAAATAAGACGACATCTTGAATGGATCTATTCTTGGCAGATTATCCGATTGTGCTTTTACAAAACCACTTTGTCTTAAATGATTTATAATCTCACTAGGATGCTAAAATTACACTTAAACAATAAATGAATTCACAACACACACGTTATTGCTATGTTTTCTAATCAAAAGCCTGCAATGCCATACAAATGTGAGCAGTGCGCACTTGTTGGCATAGTATTTGACGTCACGTTTCACTTTAACCAATGGTGTTGCGTTTTAGAACTTTGAATTTCCCGCGCTTAATTTGCATTTTTATTTATTGTTTTCACTCCTACTCCCTATTATAAGTTGGAAGAATTCATCAACATAGCTGTTTATGACGAAGTCAAAGTTCAAAACAGATAAAAATTGAATTGTGGATGTGCTAGGTTTCGGGAAATTCTGTCGAATATAAAGTCATTGTTTCAAATTA
Organism: Dromius quadrimaculatus; assembly: GCA_963989225.1. Classification (NCBI taxonomy): domain Eukaryota; kingdom Metazoa; phylum Arthropoda; class Insecta; order Coleoptera; family Carabidae; genus Dromius; species Dromius quadrimaculatus. The sequence goes on along the minus strand of OZ022324.1, from coordinate 68,083,301 downwards.
CAATTCAATCAATCAATTTATCTCACTAACAAAAACATCTATGATGTCAAATTTTCTGTTTTCAGTGCGACGTTGATTGATGTCGCAGTGAGATATTCGTTCAAATTTTTTGTCCACCAACTTCTGTAATACTATATTATTTTTGGAATGGATAGATGTATGTGAGTGAGGCAAACACTTCAGGTGCACATCGATGAATTGATTGATATTTTATTAGTCGTGGGATGTGCTTACCAGTCGGCAAGGTAGTTTTTTTAGAAACTGCTAGAACTAATTCTGCTAATTTACTGAATACATTTGATGTATATGTTTATTATCAGAGTATGTCACGACGTAGTGACTTCATTATTTCCCACGTTGTCTTGATGTTAACTTCCGACAGACACGTAGCTCTTTGCAGATGTTCACAACACTTTATTATTATTATTAATCTTTTTAAATCTATTTATACCCTTTCGGGTGTCTAGATTGTAATTATTTTCACTTCAAGTTATTAATCAGTTCTTTCCAGTCTTGTCTATTTTGTGCTATTCTCTTTGCTTCATGCCAGCTGATGTTGTTTCTGTGGAGAATTTCATTTATGTTTTTTTCCCAGGTCTTCTTTGGTCTTCCTCTTTTTTTCTTTCTTGTGGTTCTTGCTTTCCAAACTTGCTTCGTCTGATTTTCCTCTGGAATTCTGACTAAGTGACCATACCATGAAACTTGTTTCTATGGTCTTATGTATGCTCTCTATTTCTAAATTATCTCTTATTCGTTCGTTTCTTATCCTGTCTATCCTTGTAACACCTTCAACTCTTCTTAAGTATCGCATTTCTGATGCTTGTACTTTACTTTTTAGTCTTTGCTCGAGTATCCACGACTCACTTCCGTATATTAAAGCTGGTCGGTATACAGTTTTGTATAGTGTCATTTTTGTATTCTTGGATACTTGCTTATTTCCTAGTACCGCTTTATTGAGTGCATAGTAGTTTCTGCTAACTGCTTGTATTCTTTTGTTGATTTCCGGTTCCATATTTCCTTTATTATTTATTGTTGCTCCTAGATACGTACAGTCTTCTACTTGTTCTATTTCGCATCCGTTTAACTGTATATTAGTGATTATGTCCTCTTTCGATATCACCATTACTTTTGTTTTTTGACATTTATGTTCATGTTGTGTTTTCTCAATTCCTCGTTCCATACATTCAAATTATATTTCATATCTTCCTCATTCTTAGCCAGGACTGCTAGATCGTCTGTAAATGCACACTCTGCTATTTTAGTTACGGTCAACTGGTAATGTCCAATATCTACTTTCTTCGTTTTATCTTTTATTTGCTTCATTATATTATCAAAGAAGACAATAAATAATAATGGACTTAATGCTCCTCCTTGTCTTAAACCCTGCGTGGTGTTGAATTCTCCTGATATTTCGTTACCCGTTCTTATGTAATTTGTTGTTTTTCTGTACACGCTTTTTATGGCGTTTAGTACTTCTATGTTTATTTGTCTTTCTTCCAATATTTTTCACATTTGTTTCCGTAGTTCTCGGTCAAAAGCTTTTTCTAAATCGACAAAAGTAATATAGAGCTTGCTTTCTTGTATCAGAGTTTTTTCTATAAGCCTCCTAATTGTGTATATGTGGTCTTGTGTGCAATGTCCTTTTCTGAATCCACTTTGCGACCTTTCCATTTTTGATTCCACCTCTTGTCTTAGTTTCTTTTCTAGTATGGCTTCATATACTTTGGCTGTCGTGCATATTAGTGATATCCCTCTGTAATTGTTACAATTTCTGTTGTCTCCTTTTTTATGAACGGGGAAGATCACTGACTTTTCCCAATCTTTAGGGATTTTTCCTATTGTCCAGATTCTATTCAGCATCACTAATAGTATTTGTTCTCCTGCTGGCCCCGTGTATTCAAGTTGTTCTGGTCTTATTCCATCGTGTCCCGGAGCTTTTCCGTTTCTTAGCCTATTTAATGCCAACTTCATCTCTTCTTCTGCTATATTCTCTGTTCTTCTGTGCTTGTTGATGTTCCCGCATTGCTGGATCTCCTCTTCTTCATTGTCATTGTTAGAGTGTTTTTCTTCCAGCAATTCCTCGAAGTGTTCTTTCCACCTTCCTATTATTTCCTCATTTTCTTTCAAGATATTCCCTTGTTTGTCATATAGTTGTCTTAATGCACTTTGGTTTCTCTTTTTGCTGTTTTTCAATGTGTTATAGAATAATTTTTTATTTTCTCTAAAATTATTTTCCAACTTATTTCCAAACTGTTTCCACTTTAAACAAGAGTCATACTATAGTTTTATTGCCTGTAGTATACTAAATCATTTAAATCGAATTGAGTGGGTGAATTAGAGTGTAGGACGAGCCCAATTATCATGTAACAATGGAAGAATCATCTAGATGATGAAAGCGCATTTTTGACAGCTTATAAATGCTTGTTACTTCAAAGATTTCGCAAATTACCATCTCTCACAGTTACTGAGCTTGAAATCAAGCAGTTTGGGCAAACTTACAAAACAGCAGCTTCCATTTAGTACTAGTTTCAAGTTGACTATTTTATAGGTACATAATTTATGCATGTACAAACTCAAAAATACCTTTTATTCTTCATTGTTTAGTTATTGACTGACGGGAGGTCAAGTGCTGTACCTTAAAATGATAATTTGATCTTTATTAAAGCTATATTAAGAAAAATACACCAAAAGTAGACAAATTTTCATCCAATAATAATAATTCATTCTAATAAGCTTTGAATTCGCGTCAAACAAGTCATTGAATGAATCCCGGACAGATTTGACAACTGTACATAATAATAGTGACACTCGCGGCGAAAGTTGTAACTTAATTTTTATCTACTTGAATAAACTTTAGTTGCCATATCCCTAATGTCATATATATCTATGGGCATTGTTTCACTTGAAATAAGTAATTGAATAATTTAATCTTTCACAATCATTGAGCTTGAATTAAAGCAATTTGTGCAAACCTACGAAACAGCAGCTTTTATTTAGTACCAGTTTCAAGTCTGTAAATAGTATAGTTGCTGAGAACTCAGCGTAATGCCAGCCAGCCAAAGTGAATATAATAGCGCTTTTTTCCAAACAATGCGCTTACAAAGTCGGGTAAATCATCCTTCATTGATAATTTGAATAAACGTTGTTTGTTGTTTGAGATTCTCTGATTAGTTGCAAGCAGTAAAGGGTAAATTTGTGTTATGTAGGTTAAAAATCGATTATATCAGAGCCCCATAATCATCATCATGAAGTTGTGTGACTAGTCAGTATTCTGTGTTGAGTTGTTAACGATGAAAAGCAACGGAAATTTAATTGCTGCGGTGAATTAACTCGACACGAAGACTCATCGGTTTTAATTATTACGTCTACTTACATTTTCTGTTTTTATGCGATTTTAGAAACACTGAATCTTTGTCAAAAGTTTATGGTGCTTGGCTAATGGATTGAACAATGATTTTTTTATTATAACACCTTTTTGAATGTCTTTACAAATTTATTAGAGAGTACCTAAGTAGACAGCCGTGCAAGCTGAACAGATAAGTTGATGACTGGTTGAATTACATAAAAAAAAATTCAAGAATCATCTAGATGATGAGAGCGCATTTTTGACAGCTCATAAATGCTTGTTACTTCAGAGATTTCGCAAATTACCATCTCTCACAATTACTGAGCTTGAAATCAATCAGTTTGGGAAAATTTACGAAACAGCAGCTTCCATTTAGTACTAGTTTCAAGTTGACTATTTGATAGGTACATAATTTATGCATGTACAAACTCAAAAATACCTTTTAATCTTCATTGTTTAGTTATTGACTGACGGGAGGTCAAGTGCTGTACCTTAAAATGATAATTTGATCTTTATCAAAGCTATATAAAAAAATACACCAAAAGTAAACAAATTCTCATCCAATAATAATAATTCATTGTAATAAGCTTCAAATTCGCGTCAAACAAGTCATTGAATGAATCCCGGACAGATTTGACAACTTTACATAATAATAGTGACACCCACAGCTAAAGTTGTAACTAAATTTTTATCTACTTTAATAAATTCTAGTTGTCATATCCCTAATGTCATATATATCTATGGGTATTGTTTCACTTGTAACAAGTAATTGAATATTTTAATCTTCCACAATCACTGAGCTTGAATTAGAGCAGTTTGTGCAAACCCACGAAACGGTAGCTTTTATTTAGTACCAGTTTCAAGTCTGTAAATAATATAGTTGCTGAGAACTCAGCGTCAAGCCAGCCAGCCAGCCAGACAGCCAAAGTGAATATAATAGCGCTTTATTCCAAAAAATGCGCTAAAAAGTTACTCAGCATTGGCTCATTTCCAGAAAACACCTGCAATACTTGTTGGTTATTAAAGCCAATTGGATGTTTTCCTGAACATATAACATCTTTTGAATTATTGGAATAACAACTAGGTGACGCAGAGTTGGCTTATCTCCAGGAACCACCTGTATTTCCTTATGTTTTTTGTCTTATTGAGTTGGATGCTTTCTTGCAAACAAACTGTTGATCTGTTGATATTTGTCCAGCTCCATTTGAATGACGAATTTCATGTCTTCTTTTTTCAGGCAAAGTAGTATCGTAGAGCTTAACTTCAACCCCCAAGGAGACGGGCGATGAACTATGTTCCAAGATAACCTCAAATATCGATTGGGCCTGAAATATATCCACTATCTTATCAAAACCAGAAGATGTTAAATTGAATTTTGAAGTGTCTCACAGAAGTTGATAATGGATGGAATTTGTTTGATCAGCTCCTACAATATTTTTCGTCAATTATGTATTCGCTCGCAGACTAATTGATCTTACAAATGTCAAACGAACAAACTTAACACAGATCCTCTTTAGCGGAAGGCACAGTGCGTGCTGATTGAATGGCACCTGTCTCAGCGTCTCTCCACCGTTCAACAACCCTCACTAAATCTCCTACCTAATATTTTAATCTGGCAAAATGTCAAGAAGATATACACCTCTGGATGTGTATTTTTATTTGCACGCTAATCTGATCAACTCGCTTACTAATTAAGCCCAGACTTTATCTACAGTTGGACTCGAGCTAATCTAGTTTTCATGATTTGTGACGTCACACACCACCGCGTTCCAGCGGTTCTTTTGAGCTTTGCTGACCAAGGACATTAATTGATATGCATTGCTTTCCGGATTTGAATCTCGGTCTCGGTTCGAACTTTGAGTTTGAAGCCGTCTGTTATCGATTGTTCATTGGTTCGCGCGATGCTTTTGTGTTTTCGAATCTGGTTGTGGTTTGCGGTAGGAGTTTGACTCGTGATGTGTTTAACAAGTTTGGTGTCCAGTTGAACTCACTATACCCAACTTTCAATCAAAAATCTATAAAAAGAAGTTTGAACTGCTAATTAAAAATTCAAATTACTTTTTATTCATTCACCCTCGCCTTTCCGACCCTCATTGATTTGTTAGCATACAGAACGATTCTTGAAACTTCGAAATATTAATTTAAATAAGAGTAAACCTATTGACGGTTCACATATCGAGCTGCAAATTTCAAAACCCTAACTGTCCTCTGTGGTGAAGTGTAACGATAACTCGCTGCTGGCGGGATTGTTAAGTCTGGCGTCGCTGCTTAAACTGCAGTGGCTCTACGTTAAATTGTTCAAATACTGTGAATCCACCAGTGATTGTACGTTGAATATTTCTGACACTGTGAAGCCAGCAAAGACTTCCCCAGCAGTGACTCTACGTTGAATTATTGAAACACTGTGAAATCAGCCAAGGCTTCTCAAGCGGTGATTCTACGGTAAAACAATATATATATATATATATATATATATATATATATATATATATATATACAGGGTGTAACAGAAATAAATACATTAATTTTAACCTGTGATGCAATTTGTCAAGCATAACAATTTTTCCTGATAACTTTTTTCCGTGAATCCTCTGGATACAGAGTAAAAATTCATCAAAGTTTTGTCAAAAATTTCATAGTGCGCCTATGGTTCAAACTGAATGTTCCTCATTTGTTGGAAGAATGACAGCTGTCGATTGTCAATCATTCATTTGAAACTGGAAAAATATTAGTATTTTGGCAATACATTGTTATTCGCTCACCTCGATTATTCTATTTTTGTATATGTTGGAAGAAAGACTGAATTTGTCTCTGCAATCAACAATTTGGTCTTTTAGTCGTATTTTTATGTCATTTTTAAGAAGTTTGATTTTTATTTAGGGATTTCACGTATATTTTCGGATAGTACATTTCTTAATCATAAGATTGTCTGCACAAGTTCATTGCATTTGAATCAGCTGATTTGAATTGTCTGAAACTGTGTCACTGTGTCAGGAGAGTCAGACTGTGCTGCCATCTACTAGCAGTTCGAGAATTAGTTGCTGTTCCTAACCTACTTCATCAGAAACATAAAGAGTAAATCATTCAACGATTTATTTAAAGAAAACGGTAGAATATTGAATGGAATGTAATTCTAAATTAATTAATTCACTGAATAATTCGATAGAAATATTGCTACATGAAATTTTGGAGATTGTTTTTTCGAAGAACAGAAAATATAACCTATAAATGTATCAAACTGAATTTGGTAATTGATTTTTAGTATTTTCTGAAATATATGATATAATATTTTGCTTATTCAGCAGATCAATTCACGGCGCATACTTTAATGAAACGACCTGAGTGTGAAGTGTGAAGTTTGTAATAATATGAGAAAAACTAATACACAGGTGCTTCATTCATAAATTGATGTATTTCATTCATCTCATCTGCTGTGTTACGTTCCAGATAAACGTTAGGTTCTAAATATTCCATGGTATTCTCATCGTAATGTATAAGTGCATAATATTTTGACATTAAATACATTACCATAACCACAATAATTCAATTTTTAGTGAAAAATGACAATTTGGAGATCGTTCCAAATAAATTAGCTAAGCTAATCCCAAACTGCCCATGAAATCGTACACAGAATTAATAAATTATAATCTGTTCTATTCCAGAATTTATTTTAAGGAATTGATAACTCACACATGTCAAAATCAATTATTGTTCTATTGCAACTGCTACTAGATCCGATAACTATGCACCTGAACGACTCGTTAAATTATAGGGGATAAAAAATGCTAAAAAAAGATGAGAATTCGGGAAAAAGTTACTAAGAAAAATTGTTAGGCTTGACAAGAACTATAACTGGTTAAAATTAATGTACTTATTTCTGTTACACCCTGTATATATATATATATATATATATATATATATATATATATAGTGGCTTAACACTCCTTAAGGAGTTGTGCCGCTTCTAACGAAGCTTTCTAGATCCTTTTGTTGGAGGGAATCGCTCTCCATTGCAACTTCAAATATTCTTGGCTATGTTGCTCCATATTTTCCTGTTTTCCGTTTCTTGTTTCCAATCTCCAATTCCCGCTGATCTTAAGTCTTCTTCTACTTCTTTAATCCACGTTGATCTTGGCCTTCCCTTTCTTCTTTTGCTTCTAGGAATCCACTGCATTATTTGTTGTTTTATTCTTTTTACTATGTCTTCTCCATTTTGTTCTTGTTCAATCTCGTGGGTCATTCCTATTCTATATTCTGTATCTGTTATTTTTATGGGTCCTAATATTCTCCTTATTATTTTCCTTTCAGTTATTCTCAACTGTTCTTCTTTGTCATTGACATTGTTTCCCCTACGTATAATGTTATTGGTCTTATAATGGTTCTATATATTCTCATTTTAGTAGTTTTCGATATAATTTCACTTTCTTTTTGCGTGGATAGCTTTGTTGCCAATATTTTTTCTTTTATTTCTATTTGTTCGTTAACTATACTCCTAGATATTTAAATTTATCTACTTGCTCGTATTTGAACTCTCCTATTTTAATTATATTTTCTTCTACCTTGTTTCCGATTATCATTATTTTGGTCTTTCCTTCGTTTATTTCTAGCCCTATTCTCTTTCTTTCACTTATTATTCTCTCCAGTATTTCTTTCATCACTTTTCCATTCTTTGCTACAATTGCTATGTCATCTGCTTATGCTATTATTTGTCCTCCTCTTGTTCTGAGTGTTCCCTTTGTTATATTTCTCATTGCATGCTCTGAGGCTAAATTAAATAATTTGGCTGATACTCCTTTATTTATTATTATGTCTTCTGTTCCTTCTTTTTGAGTCCCAAGGCTTATTTTTGTTCCTCTCATGGTCATAGCTATTAATCTTCTCAATTTTCCTGGTACTTGCAAGTCTTTCAAAGCTGCCAATAATTTGCCTCTTCAAATTAAGTCGAACGCCTGTTAAAAATCAATAAATAGTATTTCAATTTTTAGTTCATATTCCAGCGTTTTTTCAATTATTTGTTTTATAGTGTGTATGGCATCCGTAGTTGACTTCCCTTTCACAAAGCCACACTGATATTGCCCGATGGTCCCTCTTGTCACATTTGTTATCCTTCTCTGTATTAATATCGACATTATTTTGTGAGCTGTGTTTAAAAGTATAATTTCGACATACTTGTTGGTCTCCTTTTTTGTGTATAGTTATTATTTGTCCTATTTCCCAATCTTTCGGCATTTCTTCTTTTCTCCATATTTCTAGTATGAGCTCATGTATTTACTGCATGACTATTTTGCCTCCATATTTTATTAGTTCTATGTTCATTCCATCTTTTCCTGGTGATCTACCGTTTTTTATGTTTTTTATTATTTCATTTACTTCGCCTAGAGCAGGTTCTGTTAATTCTATTTCATTTTCTTCTAGGGTATCCACTATTAATTCTTGTTCTGGCTCAGTTAATAGATCTTTGAAGTATTCCATCAACACTTTCTTGGGTAAAACAATCTAACACTGTGGAATCAACAAAGACTTCTCCAGCTGTGACTCTACGTTAAATTTGTAAACACTGTGAAGCCTACTAGGCCGAGGAGTGGATACTTGGTGGTTACCAGACCTCTCCGAAAGACCCTCTCAATTGATGCTTGGGCATGGTGAACCTCCTCCTCGGAAGCTGGTGCTACTTACACCTTCTGTTGCGATAGTCTCACTATAGGGTTTTCTTTCAGGTACTCCGTGGGGACCGACCAGACCAAGAGGAGCTTCCCGTCGTTCTGCAGGAGCGCGAAGGTGGAAGACAATAGTTTCAACAGGCAAATGCTGCCTAAGAGTGCTACGTCACTCCAGTGGGTGATTCACAGCTCGAGCAGTGGCCTGCATAGCCAGTAAGGTCCAAATCAAGCTTGCAGCCAGAGAAGAAAGCGCGCGGCAGTGTTCTGGTAGCCAGTAAGGCAGCTTGCTGTCTGGGAAAAGTTGATTGGCTAGTTCAATCACTGTCTTCGTGCAAGTGCCGCCTGTAGTGCCACAAGACGGAAAGGGTTTTATTCAATAGGTGCGAAGCCAACAAGGTCTTCTCCAGCGGTGATTTTACGGTAACACTGCGAAATCAACAAAGACTTCTGCAGCGGTGACTCTTAAGTTAATCCAACGTTCGCGGACCGGATGGCCAAAAATAAAACGGAATGACTTTAAGTTAAACGTTGCAAAAAATATTCTCAGTTCAAAAACAGCAAAAACAACGGCAAAATAAACTGAGTTCCTTTCATGGACATGACCTTATTCAACCACATGTTGTGGGTGGTTATGTTACGGTAAATTGCTGGGAAGTTTTTGAACAGAATTAGGGTTCTTTAAAATTTATAGGGCAAGCAAGATATGAAAACTGGATGTGATTAACTTCAAAATGTACGACGGTAGCGGAAGGCTCCAGGATGTGCAAATGTGACGAAGCTTTGAAGGGAGAATTCGTCACAGAAGTAAAATAAGTAGTGATAATAAAAAATTCTTGTCAAAGAAGTGGTTCACATATCGAGCTGTGTAGCCTAGGGCTTTGGCCTGCGTATCCTCTTGAGATTAATTATTGATTTCTGGTTGAGCCAGGGACTAAAAAACTTTGAAAGGATGTAAAATCGGTTAAAGTGAACAATAGGTCCCTATTATAATGCGCTTGTGCTCGAAATGCACGTGTCCTGTGTAAGGGATAACCAAACAGTGGTCTTCAAACATGACTTACAGACCAGATTAATTTGAGAGTTTCATAAAAATATTATGTTTTAGATAAATATTTGTTTGTAACCTCCATGATTTCGATCCAACATGGAGATGTCTAGTTCACCCTTCGAGGTGGTTTTCTTTCAAGTGTAGTCCCATAGGCGCGCGCAGGGATGTTTTTAAAGCCGCGAGCGCAGCAATCCAGCCTAAAACCGTTGTTAAACATCTCTTCAAAATTGTGCGAAATGTAATGGGGGCCTATTCTTCACTCCTACCTAAATTGTATAACCCTATCCGTCCTCTTGCTATTTTTTTGCGGTTCACACGCCGAGTTGCGAAGCCTAGGGACTAAGCCCGCGTATACTCTTGAGATAAATGTTGCCTTAAGAAGGATATATTCGTTTTCTTTCACAATACAAGTAATGGGAATGCATACATAGTTTTTCGAGTACAATATACGACTCTTGTCGAATAGAAATAAATTAGTTCTGGTGCGAGGTAAGTTATTTCGTTTGAACGAGGCTTGAAAGTGAAGTTTTGCGGTGGAACTATTCTAACAAATGGAAGTCTGCGACAGCTTAAGGATAAATCAGTGTAGCAGAGCGTACCCAAGACGTGCTGCTCTAGCATTGTAAGTAGACGTGTTGACTGAAGTCTCCACACCCTCAAGCAATGCGGGACACAGTACGGATGCTGCTGGGATACTAACTTGATTGCTTTCTGTTGACCTTTCCGCGCAACTTGGGCTATTTGTTAAGCACTGCGAAGTGCATGATTTGAAAAATTGGTTCTAGACTCTCATTAGTATACTCAAAGCAAAAGTTCAATATTGCAGTTGAAATTTGTTGTGTAGGTGAGAAGTGGCTTGAGAGTATCAACCTACGCAAAGAAAAATCTCCATTCTTGCACCGTTGTCGACTTAACCTAGATCCAGAGCTGAACAGGAGCAAAAAAGCAAAAGAATGGCGAGTGTGTGGTGTACTTACCCGACCCGTACATCATTCATGCAATATGCACGCTGTGTTACAAACCCACACTATGGGTCGTAAGTCGACAGTCTGGTCTGTCGTTGTTCGACTGTATAACCGTAAAGACAGGGTTTATGTAGGAGGAATGCATAGTTGGCTGGAAAATAGTGTTTTTTTGATGAACACAAATATTGAAATATCTGAAAGAGTCACAATAAAATCATAGCACATGAAATACTACCATTTCCGGCATATTTAACGTCTATTTTTATATCAGATAAAAAGTACTTAGTCCCCGCTGAGCCTTACTTGCAACTCCAAGCCTTTTTATGTACCTTATCCACACTAGATGTCATAAAAGCTATGATAGATGAGGTGAAATACAACCAGCTATAGGAAAATAACATGTTAATAATTTAGATGGATTGCTGCTCGAATATTTTTAGAAATGACGTACGGAAATGCTGGGAGAAATAGGAAGTAGATCAACTTTACTTGAATGTCTCCCATTATGTTGTCACATTCGACAGTTTTGGTCAGATATCGCTTTTCAGATGGGAGAGTTTGAGGGCTCAGAACTGTTCATGTTTAATTTAATAAGGTGATTACAAGAGTGAATTGTTCTTTTATATCAATCAAGTAAAAACCTTCAGCTAGTACTGTGCAAAGTTTCAGACTTGTATGTTCCGTAGATTTGTTGTAGTAGTGACAATAACTGAACGATTATTGTCTATTTCACGAAATTAAAAAATAAAGTTCGTTTTAAAAGGATGACAACCAACTGAGATAGCCAGCACACTTTACATATATATAGGAATCGATTAGGATTACAGTGATCAATAGGGTGCCAAATTTCATGAATATAGGATCCTACCTTAGTGTTACACTTCCGGTAAATTTTTCCGGCGTCAGCTTCCTTGATAGAGCTTTAAGTTTCAATTAAAACAAATCGAAAGCGAAGGTCAAGTACTTCAAGAAACAACAAGGGTGCTACCTCCTGACTTATCTGGGAGGACAACAGCCATCTTCATGTGTTTCGTATTCAACTTGCCTGATCGAGTTTACGATTGTTTCATTTGTATGTTTGTTGTATGTTCAGCAGATTTGTTTTAGCAGTGACAATATCTAAACGATTATTGTCTATTTCACGAAGTCAATAATTGAAGTTCGTGCTGTAATTTAGTACTTCGTTTTGGGAAGCGTACAACCAACTGAGATAGCCATCACACTTTACATATATATATATATAGGAATCGATTAGGATTACGGTGATCAATAGGGTCCTACCTAAGTGTTGAACTTCCGGTCAATTTTCCGGGATCATCTCCCTGATAGAGCTTTCAGTTTCAACAAAAACAAATCGATAGTGAAGGTCGAGTACTTCAAGAAGAAACCAAAGTGCAACTTCCTGACCTGTCTGGGAGGACAGCAGCCACCTACAAATGTAGCCCATTTTCGTATTCAACTTCTCTGATCAAGTTTTATTTCTGTATGATTTTTATATGTTCAGCAGATTTGTTGTAGCAGTGACAATAAGTAAACGATTATTGTCTATTTCACTAAATGAATAATTGAGCTGGGTATTTCGTTTTGAAAGGCGTACAATCGACTGAGATAGCCAGCACACTTTACATATATATAAAAGTCGAATAAGATTACAGTGATCAATAGGGTGCCAAATTTCATAAATATTGGATCCTACCTAAGTGTTGAACTTCCAGTAAATTTTACTGGGGTCAGCTCTCCTGATTGAGCTTCCAATTGAAGCTAGTACTAATCGATAGCGAAGGTCAAGTACTTCAAGAAAAAACTGGAGTACTACTTTCTGATCGGTCTGGGAGGACAGCAGCCACCTTCAAGTGTGATTCATTCTCGTATTCAACTTCCCTAATCGAGTTTACCATTGTTTTATTCCTGTATGTTTTTTGTATGTTCAGCAGATTTGTTGTAGCAGTGTCAATAACTGAACGATTATTGTCTATCACACAAAATAAAAAATTTAAGTTCGTGCTGTAATCAAGTATTTCGTTTTAAAAGGCTTATAACCAACTGAGATAGCCAGCTTACTTTACATATATATAGGAATTGATTAGGATTACAGTGATCAATAGGGTGTCAGAATTCATAAATCTAGGATCCTGCCTAAGTGTTAATCTTCCAGTCAATTTTTCCGGGATAAGCTTCTCTGATAGAGTTTTCAGTTCCAAATAAAACAAATCGATAGTGAAGATCAAGTACTTTAAGAAAAAACAAAGGTGCTACCTTCTGACCTGCCTGAGAGGACAGCAGCGACCTCCAAGTGTAACCTATTTTCGTATTCAACTTCTCTGATCAAGTTTACCATTGTTTTATATCTGTATGTTTTTTGTATGTTCAGCAGATTTGTTGTAGCAGTGACAATAACCAAACGATCATGAAAACTGAGATAGCCAGCACACCTAGCATATATATATATATATATATATATATATATATATATATATATATATATATATATATATATATATATATATATATATATATATAGGAATCGAATAGGATTACAGTAATCAATAGAGTGCCAAATATCATAGATATTGGATCCTACCTAAGTGTTAAGCTTCCAGTCAATTTTTTCGGGGTCAACTTCTTTGATAAAGCTTTCAGTTCCAACTGAAACAAATCGATAGCGAAGGTCAAGTACTTTAAGAAGCAGCCAGGGTGCTACCTTCTGACCTATCTTGAAGGGCAGCAGTCACCTTCAAGTGTAACCCATTTTCGTCCTCAACCTCCCTGATCGAGTTTTTCCTATCCCGGACAGTACAGAAGGTGGCGCCCTGATTTTGTCCTGAAGAACTTGATCGATTGTTTCTTCGAGGAAGTTGATAATGAAGAAATATACGATTTGGCCCGAGGTCCAATCAAGGAGGATAAGATGTTGTCGGTTCTTGGACTAATACTAGAGGATTGACGACTAATGGTTCGACAAATTACTGAGGCTGTTAACATATTGACCACATTCACCTGATTTTTGGATATGTGGAAGTGATTTGCTCACCGGGTGTCGAGTTTATCAACAGCCGATCAAAAACACATTCGTTTAAACATTCCTCAAGTTAAACACAGTCCTACTGAGTTTCTACGACGTTTCATCACTGTAGATGAACTGTGGATTAATCACTACATACCAGAAATAAAACAGCAGGTCAAACAATGGATTGGAGCAGGGAAAAGTGCACCTATAAAAGCCAGTTTATCGGAATTGGTTTGGCAACGGTCTTCCAGGATCCTGATGGTGTAGTGCCCATAGACTACTTATAAAAAGGCAGAACCATGGAGATAAGAATAAAAAGGAGAGAACTAGTAGATGCACAAGTAAAGCCACTTCCCCCACTCCAACCAAAACCCAAACCATAGCTTATTTGTCAAGGACAGGTATAATTTTTTTTTAGAACTAGACGTCTATTCTCTTCTTAATCGGTACCAGCAGTAGTGTTCGTCCGTTTCCACTAGGCTTTACTCTCCTAGCCTCCTTTCTATTCAAACATGATGATGCCCCTGTATACAGTCTTGCGTTTTTGCGGCAAAACTCGAGTTTACATGCTCCGTATTTGGCAGATCTGACTTCCAGCATTTTTTTTCTCCCCTTCAACTTGTAGAAATTACTAGGGCACCCAAATTCAGGACTCCCCTTTTGGTTATCATGAATAAAAAAAGGAGCATAACTGTATGAATGAAAGACAGTTCGAAAAAGAAAAGAAAAATTCAGCTCCAATCGAGCGTCGCGCTTGCCGTCCGTCAGTGACCGTCTACCCGTTGGCCTGATCGATCGATCCGTTTTCAAATGGTTCGCGACCCATACTTTGGGCAATGCTGGGCTATGGGGCAAAGAATCGATCGCTTATTTTGCAGACTCCATATGCGATATTTTAAACAAATTAAACAAAGAATATTGGTCGCCATTTACATTTAAGTTATCATATAAAATATATAAGAGATCCGGAACTTCTCTCCACAAGTAATTCTCAAAGACGATTTTCCATTTTCTCGCGTTGTGATATATTATCCTGCAAACTTATTTCAACAGTAGTTCGGTAACTAGTCTGTAACTAGAAAAGTTTATATTCAATTTGCGACGGAGTTATGGTGAAAACATTTTGTAAAGTCGATTTTATAAAGACTATCCGGAAATCTACTGCTAGAGCAATTCAACTTAAACCTCCCGATAAAATATTATGTCTTGTTACAGCTCACAACCTGAAATTGGTGAAGAATATGTTTCTGTTGCTAATTCTACTAGAATTCTGTATCTTTTTTCTTGATTACGTACAATTTAGAAGAACTCCAAATACCAAAAGACTACTACTGCAATGCGCATTGAAACCGGAGCTGTCGCTTTCAAAGCGGTCACGATATTCAACTAAGCGGATTATGGATTATAGTTAATTCCATCCAGCTTCCAGCAAAGCTACATGCCAATCGAAAAATACTCGAACTGAATATCATGCAAAATAAGAGCAAATGCCTAAATTCCAAATTTTATTGTATCAAATATAACAAAATAATTAATATATTCTTGCTGAATGGATGCAATTTACATTCAGTTCTAAAAAAATGTGAACAGAAGTAAAATCAATTTATGATTGAAATCAAGGAAAAAACTGTGAACAAAACAACATTTTCCTGAAAGTTTTATTGGAAATTCAATCAATCACACAATTTTTAACACAACAAAAAGATTAAATCGGTAATTGAGTTATCAACTTGAACAAATCAATAATTTTGAAATAAAAAGGAAACAGTGGAAACAATATTTCTCTCCTGGTAAAAGAAAAACAATCAGGAAGCTCAAAAAAATATTTTTGACTACTGAATATTTGAATTTGTGAGCCTGAAATAATTTAATTACACAACCAAATCACCATTTCCTGTTATAATACATTCTAATTAATTGTGATTGAAATTCATACTGCAAAATATTAAATGAGTATTTATAGAAAACTATGATGTACAACAAAACAAATAATGCCAGTACTATTTATGATATGATGCATTTTCGACTTAAATTGCCAATTAAATTCACGTTAATGATACCAAACCAGCTTTAACAACATATAGCAATCTGAAATGTTACCAATGAATAACGAATATTGTGGAGGCTAATACAACAGGAAATTATGATGATATATAGTTGTGATATTTGTTATACTATTCGTGAAACATTAATCATGGAATACGTTTTTCTGTCACAACAACGAGGAAGTAACTTAGGAGGGAACTAAAAACTATTTAAAACACAAGCCTGACTATATTTCAGGTACTGTGTCATTACTTATGAGTCCTTTTTCACTTTTGAAGATTGAGAAAGCCACAGAACATCTACGACAATCACTTTGCTTTCAAATGAAGGACAGATAACAGCCTTTTTCCCATCATCAAGAGCTCTAAAATGTTCCAAACAAATAAACTAACCATTCAAATACCCTTTCAGCTTCCAACTATCCAACCCAAAGGATTTTCCGTTGTTTGAACACATTAGTTCATAACTAACATCACTTTCAACAATATTACAGTCAGCTTTACTAGTATTCAATGCATTACAACTTATATTTCGTTTTCTGAACACTTCTTCCATTTGTACTTCCCTACAAGCTCCCAATACGTGCACACCATTTTTTCCTTTACATCAAATTCATTTCATAACTATTCACCAATCGTAATTTCCATTGTTCCTACATTTCTACCTTCCAATCTTCTGATACTCAACCAAAATAGTCTCCTGAGGTCTTATTCAAATTCTCAGTCATGTCCCAGTCTCTATGTCAATCAAACTCACGGCCAAATTGTATATGAATCGATCCAAACGCCATTCATTCTTCTTTCAAAATGGTCTTGGAAGGGAGTTTTGAGAAAACATCGCTATTAGTCATCCTTCTACCATTCTTAATCATCAAGGCTTTACAATAATCCAAATGAGGTTGATATCCATCCAGAGGCTATCCACTGTTCTTCCAAGAAGGCCTTAACATCAATCAACATTCAAAATGAGGTCGATATTCATCTGAACGACTGATAATAACATTTTCCAAGCGATTCTTACTTTCAAATAGAGCTACAACATCATCTGTATCCAAGCCATTCAAGGACTCACAACAACACATCTACATATAAATTTAACAAGCACAGGGACATACCACATCCTTATTTCACACATTTTAGTGGGCCTAGGAATGGTCTCCCAAGGCAGTAACTTCCATACACCAAGACATCGTCCTTCTCAATAACCAAAGTTTCCCATCAATCAACATTCAAAATTAAGTTGATATTCATCCAAACATCACCATCTGCATACATTAAATCACCATTAGCACACCATCGAACCCTTTCAAACCCTCTCACAACAACACATCTACATATAAATTGGACAACCACAGAGACAAACCATAACTTCATTTAACACATCGGAGCGGGTCTTAGAAAGGACTCTGAAGGCATTCCTTACCGTTTCTTCCTTCTCAACCACCAGTAGCACACCTTGAAGTCATTCAAAACCTTCCACAACAACACGACTACATATAAATTGAACAGCCACGGAGTTATGTCACAACCTTATCTCACATATCTAAATGGGCCTGGAAAAGGACTTTCAAAGTAGACTTCCATACGTCAAATATCAATCAACATCCGAAATGAATTTGGTACTCACCCAAATGCACTTCTTTCTTCTGATAACTCTTTCCAATCAATCTGCATACCCTAACACACCAAGAGCACAATATCCAATCCATGCAAAGACTTTCACAACAGCACATCTACATATAAATTGAACAGCCACGAAGATAAAACACAACCTTATTTCACAAGTCCAAGTAGATCTTAGAAAGGACTCCTAAAGAAGCAAAAGACTTTACATACAACAACAAAATATCGTAATTTGTCACCGTTTCAACGTTCTCAACCACCCAACATTCAAAATAAAGTTGGTATTCATCCAAGCCCACCTCCTTCTTCCAGTAACTCTTTCAGATCGATCTTAACTTCCACCTGGAACAACAACAGTAGCATACCATCGAAGCTGTTAAAAGCCTCTTACAACAGCACATCAACATATAAATTGGACAATCATGAAGACAAACCACAACCTCATTGCATACATCCAATAGGGCCTTAGAAAGGACTTCAAAAGCAGCAGAAGACGTTCTGTCATAACTGATATACAACAAAACATCGCTATAAATCAACAACCAAAGGTTCGTATCAAACAACATTCAAAATAAAGTTGGTATTCATCCAAACGTACTTCTGGTAACTCCTTCAAAACAATCGTAACTTTCCCTTGGACCAAAGAAAAGCATTTGCAGACGCTAATACAGCAGCAGGATACTATCGAAGCCATCCAAAGCCTTTCACAACAACACAATTACATATAAATTGGGCAGCCACTAAAACATACCATGACCTCATTTCATACATCCAAGCAGGCCTTAGAAAGAACTTTAAAGGCAGCAGAAGATGTCCTGTTCTAACTTCCATACAACAACCATCTCAATTCGTTACCTATTCTTCCTCCTCAACCACCAGTAGCACACCATCGAATTCATTCAAAGCCTTTCACAACAACACATCTACATGACAATCCAAGTGTCATCTTCAAAGTGTTCACCGTCCAAGTAGATTTTTTGAGCTAAGTCCGTTAGCACAACCTCCTGTCACAATCTGTGAGTTCACTTCTGCTGCTTTGAACTTAAAGTATTTTTCCTGTTTTTAAACTTGGAATATTTTTTGAATAATTTACCGTAGAGTCACCGCTGGAGAAGTCTTCATTGAAAAACAGTGTTAGATTGTTTTACCGTAGAATCACCGCTGGAAAAGTCCTTGTTGATTTTGCAGTGTTCGAATAATTTAACAAAGAGTCACCGCTGGTGAAGTCTTTGTCGATTTTGACGTAGAATCACTGTTGAAGGAATCATCATTGGCTTCACAGCGTTGAGCAAGTTTAACGTAGAGTCACTACTTGGGAACCAGTTGGTGTCACAAGCGTCGAAGATATGTTAATCCACCATTTGGGAAATCGCTTCACGATTTGTTTGTTTTAGAGTTTCTCGTCGTCTGCGACCGCCTGGGTCCGTACTGCAACCGCTGTTGTCGAGTGTCATGTATAGCCATTCCGTCACCCTCAGCCAAGTCAGCAAGTTCCTGCAGAATATATGTTCTTTGTCCACTGTCGTCGTATTTGTGTGAAAATAAATCTCATTGTGACACCTACCTCCTGAAGATTATTTTGACAACCCTAGCCCTGTCCTTCTGAGCTATTAAGCCGCCTGTCTTAGAAACAGCGTCATCGACCGCATTGGCGTCCAAGCATACCGTCCGCAGCTTTGACCGCGACGCCAAAGGTGACAATCCCATCAGCGAGATATCGTTACAAAAATGGTGAAGCCAGCAATGAATCCCCCAGTGGTGACTCTACGCTGTGAAGTCAGCAAAAACTTCACCAGCGGTGACTCTACCTTAAATTAATTAAACGCTGTGAAATCAACAAGTATTTCACCAGCAGTAACTCCACGTTGAAATGTTGTGGAAGGTTTTGAAAACACATCTAAATATAAATTGAACAGTCACGATGACATGTCAACCTTATTTCAGATATCGGAATGGGCCTCGGAAAGGACTTTCAAAGCAACAGAGGACATGCTGTCCTGACTTCTGTACACTTAAGCATCGCAATTCGTCACTTCTCCAATCTTTTACATACCAACAACATCCAAAATAAAGTTGGTGCTCATACAAACGCACTTCTTTCTTCTAATTACTCTCTCCAATCAATCTGCATACCTTAACACGCCAAGAGCACAATATCCAAGCCATGCAAAGACTCTCACAACAACACATCCACATATAAATTGAACAGCCACGAAGACATACCACAAGGATATACCACAACCTCATCTCACACGTCCAGGCGGACCTTAGAAATGACTCCTTAAGCAGTAAAGCAGTTACATACAACAACAAAATATTGAAATTTGTCACCGTTCCATCGTTCTCAGCCACCCAACATTCAAAACCAAACGCATCTCTTTCTTCTTGTTACTCTTTTAGATCGATCTCAACTTCCACTTGGAACAACAACATCATCTGCGTACGCTAAATCCCCAGTAGCACACCATCGAAGTTATTCAAAGCCTCTTACAACAACACATCTACATATAAATTGGGCAACCATAGAGACAAACCACATGCCTCATTGCATACATCCAAGCAGGCCTTAGGAAGGACTCCCAGAGCAGCAGAAGACGTTCTTCTCAATTATCAAAGCTTCATTTTGAACAACATTCAAAGTAATGTTGGTATCCAGCCAAACGCACCTCCTTCTTCAATAGGATGTCAGATAATCTAGGATCCTGTCGGGGTCAACTTTTCTGATAGAACAAACGATTGCTAAGGTCAAGTACTTTGAAAAAAAAACCAGGGTGCTACCCCCTGTCTTGTCCAAGAAGGCGGCCACCACCTTCAAGTGTAGCCCATTTTAATATCCAACTCTCCTGATCAAACTTATGTATTTTTTCTGTCCTGGACAGGACAGGGGGCTGCATTTAGGTTTTGTCTTAAAATACTTGACCTCCGCTATCAATTGATACTAGTCTCAAGTTAACCCCGAAAAAATTGACACAAAATAGACTTTCTTTCGATACTTAGGGCAAGATTCTGTCTCACTACTTATTCCACCATGCATTTTCCAGTCGGTAACCTGATTTACATCCACTCTGATATGCTAATCGATCATAGGTCATCCCTATTTCAGGGGCTAGTGGCCCAAATTTTCATCAATCGAGTTCTCAAGCTAGTACTCACAGATATGTTGATGACTTGTCAGTGGAGTATGCTGGTACGTTTTCGTGCTACTGATTCAACAGATCTTCTTCCATTTCACTCTTGAACTAAGAATTAACACCCCTGTTATGAGACGGATTTATATGAACCTAGGGTTTCTCGAAGCTTTCAGAGAGTTCAAGTGGCCTCCAGAAATTTCACCAAAGGTCACTACGTCTTTTATTGGCCTGAACTATAGACAAAGTTTTTCATAAAAATTGAAGAATCATCTAGATGATGAAAGCGCATTTTTGACAGCTCATGAATGCTTGTTACTTCAGGGATTTCACAAATTACTATCTCTCACAATTACTAAGCTTGAAATCAAGCAGTTTAGCAAACTTACGAAACAGCAGCTTCCATTTAGTACTAGTTTCAAGTTGACTATAGGCTACGTGCATGAAGTCTACTAGCGCCTCTAACGGGCAATGGAGTACGATTGAACTCCATTTTATCATTGTTTTATACCTATAATTTTTCAAATGTACTAATATTATTTAATTCGGCTGTGTGCGTATAATATAACTTACATAGCATAAAAGGTACGTTGAAATTATTTATTTTGAGTATTTTTTTCTTCAATGATAACGTACTTATTATAGAGAAAACGTCTTAATTCGTCCAAATTGACAGGATAACTTCAAATTATGACGCCGGTGAACTTGCAGATCGGATTTGTATTTATCAAACACTGTATCCCTTTTACCGAAGAAGCATTGAAGAAAAGCGTGAATTAGTTTTGCCATATTAAGCATGTTGAAGAATATGTTGCTGACAATATTAACAACAAAATTATTGCGAAGTGCATCTGACAAACTTCTATCACTGAAACATCTTACTAATTAGAGATAGAGATAAATTCATGAATCCCAAATCGATGATGAATATTTCTAATTTCACAATTGAATTACAAACATATTTGTTATATAGATTAATAATGAAAGACAGACAATACTCTATTTACTGCTTTGATTCACTTCACTCGTTTTTTGATGTTATAACTGGGTACATGAAATCTATGAAACTATATTTCACTTGAATCATCTTTAACACAACAGCCTGAAACAGAACAAACGTTTTCCCATGTTTTATATGCAATTATTTTCACTTTTAAACTACAATACTCAATGACAGCTCATTGACGTATTCTGAGAAATGGAGTTCAATGGTTACAATGGTGCTCACAATGAGCGCTCGCATCGATATTTGTTCAAACTCCGCCCCCTTGCACGTAGCCTATTCGATAGGTACATAATTTATGCATGTACAAACTCAAAAATATCTTTTAATCTTCATTGTTCAGTTATTGACTGACGGGAGATCAAGTGCTGTACCTTAAAATGATAATTTGATCTTTATCAAAGATATGTAAGAAAAATATACTACAAGTAAACAAATTTTCATCCAATAATAATAATTCATACTAATAAGCTTCAAATTCGCGTCAAACAAGTCATTGAATGAATCTCGGACAGATTTGACAACTGTACATAATAATAGTGACACGCGCGGCGAAAGTTGTAACTAAATTTTTATCTACTTCAATAAACTTTAGTTGCCATATCCCTAATGTCATATATATCTATGGGCATTGTTTCACTTGAAACAAGTAATTGTATAATTTAATCTTCCACAATCACTAAGCTTGAATTTAAGCAATTTGTGCAAACCTACAAAACAGTAGCTTTTATTTAATACCAGTTTCAAGTCTGTAAATAGTATAGTTGCTGAGAGCTCAGCGTCACGCCAGCCAGCCAGCCAAAGTGAATATAATAGCGCTTTTTTCCAAAATTCATCCCTCATCGAAGTCATCCGGCATAGTACAAAGCTTTGATTGTATTAATGATAAGTGATATTTCACACACTCTTAACATATTTGGTAAGCGTAGATGTTGCGTAAAAATTGAATCCTATCATGAACATGTGTTGCCAATGGGCGGTAATTTATTTATTTTTGTGCGTGAAATTTCGTCGGTAGAATAATTGCTTCACCCTCGTTTAACAACCAACGAGAGAAAAAAACAAATCACATTTGCAGTTAAATCGTTTTTAACATGGATTGACGGCAACATATTCCAAATGGCTTCTATGAATCATTCAGAATTTTGCAACACGTTCTACTGTCAATTAAGCACAATACACACCAGTAATTAGGAAAAATTGAAGAATCATCTGGATGATGAAAGTGCAGTTTTGACAGCTCATGAATGCTTGTTACTTCCGAGATTTCGCAAATTACCATCTCCTATAATTACTGAGCTTGAAATCAAGCAGTTTGGGCAAACTTATGAAACAGCAGCTTCCATTTAGTACTAGTTTCAAGTTGACTTTTTGATAGGTACATAATTTATGCATGTACAAACTCAAAAATACCATTTAATCTTCATTGTTTAGTTATTGACTGACGGGAGGTCAAGTGCTGTACCTTAAAATGATAATTTGATCTTTATCAAAGATATATAGAAAAAATATACTAAAAGTAAACAAATTTTCATCCAATAATAATAATTCATTCTGATAAGCTTCAATATCGCGTCAAACAAGTCATTGAATGAATCCCGGACAGATTTGACAACTGTACATAATAATAGTGACTCCTGCGGCTAAAGTTGTAACTAAATTTTTATCTACTTTAATAAATTTTAGTTGCCATATCCCTAATGTCATATATATATCTATGGGCATTGTTTCACTTGAAACAAGTAATTGAATAATTTAATCTTCCACAATCACTAAGCTTGAATTAAAGCAATTTGTGCAAACCTACGAAACAGCAGCTTTTATTTAGTACCAGTTTCAAGTCTGTAAATAGTATAGTTGCTGAGAGCTCAGCGTCACGCCAGACAGCCAGCCAGCCAGCCAGCCAGAGAGCCAAAGTGAATATAATAGCGCGTTTTCCCAAAAAATGCGCTAAAAATAGTTGGGTCAGCTGAGTGACAACTAAAATATATAAATGTTATAAATTATAATCTGATCATATCAATTCAAAAATAAAAGTTACATCTGAATTTACATGAATCTAGTTCAAGGATTTGACGGACTTTATGATCCGTATAAAAGGTTCAGGTTGTGCGTTCATCCGATTCCATATTCGTCCTTTCTGCGTTTTAGCATACCTGCAGATTGGGCCTCCTCCTCGGTAAACGGACCAAACCTAAATTTCAAGCTTGGGTTTTACACGATTCCGTGCAAAATGGGTTTCAGATTTTATCAAGCATTGCATCCTCATGCATATAGTTGTGCCTCATCCCAGACATTGCACAAACTTTACAAAGAACTTGCCACTTCACACCTGCACAAGTTTGTATTAAAATCCTAATATTATAAAAGCTCCAATTCATAATGTTTACCAATACATCCAATTACCAATTCGGATTCGCTTTGTTTCAAAATTACGCATTGTTTATAAAATCAGCAGTAATTCTCGTTTGATCATTAAATAAATAATTACCTGTGAATGTTCCATAAATAACTGAACATACAAAAATAAATTTGAATCAACCTCTGATTTATGATATTATTTCGCATAAATATTTAATTTAGTGAACAACAACACAGTGACCCTAATCATGATGGAATCAAGAATATCTTCCTCAAGCAACATTTAAACAATAATTCCCAATGAAACAGCTCTGCCCATCCAGCATCATAATTAGACTCAATGGAGAAAAAAACCTTCTCTCATTGAAAACTAAAAAGGTAGACCCAGAGTCAACATCCGCAAATAGTTTACATTCAAAATCTGGGTAGCATAATTAAAAACGGTGGGGGACTTGACGCCGACATCCTCAATTATATACGAGAAGTTCAACAGGAGTTCAGTAAGCTACAAGCAGTCTGAAATGCCAGAACACACTCTTAGTCCAGTCGGCATATCGAAAAATAGGGGCAAATTAGGAAAAAATTCGAACTTAATGAAACTTTGGTATGTTATTTTTAATCACCCAATAGTGTTATTTCCATGTTTTCCGACCAAAATTTCGCGAAGCAATTTCCAGGGGGAGGAAAAAACCTCGAAATTTTGGCACTTTTTTCAGTTTTCGTCCTGTAACTTTTTCCCCTTCATTCCTATGCCTTAGCTCATCAAGTTCAATTTCGTAGAACATTAAATTTTCGATAAGTTTGATCCAAAAAACTTGTATGTAGATACACTAAGTTCCAAGATACAGCACTTCAAAAAAGTGAAAAATTTCTCAAAATTTGAAAAACATTAAAAATGGGGGCTTTTGCTGGATATCTTTTATTTTTCAAATTTTTTTATGGTACCTAGTTTCATTATGACGCAGAAATCAGTCAACAACCTACTCCTCACCCTGCCTACCTATGCCACTATATCTGGAGGCACGGTAGTGCCCCTACCAAGACCAGTCAAATGAAGTGCAAGAGCACTACATACCTTTCTCGAAGAGCTTCGTCGTTTTTTTCAACCCTCATAACTTGAATTTGGATTATACCTACCAGATAAATAAAATTCTGGGATATAATGTCAATAGTGGACTTATTAAACATATAAAGTTTCAATTGCATAGTTCTTATACTTTAAATTTTATTGACATCTGAAAAAACCTCGATTTCGTCACTGACTCGCTTACTAATGATTATCAAAATTCTTGGGTTACTTCTTGAAGTCCTAGAATATTGAAATTTGGTATGTAGGCTAGTATTAGTACACAAACAACAACAGAATTCTAAAACTTGAAACTTCCACTCCCAACCACTTAAACTAGGGAATGGAAATCTTCATGAGACTTCCACAAATTTTGATGCTAGGGGTCTGAATATTGATACAGAGACTCCTTGTTATGAATCATAGTAAAATAAAAACTTACCAAAAGAAGTGGAGTCCCACCAAAAACATTTTCATGTAAAATGTTGCCAAGACGAAGCCATATGGCTCGCACTGTCAAAGAGTTATTTGATCCCATGTAGAGCCAAGCTTCTAACTCTACACGCTCTAATTCTACAAGCCATAACTTCACAATTCTACACCTCAGTCAAAATATGCGACTTGGCCATTTCGATACATTTACATGGGCATAAAGTGAGAAATTTATTCACTATTCATCAGTTTTCTGTTGTACAATAGTCCTAATAGTTCCCTTCTAAATGAGTGGTGGCTAGACAGGTAGATTGGACAAGGAGGCGTGTAGAATTAGAGCGTGTAAAATCAGAGACTTGGCTCTCAATCTCACAACTTTTTGACAGTGCGAGTCATATGGTCTCGTCTTGACAACATTTTACTTGAGAATATTTTTGGTGGGATTCCACTTCTTCTAGTAGGTTTTTATTTTACTATTATTTATAACAAGTAGTCCCTATATCAATTTCCTTCCCCTAGTTAAAAGGATTGGGGGATGAAAGCTCCAATTTTCAGAATTTTGTTGTTGTTTGTGTACCAATACTAGCTAACATACCAAATTTCAGCATTCTAGGACTTCAGGAAGTAACCTAAGAATTCCGATGATCATCAGTGAGCGAGTCACTGACGAAATCGGGGTTTTTTTTAGATATCAATATAATTTAAAGTATAAGAACTATGCAATTGGAACTTTATGGCTGGTACCACGAGCTCTATTTTTGGCGATATCAGGAGCATTGTGTCAAGATTTGTTTTGACGCAATTAAAATTTTCCTAAATACTTTAGAAAATAATCTTCAGATACAAATTACGGAAAACACATATTTCTATAAAATTTATTTGAATATACATAGCTAGTATAGCCTAAAACAGAGCTTGTGGTACCAGCCAATATGTTTAATAAGTCCATTATTGACATCATATCCCGAAAATTTTGTTTATCTGATATAATCCAACCCAAGTTATGAGGGTTCAAAAAAACGACGAAGCTCTTCGAGAAAGGTAGGTAGTGCTGTTGCACTTTGCGAGGGTACTACCGTGCCTCCAGAAATGGTGGCATAGGTAGGCAGGGTAAGGAGTAGGTTGTTGACTGATTTCTACGTCAGAATGAAACTAGGTACCATAATACCATAAATAATGTTGAAAAATCAAAGATATTTAGCGAAAACCACCATTTTTTATGTTTTTTTAGATTTTCAGGAATATTTCACTTTTTTGAAGTGCTGTATCTTGGAACTTGGTGAGTCAACAAGCAAGTTTTACGTATCAAATTTATCAGAAATTCGATGCTCTAAAAAGTTGAACTCAATGATTTAAGGCGTAGGAATGGAGGGGAAAAAGTTATAGGATAAAAACTGAAAAATGTGCCAAAATTTCGTGGTTTTTTCCTCCCCCTGAAAATTGCTTCGCGAAATTTTGGTCGGAAAACATGGAAATAACACTGTTAAGTGATCAAAAACAACATACCAGAGTTTCATTAAGTTCGCATTCTTTCCGACCTCAAAGTACATGTCGACTGGACTATCAATCCAAACAAAATGTGCGATCTATATTCCTGTAAGGATTGTATGTTCCGTAAGTGGGACAGTGTAAATCACATCCTGAGAAAAAGTCTTCTTTCTATACATTCAAGAAAATATTAGAAAGGAATTCCCAAGAAAACAGGGTCAAGCAACAAAACATCGCAATTTGTCACCGTTCTTCCCTTCTTAACCACTAAAGTTTCATATCAATCAGGGGAAGGGTAGAAGATTACTTGCACTTAGGTCACACAAGCGGGCTTGTTGTACACCCTCCGAACGTGCCTCACTATCGCAGACCTTGAAGCCATACAGTGCTCAAGAAGAAGGCAACCAAGTTGCAGCAGGAGTCAAGCTCAAACTGGTCATGCTTTGCCAAAAGTTCTCTAACATGGATCTTGTTTTTGAAGAGCGAGAGACGGGCAATCCCAAAGAATGTGTTTGACGGTTTGTCAACAATTTTCATACGGTGCATGTGTTCATTTAGTCGAAAATGTCTTGTAAGGATACTTACGAGAACTTGGAGATTGTTTCCAGAGAGTCGAATGAGATAGTTAGCGAAATTCAAATTGGTTGATATCTATCCAAACGCCATTCATTATTTTGCCTAATATGGTATTGGAAGACAGTTTCCGGAAAACATCGCTATTTGTCACCCTCCCTCTATTCCTTATCACCAAGGCTTCACATCAATCAACATTCAAAATAAGATTGGTATCCATCCAAAGGCTATTTTCTGTTCTTCCAAGAAGGCCTTGAAATAAAACTTCCTAGAAAGTAAGGCTATACAACAAAACATCGTTATTTGTCATCCTTCGTCAATTCTTCAGCCTTCTTCAAAGCCCGAGAGTCGTTCACACCAACACCAGTTACGGCTACAATGGCGCCTATTCTTTGGCAACCTTCTACAATGATCAACTTTTGCTGAGGAGAAGTTCTGGCAAATACAATTTTGCAACTGTATCATTTCCTTCAGAAATAATACCGACAGATCTGGCAATAGCCTTGGATGATCTCCAGTAACCATAATAACTTTAATTCCAGCACTACGACATTTGGCAACAGCGTCAGGCACAGCCGCACGAGGTGGATCAATCATAGACATTAAACCAACGAAGCGAAGGGCTTCCAATGAGAAATTCCAAATAAGCGTTATTGAATGCTTCTTTCATTTCTTCGTCCAAGGCTTTTTCCTTTCCACCAATGAAAATCGTGGTGCAGCGTTCCAAAACTCTTCCAGGTGCCCCCTTCATGACCACAATGTGACGTTGGTCATTTGGATCTTCATTTTCATGTATAGAAACTTGATATTCGTTGGTTGAGTCGGAAGGAACTTCAGCGACTTTCTTGTTACGTTTCCTGATATTCATGACATCTCCAAGAGCCAGTTCCATACCTTTCAACTAAGCCGCTTCGGAAGCATCATCATTAACCTCTTTTTTCAGGATTGGGAGCCTTTATTCAGTGGTGTCGGCTTCAGTGATTTGATTATCAAACCACATATGGGCGACTGTCATTCTGTTCTGGGCCAAAGTGCCGGTTTTGTCGGAGCAGATGATGGAAGTTGAGCCTAAGGTCTCTACGGTTTCCAGATTCTTGACGAGACAGTTCTTGGAAGCCATCCGTTTGGCATACTATTACAGTGGCTAGCAGACCTTCAGGTACATTGCCGACGATAATACTGATGAGGAAGATAACAGCATCGAGCCAATGGTAACCCAAAATGAAGGCAATGACGAAAAAGGTAATACCAAGGGACCTTGTGAAGTCATCAGGAGGATAAATGACATAATCTATGAAATCAGACGCAACCCCAAGAGCGAATCAAGAGTGGTGCACTTCAATCGGATTCGGATTCGTTCGAGAAGTTTATGTAGACTTTTTCAAGTGGACGTCGGGCTCGATTTGGAATAACCATTAAAGTACAGCAGGATCTATTCAGAGTCCCAACCGACTACTCTTTGGCCCATTGCGTGTCAGAAGATTTGAAGATGTCCCGAGGGATAGCAGCAGTTTTCAAGAAGAAGTTTGGCAGGCCTGAACACCAGAAGCCTACAATGGGGAAGGCCACGACAACAAAAGAGTGCCATATTCACCACCTGGTAACGAAAGGCAAATTTCAACTTAAACCAACCTACCATTTCATGTGGGAAACGCTGCAAGACATGCGAGGCCATCTAATGCAGAACGACATCCTGAAATTGGCAATACCAAAGTTAAGCTGCGGTCTGGATGGATTAGATTGGAAGATCGTTCGAAATATGATCAAAGCTATATTCCAGAACAGCGGAAATCAAATATTGGTCTGCTGTTTCTACCCAGCAGGCCCGATCGGACCAAAAACTGTAGACTGCTACTTTTACCAAACTACTGGTTGCACCAAGGGCGGCGAGTGTCGATTGCAGCGTAGACATGAAAGTGTGTTTCGGAACGAAACACTCTTAAGAAGGGGGCAGTGTAACGTGCGAGAGTGTGGAGGCTCGTAAAGGTGACCTTGCATGGGCGGAGCCTTTCGTCCTCTAGCCTCTAGCAATATTCCAGAAATGTGGTAGAACATTCAAGAAATGGATATTTCTATATATAAAGGCGAGCAAACGACTTGAGTGTAGTGTAATGGTGAAGCTAGAGCAGTGAATATCAAACAGTGAAGTGATCAGTGGATATAGAAATCTGCAACTTTGTTTAAGTTAGTATTAGGTGATAAATAGATAATATAGTGTTGTTAGTGATATTTAGAAGAATATAACTTTTATTTCATTTTAAATTATCAAATAGTGTCTTTTATTTCAATTATAAGCGATTTCGGAACAATAAACATTACACTTATACGACATAAGAATCTCAGTGAATGGATGACGAACAAATTCCATAGAATGCTACTGTAATAATGCTTTTCTAATACAAAGACATCTTTCTTGTACTTGCCACAAAATGATTAATCCATCCAACTATCCTCCCCTTGAAATCTCCTCAACAGCTCACGAGAAAAATACATTACATAAAATTTCCATCCCAGGTGCATTCTTCGTATATCTCCCCTACAGTAGAACTTGAGTTACGGAGGGCAATTTTGGTCGTATTTGTTTAAAAGCAGGGAAACATTACATTACAGCTATTGAGTTGACCCTTACATCTTCTTGTATTGGATGTGAACTCAAGAGGGGATGTGTGAGATAATTCACTTCCTGATGTAGTAGAAAGCGATGCTATTCGTAGGAGATCCTCATCGTTTACGATAAATTCTGTTCAAAAATTCTTTCCCAACAGTATATAAACCGAAAAGAAGAACAGAATTCAAGCAGGATTGTGTGATTTGAAACTTATGTAAAAACAATATTAGACCTTCTTCCATAAATCCATTACGGAGCTTAGGGCATTCCTGCAGGAAAACCAACTACATTTTCATTAATAATCCCTCATGAATACAAATAACCTAACAATTACCCTTCTCTTTACCTGCTGCACTAGATTTAACAACTAGGCCACACGTTCATTTACAAACAAAGGAATAATTTCCTGTAATGATGCAGCCTGCACATAATACGGATGTCTCGCATTATTTTCAAGAAAAAATGTGCACAATGCATATTTACACGACACAACTCATAAATACATTTGAAAATAAAAAGGAAATCATATGTAGTATATATTTTTATCATTTCCAAGGATAGTCAGTTCTTGCTGTAAATATTAACTTTTCTCACATTTTATTAGGTAGTTTCTAAACGTTTTAGAAGAAGACTTATGTAAGTGGAAGGTGAGGGAAGTACATACCTACGTAGGATATTGTACCCTCAGGTATTTATTGTTCGATCATTTAAGATACAAAGATATGTCGATGAATACGAGGATAACGGGTCAGACAAGGGTCAAGTAATTCTTAATGTTCAACAGCATGTTCGTTATGTCAGACAGGAGAGGTGGTAGTGAATGAGTAAGAGTACGACCGTGTCGAAGGTTGAGCCAGTATTTTTCTATCTGATCGCTAAGTTTACGGTTGGGATCCTTTTGCAGTGAGCCTGAATGTGGGGAGTTCAGTCTGGCCGCTTATCTAATGTCAGAAGAACACTTTGAGATCCTACGCCAGTGAACCTGAGTGTCGTAGACTCTGCCTGGATCCTTATCTGACGTTAGGATAACACTTTGAGATCCTACTTCAGTAAGTCAGGGTGTCTTATCTAATGTTGAAAGAACACTTTGAGATCGTACTACAGTAGGCCAAAATGAAAGAATTTCTGTCTGGTCGTTTATCTAACGTTGGAAGTACACTTTGAGATCGTACTACAGTAAGACAGAATAGAAGAACTTCGGCCTGGCTGCTTATCTGTTATTAGGAGGACACTTTGGGATCATATCAGACAGGAGTAGTGTTAGTGAGCATGTTAGAGTTCGACTATGATTCAGTATTTTTCTGCCTGGCTGCTTGACTGACATTAGAAGAACAATTTGGAATCCTACTCTAGGTCAGAAAGTGAGAAATTCTGTTTGGGCGTTTATAGAATGTTAGAAAGACACTTTGGGATTGTAATACAGTAAACCAGAATCAAAGAATTTCTTTCTGGCCGCTTATATAACGTGAGGAGGACACTTTGGGATCGTACTACATTAAGCCAGAATTAAAGACTTTCTGTCTGGTCGCTTATTTAATATTAGGAGGACATTTTGAGATCCTATTACAGTAAGCCTGAGTATAAAAAACTTCGTTTGGCCTTCAATTTAACGTTGGGAAGACACTTTTGGATAGTAGCACGGTAAGTCCAGAGTGTAGGAGCTCTTATTTGGCCACTTATCCAATATTTAAAGGACACTTTGGGATCGTATTACAGTGAGCCAGAATAGAGGAATTTATGTCTGTTCGTTTATCTAACGTTGGAAGTATACTTTGGGATCGTACTACAGTAAGCCAGAATGAAGGAATTTCTGTTTGATCGCCTATCTAATGTAAAGGGGACACTTTGGGTTCCTACTACAGTGAGCCAGGGTGTGGGAACTTATGTCTGGCCACTTATCTAATAGAAGTAGTGGATAATGCTGACTGTTAGATGATATGAAGAAAACAAAATGTGGGAGTTCAGTCAAGAGTTTTATTTTTATTCAACTCTACAGTTTCGGTCCCACCTGGACCATCTTCAGGAGTGCTACATTGTACAAAAGTGTGAACATGAGGGACAAAATGACGAAGTGAAATGAACAGTGTACTTACAATAAAATCAATGTGTGTATGTGTTGACATCTGTGCGTAATAACAAGTTAAATAAAAGTCGGTGTAATAAAAATGTTTTCGGTCACAGATTTTAAAATAAAATATTTAAAATATTTAAAAAAACTGTGCTTGGCAACAACTGACCGTTATGAAAGACCAAAGGAAGTTCATTGTCTCCAGTGGAAGCTAACCTAATGATGGATCTTGTTCTGAATGATGTTTTGCCTGTACTCTCATTCAAGGTTCCATTTATCAAAAAATATATTTATGATCTGATTACAGCGGTCCCCAAATCTAAAATAATTAATAATAATAATAATTACAATGCACACATTCAGTTCACCGTAGAGATTGAGATGGATAATTGCTTACCGATTCTTGATGTGTCAGTAATCAGAGACAATGATGGTAATGTCACAACTAAATAGTACAAAGTGCCTTGCGCTAGTACTAAGTACCTCAATTTCACATCAAAACATCCTAAAAATCAACTTATTAATCAAAACTGATATAGACATGAGATCTAACTTGATTTACAAGATTCCATGTAATGATTGCACTTCACATTACACGGGTCAAACCAAGCAGTATTTAAAAACGTTTGGATGAACATAAACGCAATTGTAAAAATACCAAGAAAGATGGTGCTAAATGTGCGTTGGTTAGTCACTGTATCAAGACCGGACATTCTTTTGATTCTGCTAACACACGCATTTTACAGAATCAAGCTATTCTTAACAAAAGACTAACTCTTGAAATGTTACATATAAAACAGGACAAAAATAATGTCAATGAGAAAACTGACACTGTAGCCTTAAGCACTATTTATAATAACATTTTGAAATGATTTGAATGTTTTTGTTTCGTTGGTTTTTTGGTTTTTTCTTCTGTGGCTTGCATCCCTTGATATCATGATGTGATTCTTATTCAATGATTGACTTCATCAACTAACTGTTATTGACCTGTGTGATTTAGCTTTTCCGCATTACGCGGGCAAACACCTTATTCAACAAGCACTTAGTCTTGGTCTTTCATAACGGTCAGTTGTTGCCAAGCACAGTTTTTTAAATAATTTATTTTAAAACTTGTGACCAAAAACATGATTGTTTTTCTCAGTTTTATCACACCGACTTTAATTTAGCTTATTATTACACACAGATGTCAACACATACACACATTAATTTTATAATAAGTACACTGTTCATTTCACTTCGTCATTTTGTCCCTCATGTTCACACTGTTGTACAATGTAGCACTCCTGAAGATGGTCTGGGACCGAAGCTGTGGAGTAGAATAAGAATAAAACTCTTGACTGAATTCCCACATTTCGTTTTCTTCATACACTTATCTAATGTTAGGATGATACTTTGGGATCCAGTTACGGTATAAGTCAGAGTGTGGGAACTCTTGCCTGACCGTTTATCCAACGTTAGAAGGATACTTTGAGATCGTACCACAGTTGGCTAGAATAGAGGAATTTCGGTCTGGTCGCTTATCTAACGTCAGAAGTACACTTTGGGATCATACTACAGTAAGCCATAATGGAGGAATTTCTGTCTGTTCGCTCATCTAACGTTGGGAGGAAACTTTGTAATGTGGGCCTATGTTTTTGAAACCTACTCTTCCATCACCAAATTTCCATATTTACTTTGTTATAAACTACTACACTTGAAATTTGCTAGAGATGCTCAAAAAGTGATCGTATCCTGACGTCATAAAGCTAGAGAGCATGAAATGTCCTTCAAGCAATACGTCGGCTATGTTTGATAGTCCGGCTTACAGACGAATCCTAGATATCTTACCAATCTAGTAGGAGAAGAGATCTCTGGTCTACCAGAAGATCTCTACTATAGTGTAACAGTCATTCTGGGACATGTTGATTGAATTATTAAGTCTTTTATTCAAGGTCTGCGAAGTTAGGAAGTTAGGCTCTAAGGCTAACCCGAGATATCTTACGAATCCAGTAGAAGAAGGGATACCCAATGTACCAGGGGATCTCTGGTGTACCAGTCTTTGTATCGCCAGTCATTCTTTTGGTGAACGACCTCGTTCTGTTTGTTCGTTCAAGAGGAACGGATATTTAGTTGGTGGTAGTTATTTCCACGTCAACTTAGTGACAGGTTATTTTTGTCCACAAGAGCTGAAAAATGTAAGACGTCCCTAGTAATGTTGATTGTAGAAGTATGACTATCTGATGTAATTGACAGAAGGGGGATGTTATAAGCCCCTGATCACACGGCCTTCTCTGTTGCCTTCCATATGCTTTTGATCCTCTGTCGCCTTGACTATCGATGAAATCTGGGCTCATAATTATGATTCAGAAACAAAGAAACAGTTGGAAGATTGAATGCTGACCAACTCTGACTCAAGAAGTTCCTCAAACAAAAATCTGCAGTGATTAAGATGAAGCTTCACTTCTTGTAGTGAAAAAGATTGTCATGATTGTATCCTCAATGGAAATGCATTTCGAAGTACTGATTAGCTTGTTTATCTATCATGTATATTCAAATGACTTTTCTGTCCAGTACCAAAGTATATTAGGCAATAACCACTCTTGTTTCTATGCGGGCTGAAGCCAGGCGTGTCAGTATCACACATTCGGCAAGTGTAAGGTTATTCCTGAGACCTCACTCGTAAAACATCCCAGAGGGTGGCATGGTGTGAAAATTACGGTCGTTGTGGTTCAACACAGGATTCCGTGTCAGCACGTAACGACCTTTAACGATGTCATAACGCAAGTCTCGAATGCCTGACACCGGCTACTGTTTTATGCATATCGAATTTGTTACAGAGATTTGAGCTGCTGTGAGGAAACAATCTAGAAAACTGCGTATGAGCAAATGCCCAAAAATGGAAGAATCATCTTGATGATGAAAGCGCATTTTTGACAGCTCATGGATGCTTGTTACTTCAGAGATTTCGCAAATTACCATCTCTCACAATTACTGAGCTTGAAATCAAGCAGTTTAGGCAAACTTACGAAACAACAGCTTCCATTTAGTACTAGTTTCAAGTTGACTATTTGATAGGTACATAATTTATGCATGTACAAACTCAAAAATACCTTTTAATCTTCATTGTTTAGTTATTGACTGACGGGAGGTTGAGTGCTGTACCTTGAAATGATAATTTGATCTTTTTCAAAGCTATATACAAAAATACACCAAAAGTAAACAAATTTTTATCCAATAATAATAATTCATTCTAATAAGCTTCAAATTCGCGTCAAACAAGTCATTGAATGAATCCCGGACAGATTTGACAACTGTACATAATAATAGTGACACCCGCGGCTAAAGTTGTAACTAAATTTTTATCTACTTTAATAAATTTTAGTTGCCATATCCTTAATGTCATATATATATCTATAAGCATTGTTTCACTTGAAACAAGTAATTGAATAATTTAATCTTCCACAATCACTGAGCTTGAATTAAAGCAATTTGTGCAAACCTACGAAACAGCAGCTTTTATTTAGTACCAGTTTCAAGTCTGTAAACAGTATAGTTGCTAAAAAAATTGATGTGGAAAATAGAAACTAAAATAAACTACTGTTTGCTTTGAAGGAACAGATGTTAATTAGTGATAAACAAGGAATATAAATCTTTTTGGTAATTTGTAGCATGACATGTTGTTTATTCAGTAAATCATACTCACACTTATAATGCATTTAATGTTGGTTTAGTATGTCTATCTCGCAGTACAATGAACAAACATGAGACAAAATATACTACCTGGAATATACGCTTATTGCAGACTTATTATCCTTTTTGTTGAACATGTAATAGTAATTCCTCAAAAGCAAAGTACTACAATAGACAATCCAATCCGCTTGTTTATTTGAACTTGTTTTGCTAGCAGCAAAAACAGGATTATACATTTCAATGAAAATGAATATTTTGTTATATGAGTTATTATATTTCAAAACGAGCTTATAAACCAGTGATATAACAAAGTTTGATGAATGTCCTTCAACACTATTGAACACATCGAACAATACATGTTACCACATCGACATATCTGTTCCGAGTACTTGTTTGACTCTGTTCCTTCAATATTGACGTTCAATCTACTCAAGTTTTTGATTTTGTTAAAAGAAACAACTTTCAAGACCTAATGTAAACCTTATTGAATTTGAAAGCCCGAAGGAAGAGTTCAGAACAATAGAGAGTAAATCTCTTAAGCTGTATTTCATGGCAGCAAGTTTCGTTCTGTTTTAAACTTCAAAAACTGCCAAAATTTCCTGGATTGACACTTCAGTAAGCCTCATAATCATATTATTCGATCTGTTCTAGTTGAATACAACTAAAAATGAGAATGGTTTCATTTGCGTTTTTGACCAACTACCTACAAGAAAGATCGTTCAATAATTGTTTATCTATCGTTAACGTTGATGAGCACGATTTCAAAATCATTTCAAGTACGACAAATATATTTGATTTCTTGCTGAGATTATATAACAAAGTTCAAATTTCGATTATGTGTGCTTCTTGTGGCGTAAACGTAGATTAGTTCTGTTAGAGGCTAATAGAAATTCAGTATGTGGCAGAAAACCTCTTAAACTGAAATTTGACGAATAAATTGTTATAATTTTGAAAGAGTAATCTTCCTACGATGCTTGCAGCTCGTCGGATCGTGAAAACACGACAAAGTATAAAAGAAAAAACTTTTCAGAACTCATTTTTAATAAATATGTTTTATTTGGTGAAGTTCTGTATATAAAAATGATTAGAAACACAACGTTTCAACAGCAAAGTGCTGCGTTTCTCAAGTGTAAAAATAATAAATAAATAAATAAACAAAAAATGGAAGAATCATCTAGATGATGAAAGCGCATTTTTGACAGCTCATGAATGCTTGTTACTTTAGAGATTTCTTGAATTACCATCTCTCACAATTACTGAGCTTGGAATCAAGCAGTTTGCGCAAACTCACGAAACAGCAGCTTCCATTTAGTACTAGTTTCATGTTGACTATTTGATAGGTACATAATTTATGCATGTACAAACTTAGAAATACCTTTTAATCTTCATTGTTCAGTTATTGATTGACAGGAGGTCGAGTACTGTACCTTAAAATGATAATTTGATCTTTATCAAAGCTATATAAAAGAAATACACCAAAAGTAAACAAATTTTCATCCAATAATAATAATTCATTCAAATAAGCTTCAGATTCGCGTCAAACAAGTCATTGAATGAATCCCGGACAGATTTGACAACTGTACATGATTACAGTGACACCCGTGGCGAAAGTTGTAGCTAAATTTTTATCTACTTTAATAAATTCTAGATGCCATATCCTTAATGTCATATATATCTATTGTTCCACTTGAAACAAGTAATTGAATAATTCAATCTTCCACAATCACTGGGCTTGAATCAGAGCAATTTGTGCAAACCTACGAAATAGCAGCTTTTATTTAGTACCAGTTTCAAGTCTGTAAATAGTGTAGTTTCTGAGAACTCAGCGTCACGCCAGCCAGCCAGCCAGCCAGCCAGACAGCCAAAGTGAATATAATAGCGCTTTTTTCTGAAAAATGCGCTAAAAATTGTCAAGACAACAAAAATACAAAAGGTGACTAGATAAAATATTAACTCATAGGATCGTAGAGCTCTATCTGTGGTTTAGCATATAATTCAATGTCCACGGGTCTTTAGGAGATACAAATGAAGGTCTAAATAGGAAAATAGTCAACTCCTTGTGGTTCTAGATCAATCTGGCTCTACTCTTTTTGGTTTGGCACATAACTAAACCATCCACAGATCTTCAGGAGGTGGTGTTGAAGTAACTCTTGCAAGTAGATTCATAGATAAAAATAATTGTTCTCTTTAGCCAGAAGCTTTGTATTCTTAAAGTCAATGCCATTTAATTCTTGAATGGTATGCTCAGCAACCGCAGACTTTTCTGGGTGGTTCAATCTTATATGATGAGAATGCTCTTTCAGTCTTGTTTCCACACTCCTCTTGATTTGTCCAATATATACTTTGCCACATTGGCAGGAAATCTTGTATATTTCTGGATATTGTAGAGGAGGTGGCCAGAGAGGAAAATGCTGCTCAATGTCTCACACGCTCACTTTCCACACTCTAGTCTGACATTACGAACTGTTGAGGACATCATCCAGATGCATCAGTCAGTCAGACAAAAAAGCTCGATTTGTCCATGCGAAATTTTGTTCATGTCCCTCACAAGATGTTTCGTTTTGACACGCTCACTTTCTCCACTCTTGTCTGACATTGAGAACTATTGAGGAAACCGTCACAGAATACTGTTCCAGATGCGTCAGTCAGTCAGTTTGGTTGAAGACAGATTTAAATTTCCAATTGGTTACGCTCGCGAAATATCATTCATAAGCTTCCCGTTTTAGCCTGCAAGCATTTTTAAATGTCTTAGGTCAATGAACCAGAGTGCTGTAGATCAGGAGCATCGACAAAAACGGTCCACACTAACCTGTGCCTCGCAACTATATTCTCAAGTACTTGTTGTAAATCTGCTGTTTATTCTTCTTCAGAACTTGTCATTCAATGGCAGATCCAGTCTTGACTCTTCTTCAGACACAATGCTTGAGCGCCAATGCGTTCGCTGGCGCAGCACCTGAAGACGGACGGCTGGATATCTCGGAGGAAATATATTTTGTAGAAAGTAGCACTGGGGATTGAATTGCTGAAGGCTGATGTTGAGGCGACGACTGTCTAAGACACCAGCGGTTTGCAGTACAAATCCAAACAGTCGAACACAGCAAGAAACTTTAGAACGAATAGTTTTCGATGTTTGAGGAATCGTAAGGCGGTTCCTAAAACAATGAAT
This sequence comes from Dromius quadrimaculatus, assembly GCA_963989225.1. Classification (NCBI taxonomy): domain Eukaryota; kingdom Metazoa; phylum Arthropoda; class Insecta; order Coleoptera; family Carabidae; genus Dromius; species Dromius quadrimaculatus. Next base: position 68,044,045 of record OZ022324.1, on the reverse strand, counting down.
TGACTTTTGAATCATCTTCCACGTTGAGAAAACTAGAATGATTTCCAGACAGTGACTCCACGTTAATTAATCAATCCTCAGCGGTGATTCTGCGTTAAACTATCTCATGTGAAATCAACAATGATTTCTCGAGGGTGACGTCACGTTAAACTACTTCAATAATTCAGCTAGATTAAGCTTCCAGACTTACTGTTTGTTTCGAACACTTGCACTAAACGGACTTAGCACCAGAACTTTAAGCAGATGGCGAGCGGTAAACACTTCAAAACACTTTGGGAGATTACTCGGGATAATTTTTAAAGAAGTGACAGGAAATTTCAACTCAGGTTGCAACTTGGAGCTCACTTGACAATCTAGAAAGCTCCTAACGACGGACGGCTCAAAGAAAAGGGGATAGGTGTCACAAAGAGATTTACTTACAGACAAATAATGAAGTCGACGAACATACAACATATATTTTGTAGTAACTAGCACTGAAGATCGAATTGCCGAAGGCTAACAGCGACACAACGACTGTTTAAGACACTCGATACCGGCGGTTCGCAGTACGGATCCAAACAGTCGAGAACGGTGAGGAACCTTGTAACGAATAGTCTTCGACGTTTGTAGAATCGTTCGGAAAACCAAAATTATCTCCAGACAGTGACCCTACGTTAATTAATTAATCCTCAGCGGTGATTCTGCGTTAAACTATTTCATGTGAAATCAACAATGATTTCTCGAGGATGACGTTACGTTAAACTACTTCAATAATTCAACGTTCGTAGAGCTAGATTCAGCTTCCAGACCTACTGTTCGTGCCGAACATTTGCACTAAACGGACTTAGCACTACAACTTGAAACGGACGGCGAGCGGTAAACACTTCAAAACACTTTAAGAGATTACTCGGCTGTAACTTGGAACTCACTTGACAATCTAGTAAGCTAGAACTATTACACAAGTCCTTAGAAGTTGTCACGTGCCAATTTGGTTCTTGATCTTTTTTTCTTGAGTTAAAGTCTAGAATATACTTTGGGTTTTTTTTTGGTCAACTCCATTACTTACTTTTGGTTGAAGATATTTTAGTTTTTAATTCAATAATTCCAATTCATATTTCAAATCTTTCTTGTGAATCTTAGATACTCAGGCATCCGCTAGGTTCTTTTTGCGTTGATGAAAAACGGTTTATTACCAATTTTGTGAGTTTTTCCCAAAGTTTATTTTTGCGTGTGCAAGCCCAACTTTGAGGATTCTTCTGGGGAAAAGTACTTAACTTCCACCCCGGATTTCCTGACCACCTGGAATACAGTTCAATTAGACCTGAAAGCTAGGATCCAGATGCCAGGCGGACGGATTAATTAAAGACATATTGTTTCCATAGCAACCGACTAGCTGTGGAATGATGAGATGTTGTGTTTGATTATATATATCCAATGTTGTATAAGTAAATCACGCGATGTCCACGTCAGATATTCTTTAAGCTACTTCACTACGTTATAAACGCTACGTTCTGCTGTGAACCAGGTCGATCGATCTCGGGCCTGATTTTCATTATTTTGTACTTTTTCTCTGGAGTGGATTTATAAGCATCTTGTTCACATTATTTTGTTGAGATTTGTTGAAGTCTGCGTCAAGAACGCGAATCGCCGCCATTTTGTTTTACCTTTTTAGATATTCTACTTTTGTTGCTATATTAATTTTGCAGATTTGAATTTACTTTTCTGTCATCAGTGACACTGAAGGCCAAAATATTTGAGTATTGTGGAATGAATATGAACAGTAGGGAAGGTTGATTAATATGTTGATATATTTCAGGATTTTCTCATCACCTTGAGTATATGAGGGGTAATTAAGAAAGATGAAACTAGAGGCAAAGAAATGCGCAAATTGGACATCTATTATTCTGGATTACACTGATTAAGAAGGTGAAATTACGGCCCATTATTCAAATTATGGTCGGTTGGTCTACTCCTTCATAAATGAAATCTAGTTAACCAAACAAATGGCTGCAATTTAACAACGGCCAACCGACGCTATAAATATTTCATTACTGAGAACGAAACTCATTAATATAATCAAAAGCTTCGTCTATTATGATCTTTTTGCTCGAGATATTTTCCATTCAATCAAAGGTTGTTTAATTTCAATTTGGATTTATCATGACGCATCCGTTTTTCTCGGAAAAACTAAGTAATTGAAATTCATAAATTAATTTGGACTTTCTTGTAGCGTTTCCAGTGACTATGTGTATAAAATGGAAAGAGGAAAGGATTAACTTTGATCTTGGGCTTCACTCAACTGCAAAAATGGAAATACACTAAGCTCCAACGCTCGACAAAGTTAGTTTACTTTTAGTTATCTTTGCAACATCCTTGAAAGTTAAATCTTTTTATAGCACAGAGAGACATTGAAGATGTACTTCAAAACTCATAACTGAATCAATGTATTTGTAGTGTAGTAACCTAGTTTCTATCAGAACGTCATTACAGCGAAATTCCCTCAACCACAAACTACTCGCTTATCCAATTCAAGCAAGCTGTTCATCGCGCCTTCATTTTCACTCAATATATCCAGAATGCAGCTCTTACTCGCCATCCATAATACATTAAAGGCTTAACAGTAGCATCACTTATTCTATATTCCCCAGACTTTTGTTAACAGAAGCGGTTAGCTGCTAAACTAATAAAACCCCAATCCCAAAAAATAATAAGGTCAATTATTTCTTGTACTTGCCAAATTCAATGGTTTATTCCAGTGAAAAAATGTTTATCACGAACTGTAGAAGACATCTTATGCATTATGAACAATTCATGTATAGTATACAAAAGTGAGCTTCAATATAAAATTAAAAACTCCACACTCACACTGAATTCAAAGATTTTTAATGTAGCATTAAATCTAGCACAAATTCATTCAATTAATTATTAGTTGGGCAAGTTTACAATTCTGTAGTAACAAGAAGCTTTTTACCCGTCATAATCTTTACGTTGTCTTGTTACTCGACTATAAATTATTCAAATTTCAATTTGGCGCAGTCGGCTGATTCGACATTTGATCTTTACCTTTTGTAGGGTGCACAGCAGAACCTTTCATACAAAATTGCTCCAGTAATGATTCGTTATAATCAGAGAATACTATTAGTGCAAGACTATTCCTAGAATAAACAAACCAAATTGTGCTAACTTCTACGTTATAGGGAGTTTGTCGTTTAAAAAATAACATTATAAAGAGATTACACTGTTCTTTTAGTTACAATATGTATATTATTATTACAACAGCATTTGTAATTGTTATAGAACGCCCTACAAACAGAATGGTTGACATTGACTGAATAATTCGTACAAATGTATGTATCATTCTCATTTAGTACGTGTTTGTTCGATAAATATTTTTTTTCCAATATAAACAGTGTAGTCCATGTATACAATATAAGATACTTATCGCACCCGCAAAAATAGGTGCTATGTTTTTCTTTGTTTACCTCTATGTTTTTTATTATTCTGATAGTGATAACACGCGATGGTAAATATTTATTCTCGAGCAATTACGTTCATTAAAATATATTGGACTGAATATATGAATGTTTCCCAACAAATAGTTGCCCGATTTTGATAAAATTCAAGTGGAAACATCTTTCAAATGCATGATTCATATTATATCTGCTTTATTGGGTACGACTATGTTTGTATACCAGTACAAATACTGCAAAAACTTTTATTCAGTATATTGTGGATGCTGGAGGCACTTGATTGGCCACCGATTAGTTGTGATACTCTTAGCCTCAAACAAGTTTGAAAAAACTGAAGATCTACTTTGAGAATCAAACATCAAAATTTGCTTGTTCAATTCATTCAACAGAAATGTTGCTTGAACAAATTATTGCTTACGCATATTCTTCCTATAAGAAAACCATGCGCAGAACAGTGGGCACGTCAAAAATGCTGTGTTAGAAACTGTGAAACTATACTACTTACACTTCTAAGTGACAATTTTGAATTATATTTCAATGCTTTCACATTATATCTTTGATATATTGTGGATGCTAGAGGCATTTGATTGGCCACCAATAATCAAGATTCTATAAAAACCCCTCAGCCTCTAATAGGCCTAAAAAAACTGAATATGTATTCCGAGAACTGGGTGCTCGTCAACAGACATCAAATGTAGGTTGCAGTTTTCCTCTCGAAATCTGTTTGCTCAATTCATTGAGCAAAAATCTTGTTGCAACAAATTCTTGCTGGCGCATATTTCTTCCATACGCAAAATATGCGCGGAACAGTAGGCACGTCAGAAATGCTGTGTTTGAAACTGTGAATTATACTACTTATATTTTAAAGTGACCTTTTAAAATTATATTTTGATGCTTCCCAGCAGATATGTAGATGAGTTGTATAGTAGCCCAGTTTTGACAGAAACCGAGTTGAAACTTCTTCCAAAAGCAAACAAGAACCAAAGGAAAAGAATAAATGACGTAAGAGTGCTAAGAGGCTGTGAAATCGGAAGTGATCACTTCGTGACGGTAGCAAAAGTAAAAGTAGGGAAGAAAGAGGTACAGCAAAAACAGGAAACATCAAAAAATAAAATATTAAAGCTAAAAGTACACAAACTGAAGGACGAACAGACAAGAAAGAATTATCAAGATATCATAAAGGAATTAATAAGCAATACACCTCAACAAGAAACAAACAATGTAGAAGAAATATGGAATTATTTCAAAAATATAATAAAAGAAGCAACCAAAATAGCCTGTGGTACAATCAGCGACGAAAGCAACAGGAAACGAACACATTGGTGGAATGAAGAAATTAAAGACAACATTAAGAAGAAGAAACTGATATGGAAGAAATATTTGAAAACAGGGAACGATAGTGACTACGAAGAGTACAAGAAACAAAGGAGATTAGTTAAAGAAAGTGTTAAAAAAGCTAAAGTAAAAGCATGGGAAACATTTGGAAAGACACTAGAACAAAATTTCAACGGAAACCAAAAACTATTTTATAGAACCTTTGAGAGAAGTAAAAGAGAAAAAGTAACAAATAAAAGCCTGAAAGATAAACAAGGAAATATATTGACAGAGGATAGTGAAATAATGACAAGATGGAGAGAACATTTCAAAGACCTACTAGTAAGTGACGAAAGTACTAATGAAATAGAGAGTGAGGAGACCCCACAAACAGAAAGTATAAATGAAAGCACAGAGATGATAACTGAAGCAGAGTTAATTGGAGTACTTAAAAAACTGAAGAATGGCAAAGCACCGGGACATGACGGTATGAAGGCCGAGCAATTGAAGTATATGGGCGAAGAAGAAGAAAGATTATTGCTGCTTATATTAAACATAATCTGGAAAACAGGGAAAATACCTTCAGACTAGGAGAAAGCAGTAATATTTCCCATACATAAAAAAGGAGACAGTAAAAATTGTGAGAATTATAGGGGCATATCACTTTTATGCACAACAGCGAATATTTACGAAGCAATACTCGAAAACAAGCTTAGAGCTGCGATAGAAACAACAATGGAAAAATCGCAGAGTGGGTTTAGGAGGGGACATTCGACAAAAGACCACATATGCACAATAAGGAACTTGATAGAAAATACAATGAAAACGAACAAAAAACTGTATATCACATTTATAGACCTGGAAAAAGCGTTCGACCGAGTACCGAGGACTAAGTTGTGGAATATACTGAGAGGAAGAAAAATAGGAGAACAGTTATTAACAGCAATAAAAAGCATATACGAAACAACATTCAACTATATAAGAACTGGCAACGCAACATCAGAAGAGTTTAAAACATCCCAAGGATTAAGACAAGGAGGAGCTTTAAGCCCATTGCTATTTATTACATTTTTAGACCAAATAATGAAGAATATTAAGTATAAAATAAAAAAGGTAGAGGTTGGACATTACAAGTTGAAAAGGATCTCATTATCAGAATGCGCGTTCGCAGATGACTTAGCAGTGATGGCAAAGAGTGAAGAAGATATGAAACGTAATTTAGAAATATGGAACGAAGAGCTAAGGAAACATAATATTAAGATAAATCTAGAAAAAACAAAAGTAATGGTCATATCAAAGGAGAATTCAAGGATAAACATGATACTGGATGAGAAAGAAATAGAGCAAGTAGAAACATTTGAATACTCAGGGGCAGCAATAAATAATAAAGGTAGCTTAGAGCAGAAAATAAATACGAGAATCCAGCAAGCAAATAGGAATTTTCATGCAATCAACAAAATAATATTGAAAAATAAACATATAACGAAGAAGACAAAAATGACTCTATTCAAAACAATGCATAGACCTATATTAATATATGGTAGTGAATCATGGTTGATGAATAAGAGAATAAGAAGCAAAATACAAGCGGCGGAAATGAAACATTCAAGAAGAGTGGAAGGAGTCACGATAATGGATATAATAAAGAATTAAGATATAAGAAGGAGAGTATAAATAGAGAGCATTCATAATGTCATAGAAAAGAAACAGTTGGCGTGGTATGGTCACCTATTAAGAATGCCCGAAGATAAACAAACAAAAGCAGTGTGGAATGCAAGAATACAAAACAAGAAGAAAAGGGGAAGACCAAAACAAACATGGGAAAATAATATAGAAGAGATATTAACAGAAAACAACATTAGCGGCCAAGAAGCAAAGAAGTTAGCAAGGGACAGAAAAAAATGGAAAGAGATAATCACCAAGATAGAATAGTAATCAACGCAAATAATTAAAACAAGAACAATCTCGACACCCGAAAGGGTATTAAGAGATTTAAAAAGTTTATAATAATAATAATAATATTTTAAAGTGACCTTTTAAAATTATATTTTGATGCTTCCCAGCAGATATGTAGATGAGTTGTAGAGTGGCCCGGTTATGACAAAAATCAAGTGAAAACGCGTGTCCCAAAAGCATGTTCCACATTATATCTGCTTTATTGGGTACGACTTTGTTTGTTCACCTGTACAAATACGGCAAAAACTGTGATTGAACATATTGTAGATGTGAGAGCCATTTGATTGGTCGACAAAAGTCGTAATGTTATACGAAACTATCTAACCGTCTCAGCCTTAAAAAAGCTCGAAAAAACTGAAGACGTATGCTGAGACATCAAACATCAAAAATTGTTCGTTCAATTCACTCAGCAGAAATCTTGCTGGAATAAATTATTGTTGGCGCATATTTCCTTAGTAGACACGTCAAAAATGGTGTGCTAGAGACTGTGAAACTAAACTACTTACACTTTCATGTAATAATTTCAAATTATATTTTGATGCTTACCAGCAGATATGCAGATGAGTTGTAAAGTAGCCCAGTTTCGACAAAATTCCAATGAAAACATCTTCCAAAAGCATATTCCACATTATATCTGCTTTATTGAGAACGACTTGGTCTGAATACCTGAACAAATACTGCAAAATCTGTGATTCAGTATAATGTGGATGTTGGAGGCATTTGATTGGCTACTGATAAGTCGTGATGCTATAAAAGCTCTATAACTCTCTTGATATATATTGTGAGAACTGGGTTTCCGTCGAGAGACAACAAATGTAGGCTGCAATTTCCCTCTCAAAATTTGTTTGTCCTATTTACTCAGCTAGAATCTCAGTGGAACAAATTACTGCTGGCGCAAAGTATGCACAAAACAATAGGCACGTCAAGAATGCTGCGTTCGAAACTGTGAAAACATACTACTTACACTTCCAAATGACAATTTTAATAGTAATTAAGGTATCAACGGTGTTAAAAGTACAATAATGCCTGAGGTTTACAGTGTACTTTCCGAGGGCCTCTGGCCCGAAGTGTGTACGTTGACCGTAGGCATTATTGACCGTCCAACTCCCGTGGTGCCTTTAATGTTCAATGTTCGACTTTTGTACTATTTAATTTGAAATTTGAAGCTATGTATGTCTTGTCATTGTGATTTCTGTCAGAGGAATTACTCTTGTTACTTATTGTAACTAGATAACTTGTTTGTTATTTTTACAAATAATGCCCTCGGGTATTATTTGTTACGTAATAACCCTGAAATCATTATTATTATAACAACAATAATAAACTAGTAGGACATTAATTATATTTTCATGCTTCCCAAAAGATATGTAGATGAGTTTCATATCAGTTCTGACTAAATACAAAACTATGCAATTCTCTTAGCAGCAAACAGACTTGGAAAAACATAATATGTATTACGAGAACTGAGTCCTCATCAATATACATCAACCGTAGCCTTTAGGCTACAATTTTCCCCTCTAAATTTGCTCTCCACCGATGGTGTCTGCCAAATTTGTATCAGGCCAAAGCCACAATTTTTAGATTAGATTGACAACAACAACAATCTCATTGAGAATACAGCATGGTTTCCATAAATGTATTGATCAGAATTACATCACATATCTATAAATTAATACCTGAAGCAAAAGCTCTGTACCCTTTCTTATACATATTGCGCGCACGAAAGAATGTGAGATTTGACATACTTGAAGTTCATATGAAAGAGAGGTGCAGACAGTTAGAATAATAAGCAAGGTGTCCCATTTTGATTTACTGCTGCAACATATCAATACGTGAAGACAAAGCTTTGCAGCCCCGTCTGAGCTAATTGCGCGCACGAAGGAATGTTTGTTCTAGCATCCCTGAAGTTTATATGGAGGAGGAGTGCAGATGGGCTGTCCTATTCAAATTTACTGCTGGGAACGATATTATTTTTCACTGGAATTTACTAAATGGAAAATTGTCTGATATCTAATTCACACTGTCTCGGGATGAGAGGGAGGGGGGTGGGGGAAAGTCACGTTGAATTCTTGAATGGGAACATCTATTTTCATCACAGATTTGGATAGAACGTCGAATACTGAGGTAATTTTACCTGAAACCCTCGGGATTGGATCAAATTTGATAGTTTAATGATTGTGGGTGATCACTTGTATCGATAAAACTACTTGATTGATTCAAGATTTTTTTTCTGTAGATAGCAGAATAATGATATCCAAAATATTATTTTATTTTATTTTATTTAAATACACTGTCCTACAGGCGTACCCAGAATGTGGACAGGAGAACAAATGTACATGATAAATACAAAAATCAAGAGCAAGCTGTAAATGTGAACTAACAAGCATGAAGAAAATGAATAATAATAATATATAATAATAAAACGGATAATCTGATATAACATATCAATAAGATAATTTAACATTTACGACTGGAAACACAAAGCCAATGAGGCTTGCAATTTCCTGAAATTATCATCAAAGACATCGCATTGATCCTGTACTTTTGAGTAAGAGTTGATCATAGCATTAACGGGTGAATTAATCATAATATTTGTGCGAGATCTTAATGTAACAAAGGAGTTTTGATTTCTAGAGGCGAAGGATGGTACTCTAAGATTTAAGCATGTCAACAGATAAGGGCAATCTAGAAAATTATGTAACAGCTTATGCAAGCAAATAATTTCAGTTTTTTGCCTACGAAGAAACAGTTTTTGGAAGTTGAATAGATCAATTAATGTATCATAGGATATATCGAATGCCGGATAAGTATGAAAAGTCTTAAAATAGAGATATCTCAGGAATTTCTTCTGAATTGACTCAATCAAATTGCAGCTTTTTTGATAGTATGGGGACCAAACTATGGAGCAATACTCTAATTTCGAACGTACAAATGCATAGTACAGAGTAATAATAGAGGTTGTAGTGGAAAAAAGTCGAGTATTTCTTATAACGAAGCCCAATGTTCTGTATGCAGATTTCACCATACTATTTATATGCTTATTAAAGTTAAGCTTTTGATCAAAAATCACTCCTAAATCGGTGATATCTTCGCAACGATCTAACGTAGTATTATTAATTGTGTAGTTAAAGCAAATAGTACTTAGTTTCCTGGTAAATGAGAGAACTTTACATTTACGTATGTTTAGTTCCAGCCTATTTAGCTTGCACCAGTTCTCTAAATTCGTTAGATCTCGTTGAAGCGAGATACAATCAGCAGGCTCGGAAATTACTTTGAAGATCTTCAAATCATCGGCGAAAAGCAAGATTTCATTTTCTAAATGTTTCTCAATATCATTGATAAAAATTAGAAATAATAAAGGGCCTAAGTTTGACCCTTGAGGGACACCAGAGGAGGAATTGAAAAATGAGGAGTTCATGCCAAGATAAGAGACAGACAAGAGACGATTCGATAAATAAGATGATAACAGTTCAATTAAAGCAGGTGATAGTCCAAACATATGTAGTTTATTAAGAAGTATAGAATAATCAATACGATCAAACGCCTTAGTAAAATCAGTATAAACCGTATCAATCTGACAACGTTTATCTAAGGCACTTGATACGTATTGGGTAAAATGCAAGAGATTACTGGAAGTAGACCTCTTTTCAGTGAAACCATGTTGCGAGAAAGAAAGCTGACTACGGAGGTTAAAATAAATAGTTTTATAAAGTATACTCTCGAAGACCTTGCTAAAATTGGACAAAATGGCAATAGGCCTATAATTAGACACATCTTTGACAGAACCAGATTTATGAACCGGTATAATTTTGGCTAATTTCCATACATTTGGAAAACGACACGTTTTCAACGATAAATTGAATATATAGGATAATGCAATTGAAAAAGGTTCTTTGCAATCTTTAATCAAGAAAGATGGAATAAGATCATATCCAGCTGTGAACCGCGGCTTTAATTTAGAAATGGCTCGTAAGATATCAGATGAGGTTATCTCCCTTAGATAAGTGCTTTGAGAATTGGTAGGAGTATAGGTAACAGTATTATCCGAGGGCTCAGTATAAACACTACAAAAGAAAGATGCAAAACTTTCAACAAAGTCAATGGGAGTGTCCATTTCAGAGTTATTGTAGATCATAGAAGTAGGTAAGTTATTTATAGACTTCTTGCATTTAACAAAATTCCAAAATTTATTTGGATCGTCCATGACCGAATGTTCACATGAGCTGACATAATTTTTATAAGCTAACTTTATATCGTTTTTAATATTTGCACGATAGTTTCTATATTGGTTTAGATGAAAGATATTATTATGTTTCTTGTACATTTTTAAATGGTGCGACTTAATTTTCAAGTCTTTGATGATTTTCTTAGTGTACCAAGGAGGAAAGGAAGTTTTAGAATTTAATCGAGGAGGCACACATAAATCTAACATATTATACAAAGTATTGTAGAAGAAATTGCAAGCATCATCAACATTTGAGAATAGAGATAATTGAGTCCAGTCAAAATCATTAATTAAATTATATAAACATAAAAAATTTGCTTTTTTGAAATCATATTGTTTAAAGTCAGTTGCATAGGCATATTTTGGAGGTTTCATATCCTCATGTTGAATTTTTATATTTAATACAGGGTGATGAGAATATTCAACATCAAAAATAGAAGAGACTTGAGAGATATTACATGAACAATTAGATATAATCAAATCCAAAATGCGACCTGACTCATTACAAATAGAATTCAATTGTTTGTAATTGGAAAAACTAATGAAATTGTTGACAGCGGTAATTATGGGAGTATTGTGCTGTGAAATGTATTCAGGAATATTAAAGTCTCCTACAAAGATGACTTTATGATCTATTAGAAATGTTAAAGACTCGAAAAATTCAATAATATTACTGTATCCTGCAAAATTCATAGCAGGGGGCACATATATGTTAACAATATATAGAGTAAGCGACTTGAAAGAAATTTTTACACAAACAACATCAACATTAAGAGGTAATAGATCATAATAATCATCGAGGTCTATTTTACAAGCTGTTAGATTCTTCTTTATAGCGGTCAGCACACCACCACCCCGAGTAACACCACACTCACTAAGACGGCGATCAGCCCGAAAAATGTTGTATGAACCATCGCAGAATTCAGAGTTTATAATATCATCGCGCAACCAAGTTTCCGTAAGTGAGATGACGTCAAAGTCCAACGAATGCATAGTAGAGTAGAAACATTCCATTTTGTTCACAATACTTTGAACATTTTGATAATATATATTGAAGTTGGAATTATTAGTAGTAGGTACGCCTGGTGCAATCAGTTTTTTACAATGGAAGGGGTACCATGGACGAATTTCACACGAATAGCATCCTCGCCATTCTGTTTCCTTTGGTTTAGTTCTTCATAGCAGCGCTTAATTATATCTGATTGTAATGGAGTTCGGTCCATATTAATGTATACACCTTTATATTCATTGAACATTTTCAATAATTTAGCACAATAAATAACTGGAATTAATCTGAATTTATGAAATATGCATAACATATTCTATGTGATACAATCACTGGAATGAATTGCTGCAAATGCAGAGTATATTCCACAGGAACTAGAATAATGTATTCATATTTTATTATAGATTTTTTAATTCTGCGGAATAAACTTATATTCGCACGTAATTTGCATTTCACGGTTTTAAAATCATACAGCAGTGCCTGAAATTTGATAATCTGCTTAAAAAGAGTGGAATTAATGTGAATACATTAATAATTTTGGATATTTCAAACCATTGGCCTTCAAAAATATGACTTGTATTATCTACTCCAATATTTTCTGGTTCAGGTTTTGCTATTTGAAAAAATGTACGCAGAACTTTGTGACGTAGAAAACAGCAAGAAATGCTGGGCTCAAACCACCGAATATGTACTACTTCTTTGATGATAGATTTCATCGGTATTTCTACTTAATGCATTGCCGTTGAGATAGTGTTCAATATAAGATTTGGGAAATCAAGACACAATATACATTCCTAGAGTGTTGAGTCTCTTGATGCAGTCATGAAGAGTCCAATGTTCTCACATTTTCATTATGCTAGTAGTATGAATTCACCGGTTCTACCACAGCCAGTCTGGCTACTTCTGACGTCACACCCCTAACGCGCACACTTTTCTTGTAGGGGAAACGTGCGCGGAGATAAAAGAACAAAAACAAGATGGGAGCTGTAATTGGAGTATCGTAAGCAAATTCATATATTTATTATTGTTCATACTCTTATTAGCTCAGCTTTACCATGTCACCCTTTAATGTGACGTCCTCGTCTGTAAGCGCCTCTGGCTCGAGTCCAAGCCACGTCCGGTCGCTGAATGCAGAACGTGACCCTCATGTGTAATCACAGCAATACTACAACACCATCCCCTGGGTCTGCATGAGTACAAGCGACCTCCATAACGCAATAAAGTCTTGCTGGTCGATGGACAACAAGATCTTACCAGAAAATTACAAAAAAATCATCATCAGTGACTTTATGTAAGCAGTGAAAGGCGAGTACAGTTTCCTATGAAGATGCGGACATCGTCTTTCAGTGTCCGCATTTCGTCGCGACCGACCGGAATGTAATCCTAGACTAAACGTGAGCTAATCACAAACTAATCCCACCTTATAGCTTTCCGGGACTCGCTACAAAGAAAAACCGATAAATTATCCGCAATGTCCGAACTTATACACTCTGGAATTGAGAATGGAAGAAGTTGAGTTCAGTAGTCGTTTAATGATAATCACAAGAGATTTAGTTGACTAAAGTGACTATGAACAGTATTATTATTACATGATAATCTTAATCGAAGACTTGCCTAACAATAAAAAAGGATTTTTGTGGATATTTTACTTACAAAATTGTAGCGGCGCTGAATGATGAATGTTAGAGTTTCGGCTCACCTGCAAAAACAAAAAATGATTAGCAAAATTATCAATTGATAACAAAAACGTGCAAAACCTCAATAAATCTTGTTTGAGGGCATGAAATAAAAGTATACATCGATTGCCACATCTGAAGAGGGTAAAATCCGCGGGCTACAGCTGCAGCTACAGGAGTATAAAAAATGTGACGTTGGCACTCAGCCAAACCACCTTACGTGGTAAGAATAAGCGATTGAACGCTGCTTAAAAGAATTTATTTAGGCAAAGTGACTTGTTGAGAAATGAGAACGGCATGCGTACAAATGAGCACTCGATATTGGAAAAGAAAATTACTCGTAAGTGAATTAAACTGGTTGCGGTGGAAATTGTCGAAGATGGATGGATTTTTTACGCTAATTTTATTGGAAATGAAGTTAGGGGCTGTTTACTCTATACAGCATAGAAAAAACCATTCACAATCTGAAACTATTGCAAGAGCAGTTCAACCACTACACACCAGATTTTAATAGTTGCACTGTTTTAAGATATCAATTGTCGAATAATTTCAACTTAACTATAGCATCAAAATTATTGGAATATTGTAATCAACATAAACCGAAACTGCATTGCAGATAGTGCAATGCTGCAAACGATGATTGTACAGACCTTTAATTGGAATAAAATTCCGGATAATTGTTGGCACGCTTAGTCCAACTTTAATGGAAACACAAACTTTCGTAATTGTTAAAGAAGAAACTATGAAAAATTATTCAAATTACAAAAAGTTGGGAGGAATTAAAGTCTGCTTTTCTTCGAATAAATGAATTCAGGAATAATTAACTAACTACATTAGGGATGCAGAAGTAATTACAATTGAGCATTTTATTTGTCGAAGCTCCAATTAATCAAACTTTGTAAAGTATCCAGCAATAATTTTGCAATTGTTCCCAAAGATACAGGTTATGTATTCAAGAATTATTTATAAGAGCTACGCCATTTACTTGGACGATCAATCAAAATTAATTTTTATGTTGAGCGCTGTGTGGCATTTCAGCGTGGAAAAGGTCGGACAGATTTATTTATTTTAATGTAATCCATAAATTTTAATACATTTGGTAGATTAACAGACTAATTCATATTCTTTTCGTTCTACTTATGCCTGGTTTTGACAACTATATTCATTTGAACAACGGAATTAATTACTCAAACATAAAAAAGCACAATAATACATCAGCGCTTCCCTGAATTTATTACCATCAATTAAAAAAATTCATTGTACAGAATATTGCACGCAACTGTTAAATATTGTACACGAAAAAATGTTGATTAAAAAGAAAACTATTCTCATCAGTTACTCGCGAAATAACGAATACTTGCTATTAAACCTTCTCGCACGCTGTAAATCACTTTGATGGAACAAAAATGCGGTAGCAATGTTCCCATCATTTATTTTTATCCATTTGTACGTTTATACCTCAAGCATTTCTAGAGAATAACTTTTTCTCATGATCACACAATATACGCATGCGTAATTTATTATCAGTAAAGCAATTAAATTAATTGAATAAGAATATTTTTATCAACTGCAGATTAAATAAAATTTGTACTACCCAAGATATTACATAAATCTAGAGAAAATAATTGAAAGATTATAAATTTATAAAAATTGCTCGAAATTGGCGCCGTTCACAGCAACACACAATGCAGTACGTTGAATGAGGTTAACGGTACAAGCTTAACGGAGGTAATTGGGTTCTTTTATTATTTCTGCGCTATTTGTGGGGTGCTACCTGCTCAAAGTCTAACGAAATATTATTTTCAGGATGTTATTGTGCACAAGTAAAATTTGCAGTACTTGATCTTGTGGTATTTATTCGAAAGCAGTCAGGATTTCAACTAGGGTACTCTGAAATCATACGTCTCAGACATATAGTCTCTGGCCTCATTTGTGAGGTATTTCCTGTTCATAGCTCGATGAAATAACTTTCTCAGGATGCTATTATTCTTAAGTAAGATTTTTAGTACTGATCTCTGGAATATTCATTTGGTATCGGCCGGGATTTTAACCAGGATTTCAGCCAGGATTCCCTGGAATCATACATCACAGACGTATAGTCACTCACCCGATTTTTTGGGTGTTGCCTGTTCACATTTTGAAGGTATCATGTTTTCAAGATGTAATTGTGCTCAAATGAAATTTTTAGCATTTGACCTTGAAGTATTCATTCGGCACCAGGATTTTTTTAAATCATACTTCATGGACTGGCCCAATTTGTGAGGTTTTACATGTCCATAGTATGATAAAATAATTTGTTCAGGATGTTATTTTGCTTGGGTGGGATTTTAAGTACTTGGACTTGAAGTATTCATTCGGTACCGGCCGGGGTTTTCAACCAGGATTCTCTGTAATTAATCGTCACGGATGTACAAATGCTGGCTCGATTTGTGAGGTAGTACTTGTTCACAGTTTGATCAATTGATTTTTGTCGGGATTTTATTGTGCCTAAGTGAGATTTTTAGTACTTGTTCTTGGAGTATTCAGCCGGTATCAGTCGGGATTTCAACAAGGATCCTTTGGAATTATACGTCATGGATGTACAGCTACTGTCCCAATTTGTGAGGTACTATCTATTAACAGTTACATGAAATATTTTGTCAGGATGTTATTGTGCTCTAGTAGTACTTGACCTTGAAGTAGTCATTCGGTACCGGTCGGCATTTCAACCAGGATCTCCTGAAATCGTACATCCCAGACGTACTGTTACTGGCTTGATTTGTGGGGTACTCCTTGTTAGCAGTTACATAAAATAATTTTTTCAGGATGTTATTGTGCTCAAGTAGTACTTGAACCTGAAGTAGTCATTCGGTACAAACCGACATTTCAACCAGGATTCCTTGAAATCATACATCACAGCTTGCCCCAATTTGTGGTGTGTTATCTGTTCACAGTATGATGAAATCACTTTTCAGGATTTTGTTGTGCTCAAGGGAGATTCTAAGTACTTGAACTCAAAATATTCACTCGGTACCGGACGGAATTTCAACCAGGATTCTCTGTAATACGTCACAGACATACAGTCACCTGGACCGATTTAAGAGATTGCTTACAGTATGAAGAAATGATTTTTTCAGGATGCTTCTGTCTCTGACTGAGAGTTGTACTACTTGACTTTAAAATATTCATTCGGTACCGGTCAGCAATTCAACTAGGATTCCCTGAAATCATACAATTGCTGGTCTGATTTGAGGGGTGTTACATGTTCATAATATGATGAAATAGTTTGTTTAGGATGTTTGAGTGTGATTTTAGGTACTTAACCTTGTAGTATTCATTCAGTACCGACCAGAATTTCAATCAGGGTCGCCTGAAATCCTACCTCATACACGTACGGTCACTGATCTGATTGGTGCGGTGTTACCTAGCCACAGTTCAATGAAATAATTTTTCTCAGGATGCTTTTGTATCTGAATGAGATTTGTAGTACTTGATCCTCTAATATGTATTCGGTATTGGCTAGGATTTTGACCAGAATCCCCTGGAATCATACGTCACAGACGTACAGTCATTCACCCGATTTTTTGGGTGTTGCCTGCTCACATTTTGAAGGTATCATGTTTTCAAGATGTAATTGTGCTCAAATAAAATTTTTAGCATTTGACCTTGAAGTATTCATTCGGCACCAGGATTTTTTTAAATCATTCTTCATGGACTGGCCCAATTTGTGGGGTTTTACATGTCCATAGTATGATGAAATAATTTGTTCAGGATGTTATTTTGCTTAAGTGGAATTTTAAGTACTTAAACTTGAAGTATTCATTCGGTACCGGCCGTGGTTTTCAACTAAGATTCTTTGTAATCAATCGTCACAGATGTACAATTGCTGGCCCGATTTGTGAGGTGTTACTTGTTCACAGTTTGATCAATTGATTTTTGTCGGGATTTTATTGTGCCTAAGTGAGATTTTTAGTACTTGTTCTTGGAGTATTCAGCCGGTATCAGCCGGGATTTCAACAAGGATCCCTTGAAATCCGACGTCATTTGTGGGGTACTATCTATCAACAGTTACATGAAATATTTAATCAGGATGTTATTGTGCTCTAGTAGTACTTGACTTTGAAGTAGTCATTCGGTACCGGTCGGCATTTCAACCCAGATTTCCTGAAATCATACACCATATACCACAGATTAGCCTGATTTGTGAAGTGTTACCTATTTACAGTATGACGAAATCATTTTCACAGAATATTATTGCGCTCAAGTAAAATTTGTACTTGATATTGAAGTATTCATTCGGTACCGGCCAGTTTTTCAACCAGGATCCCCTGAAATCGTACATTACAGACTGGCCCAATTTGTGGGGTGTTACCTGTTCACAGTATAATAAAATAGTTTTTTCAAGATGTTATTGTGCTGAAGTGAAACTTTATATACTTGACCTTGTAGGATTTGTTTGGCACCGGCTTGAGTTTAAATTAGAGTCAACTGAGATCAAACTTCATAGACCTACGGTCACTGTTCCGATTTGTAGAGAATTTCCTGCTTACAGGGTAATGGAATAGTTTCTTCAGGATTTTATTGTGCTCGAGGAAGATTTTTCGTATTTGAACTTGGAGTATTCATCCGGTACAGGCCGGGATTTTAACCAGGATTCTCTGTAATCAAACGTTGTACAACTGCTGGCCCGATTTGTGAGTTGTTGCTTGCCCACAGTTTGATGGATTGATTTTTCAGAATGTTATTGTGCTTAATGGAGATTTTTAGTACTTGAGCTTGAAGTATTCATTCGGTACCGGCCGGGATTTCAACCAGGACTGCCTGTGATCAAACGTCACAGACTGGCTCGATTTGTGGGATGTTACTTGTCCACAGTGTTATGGAATATTTTTTTCAGGATGTTATTATGTTCAAGTGAGATTTTAAGTAGTTGACCTTGTGGTATTCATCCGGTACAGGCCGGGATTTCAACCAGAATCCCTTGAAAGCATACTTTACAGACATTCAGTCCCTGGCACGATTTGTGGGGTGTTACCTGTCCACATTTTGATTAAATAATTTTTCAGGAGGATATAGGTTTGTTGTGTAAACAAACCAATAACTTAATTCAAAAACTGTGCGTGTGGAGTTAATCTGAATACAAAGTAAACACGATATTCACAAAAACACGCTCATGTACATACAAAAACACAAAACATATCACAAATCTCTGATTCACCTACAAAAAAATCCTGTGAATATGTTGGGCGTAATTCTGTTAGAATGAAAGGCATTGTATAATGTCTCATATCTATGATAGCGAATCGATAGTGCAATATAAGCAGTGTTATTATAGTATTTGTGCATGTAAGCTTTCATTGCAAGATTAAATTCAACCTTCCGGTAGAGCAATTCATTTAAGTACAGTTATTACAGTAATTAGCATATAAATTGCTTTCATGTGTCATATAAATACATAATCATACAAAATGCTTGTGTTATGTATGGCAAAATGGTGTAAAACGCCAAGAGCGTGAGCTAGGAGCTCTGCTTGTCTTGCTACGTTCGTTATTCTGTTGTGTTAACGTAACACTAGAGCTGTAATGAACACAAGCACTAACAAACCAACTACGTCTTCATATTTCTATGATGAGAACAAAAACAGAGCCTGCTTATTGTGTTGGCCATATTATCGTTCCATTAGTACATTGGAATTGAGAATTTCAAAGACAAATTATATGTTAATTTTGTACTCTGTGGGAATAAATGTTTGACACAAATTATACATACAAGTTTTTTGAACCTTAAGCCTTAAGACAAATGTGTAAAAAACTGTCAAAGTAATTTTCTTTTTAATGAAATTCTGTGAGAAACATTTAAATATTCAATTTATGTTTGCAATATTCTTGCTTTCATCCGTCGGAGAAAGTTTCCCCCATTCATGCATGCAAATTCAGTCCTTGAAGCCAATCCTTTCTCCGTATTAGCCCATAATCATTCAGTGCGACCTAACACCGCCGTCTGATCTTTGTGCTCGGGTTATGCGATTCACGTACTGTATATATTTACACATGATGACGTGTGTTGAGTAGGGTAACTACCCTAGACCAGACTACCCTTATATTTGCAAGAAGTTAACCCTTTATGTAAACAAAAGTCTCCCTTCAAGATAAAAAGAATCATTCCCAATTCCCATTTATTCATAAATATCTGAACAATGAGTAAAAGGATTTTGCGTCGTCCTGAAACAATGTATTGATGCGAATACACAAAACAGAAAAACTCTGGAAACATTCAGCAAATTTTATCTACCGTAAATCACCAATTCAGCATTCGTACAACTCTTTTATTGCACTTTAACTTCATGCAGAAGGATATTTTGCATTGTTTTATTTTGCGAGAACAAATAAAACCAAATTGTATAAACTGAGTCCTTGCGGAATATTTGTATTTATTTGCCTGAAGCAAAGTTTTATTTTCTCTCAAACCACAAAATTGTTGCATGCTGCGAATGTAAATTGATAAGGAAACTTTATTTTTTTATTTGAGATGTTTTAGCGAGGGTGCAAGCTTGAGACTAGCTCTGAATCAATCAAATATTGTTTTCTATTTCTTGCAAGTGATGCTTGAAACTTCACTTACCTACAATGAGTCATTTGTGTATAATCCTTCAAAATCCGTCAACTCCAGGTTATTTTACAACAAGATGTGTCTTCAATGAAGACTTTTGGATGAAACTCAAAGGATGTTGAGCTAGTTCTATATTTTAATAATATTACATACGGAGACGTTCATTTCAAAATATTTCTTGCTTTGAATCGTGTTTATTCATTTCTCCAAGTACACAAACTGGAGTTGAACGAACTTGGAAATGCATAAATTCGATCAAATCTTAGTCGACTAGAATTTTTTTGCGCATTTCTAAAATGGTGTAGTACAGATAACCTACAAGAACTGCTAGGATGCATAAATTTAATTTTCTTATTTACTGAAGAACTCTTCCAAAAATACCAGAGTTCTTTTTTATTGCTTTACACCTATTAACCATCCAATTCCTTCAAACTTTCATATTATTCACTGGAGTAATGTAATCCAACGATTCCACGAAGAAATCTCAAAGAACCACATAACATGCCTCGTTGCCAATGATATATCCTTTCTAGTAGAGAAACTTGCCCAAATTACCAATAATTCACAAGTTAGTGTAGTTGTTTAGCCAAGCCAATGAACGTTTTCCTTCAAATGTTAGAGGCATCTCTTTGGTGCAAGAATATTGACATCGGCAAGAACATGACCAAAAACGAACGTTTGATACTCGCCATTGGATATTCGGAGGTTTGAGCAACGGCCAGACGATGGTGACGATCCATCAAACATCCAGCGTTGAAAGCAGGAGCTACCAACGAAATGCAAAACACGGGTTGAACTGTAATTCGATTCCTTGGTCCTTCATCAACTTCAAATGTTCCTGTTCCTAAAAGACGTTGTTAAATCTTTTGGCAAGCTCTCGCATCAGGAACTAGATACTTTGGAAGTCATACAGTGTACAACCATCAAGCCTCTATCGAATTTTGATCAGTAAGGTCTTACATAAAGTGCAAATCAGTTATTCTGTTGTTCGATAGGTCATTTATGATATAGAACATTGCTAACAAGACTATTAAAGCACATTCTTCTGTATTGAGCTCAGTAAATTTGTTATTGAATTCCTTAGACCCTTATTATTACGTCTGAATGTGCCTGCTACCTGAAGACGTCTATAAATATTGTGAAAGGCTCTCCAATTAGAAGCCAGATGATTAGGAAGTCGTGCAGCCGTCTAGCCTGTATCAATCTTCCCTCAGTAAGTCCTTACATAACATGCAACAGTCATGCAGTCGTTCGTCAGGTCATTCTCCCTTTCGATCTGAATTTCTTATTCCTGCATCAAGTTTAGATATGCCTGCTTCCTAAAGACGTTGATGAATATTTTGGAAGGCTCTTTCGTCAATGTACAACTGTCTAACCTGTGTCGAACTTCCATTGATAAGCCCTAACATGAAGTGCAACAGTCATCTTGTCGTACGTCAGGTCATTCTTCATCTACTTTGTTCAGTAAACTTGTTCCCTTTTTGATTGTTCTTATTGTAATCGGGTTCATTGTTCCTTCATCACTATGGAATATGCCTACTTTCTAAAGACGTTGTTGAATATTTTGGAAGACTGTTCCATCAGGAACTAGATGGTCTGAAAGTCGTTCAGTGTACAATCATTTAGCCTGTATCAAACTACAATTAGTAAGTCCTTACATATAGAGTATATTAGTCATCTCATCGTTCGTTAGGTCATTCATAATGACAAACATTGCTAAAAAAAACTATTGAAGCAGATCTTTCTCTACTATGTTCATTAAATTTCCTTCCTTTTCGATATACTGTAATTGGATTCCTTGGACATCCATCATGTTTGAATGTACCTTGTTGAATACTTTAAAAGGCTCTCTCTCTAGGAACCAGGCGGTTTGAAAGTCGTTCAGCGTAAAGCCATCTAGCGTGTATCAATATTTCATCAGTAAGTCTTTACATAATATGCAACAGTCATCAAGTCGTTCGTCGGGTCATTCTTGATGGAAAACATTGCTAGCAAAACTATAAAAGCAAATTTTTCTCGACTATGGTCAGTGAATTTGCTCCTCCTTCGATCGTTCTTATTGTGATTGGAGTCGTTCTTGTTGTCATCGATCTTTCATCAAATTTGAATGTGCCTGTTTCTTGAAGATGTTGTTGAACCTTTTGGAAGGCGTTTTCTTCAGGAACCAGACGGTTTGAAAGTCGTTCAGTGTACAGCCGTCTAGTTTCATCAGTAAGTCTTTACATAAAAGTACAATAGTCATCTCGTTTTTCGTCGGGTCTTGATAAAGAACATTGCTAACAAAATTTTTGAGGCAGATCTTTCTCTATGTTGAAAGAATTTTCTCTTCTTTCGAAATGGATTCCTTGGTCCTCCATCAAGCTTGGATGGGTCTGCTTATTGAAGACGTTAATTAATATTTTGGTTGGATCAATGTACAACTGTCTAACCTGTATTAAACATCCATTGCTAAGCCTTTACATGAAGTGCAACAGTCATCTTATCGTTGGTCAAGCCCTTCATGATGAAGAACATTGCTAACAAAACTATTGAAGCAGATATTTCTCTACTAGGTTCAGTGAATTTACTTCCTTTCCGATCGTTCTTGTTGTCGCCCGTCCTTTATAAGGTTTGAATGTGCCTGTTTCTTGAAGACATTGTTGAATATTTTGGAAGGCTCTTCCTTCAGGAACCAGGAGGTTTAGAAATCGTTCAGTGTACAATCATTTAGCCTGCATCAAACTTTCATTGGCAGGTCCCTACATAACGTGCAAGTGTCATCTCGTTGTTCGTTAGGACATTTATAATGAAGAACATTGCTAACAAAACTATCAAAGCAGGTTTGTCTCTACAGTAAATTTGCTCCTTTTTTGATTGTTCTTATTGCAATTGGATCCCTTGGCCCTCCATGAAGTTTAAATGTGTCTTTTTCCTTGAGAAGTTGTTAGATATTTTGTACGGCTTCCCCATCAGGAAGCAGATGGTCTGGAAGTCGTTCAGTGTACATCGGTCTAGCCTGTATCAAACTTTTATTGGTAAGTCCTTACATAAAGTGCATCTTGTCGTTCGTCAGGTCATTCTTCATAAAGAATATTGCTAACAAAGCTATTGAAGCAGATCTTTCTCTATGTTCAGTAAATTTGCTCTCCTTTCGATCTGGATTCCTTGTTCCTCCTAAAGACATTGATAATCATTCTGGTCTACTTCCCCATCAGGAAGTCGTTAAATATACCTTTATCAAGTTTAAATATGCCTGTTTCTTGAAGTGCATAATATCCTGTAAGGCTCTTCCATCAGAAACCAGAAGGTCTGGAAGTTGTGTTAAATCTTTCATCAGTAAGTCTTTACATGTAGTGAATATTAGTCATTCGTTAGATCATTCATGATGAAAATCATTGCTAACGTTCAGTATTGCTTCTTTTTTGATCGATCCTATTGTAATTGGATTTCTTGGCTCTTCATCAAGTTTAAATGTATCTTCTTCTTGAAGACATTCTTGAATATCCTGGCAGACTCTCTTATCAGGAACCAGATAGTCTGGAAGTCGTTCAGTGTACAACCACATTGCTTGTATCGAGCTTTCATTGGTGTACCTTTACATAAAGTGTAACAGTCATCTCGTCGTTCGTCTGATCATTAATGACGAAGAACATTGCAAATAAAACTATTGGAACAGATCTTCTTCTACAAAGCTCAGTAAACTGGCTCTCTTTTCGACCGTTCTTATTGTAATTGAGAATTTCTTGGACTTTCATCAAGTTTCAATGTGCCTGAATATTTTGGGAGGCTCCCATCAGGAAGTCGTTAAGTGTACAACCACCTAGCCTGTATCGAACTTCCAATGGTAAGTCTTTACATGAAGTGCAGGTCGTTTCGTCGTTCGTTGGGCCATTCTTGATGAAGAACATTCCTAGCAAAAGTATTGGAAACTAGAGGTGCAATCTGTTTTCACAGTTTTCAAAGACCTCAAAAAGATCAATGCCTGCATTAACAGGAAAGATCCTTCAAGTATCGTCAGGGTGACATTGCAAGTGGGTCCTCATTCGAGAAGTAAAAACAGTAACAATATGCCAAACTTCAATCAATTATTATTCAGAATATGTAACCAACCAAGGTTCAGAGTTTAACAATTGATATTTGAGATCTACAATTACCATATTGTGACTGAAGTGGTATCAAAGAACCCATCCATGTACGAAACATAATTTACTATGTATTAATATTTGAACTAGAATTCCACAATGTAGATTGTTGAACTTGAGCTTTCATAGGCTAGGATGTTATAATCTCCTGTAAAAAGTGAAGCTCTATGATATTCTCCAATTAACTTTGATGAGAACAAGAGAACTGAATTGCTGAGAGCGAGCTGTATTGACAAGGAGCTCTGGGAAGAACTTATTTCACATTATATTCCAAATATTGAAATGAATTGAATCTGAATCCTCATTATTTGATATTAATTTGAACCAGTTTTTGTGTGCAGTACGAGCCTGGACAATCATCGAGAACAGAACTGCCTCTAGTTTTTTTGAAGTCGAATTCGTAGATGTGAAACTTATCATGCGGGCTATCCTCGGAGTTTTTAGCGCATTTTTCCGAAAAAAAGCGCTATTATACTCACTTTGGCTGGCTGGCTGGCGTGACGCTGAGTTCTCAGCAACTATACTATTTACAGACTTGAAACTGGTACTAAATAAAAGCTGCTGTTTCGTAGGTTTGCACAAATTGCTTTAATTCAAGCTCAGTGATTGTGGAAGATTCAATTATTCAATTACTTGTTTCAAGTGAAACAATGCCCATAGATATATATGACATTAGGGATATGGCAACTAAAATTTATTAAAGTAGATAAAAATTTAGTTACAATATTCGCCGCGGCTGTCACTATTATTATGTACAGTTGTCAAATCTGTCCGGGATTCATTCAATGACTTGTTTGACGCGAATTTGAAGCTTATTAGAATGAATTATTATTAT
Organism: Dromius quadrimaculatus; assembly: GCA_963989225.1. Taxonomy (NCBI): domain Eukaryota; kingdom Metazoa; phylum Arthropoda; class Insecta; order Coleoptera; family Carabidae; genus Dromius; species Dromius quadrimaculatus. The sequence continues at coordinate 68,018,875 of OZ022324.1, read as the reverse complement.
TGGATGAAAATTTGTTCACTTTTGGTGTATTTTTTTTTATATAGCTTTGATAAAGATCAAATTATCATTTTAAGCTACAGCACTTGACCTCCTGTCAGTCAATAACTAAACAATGAAGATTAAAAGGTATTTTTGAGTTTGTACATGTATAAATTATGTACCTATTAAATAGTCAACTTGAAACTAGTACTAAATGGAAGCTGCTGTTTCGTAAGTTTGCCCAAACTGCTTGATTTCAAGCCCATTAATTGTAAGAGATGGTAATTTGCGAAATCTCTGAAGTAACAAGCATTCATGAGCTGTCAAAAATGCGCTTCCATCATCTAGATGATTCTTCCATTTTTTCCTCATGATATGTTACAAGGCTTTGATCGGCAAGCGATCTGGACTTTCATGTCCATTTAATGCTTCTGGCAATCATTTTTCGGGAAAACATATTTATGTTGGCTGTGCCAGTCCCACTGAGGGTATTTCATAGATTCCGCTCCGCGTTATTCTCACTCCTATAAATTCAAATCCTTACATGTAAATTCCATGGCAGGCAATGTGCGTTAAAAGCGGTAATTGTAATAAACGTTACGGTTTAGCACAAATAAATCGCGCATGAAACTTCCCCACCGTTTGTTGTGGTTTTGGAGCGGAGATAACTGCGACACGGTTGAGAATTTGGGATGTCATTATTCCACAAAATTCATTGGGTGTGAATATTCTTGCGAAATCTCATCAACTTTCCTCCGATGTGGATCTTATTGTCGAAAAAAGTTATTATACAAACTACCTTTGTCTTGGAAATCACGTCGCAGGAAAAACAGCTGTAATCTCAGCGCGCGAAAGTTTTTCAGGCCATCACATCAACAAAGGGGACGTCAAAATTGTGCCAACTTGATAATGATGTTTCAAGTAACTGAAAAAGTTACTTCTATCATCAAGCCTACAGGTAACATCACCAAACAAAAATCTCTTAAGAAATTGCGTACTTTTTAAACTCATTTTGACGTTGCACTACCTCGTGCTACAATCGACTATCTAGTCGCTAGTTTTCAGCGCATTTTTTGGAAAAAAGCGCTATTATATTCACTTTGGCTGTCTGAACTATACTATTTACAGACTTGAAACTGGTACTAAATAAAAGCTGCTGTTTCGTAGGTTTGCACAAATTGCTTTATTTCAAACTCAGGGATTGTGGAAGATTAAATTATTCAATTACTTGTTTCAAGTGAAACAATGCCCATAGATATATATGACATTAGGGATATGGCAACTAAAATTCATTAAAGTAGAAAAAAATTTAGTTACAACTTTGGCCGCGGCTGTCACTATTATTATGTACAGTTGTCAAATCTGTCCGGGATTCATTCAGTGACTTGTTTGACGCAAATTTGAAGCTTATTAGAATGAATTATTATTATTGGATGAAAATTTGTTTACTTTTGGTGATTTTTTTTATATAGCTTTGATAAAGATCAAATTATTATTTTAAGGTACAGCACTTGACCTCCCGTCAGTCAATAACTGAACAATGAAGATTAAAAGGTATTTTTGAGTTTGTACATGCATAAATTATGTACTTATCAAATAGTCAACTTGAAACTAGTACTAAATGGAATGGTGCTGTTTCGTTAGTTTGCCCAAACTGCTTGATTTCAAGCTCAGTAACTGTGAGAGATGATAATTTGCGAAATCTCTGAAGTATCAAGCATTCATTAGCTGTCAAAAATGCGCTTTCATCATCTAGATGATTCTTCTATTTTTTGAAGTAAGAATACCACTGGAAATATGTATTGTGTATTTCAGACATATTTATTCACAAAAGGTAAAAGTGAGTGAGTATAATTTGCACATTGGCGCAACGAGTGTGAATGATATTTTTGTGACGGCTTCTGCTGGAGGAAATATCGTATTTCCTCTTGCAGCAGGTTCCAATGTAGGAAGATGCGAAATGTTTCAATTTCATAGCTGTCAAGTTTATGAACCGAGCTAGATAACGACAGGAGTGCATGTATGCTACAGATAGAACGCCTCTACTGTTTGCGTGATACTCCAGGTGTATTGCGAATAAACATGGTTCAAAAAAACATTGAACAATTCATGTTGTTCTATTTTCTGAACGCAAAATTGTAGTGTATTGCCTTTTCCAACAAAAATCTTCCAAAATGTTTTAGAGTGTTCAACATTCGTTGTCTGTCTGAAGTTTTGCTAAGTCCGTTTAGTGCAAGTGTGCGACACGAAGGTAATTCGTTTTCAAACAGAACTCAATCAGTTTTCAGGCAATTTATTCTAATTGAAACATTTTTAGCGCATTTTTTGGAAAAAAGCGCTATTATATTCACTTTGGCTGTCTGGCTGGCTGGCTGGCTGGCTGGTTGACTGGCTGGCTGACGTCACGCTGAGTTCTCAGCAACTACACTATTTACAGACTTGAAACTAGTACTAAATAAAAGCTGCTGTTTCGTAGGTTTGCACAAATTGCTTTAACTCAAGCTCAGTGATTGTGGAAGATTAAGATATTCAATTACTTATTTCAAGTGAAACAATGCCCATAGATATATATGACATTAGGGATATGGCAACTAGAATTCATTAAGGTAGATAAGAATTTAGTTACAACTTTCGCCGCGGCTGTCACTATTATTATGTACAGTTGTCAAATCTGTCCGGGATTCATTCAATGACTTGTTTGACGCAAATTTGAAGCTTATTAGAATGAATTATTATTATTGGATGAAAATTTGTATACTTTTGGTGTATTTTCTTTTATATAGCTTTGATAAAGATCAAATTATAATTTTTAGGTACAGCACTTGACCTCCCGTCAGTCAATAACTAAACAATGAAGTTTAAAAGGTATTTTTGAGTTTGTACATGCATAAATTATGTACCTATCAAATAGTCAACTTGAAACTAGTACTAAATGGAAGCTGCTGTTTCGTAAGTTTGCCCAAACTGCTTGATTTTAAGCTCAGTAATTGTGAGAGATGGTAATTTGCGAAATCTCTGAAGTAACAAGCATTCATGAGCTGTCAAAAATGCGCTTTCATTATCTAGATGATTCTTACATTTTTTCATAAATCTAAGCATTGTCAATTTATTTTGTAATCTAGCAACTGATGAGAACACCCAGTGTCTTAAAAATAGAGCAAAAAAGACAAGAAAAGCTTCCGCTTTATGTAGTTTCAAAATTACTCAAGTAACTTGTCACGTATATATTAAAATCGACTTTTACTCAACTTTTCTCTTCTACTGTTCTACAAGAACTTCGTCGGGCTTAATATTGATTATAATAGCCGTCATTAACATAATTTATCATTCATTATTCGTATTCTCTTCCATCGACTAAGTACTAAACTGTAGATTTTATAAAAAGATTATTTTTAATATCCTCCACTTTGTATAAAATTAATTTACTACCATTGATGTCATCAACAATTCATTATGATATTGATCATTTGTAGGTTATTAATTGTTCCTGAAAATTTGATAATAATAGAAAATAAATATGATAAAAATATGTGTTTTGACAGTAAATTAGTTCTAAGCCATATAGGACTTCTGTACCATTTATTTTATATTTTTAATTCACTGTTTACATCGTTATAACATAACATAAATTATGTTTAAAAGTGCTGTAATCAAGTTTAAAAGAATATTTAAAATTATGAATAATTTTGAGCTGTTTAATCGCCTCTATTTTCGCGCGCTCTGTTGATGACGTCGAATACCATGTCCAGTGACATTACAGTTCATTGTTTACTACAGGTGTTTTCGTTCTCAACTAATTTCAGCATTAAAAAAGGTCAAAAGTCAATTTACAAGTATTGCATTATGTCTGAATGCAAAATACTATCAGAAATGTATCTGATAAAGTTTTTTTTACAATCCAGACAGGTTTTAAAATGCGTAAGAAATGATGTAAGGTTATCAGAAGCGATGAAGTATCATAATAAATTTGACAGATCATGAATAACATTATATGTGATTAGTTTTAGCAATAAAATACAGTGTATGTATGCGACTTCGTTCAACATTTGCTCGTTTTAAAATAAACAAAAATTGTAGGTTATGTTTACTGCTCATCATATTTCGGATTATATTTATTAAAATAGCGTACATAATGTATTATTATTGGATAATTACTTTGCAATGTCCACTTTTTTTACTTCAGCGGACGTAGAATTTGGATTTGAAAGAAAATAAGACGACATCATGAATGGATCTATTCTTGTCAGATTATCCGATTGTGCTTTTACAAAATCACTGTCTTAAATGATTTTTAATCTCACTAGGGTGCTAAAATTACACTTAAACAATAAATGAGTTTACAACACACACGTTATTACTATGTTTTTTAATCAAAAGCCTGCAATGCCATACAAATGTAAGCAGTGCGCACTTGTTGGCATAGTATTTGACGTCATATTTCGCTTTAACCAATGGTGTTGCGTATTAGAACTTTGAATTTCCCTCGCTAAATTTGCACTTCTATTCATTAATTTTAAGCAATTGGAAATATATTAATTAACAAAATGATGGTTTAGTACAAATGTCCGACCAATAAAAATTTGGAATTGAAATATTTGAACTAAATTTAAATTTTATCCATATTTCCCATTCCCCACAATCCAGGGTAGAGAACTGGTAATGTTTTTTGAAGCCAGAAATTTTTTCTATAAGCTCTTCGTTAGTCCAAATTTGTTGAGTCTTTAATATCCCTGTTTGCAAAAGGATCTAAGACTTAATTCGGTATATGCATGTCTAAAATATTTCAAAAACGCCTCGTAAAATCAACATGAAGAACTTCCAAGTGTTAGCACCAGATAAGCAGATATTCCGGTTTTACAGAGACTGCTGATAATGTGGGAAAATGGTTGCATTTACCTCTACCAAGATTTAGTTTGGATAAAAGAAGTTTTCCTACTAAGCAGCTATGACATTTCTTGTTCTAATCAAATTCAACTTATTACCTTGCAATTGTCAATTTACTTGATTGAGTATTTGATAAATGAAATAGAGGTAACAAGGACAGGAAGTAATACAAATACCAAAAAATAACAAAACTTCACAAGCTCAAGGAAGGAACAGTCAAGGAAAAGTACAATGGACTAGTACAAGAAGAAGAGCAAAGGGAAAGAACAGAAGAATTATAACAAAATGCTGAACAACAAAAATGGAAGGATTTCGGAAAATATATGAATAATAACTACAAAGGAAACACAAAACTCTTAAATAAAGTAGTGACGAATTTGAGAAAAGAAAAAACAACCTATTAAACAACTAAAAGGCAAAAACGGAACAATACTGACAAAGGATACAGACAAACTAAAAAGATGGAGAGAACATTTTGAAGAATTACTAGAACCGCAAGAACTAACCATAAGCAACGCGTACAATAACAACCCTATAATAGATGTTCAAACAATCCTCCGTTTTGTGCTAAACAATAACTCAATCTATTGTAGAAACTTTGCCAAACGTTACTTAATTACCTATTATTTATTTTTTGACATTCTTGTGTTATAGCATATTCAAGTTCTTCTATACTCTGGTATCTTCTTTTATAAACATTAGTTTTCAAATGACCCCAAAGAAAAAAATCGCACGGATTTAAATCAGGCGACCGTGTTAGCCAGTTAATTGGTCCTCTTCGTCCTATCCAGCTTCCAGGAAATGTTTCATTTAGATATTCCACAATTTCTGTTGTACTATGTGCAGGGCAGCCATCATGTTGAAACCACACATTTTCTTTATTTGTTTTGACAATTTCTGGTCCAACTATATTCATTAATAAATTCAAATACGACTCCGAATTTATTCTTGTAATAAAGAACGGGCCTATTATTTGATGTCCTAAAACTCCTGCCCATACATTTACAGTTTGTCGATATTGTGTCCGGGACTGTATAACGTTATGTGGATTATTCTTGGACCAAAACCGGTAATTATGACCATTGGGTTCGCCATTCATGGTAAATGTGCATTCATCTGAGAATAAAATATTCCTTAAGAAGTCTTTATCATAATTTGACTTCTCCATCATTATTTCACAGAATGATGCACGCACTTCAAAATCTTGTTCCAAAAGATGTTGATGATTTTGAAATTTGAAAAAAAAACTTATGTTTCTTAAGAATTCTATGAACTGTCATAAAATGAATATTCAGTTTCCTGGAAATTTCTTTTACACTCATTGTATGTTCTAGTTCTATCAAAGCAAGAATATTTTCTTCATTTTCATTGTAGTTCTCGATATTTTGTTCCTCTTTCTTGAAATTGAGTGTAGCTGTCTTCTTAAAGTTGGCAATGAATCGTTGAATGGTAGACTTCCCCAGAATATCATGATTTCGCCAATGAGTACTAATATAATCACGAATTTGCCGTAAACTATTGCCAGAATAATACAATTTAATTATTTATAGCTTTTCTTCATTTGAATAGTTATTCATTTTTGAGAATAACTTTTGTATCGATCTTTTATTACAATATTACAATTTGTCAAAATGAATGATAATAATTTGACGTATAAAGCATTATGCTTTTGTTCGTCTCTTATTTCTGATTCCATGGCTTATACGATTAGCTGTAATTCTGTAAATTTTCAAATTCTATTTCTGCTGTTATAAAGCTACCAAAATATATTTTTATTGATTCGGATGCAGAAATTTCTGTTTTACTATATCCATTTGAAACTTTTTGTCTGAAATAATTAGGAGAGCAATGCGCAGGGAAAAACTGATTTCCCATGTTAAACGTCTATGTTTCACTTTCCGTGATACACACTGTATATATATATATATATATATATATATATATATATATATATATATATATATATATATATATATATATATATATATATATATATATATATATATATATATATATATATATATATATATATACAGGGTGTAACAGAAATAAGTACATTAATTTTAACCTGTGACGCAATTTGTCAAGCATAACAATTTTTCCCAATAACTTTTTTCCGTAAATCCTCAGGATACAGAGTAAAAATTCATCAAAGCTTTGTCAAAAATTTCATAGTGCGCCTATGGTTCAAACTGAATGGTTTTCATTTGTTGGAAGAATGACAGCTGTCGATTGAAAGGAGTATTTTGCAACTTTGAGCCATCGTTGTCTTGTCAATCATTCATTTGAAACTGAAAAAATATTAGTATTTTGGCAATACATTGATATTCGCTCACCTCGATTATTCTATTTTTGTATATGTTGGAAGAAAGACTGAATTTGTGTCTGTAATCAACAATTTGGTCTTTTAGTCGTATTTATATGTCATTTTTAAGAAGTTTGATTTTTATTTAGGGATTTCACGTATATTTTTGGATAGTACATTTCTTAAACATAAGATTGTCTGCACAAATTCATTGCACTTGAATCAGCTGATTTGAATTGTCTGAAACTGTGTCACTGTGTCAGGAGAGTCAGACTGTACTGCCATCTACCAGCAGTTCGAAAAGTAGTACTGTTCCGAACCTACTTCAACAGAAACATAAAGAGAAAATCATTCAACGATTTATTTAAAGAAAACGGTAGAATATTGAATAGAATGTAATTCTAAATTAATTAATTCACTGAATAATTCAATAGAAATATTGCTGCATGAAATTTTGAAGATTCTATTGAAGAACAAAAAATATAACCTATAAATGTATCAAACTGAATTTGGTAATTGATTTTAAATATATTCTGAAATATATGATACAATATTTTGCTTATTCAGCAGATCAGTTGACTGAGCACACTTTATTGAAACGACCTGAATGTGAAGTGTGAAGTTTGTAATAATATGAGGAAAACTAATACACAGGTGCTCCATTTATAAATTAATGTATTTCATTCATCTCATCTGCTTCCAGATAAACGTTTGGTTCTAAATAACTCATTGTATTCTCATCGTAATGTATAAGTGCATAATATTTTGACATTAAATACATTACCATAACCACAATAATTCAATTTTAAGTGAAAAATGACAGTTCGGAGATCGTTCCAAATAAATTTGCTAAGCTAATCCTAAACTGCCCATGAAATCGTACACAGAATTAATAAATTATAATCTGTTTTATTCCAGAATTTATTTGAAGGAATTGATAACTCACATATGTCAAAATCAATTATTGTTCTATTGCAACTGCTACTAGATCCGATAACTATGCACCTGAACGACTCGTCAAATCATAGGGGATAAAAAATGCTAAAAAAAGATGAGAATTCGGGAAAAAGTTACTAAGAAAAAATGTTAGGCTTGACGAGAACTATCACTGGTTGAAATTAATGTACTTATTTCTGTTACACCCTGTATATATATATATATATTCTATGAATTCTTGTGTTTTTGATACGTAATATTCTCCACAAGCCTTTTTTAATTATTCAACGTTCACACTCGTGGATTCTCCAAGTTTAACACATGATAATTATCATTTTAATATATTATATATTCAATCAGACAGTTTCATGACCTTATGGTACAATCAAACACTTTCCTATAACTGTAAAGTGGTTCAATCATCAGATTTATAACTTGCGAACTATACGATGTATCCCATATTTGATAATTAAAATTAATAAATTCAATATGCTCCAACTTCTGCTGAGCTAAGTTAAACTTTCAACTAATTAATAAAATTTAACGCAAGAGTCAACCCCTTATTTTCTTCTAATGGTAGTTACCTGAAAGTTATATAATAGACGGAAGATTGAGGGTATGATACAGAAAACCACAACAGAGTTACCATCATTATGTCAGGTAATCGAAAAGCTGATAAGTGAACAGGAACTCGTATGACGCTATCTTAAACATAGATGTAAAAACTGTAAGGGTGAATGAATTGACTCAATTCCGTTAAAAAACGACAGCTTGGGGATTGGAGTCTCATTTGATGAATAATAGTTTAATATCTCTGTTTATATCTTCTGTTAACAAGCTCAAGATATATAAGAGTCTTATATCTTGCTTCGCGGTGTGCATTGCATGTTGTTCTTGGTGCACAAAGAGTAAATAAACTTGTACGTATAAGTAGCGGGCGTGAAATACAGTCGAGAAACCACCCCCGTTAACCGCCGTTAAAATAAACCGACAGAAAAATGCGATAAGTCTTCGTTTGCTACTTGCTGTAGTCGTCCGGAAATTGAAGTATTGTGCACCTCCACCAAACTTCCGTTCACCCTGAACTAACTCCTAACAACTGAATTAATGTGTATTTTCTCATTAGATTATGGCATTTTGACTTTCTATTTGATTCTCGCAGACGCCCAACATTTGTGGACTAATTTATAAGCGCAGCAGATGGATAATTATCAAATCAGTAAGAAAATTCAAAGTGCATTATCTGAGATCGTAAGTAATATAATGATCTTTTAATAAAAGCTGAAGACGCCGGAACATCGTGAATTACAGCGGTAATTATCGCAAATGCAATTAAAACCAACGAGAGTACCAACATCAGCAGCAGTAACACACCAGCGCAATCTCCGCTCAACAAATGCACTTAAATCTTCACGAAACACGAGAACACCACTTGGTACATACTAAAATCGAGCGAATTGTGAGGATAAAATAAGATGGAGACAATTATATTGAACCAGAATTCTGGAGCAATCTTTCCTTCGAATAAATGCACCAAGAAACCTTTTATGTCTTGACCTATCAAATCTTCAACACTGTTGCTGTTCTGTATTGTCAAGAATTCCAACTTTTTTTTTTCTACATCGATTCATCCACAGAGCCTACAATGCGATGTTGAATTTGAAGTATAACTTCACCCGCGACCCTTTGGCACTCTTTTTGTTTGAATCTTTGTCACGATCCTACCTTTCCCATTGTCACTATTGGCGTCCAAGGAGTCCAGTACAGGTCTAAGAGGCACCTGCAACAAAAAGCCGCTTTCAAGCCATCAACACTGTTTTCTGCATCGCCAAAATTCGTACATCTTTTTGGAGTTTCTCTTCAAGGAACTTCCAAATGTTGAAGTGGACGAACAGTCTTTTCATTCAACTGGGTCTTGTTTACAGAGCCTTCAAACGTAGGGGTGAACGCAAATTCTTGTTCCTCTTTTGGGTTTTGCTTCATGTAACCTCCAAGTTTCGAGGTGAATGTATAGTCTTCCCATTTCGCTGTATTTTACGTCATGAAACCTCCAAACATACAGATGAACGCAAAATTTTGTTGCTCAACCTTCAAGCATCGAGGGAAGAGCAGAATAATTTCTTTCGCTTGGTATCACGTCCGGATAAACACAGTATTCTCTTCTTGCTAGTTTTCGCTTCGCTCCAAGCGTCGCAGTAAATGCGATCTCGTTTTTTCGCTGAGTTTCGCTGCTTGTAACATCCAAGCGTCGAAGTAAACGCAGACTTTTCTCTCCGTTGAGTCTTGCTTCATAAAACCTTCAAGCGTCAAGGTAAGCACAGTCTTTTCATCCTATTGGGTTCCGCCTCACGTAACCTCCAAGCGTCGAAGAGAATGTAATCTTTTTTCTTCATTGGGCTTCGCTTCATGTAACCTCCAAACATCGAGTTTATTGCAGTCGTTTCATCTCCAAGTGTTGAAGTGAATGCAGTCATTTCTTCCCACTGGATTCCGCTTCACGTAACTTCCAAGCGTCGAAGTGACCGCAATCTCTTCTTCATATGAAGTTTCGCTGCACGTAGCTTACAAGCGTTGAAGTAAATGCAGTCATTTTCCCTGCTAAGACTTGTTTCATGTAACCTTCAAGCATCGAAATACGCAGTCTTTTCTTCACGATGGGTTTTGTTTACCGTTACCTCCAAGCGTCGAGGTGAACATAGAGTCTTTTTCCCCCGCAGGGTTTCGCTTAATGTAACCTCCAAACGTTAACATTGTCGCAGTCTTTTATTCCCTCTAGGTTTCGTTTCACGCAACCACCAAGCCTCCAAGCAATGTAAAGTCCAAGCGTTGAGATTAACGCAGTCTTTTCTTCCCACTTAGTTTTGCTTCACGTAATTTCCATGCGTCAAAGTGAATGCAAACTTTTTCCTTATCTGAGATTCGCTTCATAAAACCTTCAAGCATCGAGGTACGTGGTCTTTTTTTCATTCTGTGTGTTGCTTTACGTAATCTTCAAGCATCGAGGTGAACGTAGAGTCTTTATTTCCTGCAGGATTCCACTACACCCAACCTCCAAGCATCGAGTTGAAAGCAGGATGATCTCCCTCGCTGGATTTCACATCATATAGTCCAAATATACACAGTCTGTTCTTCACGCAAGGTCTTGCTTCACGTAACCTCCAAGCGTTAAGGTTAACGCAGTCTTTTATTCACACTAGATTCCGTTTCACTTAACCTCCAAGCTTCGCTTTACGTAGCTTCCAAGCGTCTAAATAGATGCAATCTCTTTTCCTAGTTGAGTTTCGAACGCAGTCTACTTCCTCCGTCTGGTCTCGCTTGATGTAATCTCCAAGCAGTTTCTTCCTTCTAGGTTTCGCTGTTCGTAACCTTAAAGCCTCGAACTAAATCTAATCTTTTTTTCTCACTGGGTCTCGCTTTACGTAATCTTAAAGCGTCTAGACGACCGCAATCTTTTCTTTTGTAACGATAGGTACCTCGAGGTTGACCTCGGTGTCGCTGTCAGAACTGCTCACGGTAGTGCAGTTCCTAAAGACAGACGGCTGAATAACTCAAGAGAAAAGGGTGAGGTTCATCAAGAGAATACTCAGAAGATGTCACCGAGTAGTTGAAGGCTTGCGGCCGGTTTTTGCGTTACGTAACCACCAAAAATCAAAGTAAACGCAATGTATTTTTCCTGTTGGGTTTCGCTCCATGTAACCTCCAAGCATCGAAATTAACACAGTCTTTTCTTTCTACTAGGTTCCGCTTTGAGTTTCGCTCCGAATAATCTTCAAGCATCAAAAGTTAACGCAGTCCCTCCTTCCTTCTGGGTTTTGCTTCATGTAATTCCCAAACGTTTAAGCGAATGCAATGTTTCCTCCTTTTAGTGGTTTTCGCTTCATATAACCTTCAAGCATCGAGGTGATTGCAGTCTTTCCCATGCTAGAAGTTTTGCTTCACGTAGTCTCCTAGCATCGAGGTGAAAGTAGAGTAACTTCCTCCGCTAGGTTTTACATCATATAACTCCCAAGCGATCTAATAGACACAGTCTATTCTTAACGCTGGGTCTTGCTTCACGTAACCTTCAAGCGTTGAGGTTAACGCAGTCTTTTCTTCTTACTAGCTTCCGCTTCACGCAAACCCCAAGCTTCACTTCACGTAGCCTCCAAGAGTTGAAATAAATGCAATCTCTTTTTCCAATTGAGTTTCGCTTCATGAAACCTCCAAGCGTCGAGGTTAACGCAGTCTATTCCCTCCGTTGGGCCTCGCTTGACGTAACCTCCAGGCGTTTTCTTCCTACTAGGTTCCGCTTCACGTAACCTCAAAGCGTCGACATAAGTCGGATCTTTTTTTCTCACTGGGTTTTGCTTCAAGTAACCTCCATTCTGTTCTTTCCACTGGACTCCGCTTGACGTAACCTCAAAGCATTGGCTTTAACAGTCTTTCCTTTTGTTGAGAAACCTTGAGGCTGGCGGGATGTTGACCTCGACGTCGCTGTCGAAACTGCTGACGGTACATTTAGGTGCCGATTTGATTGACAGCGCAGTTCCTAAACACGGACGGCTGGATAGCTTAAGAGAAAAGAGTAAGGTAGTTACTCTGGATTTCGCTTCACGTAACTTTCAAGCATCAAAAGTCCCTCCTTTCTACTGGGTTTCGCTTCACGTAACGTCCAAGCTTCGAAGAGAATGCAGTCTTTTCTCCTTACTGAGTTACGCTTCATGTAACTTCATGTAACCTCCAAGCATTGAGGTGACCTCAGTCTTCTCTTCTTACAAAGTTTCGTTTCGTTTTGACATTAATGCAGTCATCTCTTCCCACTGGGTTTCTCCTCACCTAACTTCAAAGAACTCGAAGTAAATGAAGCATTTTGCCCGCTGGGTCTTGCTTCACGTAACCTCCAAGCATGAAGATGAACATATAATTATTTCTTCACACTGGATTTTGCTTCACGTAATCTTCAAGCGTCGAGATGAACGTAATCAGCCACAGAGCTTACAGCAAAGGGTTGAGTTTTAAATTTGACTTCACCCGTGAGCTTTTAGCACATTCAAACTAGCCCCGTACTAGAGTCGAACTATATTTCACTATTTTGAATAATCTAGATGGTAGCACCCATCCTCTGACTTAGCTTCCAAGAAAACCACCCTTTGTACTGAATTCATCCAGCCCTTGAATTCCAGGACCTGGACCGCAGGACCAATTAGCGCCCGAGCAGCTCACTACAGCTCTGAGATCAACGACAAATGATAAAAATTGTTATAAAGTGGCGCTTGAGCAGAAACATCATGAACCAACTGTTGTTAAGACCTTAAGAAGTTCTACTTCAAAAATTTTTTGAATGGATCCTCATTAACTACCTGAGGGCTGGTATTTCAAGTTTTGCCAGAATTAGTGGATGTCCGAGGAGCCTATCACAACTCCAAAATCGACGTCAAGTAGTTACCATCGTTACAAAGTGGCGCCCGAGCATAAACGTCAAGAGATAATGATCGTTACAACCTTATATACAACGTCTTATTGGATCGCTATTAACTACCTGAGGGCTGAAATTTCTGTCCTGGCATAACCAATTGGCGCCCAAAGAGTCTTCAAAGTCGAGGTTGAATATTGACAGTCGTTACAAAATAGAGCCCAAGCAAGAACGTCAAGATACAATGATCGTTACAGCCTTAAGAAGTTTCACTTTGAAAATGTTCTTATTGGATCGCTATTAACTACCTAAGGGCTGGAATTTCTATCTTGACATAACCAATTGGCGCCCAAAGAGTCCTCAAAGTCGAGGTTGAATATTGGCAGTCGATACAAAATAGCGCCCGAGCATAAACGTCAAGATACAATGATCTTTACAATCTTATATACAATGTCTTATTAGATCGCTATTAACTACCTAAGGGCTGGAGTTTCTGTCTTGACATAATCAATTGACGCCCAAAGAGTCTTCGGAGTCAAGGTGAAATATTGACAGTCGTTACTAAATAGTGCCCAAGCAAGAACGTCAAGATACAATGATCGTTACAGCCTTAAGAAGTTTTATTTTGAAAATGTTCTTATTGGATCGCTATTAACTACCTAAGGGCTGGAATTTCTGTCTTGACATAACCAATTGGCGCCCAAAGAGTCCTCGGAGTCGAGGTTGAATATTGACAGTCGTTACAAAATAGCGCCCGAGCATGAACGTCAAGATACAATGATCTTTACAATCTTATATACAATGTCTTATTAGATCGCTATTACCTACCTAAGGGCTGGAGTTTCTGTCTTGACATAACCAATTGGTGCCCAAAGAGTCTTCGGAGTCAAGGTTAAATATTGGCAGTCCTTACAGAATAGCACCCGAGCATGAACGTTAAGATACAATGATCGTTACAACCTTGAGAAGTTTAATTTGAAAATGTTCTTATTGGATCATCATTAACTACCTAAGGGCTGGAATTTCTGTCTTGACATAGTCAATTGGCGCCCAAAGAGTCTTCGAAGTCGAGGTTAAATATTGACAGTCGTTACAAAATAGCGCCCGAGCATGAACGTCAAGGTACAATGATCGTTACAACCTTGAGAAGTTTTACTTCAAAAATGCTTTTATTGGATTGTCATTAACTACCTGAGGGCTGGAATTTCAATCTCAACAGAACCAATGGGCACCCGAAGAGCCTTCTGCGACTGCAAAGTCCAAGTCAGATGGTAACAATCGTTATTAAATGTCGCTCGAGCATGAACGTCAAAAGAAAACTATCAATATAACCTTAAAGAGTTTTATTTTGGGGATGTAGCAATTGGGGCTTCATTAACTACCCAAGGGCTGGTATTTCAGTCTCAGGACTACTAATATTAGTTGCACAGCTGAGCTAATCAAAAGTTGAAACATTTTCCACGCGAACGCATTCACTTATGCATGACGAAGCGTAAAAATCATGATAATAACTATTTAATTTTATTTTAGTACCAACGCGCGAGAAAAACATAAATTATATAATAATCTCGCCGTAATGGACAAAAGCTTTTACTGTTTGCTGTCCATTCAAGTCTGACGAATACATTTTTAACTCTTGAATTATGTATCAAAACCATCACCTCCCAATGTTCCATTAAATTTTTTATGCAATTACAACAGTCAACACTGAGCCAAAATATAAACTCAAACAGTCGAATTTTACGTTGAAGGGACAAGAGAGAACAAAAGAGGTTTAGTAAGTAGGAAGTATTAAACTTCAATTAGAGTCAAATCCAAATATGCCTGATGCTACTCCTCCACAGTTGGCTTAGATCTCAAGAGAAGCTAGTTGATAAACAGTTGCCGAATTAGCACGGATGCAAGCTCTTCCACTTTGTGCTATGTTGCGCTGTTCGTAATTACTAGACCCTCGAGCTACGGACGTTTTGATCAACAATTGACGGCTATCTCCCGGAAGATCTCGATCTAGATTCCGGATTACCGGATAACGGGCAGAACGATGCGCTTTGTTTTGTTTGACATACACGCGCAAAAAGCTTTGTCTTATGCGAACAGAGAACGGTTTGTAAGCTTCGTTGCGATTGGATGGTGACGTTTAGGCAACCAGCACTATAAAAAAACATGAACATCGACCTCATAGTTTTAGAACTTTGCTCGGGCGCAATCTTCAGAGTCTTCATTTTTCAAAATGAGTTCTCATTAAGTTATACAAATATTGAATTCAAAATACGAACTTCAAGTTATTTGTATTATTTATTCAAAGTATCAGCTGCGCCCGTTAAGATTTGAATTCTGTGGCTCCCTATGCAAAATACATTGTTTTCATTTCCAGCCTGTAGCTATGTACATATCCAAGCTGGGGCGGCGTCGGATGTCCTGAGTGGGTTGCGGCTAGCAAACTTGTAGTTCGCAATACGGCGGGCAACATCTTGCTGTACTTTTCGAGAGAAACTTTCTTATTCGCCTGTTTTGTTCTTAAGAATTCACCGCCACTGCGTTCATATACTGTTTGCTGAGGTTGGAGAATACGGGGGGATGCGGCGTTATTGATCTTGAATGAAGGGGAAGAAGAATGTATTTGTAATCGTTTATATTATTCATTAATTGACCGAAAAATTAGACTACAAGTATTAAAGATTGATTTTTGTTCTTCCGTTGGCAGTCATTGCATAAAATATAAACCTCGTGCAGTATAAGTAGTAATAAGAGGGAAATCAAACTTCTGTTCGTCTATTTGCTGATTATTCTGTATGAATATTTAATATTGCAAGCACATCTCCAATGCATGTACTTCTATTATGCACATTTCATGAATAATAATACTGCTCCAAATTATAGTTCACCTATTTCATAGTCTAATATTTATATAGAAAATTGCGGATCTAGAGCATGTATAAATTTTTAATCATAAAATTAGGCCTTCATTTTATATCAAAAGTAGCTTGTATTCAATTTAATAGTCTTAAACATACATGTGGGCTTGGTAAACAAAACGCAAAGTTATCCAATGAAATCATTGGGTTTGAAGTGGGTGGGGCTAAAAACTACAATGTAAGATTAAGTTGAGAAAATAGGCAGAAACTAATCAAGAAAACACACGTAGTACTAAAAACAAAAGAATATTCAATCAAGATACAAATTTTAGGGTGGGTGGACTACAATGTAAGATAAAGTGTGAACAGTAGGCGAAAACTAATCAATGCGATTCAATGAAGGATTATTTAAAAAAATATACATGGGATCCCAAATGCAGAAGTAAATATTCAGTCAAAATACAGATACAAGGTGGGTGGAGCTAACAACTAAAATGTTGAATAGAATTGAAAAAGTAGAACGTAACTAATCAAGAAGATATCAACAAAATACAGGTAGAATATTCAATAAAGATATAAATTTTTGGGTGGGTGGAGCCAAGAACTATAATGTAATATAGATTAAAAACAGCTGTAGATAATTAATCAATGCAATTCAATGGAATATTATTTGAAAAAGATACATGTGATACAAAATACAAAAAATATTCAATTGGAATACAAAGTGGAGGAAGGGCGGGGCTCAGAACTGCAATGTAGAATTGAGTTCAAAAAACAGGCAGAAACTCATCAAGATGATATACATGTTACAAAACTCATTAAGATATACATGTTAAAATATTCAATCAAGAAATAAAATTTAGAGTGGGTGGAGCCAAGAACTATAAACAGTAGGCAAAAACTAATCAATACAATTCAATGAAAGGTCATCAAAAAAAGAGACATGTGATACAAAATACAAAAAGAATATTCAATCAAAGTATAGACTTCAGGGTGGAAAAGTAAAGAACTACAATGTAAAATGATGTTGAGAAAAATTGGCAGAAACTAATCAAGAAGACATACGTGATATAAAATACAAAAAGAATATCTAATTAAAATATAAAAACAAAAGTGGGCGGTGTCAGAAACTATAAAGTCAAAACAGTAGGCAAAAACTAATCGATGCAATTTAAAGAAAGATCATCCCGAAATGATACATGTGATACAAAATACAAACAGAATATCTAATAAAGAACAGAGTTTAAGATAGGCGGAGCTGAAAACTAGAATGTAGGATTAAGTTGAAAAAATTGGGAGAAACTAATGAAGAAGATACACGTGATACAAAATACGAAAAGAATATCCAATCGTAATACAGAATTTGGGATAGCCGGAGCCAAGAACTACAATGTAAGATGAAGTCAAAATAGTAAGCTGAAACCAATCAATGCAATTCAATAAAAGATAATCTAGGAGAGATAAAAATATCCAATCAAAGTACAGTGTTTTAGGTAGGCGGAGCTCAAAACTACAATGTAAGATGATGTTCAAAACATATTTGATACAAAATACAATGAAAATATCTAATCAAGATATAAAATTTCAAGTGAGCGGAGCCAACAACTATAAAGTGGAAACAGTGGGCAGGAACTAATCAATGCGATTCAATGAAAGATTATCTCAAAATGATACATGTAATACAAAAAGAATATCTAATTAAAAACAGAATTTGGGACAGGCGGAGCAAAGAACTACAATGTGAAACAAAGTTGAAGAATAGGGAGGAACTATATACTAGAAAGTATTCATAATACAAAATACAAGAAGAATACTCAATCAAGACCTAAAGCTTAGAGTGGGCGGATCCAAGAACTATATAGTAAAAACAGTAGACAGAAACTGATCAATGTTATTATCTGAAAATGATACATGTGATACAAAATACTGGAAGAAAATCTAATCAAAAATTAGATTTAGGGTAGGCGGAGCTAAGAACTATAATGTGGGTTGAAGTTGAAAAGATTGAGAGGAATCAATCAAGAAGATATACGTGATACAAAATACGGAAAGAATATCGAATCGTAATACAGAATTTGGGATAGCCGGAGCCAAGAACTACAATGAATTGAAAATAGTAGGCAAAAACTAATCAATGCAATTCAATAAAGGATAATCTAAAAAAAATATCAAAATATCCAATCGAAGTACAGTGTTCTAGGTAGGCGGATCTAAAAACTACAATGTAGAATAATGTTCAAAACATATTTGATACAAAATACAATGAGGATATCTAATCAAGATATAAAATTTCAAGTGAGCGGAGCAAAGAAGTATGAAGTGGAAACAGTGGGCAGAGACTAATCAATGCGATTCAATGAAAGATTATCTCAAAATAATACATGTAATACAAAAATAATATCTAATTCAAAACAGAATTTGGGGTAGGCGGAGCTAAGATCTACAATGTGAAACAAAGTTGAAGAAATAGGGAGAAACTTGTCAAGAAAGTATACATAATACAAAATACAAGAAAAATACTCAATCAAGATCTAAAGTTCAGAGTGGGCGGACCCAAGTACTAAAGGTGGAAACAGTAGACAGAAACTAATTAATGTAATTCGGTAAAATATAATCTAAAAAAGATACAAAATGCTGGAAGAAAGTCTAATCTAAAATTAGGTTTAGGGTAGGCGGGAGTAAGAACTACAATGTGAGATGAAGTAAAAAGAATAAAAAATTTATCAAGAAGATATTCTATCCAGATATTAAGTTTTAGGTGGGTGGAGCCAAGAAATACAATTTGAGATGTAGTATAGACGGCAGGCAAAAACTCATTTTTGCAATTTAATAAAAGATTATCTGAAAAAGATACATGTGATACAAAATACAGAAAGAATGCTCAATCAAAATACAGAGTTGAAGTTGAAGAACTAAAGTATAAGATTAAGCTAGAACAATAGGGAAAAAACTCGTCAAAAAGATAAACGTAATACTGGATACAAAATTTATATCCTATCAAAATACAGAGCTCAGGATAGGCGGAGCCAAGATCTACAATGAAAGAATAATTTAAGACAGTAGGTAAAAATTAGTCAATGCAATTCAATAAAAGATCATCTAAAAAAAATATATATAATACAAAATACAAAAAGAATATCAATTAACACAGAGTTAGGAGTGGGTGGAGCTAAATACCAAAATGTCAGATAAAGTTGAAAAAATTGGTAGAAACTAATCAAGAAACTATACGTAATACTGAATACAGAAAAATATTCAATCAAGTTACAGAGCTTGGATTGGGTGGAGCCAAGAAGTACAATGAAAGATAGAATAGGAACAGTAGGGAAAAACTAATCAATGTAATTCAATAGAAGAATATCGGAAAAAAATACATGTGACACAAAATATGAAAAGAATACTTATCAAAATATAGAGCTCATAGTAGGCGGAGCTTAGATCTAAAATGTCAAATGATGGTATTAAAAATAAAGAGGAACTGATCAAGAGGATATACCTGATACGAAAAACACAAATCAACTTAGGATGGGTGAAGCCGAGAACTACATTGTAAGATTAGATAGAAAAAACAGGAAGAAACTAATCAATAAAGAATCATCTTGAAGAAATACATGTGATACAAAATGAAAAAAGAATATTTGATCGAAATACAGAACTCAGACAGGGCGGTGCTAATGATTGAGATGTAACATGAAGTTGGGAGAAATAGGCAGAAACTGATGAAAAATATATACGTGATACAGAATACAGGAGAAATTCAGTCAGAATACTGAGCTTGGTGTAGGCGGAGCCAAGAACTACAATATAAAATAGAGTGAAAACAGTAGGCCAAAACTAAAAAATACATATGATACAACATACATAAATAATATATAATCAAAATACAGATATCAGGGGGGGGGGGGGGGCGGAGCTAAAAGCTACAATGTAAGATGAAGTTGGAAAGATAGGGAGAAACTAAACAACTACATATACGTGATATTAAATACAAAAAGAATTTACAAGAACTAGAATGTGAAAATCAAGTGAATCAACACATTTCATCGGGAAATAGACACAAATTAGAGTGAAACACCAATAACAAACCAAATTATTCCTTCAAAAATCATATACTGATAATTTTTACAAATATGTTAATTAAAACCAGAGAACTTGATTTCAAATAAGAATAGAAAATTAAATTATATAGAGTATTCATCCAATATTTTGCTCTGATTGTGATAAAATATAGCCCAATTGATGAAAAACTGTAACAATTATGAACAGTTGAACTAGTTGGAAGCTATATTCATTCAGAAACACAAGAATAATTCATTTTCTCCTCAAGATAATCCTCTATTGGATCGCATTGATCCGTTTTTGCTTGTTGTTTCATCTTATTCTTGCATTATAGTTCTTAGCTCCACCCACCCCAAATTCTATATCTTGATTAAATATATTTTTCATTTTGTTTCACGTATGTCTTCTTTGAATAATCCTTTATTGAATTGCATTGATGAGTTTTTGCGTATTGTTTTCATCTTATCTCACATTGTATTTCTTAGCTCCACCCACTTAAAATCCTATGATTTGATTGGCTATTCTTTTGACATTTTGTATCTCTGAAGAGAATCGATCATGAAAATATTATTTTTAAATATACATAACGCTGTTCTTGTAATGCTATTGTAAGAATTGATTTTCAGGGTACGAGGCTCGTGGTGGACTTATTTGATCGTTAAAGGTTTTCTTGAATCATCATTTCACGTTCTTGTACACATTTGGAATGTAATAATTAATTGGAGAGAACGTACGAAACTTAACTTAAATACGCCTTCAACTTCCAAGTTTGTTGTACAGTTTAGAAAATGCTGAGTATTATATATTTTTGAGTAAATATGAGGTCAGATTCATTTTCTAAGAACATTTTGCATCATTATGGAAGTGCCCAAAGCCCAAATCACTCTCCATGGAGTTGTTAATCTCGATTAGCTTCCTTTACCATTCCAACCAACTCAGCTTCATTTAACATCATCATACTTGTGAATATTTAGTGTATTTATGTTCCCTCATCAAACAAATAGTAATAAAGTAATGAATGTAATTATTTTGGGGTGAAATAATTTACTACAAACTGGAAAAACGGTTTTTTCAACATGAATTCGAAATAAAGTGCAACACAGCATTGAAGATGAAGCTTTCAAGAGTGAGAAGCTTTTTATATCAATATTAGAAGGATCAAATATTCTAATTACCTAATTACAATTACATGAATGTTCTTATGAGCTTTTTATTTGAGGGTAATTCAATATAGTCCCCTGAAATATTCATAACTCCCGCTGGAGCTACATATACATATGGACCAACTGGATTTGCAGTAACTCATATCGTCAGGATCATCAGATTTGCCATGAATCCCACATTTCGCTGATATTGATTTCAACGCTTCCAAAACTGGTTTTACTCATGAATATTCAAATATTTTTTGTTGAGAATCCTGCAAACTTTTTTAATTAAGTTCTGATGTCAAAATTTTTAGTTTCATCAGCAAATGCTTCTCTCATTTAGAGTGTCAGCGAATGGGAAGAGTTGCAGCAGTTATTGGCAATAAACAAAATTAGTATTAACTTTTGTTCTGCATTTATAATTTCAAACGCAACCAGGCTGGAAATCCTCAGAGATGAACTAAAAAAGTTATCACTTATTAAATAGAGTGTATGAATATTCAACGCAACAACAACTGCATTTATTTATAACAAAATGAAATTAAAAACCACACTCTCTGTTAATCAAATGTTTTTATAACGCAATAATTTTTCGATAAACTAGGGAAGCGAATAATTAAAATCCGATTTTGTTTTCAAATATCCTTGAATGTTATGGAATATTTCAAAGCCTTTCATAATGTTTGAAAATGTTCCAAAATGTATCAGGACGTTCCAAAATGCCTCGGAATGTTTAAAATCCTAACAGAAAGCTTTAAAACATTGCAAAATGTGTCAGGACATCTCAAAATGTCCTTAAATCTTTTCAGAATGTGTCAAGATGACTTAATACGTTCTAGATTGTGTTAGGACGCTACAAAACCTCCCAGGATGCTTTAAGAAATTCCAGAATATGTCAATACGTTCCAAAATGTCCCAAGAACTTGTGGAATGTTTTAAGACCTCTTAGAATTTTTCAGGTCGTTCCAAAACGTTCTGAAACATTCCGGAATATTTGGAAACTGCCCAAAATGCTTGAAAATGTTCCAGAATATCACAAAAGATTCCGGAATGTTTTAAAACCTTCCAGGATGGTTTGAAACGTTCCAGAATGTATCAGAACAGTCCAAAATGTCCTAAAACATTCTGAGATGCTTCAAATTCTTCCACGACATTTCAAAACGTTTTAGAGTCTGTCAGGACGTTCCCAAATATCCTAAAGTGTTTTGGAATGCTTATAAAACTGCCCAGAATGCTTCAAGACATTTTAGAATAGATCAGGACATTCCAAAATGTCCTCAAATGCTCCAGAATTTCTGCAAAACGTTCCAGAATGACTTAATACGTACCAAAATATATTAGGATGTACCGAAATGTCCTAAAAAGTTCCGGGATGCTTTAAAACTTTTCAGGATACTTCAAGATATTCTAGAATATTTCAATACATTCCAAAATGTCCTACAACGTTCTGGGATGTTCCAAGACTTCTCAGGACATTCCAGAACACTCTAAAATGTCCAAAAATATTGTAGAATATTTCTAAACTTTCCATGATGATTAAAAATGTTCCAAAATGTATCAGGATGTTTCAAAATACCCCAAAACGTTCCGGGTTGTTTGAAATCCCTACAAAATGCTTCAAAACTTTGCAGAATGTGTCAAGATGTTCCAAAATGTTTTAAACATTATTAAAACATGTCAAGACGTCTTGATACGTTCCAGATTGTGTCAGGATGTTCTATAATGTCTTAAAAAGCTCTGAGATGTTGCAGAATGCTTTGAAACATTCCAAAATGTCCAAAAATGCTGTGCGATGCTTCAAAAGTTCGATTCAATATCTAGAATTGGTCTGGTGGTTCCAAAATATCATAAAACTTTCCGGAATATTCCAAAACTTCTCAAAATGCTTTAAAATGCTCCAAGATATCCAAACAAGTTCCGAAATGTTCCAAAACCTTTAAGGATGCCTCAAAACATTTCAAAATGTGTCAGGACGTTCCCAAATTTCCTGGAACATTCTAGGATGCTCCAAATTCTTTCACGACACTCCAAAACGTTCAAGAGTTTGTCAGGACGTTCCCAAATATCCTAAAATGTTCCGGAATGCTTGGAAAACTTTCCAGTATGCTTCCAAACATTGCATAATGTATCAGAACATTCCAAAATGTCTTAAGAGGTTTCAAGATGTCCCAAAAACTTTTTAGAATGTGTTGGGACGTACTAAAATATCCAGAAAAGCTCCGATATGCTCAAAATCTTTCCATGGTGCTTCGAGATATTCTAGAATATGTCAATACAGTCTAAAATGTTCTAGGATGTTTCAAAACTTCTTAGGATATTTCAAAACCGTCTAGAATTGGTTAAAACGCTTCAAAGTGTCCTAAATTATTGAGAAGTAGCTTAAGGCCTTCCATAATGCTTGGAAATATTCCAAAATGTTTTAGAAGTATCCCAAAATGTTTCGGAATGTTTAAAACCCCTACAGAATGTTTCAAAACATTGCAAAATGTGTCACGATATTTTAAAACGTCTATAAACATTTTTAGAATATGTCAAAATATCTTAATACATTCCAGATTGTATCAGGACGTTCTAAAATGTCTCAAAAAGTTCCAAGATGTTGCAAAACATCACAGGATATATTAATACGTTCAAAAATGTCCCATAATTTTCTGGGATGCTTCAAAACATCCTACGATATTTCAAAACTCCCTAGAGTTCGTCAGATCGTTCCAAAATGCTCTAAAACGTTCCGGAATATTTCAAAACTTCCGAAAGTGCTGAAGAATGTTCCAAAATGTCTCAGAAGCCTCCGGAATGTTTCAAAACCTCCCGGGATGGTTCAAGACATTCCAAAATGTGTAAGGACGTTCCAAAATGACCCGGAACATTCTGGAATGTTTCAAATCCTACTATAACATTCCAAAACGTTATAGAATTTGTTCGGACGTTCTTAAATATCCTAATATGTTCCAGAATGTTTAGGAAACTCTCTAGGATCCTTCGAAACATTGCAGAATCTAACCGGATGATCCAAAATATCATAAAACATTTCAGGATGTTACAGAACGTTCGAGAATGTGTTAGAACGTACCAAAATGTCCTAAAAGCTCCGAGATGCTTAAAAACTTCCCAGGATGCTTTAATATATTCTAGAATATGTCAATACAGTTTGAAATGTTCTAAAATGTTCTAAGATGTTTCAAAACTTTTCGTGAAATATTTCAAAGCCTTGCATATTATTTGAAAATGTTGCTAAATGTATCAGGACATTCCAAAATATCCAAAAATGTTCTGAAATGTTCAAAATCCTTACAAAATTTTTCAGTACACCCCAAATTGTGTCAGGGGCTTTTAAAATATCCTCAAATATTTTCAGAATATGTCAAGATGTCTTGATATGTTCCAAAATATGTCAGTACGTTTTAAAACGTCCTGGAATATTCCGGGATGTTTCAAATCCTTCCACGACATTCCAAAACGTTATAGAATTTGTCAGAATGTTTCCAAATGTTCCAGAATGTTCAGAAAACTTTCCAGGACGTTCAAAACATTGCAGAATGCATTAGGATGTTCCAAAATGTCCTAAAACGTTTCAGGATGTCTCAATATGTTCCAGAATGTAATAAGTCGATCCAAAATGTCCTGAAAAACTTCGGAATACATAAAAACACTCCAGGATGCTCCAAGATATTTTCCAAAATGTCCTAAGATGTTCTTTAATGTTTCAAAACTTCTCAGGACATTTCAAAACCTTAAAGAATTGGTAAGGACGCTCCAAAACGTCCTAAAATGTTGTGGAATATCTCAAAGCTTCTCAAAAATGTTCCAAAATATATCAGGCCGTTCCAAAATATCCAAAAACGTGCCAGAATGCTTGAAATCCCTACATAATGCTTCAAAACATTTCAAAATGAGTCAGGACGTTTCACAATGTCTTTAAACATTTTTAGAATCCATCAAGATGTCTTAATACGTTCCAGATTGCGTCAGGATATTGCAAAACCTTCCAGGATGCTTGAGGACATTTAAGAATATGTCAATATATTCCAAAATATCCCAAAACGTTGTGGGATATTCCAAAACCTCCTACGATTTCTCAGAACTCTCTAGAATTTGTATGGCTGTTCCAAAATGCCCTAAAACATTCCGGAATATTTCAAAACTCCCCGAAATGTTTGAAAATGCTCCAAGATGATCAAAAATGTCATAGAATGCTTGAGATCCCTCCAGAATGCTCTAAAACATCGTAAAATGTGTCAAGACGTTCCAAAATGTCCTCAAACATATTTAGAATTTATCAGGATGTCTTAATATGTTCCAGATGGTTTTAGGACATTGCAAAACCTTCCAGGGTGCTCTAAGACATTCCAGAATATGTCAATATATTCCAAAATATCCCAAAACGTTGTGGGATGTTTCAAAACCCCCTACAATATCTCAGTACTCTCTAGAATTGGTCTGTTAGTTCAAAAATGTTCTAAAACGTTCAGAAATATTTTAAAACTCCCTAAAATGTTCAAAAATGTTCCAAAATAATCTAAAATGTTATGGAATGTTTAAAATTCTCACAGAATGCCTCAAAACATTGCAAAATGTGTCAGGACGTTTCAAAATGTCTTTAAACATATTTAGAATATGTCAAAATGTCTTAATATGCCCCAGATTGTGTCAGGACGTTTTAAAATGTCTCAAAAATTTCGAGGAGTGCAAGACCTTCCAGGATACTTAAAGACATCCCAGAATATGTCGATACGTTCCAAAATGTCTCAAAAACGTTCTAGGATGTTCCAAAATTTCCTACGATATTTTAGAACTCTCTAGAATTTGTCAAGTCATTCCAAAATGTCCTAAAACATTCCAGAATATTTCAAAACTGCCTAAAATGCTTTAAAATGTTCCGAAATGTCTCAAAAGGTTTCAAAACCTTCCAGGATGGTTCAAGAGATTCCAGAATGTGTCAGAACGTCCCAAAATATCTCAAAACATTTTGTTGAATATTTGATCTGTCGACCGAAGAACAGAAAGAAGTTAAGGACAATTCATGTCAAAAAACTCCAAGTTCTTCATCGTAGGTAACTTCAAAAACGTGTACAGCATCGTTAGTGGTAATGAATCGTGGATTTAGTAATAAGAACTCGAAAATAAATGTCAGTCGTCTGTTTGGACGTTCCAAAGTGAAGAAAAGTCATCCTGTCAAGTCGAACACTTGTACACTCAAAAAATGCTGAATATAAATTAGAATTATCTAATTGAATCAAATACAAAGCAAATTCTTGATTTCTATCTTCATAAACATTTGAAATGTAAATTAAACATAGTTTACATTTCTTGTCTGCAAAGTATACACAGATTGGTTTTTGTTGTATGTGTTTTGCACGATAAGTTTAGCTTTTCTTTATACGGGTTGTAAGAGGCGGCTGTGGAATATATTTCTTGTCTGTAAACCTCTTTGCATTGTAGACGAGTTTCTTTGTTCTTTCAGATATATCCAGCAAGCTTCGCAGTTGCCTCGGCGGCCAGTATTTGCGCCGCGGCGCCAGCGCGTGGCTTGTGTACGTAAATTGAGCAACACTGCATAAAACCAAAACACACAATAGGGTATTCGATACACGAGATTAGGAAATTTATGCAGACACTTTTTTGCTCGTGTTTGTGATCCTCTTTATATGGAAATAACATTTCATTCACCAAATTATGCGAAATCCCGAAAATCATGCAATCAATCTATGAAGCTGTTCAAAGTGAGGGTATAGTGAAGTACAATATAAATCGTGTAACGCCTCAGTTTTTCCATCAAACTTTCTTAACTATTCCAAGCGAAAACGGACGGAGTTGAATGAAAAAGGTGCGTGCTTCAAGAGATTTATATCGCTGAATTCATTGAAAAATGTGTCACCTTCAAAGTAAATGGTAAAAATTTGTGACTTACTGAACACACTGTACAGTATTTCTTCTCGATTCAGACAGAAGAAAAGAATCTTCCAATAATCAATTGAAAAGCTCACTGAACTTGAAATGACAATGTAAAGCTGTTCATCTCATAAAATGAGGTAATAACGGATTTCAACATTCATTTAATCTTTTTTTTTATGGTGGTAGCACTCGTATAGAATCAAATTTTAATGATACGGATGTTTGGAGTATATCACAATATTGTGTTTCAATTTTTGCTGTTAATTTCACAGTCCGATGCATGATGCAAATATGAATTTTAATCATGTTTTGAACGAGCTCCCATTTGGATAATAAAAACATGAATCAAATTTTTATTTGCATCAAAAAGCAGCTCCATTAGGAACAGGACATTCCTTTAATTTTGAGAAGACACGTATTATTCATTCAAGTATCAAGCAGAAAACTGTGGTCAAATTTCAAATGATAAATTTCCAGTACTTAATTCAGAAATGCTGCTATTTCATTCCGTGTTCGCCTGCATTGATGTACGTTTTTTGCATTCATTTTGTTCCGCGTCAAAGCCCAGTCTTTTTGAACTTTTCCCCAGCAAGCGTCTGATTATCAACGCATAGTCAAACAAAATTGGTTTAGTATTATTTATTCATCATATATTTTCGCAAAGCAGGAGCTGGCCTCATTAGAGCTTCCCTTTTTATATTCGTTAGAGATGTGGGGTTTAATTCAACCTTTGATGAAAATGAATTTGTGGCCAAAACTGAATTGCCTCAATTATTCAATACCTTCAGTTGATTCGAATATGATATTATATAAATCAAAGAGAATCAAATGTTCATGAATCCATAATAATGAATTAATTAACTGTGTAATCATTATTCTGTTTGTGAAGCTTTGTTATAAATCTATGCGATACAGGAATAGATAATCTTCACTATTCGATTTGTTTGTAAATAGATTACTAAAATAACAGTAGATTGATATGTCAAATACGATCACATCAAGTGTAGGAACGTTCAAAGAACGTGAGCTCCAACGATATTCCATCGATTCTATAAATGAATCATGCTGGCATCTGATAACAGGAATTATTATTGAAATCTCCTGATATACTGCAGATTATCAAATCAGTGACCTCAAATTGATTGGACAGCATTATGACGTGATATTAGAATTAATTCTATTGTACGATTATAATTCCGATAATTATTTCCATAGTCAATAAAATGAAGACTCACTAGAATTAGTAGATAACTGCAATCTTTGGCGTGTCATCACGCAAACAGAATTGAGGGCGAAGGCGTATGTAACTTTCCGAAGGCAAATTTAGACAAGGTATAGGCAAAGGTAGAAGCAAAGGCAAAGGCTGAAGCAAAACAAAGGCGGGAACAAAGACAAAGAAAAGGCAAAAGTAGAGGCAAAGGCCAAGGCTAGGGAAAAAGTTAAGACAAAGGTTAAGACAAAGGTAAAGACAAAGGTAGAGACAAAAGATAAGATACAGGCAAGGTGAAGGCAAAAAATACCTTAACAATGGAAGCAAAAGCAAAAGAGAAGGTAAAAGAGAAGATAAAGACAAAGACAAAAAAAAGGCAAAGGTAGAGGCAAAGGTACAGGCAAAGGTAAAGGCAAAGGTGAGGGCAGAAGTAAAGGCAAAGGTGAAGACAAAGTGGAAGGCAAAAGTTAGGACAAAGGTAAAGGTAAGGACAAAAGTAAAGATGAAAGCAACGGCTGAGGCAAAAGCAAGGAAGAAGACAGAGATAAGAGCAATGGAAAAGGCAAATGCAAAGGCAAAGTTAAAGGCGAAGGTACTTGGAAATAATTTACAACAGTAAAAAAGTTGATTACTTGTGGCATGATTCAAGCTGAATTCTAGTTTGGAGCGCGATTATAAAATACGCACCGCATTCCAGTTGTACGATAACATCTCAAAGTACAAACAAAGCAAAGAAAAAGGCAGGGTAGAGGCAAAGGTTGAAGCAAAGGCAGAGGCAAAGGCAAGGGCAAAGGAGAATGCAAAAAAGTGAAGAAAATACTTGGCAAATATTGAAAATGGTACACCGTTCTAGATGAGAATCTTCATTCCACAAAAAAAAAAGTTGATATTGATGTGACTTGCGGAATTACTCAAGTTATCACTTCTATCGTAAGACTCGAGACTGGAGCGTGATCACAGAATGAAATGCTGACCTCTCAAAGAACAATGGAAGCAAAGGCAAAAGCAAATATAAAAGAGAGGACAAAGGCAAGGGTAAGAATGAAAGCAAAGGTGAAGGCAAAAGCAAAGATAAAGGCAGGGGTAATAGTAAAGGCATAGGTAGGCAAAGACATAGGCAAAGGTAAAAGCGACGGCAAAGGCAAAGCTAAAGTCAAGGCAGAGACAAAAATACTTTGAAACAATTGAAAACGGTATAACATCTTAGATGAGGAGCTCCACTTCCCAAAAAAAATATTGGAAGTTGACCTAATTGTGAAATTACTCAAGTTATTACTTCAATCGCAAGACTCGCGGCTGGAGCATGATTACAGAATAAAATGCTGGCCTCTCAAAGAAAAATTGAAGCAAAAATGAAAAAGAAGATAAAGGCAGAGGCAAAGGTAACAGCAGAAGCAAAAGAAAAGGCAAAGGTAAGAGTAAAGGCAAAGGTAAAGGCAAAGACAAAGCTAAGGTCAAGGTGAAGGCAAAAATACTTTCAAATAATTAAAAACGGTATAACGCCTTGGATGAAAAGTTAATTTTCTAAAACAAAAATACTCAAAGTTGGCTATTTGTGGCATTGCTCAAGTTATCACTTCTATCGTAAGACTTGAGGCTGGAGTGTGATTACAAAATAGAATGCCGGTCTGTCAAAAAACAAGGGTAAAAGCAAAGGTAGAGGCAAAAAAAAAATATAGTAAAGGCAGAGGTAAGAGCCAAAGCAAAGGCAATGGCGAAGGTAAAGGCGAAAGTAAAGGCAAGGCAAAGGCCTAAAAAGCAAAAGTAAAGGCAAAGGTGAAGGTAAAGGCAAATTTGAAGGCAAGAACAAAAGGTAGAGGTTAGTGCAAAGGCAAAAATGAAGGCAAAGATAGAGTCAAGGTATAGGGGAAAAATACTTTGAAATACTTGAAAATAGTATAACCTCACAAATAAGGAGCTCTTTTTTCCAAAAAAACTATCAAAAATTGATTATCTGTGGAATGACTCAAGCTATCACTTCTATCGTTGAAATTTGATGTTGAAGCGCCATTATAAAATACATCCCGAATTTAGGGTGTACAATATCATCTCCAAGTACAATGGAAGCAAAAAGCAAAGCCAAAAGCAAGAATCAACGCAAGGGCAGAGATAAAAGCAAGGCAAGGAAAAAAATACTTGAAAAAAATTATAAATGATATCACTGTTCAGATGAAGATCTCTTCTTCTCAGTTGAGATTTGAGACTAGAGCGTGATTACAGAATAGAATGCTGGCCTCTCAAAGAACAATAGAAACAAAAGTGAAAAAGAAGACAAAGGTTAAAGTAAAGGTAAAAGTATAGGCGACAGTAAGAGCAAAAACTAATTTAAAGGCAGAGGTGACAGTAAAGGCAAAAGAAAAGGCAAGGGAAAAGGCAAAGGGGAAGGAGAAGGTGAAGGCAAGGCAAAGGCCAAAAAAGCAGAAGTG
The DNA here is from genome assembly GCA_963989225.1 of Dromius quadrimaculatus. NCBI lineage: Eukaryota > Metazoa > Arthropoda > Insecta > Coleoptera > Carabidae > Dromius > Dromius quadrimaculatus. The sequence goes on along the minus strand of OZ022324.1, from coordinate 67,987,789 downwards.
AGGCAAAGCTAAAGGTACAGGCAAATGTAAAGACAAGAACAAAAGTAAAGGCAGAGGTGGGAGCAAAGGCAAAGATGAAGGCGAAAATAGGTAAAAGGAAAAAATATTTTGGAATACTTGAAAATGGTATAACCTTACAAATGAGGAGCTCTATTTCCCAAAAGAACTATCAAAAGTTAATTATCTGTGAAATGGCTGAAGCTATCAATTCTATCGTTGAAATTTGATGTTGAAGCGCCATTATAAGATACATCCCGAATTTTGGGTGTACAATAGCATCTCAAAGTACGATAAAAGCCAAGGCAAAAGCAAAAGTAGAGACAAGGGTGGAGGTAAATGCAAGGCAAGGAAAAAATACTTGGAAAAAATTGTAAATGGTATCACTGTTCAGATAAAGATCTCTTCCTCCCAATAAAAACTATTTTCTGGCTATCACTTCTGTCGTCGAGACTCGAGACTGGAACGGGATTACAGAATAAAATGTTGGCCTCTCAAAGGACAATGAAAGCAAAGGCAAAGGTAAAAGAGAAGACAAAAGCAGAGGTGGAGGTAAAGATGAGGCAAAAGTAAAGTCAAAGATGAAGACATGCGAGAGAAGCAAAGGCAAAGGCAAAGGTGAAGACAAAGGTGAAGATGAAAGCAAGGCGAAGGTAAAGACAAGGCAGAGTCCAAAACTACTTTAAAATAATAAAAAACAGTATACCGTCTTAGATTAGGAGCTTCATGTCCAAAAGAACAATCAAAAGATGACTATTTGTAAGATGTATCGTTGAAATTTGAGGCTGGAGCGCGAATATAGAAACAAATCAAATTTCAGAAGTACAATAGCATCTCAAAGTACAATAAATGCAAATGCAAAGGCGAAGGCAAAGATAAAAGCGAATGCAAATGCAAAGTTGAAGGCAAAGGCGAAAGTAAAGGCAAGCCAAAGATAAAAAAAATACTTGGAGAAAATTGAGAACGATATCATTTCTTAGATAAATATCCCTACCTCCCAAAAAATTATTGAAAGCTGACTACTTGAGGAATTACCTAAGCTAACACTTTTTTGCTAAAATTTGAGCCTCAAGCGTGATGACAGAATAATATCCTAGCCTCTCAAAGAAGAATGAGAGCAGAAGCAAAGATGAAAGAGAAGATGAAGGCAAAGACAAAGGTGAAGGCAAAAGTGAAAGTAAAAGTCAAGGTAAAGACAAAGGCGAAGATAAAGGTGAGGCGAAGGTAAAGGTAAGGCGAAGATAAAGGCAACGCAGAAGCAAAAAAATACTTTGGAATGATTGAAAACAATATAAAGTCTTAGAGGAGGAGTTCCTTTTCCAAAAGAACCATCAAGAGTTGATTACTTGTGAAATGACTCAAACTATTACTTGTATCGTTGAAATTCAAGGCTGGAGCGCTATTATAGAATATACCCCGAATTCCGGGTATACAATAACATCTAGAAGTACAATAAAAGCAAAAGCAAAGACGAAGGCAAAGGTAAAAGTGAATGCAACTGCAAAGATGGAGGCAAAGGCGAAGGTAGAAGCAAGTCTAAGACAAAAAATATTTGGAAAAAATTGGAAATGGTCTCACTGTTTGAATAATATGATCTCTACCTCCCAATAAAAACAATTAGCTGATTACCTATGGAATTATCCTACCTAGCACTTCTGTCGTTAAGACCCAAGGCTGGAGCATGGTCACAAAATAGAATGCTGCCCTCTCTAAGTACAGTTAAGGCAAAGACAAAGACAAAGGTAAGAGAAATGATGAAGAAAAGAGGAAGGCCAAGATAAAGGTGAAGGTGTAGGTAAAGATTAAAGCAGAAGTACAGGCAGAAGTGAAGGCAAAGATGAAGGCAAAGATAAAGGCAAATGTGATGGCAAAGGTGAAGGCGAAGTAAAAGGCAAAAGTAAAGGCAAAGGTGAAAACAAAGGCAAAAGTGAAGGCAAAGAAGGAAGCAAAAGTAGAGGTAAAGATAGAGGCATAGGGAAAGGCAAAGACAAAGGGAAAGGCAAAGGAGAAAGCAGAGGAAAGGCAAAGATTAAGACAATGGCAAAGGTAAATGTAAGGCTAGGGCAAAAAATTGCTTGAAAAAATTGAAAACGATATATGGTTTTGAATGAAGTACTCCATTTCCCAAAAGAACTATTAGTAGTTGATTACCTGTGGAATGACTTTAGCTACTTTTTTATCGTTGAAAGAGGCTAAAGCGCGATCATAGAATACACCTCGAATTCCAGGTGTGAAATAAATTCTCAAAGTACAATGAAAGCAGAAGTAAAGCCAAAAACATAGATAAAAGCAAAGACAAATGGAAAGATGAAGGCAAAGGAAAAGGTGAAGGCAAGGCAGAGACAAAATATATCTTGAGAATGATAAAAAATTGTTGCACTGTTCAAATAAAGATCTCTATTTCAAAAAAAGCTATAAAAAGTGGATTACTTGTGGAGTTGCTTAAACTATCACTTCTGTCGCTAAAATTCGAGGCTGAAGCGTCATTATATAATACGCAAGGAATTTCGGGTAAACAATATCATCTCAAAGAACAATGAAAACAAAAACAAATATAAAACTAAGGGTAAGGGCAAAGGTGAAAGTCAAGAATGAAGGTAAAGGGAACGGCAAATGCAAGAACGAAGGCAAATGCAAAATCAAAGTCAAAGGTATAGATAAAAACAAAAGCAAAGGCAAAAAATACTTGAGAATAATTGAAAATGGTACTAAGTTTTAGATGAGAAGCTCCATTTCACAAAAGAACTATAAAAAGTTGATTACTTGTGGAATGACTAAAGCAATCACTTCTATCATTGAAATTCCGGGTGTTCAATAACCTTCCAAAGAACAAAGAAAGCAAAAGCAGAGGCAACGAAAAATGTAAAAACAAAGGCAAAGGCAAAGGTAAAGATAAGGCAAAGGCAAATTTTTTTTAGAGAATAATTGAGAACGGTACAACGTTTTGGATGAGGAACTTCACTCATAGAAAAATGAGAGCAAAGCCAAGGGCAAAGACAAAAGCGCAGGCAAATGCAAAGATAAAAGGAAAGACAAAGGTTAAGGTAGAAGAGAAGACAAAAGCAAAGGCAAAGACAAAAGCAAAGGCAAAGACAAAAGCAAAAGTAAAGGCGAAGGCAAATGCAAAGACAAGGTCAAAGCAAAAGCAAATGCAAAGGCAAAAACAAGGACAAAGGCAAAAAATACTTGTAAATAACTGTAAACGGTATAAAGTTCTAGATGAGGAGCTCTATTTCCCAAAGAAGGACTATTGAAAGCTGACCACCTGTAAAATTGGTATTAAGGTTGAAGTGCGATTATAGAATACACACCGCAAAGTACAATGATGAATAATCTATCCCACTTTCAGTTCAAACTTCAACGTATTCAAGATAATACGGTTTTCATTACGTTACAAAGGACGTTGTTAAAAATTTCAAAGTAACTTTTTCAAGATAAAAAAAAAAAACAAGCAGCTCATTTTGATGTAAAAGCGACATCATTAGGAACCGTACATCTTTTGAGGCAATTACAGTAGTCGTACACATAATTTGCGAAATAAGCTGTGGGTTTTTAACGTTGCGAGAATTGATGCAAGTGGAAGAAAAAAGAAATGTGTGGCAACTAGAGAAGGAAGAAGAATTCAATTTTTGAGTGAAGCGTGATTCCAGAGCCATAATCCGCGTTTAATAAAAGCTTGAGCAAAACCATAATGAGGCACATTGCGTTTGCATTTAGGCATTAGCATACAAAGTACGCACCTCTGCTATCGTTTGTTCTTAGGTTACGCGCTTTTCTCTGTTATCCACATTTTCTAGCACAAATTAAATACACGAGCTCCAAATAAAAAGTAATTAAAGCTTTGAAATTCTATTGTTGATCTGAAATACTACATACTCGTGATTTTTGTCTGCTGGTTAAATGAACATGATTAAAATTGTGGAGAAAGCCAAACATTTTCCGTCCCTCATAACGATGTTAATTACTATTTTTTGCATTTTCCGGGTGGGCAAATTACAATTTGCTGATTGCTTTTACTGGAAGCAAAATTCAATTACACGAATTCAAATGCAAAATTAAAGATTCTAAAATTATTAACGTACATCAACGTTTATACTGATAAGTTGCAACGTCAAATAAACTGGCACAAAGTTGCCAAAACATAGTTAACAATGTTGACAACAGAAAATTACCAAATTGTGTCTATTCAAATGAAGAAGATTATACAAGACGTATGTCTGGAGCAAAGCGAGTGCATAGCGAGTGAAGAACACTTGAGATTCACTGATGCTTTGAGAAATGCTATACAGAAGCGCACTGTTAACGAACTGGAGAATTCTCTGGATGCGAGATGGGACAAACAAATCTCACTTGCTTTGTGACAAATTTAGGATGACTGTAACTTTAAATAAAACAAATGCAAACAGATTACTGAAACGTACATACAACGAGTGGGGTACAAGATAAGGAGTATACCGAGTGTTGCACTATAATGCGAACTGAGAGAGTGTTATCTGTAAATACGTGCACGGCATTCACTCTCTTTTTACCATAATTTAATTCATTTCAAAAATAGGTTATTTTTTTTGTTACATCAATAGTTTTGGCGTAAGAGCGCCACAAAATGTAGGTAGAGAAGGACACCCAATACAAAGGCAACGCATTCCTTCATAACTGCGGAGGACGGGACAAAGTAAGCCGGTTTTTCAACGCATGTAAATTATTCATTTCTAATACAGTTTTTGGATTCAATTCAATTTTATATTTCACAAATTTCAGTTAAAATTAAACGTCACGGATTGCCGTAACTGTACAATTGTTTGAGGCACTCGTACGCCAAAACTATTGATTATACCAAAAAAAAAAGTTTGAACATAGATTGTAGGAAATTTTCTCTAGTTTCATTTTGTATATAAATGCTTGACTATGATTGAAACATCACATGAAATGTGACAATTTTATTTTCCAGCTACCTTAATTGTAGTAACAACCAATATTTGCCTCAAATCTCCCCGCACACGTTTCCAATTACATTCGTGGTTTGGAATAATTAATTCCAGTTAAATTTTTCTATATTCCATAATTAATTACATTACAAAAACCTTCACACACAAATAAAATAATTATTGGACACAATGCCCTTTACCACATCAAATTATTTTTGCGAACCGGACAAATTTCTCATTTATATACACATTAGAGCAATTCATATTTTAATAACTCTATGAAAATATTTTCATGAAATGGAACAATGCTGTATTATCGAGCAGGATTTCCAATAAAAAATTTGGCATTTATTACAATTACGATAAAATCACAAGCTCACGTACACTTTGGACCTTTAATAGTCTCAAAGGAAAATTATGGATATCCACCGGTCCGAAGAGTAAAATTAACTGTTCATCGAATTGTTCTCGCAATAAAGCCATGGATTCACGGGCTGTGTGGCAAGTAGCGCCATCTTATTTGTACCAAATGTCCTTGAGATAGCGGACAACAATTTCAGGCAGCAAACAGTCAGTTACCATGGCGCGATACGGGTGTCATCAACAGTTACGTTCCGGCCGCTATTTTTTTGTCTAACATGTGCTGAATGTGGTCTTTTGGATCGCGTATTATCAAATAATGAAAATTGGGCTCTAGACTTTTTGATGGTATAGCAAATTGAGCGTTCAGTGGACTATTAGTAGTTCTAAGTACACATTTCTCGTAGAACACTGATTTTCGTATTATAGCTGGATGATTTGTATGTCAAACAATACTGAACCAAAATACAATGACAGGTTGTTATAATTCGAGCGTCATCGATCGAAAAATCCATTAAGAAAAAGGTACCTCTAAATAAATCACCTTTCACTACGATTTTTACTGTAAAACATCATTGATGCGCCCGAACAAATGTTACAAGGGGAGATTTTCATCACACCTGCAGGTGATTATATACACCTTGTGGAACGAAATTCATCAGTAAGTAGAATAAATTTTTAAAAACGCTTCTTAAGATTGCAACGTTCAAGAAACTAACGACAAAACAACAATCTTGGTTAGAGGTCTTCAGGTGTCAGAGCTTGATTTTTTTGTCTAGAGCTTAAAACCCTTATAAAATTAACGATTATTCTTTTCCTATTATAAATTGAGCCTTCCTTAACACTGGAAGTGTGGAATTGTGGTTTATTGATTTGTATAGCACCTTGTCTACTGAAAAACAGTATTATTATTATTATTATTATTCATTCATTCATTCACTTTTCTGGTTTGTACTTATAATACACCGGCCGCTAAGAGCAAGGTAAGTATTATATTTAGAATAGTGGAATATTGAAATTCCAATACAAAACAATTCTGATACATATTTCTGTTTTTCTTTAGGTCTTGTTGCTATGTTCTAAGAATTTGAGCCTGCATTTTCTCCATATTTTGGTAAGTATACATCTTTAAGTGTTTAGAACTGTGCGTACGATTCTGCAAGTGTCTAATAAGGCGCTCTTCCGCAGCTGCATACATGTTTGTTTATGCATTTTTATTTTGTCGATTGATTCGAACAGTTTTTTGGGTATTTCACCGGTAGCGGTACTTATTATTATTATTATTATTGTTATTATACTTAAGTGCTGCCTTCCACCCTGTCCGAGAGGGCGGCAGCCACTCTTGCAGCCTTTAAGGTCCCAAATTCGTACGCAGCTGTACTTCTCTCATAGAATGTGCGATTATCTTCTATAAATTGTAGCTTGAGCCTTCATGAACACGAAAAAACCAAAGTGCTAACTTTCGCCCTGTCTTGGCCTAAGTGTAACGTAATTTCGTATTCGACTTCCCTTATTGAGCCTACGATTTTTATCAATTTGAAGCTTAAACCTCCATGAACACGGATAAACTGGCGTACATTTGATAGAAGAAGTACAACTGTACGATAATTTTTTCTAATTGTATATTAAATCTTTGAATACGAGAATACCGAAGTGCTGCCTTCCACCCTGTCCTGTCAGGCTCCAAATTCGTAAGCAGCTGTACTTCTCTCATCGAATGTACGATAATTTTTTCTATTTGTAGCTTGAACCTTCCTGTACACAAAAATACCAAAATGTTGCCTTCTACTCTGTCCGAGAGGATGGTAACCACTCTTGGAGTCTTTCTGGTCACAAACTCGTACGCAACTGTACTCCTCTCACTGAATGTACGATAATTATTTCTAATTGTAGCTTGAATCTTCTTGAACAAGAGAATACCAAAGTGCTGCCTTCTACCCTGTCCGAGAGGGCGGCAGCCACTTTTGAAGTCTTTCAGGTCTTAAATTCGTACGCAGCTGTACTTCTCTCATCGAATGTGCGATAATTTTTTCTATTTGTAGCTTAAACCTTCTTGAACACGAGAATACCAAAGTGCTACCCTCCACCCTGTCCGAGAGGACGGTAACCACTCTTGAAATCTTTTAGGTCTCAAATTCGTACACAGCTGTACTTCTCCCACCGAATGTACAATATTTTTTTTTCTATTTGTAGTTTGAACCTTCTTAAACACAAGAATATCGAAGTGTTGCCTTCCATTCTATCTGAGAGGCTGGCAGCCACTTTTGGAGTCTTTCAGGTCCCAAATTCGTACGCAGCTGTACTTCTCTTATCGAATGTACGATAATTTTTTCCACTTGTAGCTTCAACCTTTTTGAGCACAAGAATACCGAAGTATTGCCTTCCATCCTTTCCAAGAAACTACTCTTTAAGTCTTTCAAGTCCCAAATTCGTACGTAGCTGTACTTCTCCCATCGAATGTACTATTATTTTCTATAAATTGTAGTTCGGGCCTTCCTGAACACAAAAAACCAAAGTGCCACCTTTCGCCCTGTCTGGGCCTAAGTGTAACGTATTTTCGTACTCGACTTCCCTCATCGAACCTACGATTTTCATCAGTTTGCAATTCAAATCTCCCTGAACACGGATAAACTGGCGTACCTTTGATAGAAGAAGTACAACTGTACGCTATTTTTTTATAATTGTAGCTTTAATTTTCTTGAACACAAGAATACCGAAATGCTGCCTTCCACCCTGTCCAAAAGGATGGCAACCACTTTTAAAGTCTTTCTGGTACCAAATTCGTATGCAGCTGTACTTCTCTCATCAAATGTACGATTATTTTCTATAAATTTTAACTCGGACCTTCCTGAACACGAAAAAACTGAAGTGCTGCCTGTCGCCCGGTCTGGGCCTAAGTGTAACGTATTTTTGTACTCGACTTATCTCATTGAACCTATGTTTTTCATCAATTTGAAGCTTAGACCTTCTTGAACACGGATTAACCGGCGTAAATTCGATGAGAGAAGTACAATCCTAGCCTAGCCTGTCCAGGAGGGCGACCGCCACTCTTAAAGTCTTTCCGATTCTCAGGTTCCACATTCGAACGCAATCTGTCATCGAATGTACGATTATTTTTCATAAATTGTAGCTCAGGTCTTCCTGAACACAAAAACCGAGGTGCTACCTTTCGCCCTGTCTGGGCCTAAGTGTAACGTATTTTCTTACTCGACTTCCCTCATTGAACATACGATTTCTATCAATTTTAAAGCTTAAACCTTAATGGACAAGGATAAACTGGCGTACATTTGATGGAAGAAGTACAACTGTATGATAATTCTTTCTAATTGTAGCTTAAACCTTCTTGAACACGAAAATACTGAAGTGTTGCCTTCCACCCTGTCCAAGAGAACGGCAGCCACTTTTGAAGTCTTTCAGGTCACAAATTCGTACGCAGTAGTACTTCTCTCATCGAATGTACGATTATTTTCTATAAATTGTATCTCGAGCCTTCCTGAACAAGATAAAACCAAAGTTCCACCTTTCGCCCTACCTTGGCCTAATTGTAACATATTTTTGTAGTCGACTTCCTTTATTAAGCCTACAATTCTTATCAATTTGAAGCTCAAACCTCTCTGAACACGGATAAACCGACGTAAATTTGATAGCAGAAATACAACTGTACGATAATTTTTACTAATTGTAACTTAAACCTTCTTGAACACAAGAATACTGAAGTGTTGCCTTCCACCCTGTCCGGGAGGATGGCAGCCAGTTTTGAAGTCTTTCAGGCCTCAAATTCGTACGCAACTGTACTTCTCTCATCAAATGTACGATTATTTTCTATAAATTGTAGCTCAGGACTTTCTGAACACGAAAAAACCAAAGTGCTACCTTTTGCTCTGTCTGGGCCTAAGTGTGACGTATTTTCGTACTCGACTTCCCTCATTGAACTACGATTTTTATCAGTTTGAAGCTCAAACCTCCCTGAACACGGATGAACTGGCGTAAATTCGATGAGAGAAGTACAATAATTGTACTTCTCTCATCGTATTTGTAGCTTAAGCCTTCCTAAACATGGAAATACTGAAATGCCGCCTTTTAGCCTGTCCAGGAGGGCGACTGCCACTCTTAAAGTCTTTCCGATTCTCAAGTTCTAAATTCAAACGCAGTTTTTCATCGAATGTACGATTATTTTTCATAAATTGTAGCTCAGGCCTTCCTGAACACAAAAACCAAGGTGCTACCTTTCGCCCTGGGCCTAAGTGTAACGTATTTTCGTATTCGACTTCCCTCATTGAACCTACGAATCTTATCAATTTGAAGCCTAAACCTCCCTAAACACGGATAAACCGGCGTACATTCAATAGAAGAAGTACAATTGTACGATAATTTTTTCTACTCGTAGCTTGAACCTTCTTGAACGCAAGAGTACCGAAGTGTTGCCTTCAATCCTGTCCGGGAGGATGGCAACCACGTTTAAAGTCTTTCAGGTCCCAAATTCGTACACAGCTGTATTTCTCTCATCGAATATACGATATTTTTTTCTAATTGTAGCTTGAATCTTCCTGAACACGAAAAGACCGAAGTGCTACCACCCGTTCTGTCTGGGTCTAAGTGTACCGTATTTTCGTCATCCATTTTTTTTAATTTGAAGTTTGTACCTCCCTGAACACGGATAAACCGGTGTACAGTTGTACTCCTCCCATCGAATGTACGATTATTTTTTCTAATTGTAGCTTGAGCCTTCCTAAACACAAAAATACCGAAATGCTGCCTTCCACCTGTTCAAGATGGCGGCAGCCACTTTTAAAGTCTATACGATTATTAGATCCTAATTTCGAACGCAGTTGTACTTCTCCCATCGAATATGCACCGGTTTATCCATGTTCAGGCTTCAAATTGATAAAAACCGTAAGTTAAATGAGGAAAATCGAATAGGAAAATACGTTACACTCAGGTCCAGATACGGCGAGATGTAGCACTTCGGTTTTTTCGTGTCCAGGAAGGCTCGATCTACAATTTATAGACAATAATCGTACATTCGATGAAAGGAGTACAGCTGCGTAGGAATTTGGGACTTTAAAAGTGGCTGCCACCTTCTTGGATAGAGTGGAAGGTACCATTGCGATATTCTCATGTTCAGGAAGGCTCAAGCTCCAATTATAAAAAATAATCGTACATTCGGAATTGAGAACTGGCAGTCGAATAATTTTAAGTGTGGCAGCTGCCATTTCGGACGGGTAGAGAGGCGATACCTTGGGTTCAAGCTTCAATTGAAAAAAAATAATCATCGTGAGCTCGATCAAGGAAATTTAATACGAAAGTGGGTTACACTTAGAGGTGGTTTGTCGACAAAAAGTGACACCTGGGCTTTTTCTTAGAGTACTTGATTTTTGCTATCGATTGGTACTAGTTCCAATTGTAAGTTCTATCAGGGAAACTGCGTTGAAAAACTTAACCAAAATTGTCCTTTTTCGACACTTATGATCGATGAACTTTCCAATACATTTTGAGTTTGAAAGAAATAAACCTCTTTCTCATTGCGGTGAAAATGTAGTGCAAACAATTGTTCAAAACTTGTAACTAAGTACTTGAGTGACATGTGTAAGAGAGAAACTGGGAGAATGTAGGTAACGAAGAGCCCCACAAGTACCAACTGCAAACATCTTGATGCATGCATGCAATAACGAAAGATCCCTACAGCACGCTGCACTAAGCTAAATCAAACAATGTTGTTTGTATTTGGAAGACTGCGGCAAACTTGATTACTTGCTGCGTTAATAACAAAGATAGGGAAATGCAAATTTGTGTGAGTTCTCAGAGGTGTTTCAACCTGCAAATTTCATTCACTCTAGAAACGCATTTGATGGCTTGAACCTCGAAACAAATCTGAACTGTAATATTTATAATTTAAACCACAGAAAGCAAATTTTGGCAATGTTCACATCATTTTAGATGGGCGGACAGTAATTCAACATGAAATAATATGTGAAAGAAGTTCCAAATAAATTCGACGGGCTAAATTGAGCAGAATTTTCATCGAATTCCTTTTGAATTGCGGCAAGTTCTCACAATTCAACCCAAGCTTCTCCAAGCAGGAGTTTATTAAAATTTGAAGCCGAATCATCAAAATTTTGCATACAATATCCGATTCCAAAAAATAGTTGAGTCCACAGCTTCCGACGGAACATATTTCGAGCAGCATTCAAAACAGACTTACCTTGAAAAGCTTGCAGAGAAGTCACGAGGAGCAGGAACATAAGGACCTCCATCTTCATTCTCCACAATGAGTTTTATCCACTTTCGCTCAAAACGTTTTTCACTGCATTTTCACATAAACACGCGCACTCGAACATTAATTTCAAAGCATTCATAACATAAATCACGCGGTAACAAGTGGTTCCATTATTAACCCCGCGAAGAAGCACAGTCTTAAAGTTCTTGCATTTAAAGTATAGTTTCTTACGTTCATTAGCGTATCACTTATCTCACAAAAACTGATTGGTCAATTAATGGAATGTTGATGTAACTATTGAGTATTAAATTCAAAATTGCGTCGATTGTCCAACGGAAGGACAACAGCGTTTCAACCGCAGCGTCGGTTCGACTGTCGGCGCTTGTATTCGCAGGACTGATCCTCGTTTGTTCCTACGACGCTCCACCAAACGCATGCGCCCCCAAACGCACCCTATTCCTTTTTCCATTTGCTGTTTTTCACTAATTTACACCTTGTTTCATTCAAATTAAAACTCAGACATTGACATGACCCGGATAAAATTCGAATGCTTTAATAATTTTCAGAGAGCATGTTACCCATCCGAGATAAGAAATTGCTTGATGTATGAGGAATGTCTGAAGAAAAGGTAATCTCGGAAATGGATATTTTATCACAGTACGGAGCTCCGCATCCTTCTTGCTTCACATATCTGGAAAGAAAAATGATATCAGCACAACAGGTTATTTGCTGGGATGCACAAATACACAACTTCAGTCGACCAATACTTCAATTAATACTATTCAATAAATAAATAAAATATTACTAAACAAAGACTATTATCGAACCTCAACCACAAAACCACCAATATTTATTTACAACAACTTATTTATTCATCACGCTCTGAATTATATTGTATTTCACTATTCACTGTTTACTCAGTCAGCTCACTCGCATCCAGAAATTTCTACGTTATTCTCGAATTCACTTTCGCACGTTACAGAATCTAAAAGCGTTCAGGTTATCATCTACAAAGTATAAAAGTTGACATAAGGTTCTTTCGAAGGCACTTGACGTGATAGATTTCTTCTTGATACCTCACGATTCAATAACGCAAACATCAATTCCAACTGCATTAATTTATGATATGGGGCATCGTTTTTGAAAGAAATCCTTTTGAAGTACTGCAAGGTATCTGAAAATGTTGATTATGTCGTCTACAAAGCATAATGGTTTACATGGAAAGTCAGAAACTATATTCTTACAAAGGCACTTAATGTAATGATGTAATACCGACTGCCAATAAAATAAATATCGAATCCAATTGCATCTATTCATAGTGTGGTACCTCATTTTTCAGAGTAATTCAGGAATTTGAGCGAAAACAAAAAATTCTGATAGTTTTTCAACATTGCAAGAATACAGGCGATATCAAAGATCGCAAAAATTAGTTTTTTTGCAAATATCTCGGTTTCTATGGCTCCAACGGTGTTAACATTCATAACAAAAATTATAGAGCATAAAATTTTCAACAAATTTTGTCCCAAACATTTTTTCATGCGCTCAACCATTTATGTAATACAGCGCGGAGAACGAGCAGCGCTCAGTCATGAATACTGTAATTCAAAAATGGGATTGGGTGCTGCAAAATGACAACAACTGACCAATAATTAAGGATATTTCAGTAATTTACTGACTTTGTACCGAGTATTATTCACCGGAACTCACAGTTTTGCATTACAGTATGTATGGCTGAGTGCTGCACGTTCTCCGCGCTCTATTTAAAAAACAGTTGAACGCATGGAAAAATGTTTGGGACAAAATTTATTACAAACTTAATGTTCAACAATTTTTGTAATGACTGTTAGCATTATTGGAGGCATAAAAACCGAGATATTTGCAAAAAACTAATTTTTGCGACCTTTGGCCTAGAATCATTCGAGACGCAGACACGAGATTATATTAGACTTCTGAGACGACTTTTAGAATGTCAAAATTATTATTATCCCTTATTCCGAGGTGAAACCCTAGTTTTATCCTTTTGTAGGATTATTGATTATATCATCTACAAAGTTTAATAGTGGACATAGATCTTAAAATCATCACGAAGATTAGAAACTAGGTTCTTACGAAGGCACTTGATGTGATGGACCCCTTTTTGATTCTGGCTGTCATTAACGGATTTTAAGCGTTCAAGTATCATAACTTTTTTTTTTCGGGCGGTGAAAGCCAGTGCAATCATCTTGAGCAAAGTTTTCGACAATCTTCAAAAGTTTGCTGGAAATCGACATGAAAGTTAGGTCAAAGCTCGCCAAAATTGATTTTTTGGATTTTTTAACGGAATTGCTAGTTTTATGCCAAAAATAGTTCAAACAAAAATTGTACAACTTTCAATTCTCTACAAAATCGGTCCTGACACTTTTTCTCCTAGGATGCACCAATTCTGAGAAAAAGCCATTCCAAAATTATATTCTCCGTAATATGTACACTTCTCTTTCTTCTTCATTATCTTTTTCTGCTGAGTTGACGTAAATTGTTCGAACAACGATACATCAGTTGTTTTGTCGATGATGTAAGGATCATCTTCTTCATATTAACAAGTTTAATTGTGGCTTGGTTATCAACTGAGCCCAGAAGAATTAGGTTGGAATCAAAAATGGGTTCTTTAATTTTTTTGCGAAACTGGTCATTTTATGACAAAAATAGTTCAAACAGAAATTGTAGACCTTTCAATTCTCTACAAAAATGGTTCTTGCACTTTTTCTCCTAAGACTTGCTATTTCTGAGAAAAATACATTCTTAAGTTATATTTTCCACCATATGCACACGTTTTCACGCCCTCTATGAGGCACTATACTTGTCCCGTATTTTTGACCTTTGTTTTTTCGGTAGGCCTGCACGGCTTTTTTATTGAAAGCTAATATAATATTAGGTTTTTTTTCCTTCTTCTCTTTCCCACCTTCTTCTTCTTCTTTATCTTCATCCTCCTGAGTTGACGTAAATTGTTCGAAGAGCGATACATCAGTCGTTTCGTCGTTCATCTTTTGTTGGAGATTCAGTATTTGAACAAGACTGGCCTTGACAGCTGGTGCATGCTGGTGAACAAAGTTTTTGCAGCCTCATTTCGAATTACACTCCTTTTTGCAGTTGCAAACAGTATCAAGGAAGATGAAGATGAAGAAAAAGAAAATAAAAAAATGAAGAAAAAGACCTAATATTATATCAAAGTAAGCCTACTGAGGAAGCCTCGTTGAAGAATATGCGCAAAGTACAGTACCTCAAAGGTGGCGCAAAAACGTGTGCATATTATGAAGAATATAACTTTAAAATGGCTTTTTCTCAAAAATAACGACTCTCAGGAAAAAATGTTATGAGACCATTTTTGTAGAGAATTGAATGATCGACAATTTTTATTCCAACTATTTTTGCATAAAACTAACCGTTCCGCTAAAAATAGTCCAATAATCCCATTAATGCGAACTCTGGCCTCGCATGAAATTTACGTCAATTTTTAGCTTCTTGGGGGTTTATGCAAGGGTATACCTATTTTTAGGGCTAGGTAACTTAACAGGACTATATGTGCGATAATAAGAGACGAGCTTTGAATTAGAAACCTCAAAATACGGGTAGGTGTCGTTTTAAATATATTCCTGCGGATCAACGTTTTTTTATCAAGACAGTTCAACATTGGAGTAAGGATTAATGAATATATTGTAATGTTTATTGCTTGATGAATCAGTTTGTAATTAAATAAAAGTCACTATTTAATAATCTCAATGAAATAAAAGCTTTATTCTCCTTATGTCACTAATAACACTATATTTATTTAGTTGTCACTTAATTCTAATTTAATCAAGGTCACAGATATTTATATTTCACTATTTATATACACTGCTCACTTTACTTGTCACTGTTCATTATTTATTTCACACTGCTACTATTATTACTGTACTGTTCTACACGTCTTTGGCTTGGCCTTATATAGAGAAATATTGTTTTCTTGAATTTTCGATTTCTCGACTCTTTCCATTTCTAGGAATCACTAGAGGCTTCCATTGGGAGGGGTGATGTGCTGCGACGCGGCGCGGCGTAAGAGACGACAAGAGGCTCCTCCCCATACTACGTCGTCTTTCCGAGCTCCCTCCTCACTCTCGCACGTCACAATATAATCATATTTGTGGGTACAGGTACTGATAAAATGATATTATCCCCAAATATTATTAAGTTTACCCTTTTTTCGATCTTAAAACTGGAAGTAAGTAATAGTTGCATGTTGCAGTGTATACACAACGATTTAATTATTTTAAAAGCATAAAATATGAATGAGTTTATCATCTTCTCGACAGAGGCAGCCGATTTGAAGCAGAATTGCGTGTCTTGGAAATCCTGGTGGTGTAGTTCCGACCGCACCTAATAAATTGAATTGAATCAGGACCGTACCATTGCTAACTGTATAAAGCAATGATGAATGAAGATCACCGCACCACAAACGTCGACAAATACGTCAAATTATGTTATCAGATTATTAAGACGGATTGAATGCAACTTGGAGTAATTTTTTAATTTAAAATTATTATACACACATTGAATTTAATAAATGGACTAGTTATTGCTACCAGATTTAAAATATAATTGATGGAACATTCCCGAAAGAACAAACAACCCCTGATTTTCAATTAATATAATGACGTTCCTTTTCAGCACACTTTCAGTCGCTTTCAATTCAAACTAATGTCAGCCTCGTCCAATCCAGCGACGTGCAAATGTACAATTTAAGAAAGCTCAGACGTTTTGAGCATTGTGCGCAGGGGCGCCATCATGTTGCAACCATGCATCTTCAATATTCAAAGATTTTGTTGTTTACATGCAAAAAAATTGATAATACTTTTACAAAAAGTAATCATCAAATTATTTCCTCCCCTAATTGAAAAGACTCATATATTCTAATGACGTCTATGGAAGCCTGTACAGGCCCATTTATTCATATCACCACCCTTCACAACGTAAATCACGACACAAAAACCGAACCATCAACTGTCGTCACGTTCGCAAACACACGAACCACGCCGGGCGTCATCAAGAAGACAAACAAATAAATTACATTACGAACACCGCAGATGATAATTGCAACACGATGTTTTAATTCTGACAGCTCCTAGTTCTTAATTTCGCAAGAACAGTCACTGCTGAGGAGCATATATCACGGCAGAGACATCCAAAGAGCAAATTAGCAAGTTAATTGTGATTGTTGCTGACAGATCAAGAGATTTGTTGTTCCAGTGGCTTGGATACAAAATTGTTCAAGTTTGTGCTCATGTGGAAGATATTACGACTTCGTGAAGATTCAAAGGGTTCTAACTTCGATTGAATTATGGTACTTTATGAGTAATTTGACTGGATGATCGATTTTCCTGTTTGTGGAATTACGTGGGATGAATTTGGGTAATTTGCACGTAATATCGAATAAGAGAGAGTAATGAAGCAGCTTCAATTGAGATGTATCGAATTATTGACTTCGTATTATATTCAAGCTTTTAAATTTTCAAATCTGCGCTTTAATAATCAAAATTCAGACGAGCAATATTGGTGATTAGTACAATACAATTAATCCAGTAATGAAATGCAGTAAACTTAATTTATCACAGCAACAAGAGTGACTGACAAACATTATACCATTAATGCATATGCAACGGTATAGTTCCATCAACAATATGAACATTTGCTGCGTAAGCTACGAGTTCTGTTTGTAATATCACATGCAGTTTTGAAGTTTGTGATATGAATAGTTTGAAATTAATACAAATGATTGCAACATCGCTACAAAGCTGAAATTACGTCGAGTGTTAACTGTAGGTATACTATTACCATAATTTTCTGTATAGTCACTTGTGAACACTAAATAGAACCACTAGATATCAATGAATAGCATACTAAAATATAAACTAGAAATTCATGCCCATAATAATTATATTAGAAGGTGATTTCTATTATCGTATAACAACATTTATAATTAAGTTTGTTGCTATCTTATAAACAGTTTTACTATCACATTTTTCGAAAATAGTGTCTAAGTAACAGGTTTCGACCACAAAATAATCATCATCAGGACCTTCACAAAATCATAATTACAAGATCAAGAATTCATCCTTAAATATAATGTCAATATTGCTGTTAAACCTCCAACATCCTTGAAAAGACTGATTACTGACAGCATAGTCTGGCGTGTATAGATTAAACTGTCGTACGTAACTTCATTGGGAAAACAAGACTTCCCCGACCATAAATTTCATGACCAGTTCAATTGCTGTTTCAAAAATTTAGAATGTCGCATTATTAATTGCACATTTCAAAGTGAGAACTGCTATTGTCAATGTGACAGCTGTCATAAGGTCCTTTTCTAGATTTTATGGGTCTTAAATTCATTGGAATTTTCGACATTTGATCGCCGGAAGTGTATTTGAAGATGGTAACATGGATTCCACTACTTAATTAGTAATTTTTGATATTTACTAAGCTTATCTGTCCGAAAGTCTAAAATTGATACCAAACTAGACGTCATTTGAATAATTTGTGAAAGAAACAATCGCTTAAATATCCTTTTCGACACTTCTACTAGAATTATCTCCACAAGAGCTTTAATTTGATTGACCAAACACGATAGAGCCAAATTACTCATTTTAAAACGAACAATTGAGAAACGTTTGCGTGTGATGTCAAAATATAAGTGATAATAATTATTATTTCACATTATGATTCTTATTATTTTTTTGGTCCAGAAAAATATAACAAATTTTATAATGATTTAAATTTTGATAATAACAAATGAACCGCTCATAATTTTGAAAAATGTTTTGTATGAATGCTGTGCCAAATTATTCAAGGATTAGTTTTAGTCATTTCATATTCTAAAATAAATACTACCGTTTGTAAAATGAACGTGAAAATTAAAAAGCTCCTACTGAGTTAAACCTAGCTTTTTGATGAAAAACCTGAATATGAGATTTCAATCAAAAATTCGTACGCGTTCTCAAGTTATCGACTTTTATCAAAATCATGTTTTTTGGGCTAAAACGTGAGGACTCATCAGAATGTCGAACTGTTAATAAAACACGATTACAATATTTCCCCTTTTATATTATAGGTCGAGAAGTAAAAATAATCGAATAAATTCCAAGAATCATAATGATTTCCACAACTAAATCTGGTGTGTATGGATTGAACTGTCGTACGTGTGAATCTAACAACATGAAGAAGACCGGGCGAAAATTTGCAACAGTATTTAAAGAAGAGGCGCGTGCGAAAATTTCAAAACAGCTTAACAGTCAGTTAATATCTTTAAATCTTTACTAACTAGCATTAAATAGACTAAGAAACGGAAAAGCTCCGGGACACGATGGAATAAGACCTGAACAACTTAAATATATGGAGCCAGCAGGAAAACAAATACTATTAGTGATGCTAAATAGAATCTGGACAATAGGAAAAATCCCTAAAGATTTGGAAAAGGCAGTGATTTTCCCCATTCATAAAAAAGGGGACAATAGAAATAATATACAGCTAAACGAGTGCGAAATAGAGCAAGTACATATCTAGGAGTAACAATAAATAATAAGAGAAGTGTGGAACCAGAAATTAAAACTAGAATACAAGCAGCTAGCAGAAACTACTATACACTATAAAAAGCGGTACTAGGAAATAAACAATTATCCAAGAATACAAAAATGAAACTATACAAAACTGTATACCGACCAACTTTAATATACGGATACTAGAGCAGAGACCAAAAAGTAAGGATAGGCAGAACAGAAAAAAAAACAAGTTTCATGATATGGCCAGAAGAAAATCAAACAAAACAAGTTTGGAAATCAAGAACCGCAAGAAAGTAAAAAGAGGAAGGCCAAAAAAGACCTGAGAAAAATAGATAAATGAAATTCTCCACAGAAATAACATCAGTTGGCAAGAAGCACAAAGGATAACACAAAATAGACAAGAGTGAGAAGAACTGATCAATAATTTAAAGTAAAAATAATTACAGTTTAGACACACGAAAGGATAAAAATAGATTCAAAATAGTTATTTTTGTATTAAGTGTGCGAAGTGATTGTTTTTTTTGTTGCGCGTGAGAATGTCAATTTTAACCGAGACCGTAAGGTCGAGGTAACAAATTCATTCGAAAGCGCAACAAAATACAATCACTTCGCACACGAAATACAAACAATATTTTTTCGCCAGATGTCAAAAAATAATAGATCAACAATTATTATTGTTTTATTCAGTAAAATGTAGGAAAAAAGTGAAAACTATAATTAATTTGCAGTCACCTGGGTATTGTAGCCAAAAGTATGCGCAATTGTTGTTTGATAAATAAAAAACTGTCAACAATTAATTTTTATATTCAAAAATAAGTAGTTTTGTGTACAAATTCATTTTTCTTTTTTGTTAAATATCTGTTTGTTCCTATCCTTGTAGCATTACTAAACTGAATTATATTAGATTAGGTGTGCAAAAATATGTTTCATTTTTTTACAAGTGAAAAAATCACGAACTTTGCGTATCCATAACAATACAAAAATATCATGTTTTTTTGACAGTTGGCGAAAAAAATAATAATAATAACATGCAGAAAGTTGAACAAACTGACAGCTAAATCTGGCGTTTATAGATTGAACAGTCATATGTGTGCATTTAACTACAATTGGAAGGCTGGACGCCCGGACGGATATTTGCAAAGAGATTCAAAAAACACGCGTATAAGATAAAATTCCAAAACACCCAATCAGATTTTGCAGATCATTGAATTGATTTTAATGTTAGAATAATCGATTTCCTTGAAAACTTAGAGATTGAGGAGTCAATAAAAACTGACTTATACTTGAATGAAAAAACAAACTTCAAACGCACCCCACTTTTAAATCTCTCAACCAAAAATGAATCACAAAATAGAAAAATAAATAGCAGGAGAAGACATAATGAACAAAATAGAACAACAAATAATAAAATGGCTTAAACACGCATGGAGACTCAATAAAGTCAATCCTGAAATGGAAACCAACAGAAAGAAAAAAAAAGCAGAAAGATCAAGATCATAATGGGTAAAAGTATTGGAAGAAGATCTAAAAACAGTGGGAAGAACAAAACGAAAAGAGAAAGCAAGAGATCTATAGCTGAAAAATGGATCTAGAAAGCTCCATTTAGGAGCGGCGAAAATCCGCAAGAAGCGCTGAACCAACTCATATACAATATTTGTTTCATCTATGTTGATATTCCATACATTCGAGTTGTGCTGCGAATCTTCTTCATTCTTGGCGAAAATTGCCAGAACATCTGCAAACGCACATTCTATCAAATTAATTCTTTCTAATTCATGATGTCCTTCCCCAGTTGTCTTGGTTTTGTTTATTGTATTTTTCATGATATTGTTTAGGAATATAACCAACAATATTGGACTTAGGGATCTTCCTTGTCATAATCCTTTGATGGTCTTGAATTCGTCTGTAACTTCGTTAACTGTTCTTTTGTGATTTGTTGTTCTTCCGTAAATCCATATATTAATACGCAAAGAGAAATCTTTCGACTTATTTTTTAAGCATATTGCATGCACGGAGGAATGTGAGATTTGGCATACTCAAAGATTATATGAAGAAGATGTGCAGAAAGAGGAGATTAAATACAGGTGTCCCATTTTAATCTATATATTAATACGTAAAGAGCAAGTTTTGTACCCCGTTTTAAGCATATTGCGAGCACGAAAGAATGTGAGATTTGGCATACTTGAGGTTCATATGTAGAAGTGCAGAAAGCTGAAGGCATATACAGGATATCTCATTTTAATTTCACGATGTGAAGAGAAAACTTAGTACCGCGCTCACGAAGTAAGTGAGTCTTGGCATATTTAAAGTCTGTGTGGGAAGGAAGTGCAGAAAGTCAGAATTATATACAGGTGTCCCATTTTAATTTTACTAGAAGATGAAACTTTGTACTGCGCGCAAAAAGAAATGTGTGATTTGGCATACTTGAAGTTTATATGTGCAGAAAGCTAAAAGTAAATACAGGATGTTCTATTCTAATCCTACGTGAAGGGAAAACTTTGTATCACGCGCACTAAGGAATGTGAGATTCAGCAGCCTTGAAGTTCATGTGAAGGAGAAGTGCTGGGTCTTAAAATTATATACAGAGTGTCCTATTTTCAATTTCACGTGAAGAGGAAACTTTGTATCGTGCTCTTGAAGTAATGTGAGATTTGACATACTTGAAGTTTATGTGGAGGAGTGCAGAAAGCTTCAATTCTTAACTATCGCTATAAACGATATTATTTTTTGCTGGAATATATCGAAAAATATGCACCGAATAGGAAAATGGCTGAAGAAAAACGTAATGATTTCTTCTTCCTGCCAAGGGTTGGGGGGAGAAAGACACTTTAAAATTGAATGAGAACCACTAATCCTAATTTTAGACTCGGATGGAGCGTCGAATACCAAGTTAATTTTAGCTGGAACACCTGAAGATGAAAGATTAAACTCAATAACGTTCAAACTTTGCAACATAATAACTCACGGTCGAATTTAGACCACTGGGCGACTATTATTAAACCTCAACTGTAGTTGCCACTAATATTTATTTTCAATAACTTATTTATTTATTACACTTCGCACTTAGCTGATCACGCACTGAATAGACTGTTCACTGTTTTCCAGTCAGGTTATTCGCTCTTATATATACGGAAACCAAACATCCATAAATTTCTACATTATTCTCGAATGTCGCTTGGCGCTACGCCTAGACAACAGAGATGGATTCAGGGCCTATTTTATAGCTGAAAATAAATAATAGATTGCCTCAGAACTGGCTAAATTTTGTTCGAAAACATATTTTTGTTAACTGTGGCAATTCCACTGAAATGAATTGGAAGGTCTATTTTTGTATCAATGATAACCACGACAAGATGTGTCTCAAGCAGATACCTCATACAAAAAAATATTGGGAATGCTGTAGGTAACACAGCATCCCAATTCTGTATCGAGTCACCCGTCCGATTTCGCGTATTCAATTTGTTGGGGCCACAATCAATGGATGCTGCGATGTGTGAGTGGCAAACTGATAAGATAACCTGACGCATGAAATCCAGCCAATGCGTCGATCTCGATAGGGATACAATGGTTTGTTTCACATTTTCCCTGCTCTCGTTCTTGTTTTTTCTTCTTGCGATGTATTGTAAGCATTGTACGAAGTTGAATTCAACATACCGTGAAATGTTCTGTTTACTGAACATGTAACAGCTTGAAAAAATCGTACTCTGATGTTTCTCGTTCCCGGAATATCAAAATCGGGGTAGTGAATCTCCTCTTTTAATTACGATGCCTGCAAGATTGTCCCCTTTTGATACTAAATCACCGAGATCCCGAAGAAAGTGTTCCTGAATTATGAACAAAAGTTTATGATAAAAATACATGAAGTTGAATAGCAATCATTCACTGCTGTACCATGAACACTGTGTCTTATAAGAGTAAGATCTAAAATGCCGTGACGGTTAAACAAAGGCCATCCGACTCAGGTGCAAGATTCTCATCCTTCAACTTTGCTGACGGGGAAAGAGTGCTAGGGTGGAACAGTAGCTCACTTTAGGGGTGAGCAAAAAGACTTATACAAGTAGGGAGGAATATCATGTACGAGTTTTCGTGGTCACTGTTTTAATGTCATCCAGGTAAAGTCCGCAGTGTCGCAATCCAAGGGCGCAGCCCCACAATGAAGGCACGGAACCGAAACGTATAGTGTTTCATTAGGCGAGACGGACTGCCGTAATTTATGTTGTTATATGTAGTTGTAGCGCTCCGTACCTTGTTCCAGTATAGGAAAACTATGTTCAGGGTCATAGCTACTCCTGCGACAAGGGAGCTCAGATTCCTGCGGAAAAAGCTGCGGTTGGTGTGGTTTTCCTAATTACCAGTGCGTGTGAATTAAAATAATAAATTGCCTAAAGAATGAAATAGGCATATATTTGTGATAATATTAATTTTAATTTGAGATGCTATTCATTCCTGCGAAGAACGTAAAGAATAAAAATTGTTGGGAATAAATAAGATGGTATTTTAAATTCTTCCGCATAAACGCTCTGCATTCATGACTGTTCCTTCTTTTTATTGTATAATAAATTCTCATTCTGGTAATTTTCTCAGATACAAAAATATTTAAATGCTTTGAAATTCGAATGAGCGGACAAAAAACAGAAAGAATACATTTCAGAATTCTTTGTGTTCGAACAAATTTGTGATTCTATTGTCTAAATGCTTTCAGTCATAGTCGGATTATTTTTTTCCCAATTTCGTAACAAGCTTCAAAAACAAAATAAGAAATCAATTTTTGGGACTGTTTGCATCTGAATTACTGCTTCATATAAACTAAAAGAAAAAATATTTGAAAAATGGGCAATTTCCTGTTCCAAACTTTTTCTATAAACAATGCGCAAGTGAACAACCAACATTAACAGTAAGTTATGAATCCTTCGGTCGATACAAGAAAAATTACATTTGTTTACCAGTGTAGCAAAGTGAACTTATAAATCACAACCCTTTTTATTTCTTTAGCCACTTGATTCTTTACGACGATAATAAAAAGTATGATTAAAGTTGGAGAGAGCGGAAATAGAAACAAAACCGTTTTGCGACTGGAAAAGATATTGGTAGTTTCTTGTTTAAGTGAGTGATACGATAGCATCTAATTGAACTGGCTGTAATGAGGAATATGCAAGTTTTATTATTATTGGTTTCTCTGTTTAAAACTACCGATAAACTCTGATGTTCTAGTTATACAAAATGTAAGACTTTATATTGAAGAATTTGTATCCAAAGGGAGAAACAAGAACAAGGACAGCCCTGAGTTCGATATTTTTCATTATATTTCTAGACAATATCATGAAAAATACACAGAACAAAACCAAGACAACTGTGGAAGGACATCATGAATTAGAGAGAATTTATTTGACAGAATATGCATTTGCAGATATCCTGCAATTTTTTAACGGAGATCATTCTCCATTTCTGGTTTTAGATGTTTAAGATCATCTTCTACTACTTTTACTACTTTTACTCATGATGATCCTGGTCTTCGGTTATTTTCGTTTCTGCTGAGCTCCATTCTACGATTGACTTTATTATGTCTTGTTCTCCAGCTCTCCATACGTGTTTGAGCCATTTTATCCTTTGTTGTTTGATTTTCTTCACTATGTCATCTCATTCTAATTATTTTTTCATTTCGCGATTCGTTTTTGGTCTAAATTCATTTCTGATACTTTTTGTGGCCCTGGTATTGTTCTCATGATGTTTCTTTCCATTATTTTTAAATCATCTGCGTCTCTCTTTATCATTGTCTATGATTCGGTCTTATTATTGTCTTATGTATTCTTATTTTTGTTATCTTTGACAAAGTTTTGCTTCTCAATAGTTTTTTATTTGTGCAATATACTCTATTTGTTTGTTGCTTTCTTTTAATTTATTTCTGCTCCTTTTTTTTCTTCCATTTGTTATTGTGACACCAAGGTATTTGAATCTATCTATCTTCCTGAAAATATATTTTTAATATTCATTTTTCCATCCTGTGTTGTTTGTTCAAGTTTTATTATTCTTGTTTTGTTGATGTTTATTTCCAATCCTATGTTATCACTTTGTCTATATTTCGTTATGATTACTATATTGTCAGCGTATGCTATTACTTGTACTACTTTTGTTCGCAATACTCCTTTTTCTATGTTTTGTAGCACATATTCTAATGCTGAATTGGATAAGGTGCAGCGCATCTCTTTGTCTTACTTTTATGTTTATTACAAAATCTTCAGTTCTTGTATTATACCTACTCCTTCTAATTCTTTTTCTGTTTTGTAATTCGTTTTTGGTTTATATTCGTTTTATAATACTTTTTGGCCCTGCTATTGTTCCCATAATTTTTTTTCCATTATTCTTGAATTTTCTACGACTCTTTCTGGTTCTAGGTGTTATTTGCTCCTATTTCTTGTTCTTTTTTTCACATTTTTTTATTGTCACTGTTTTTAGATCTACTGCTTTTACCCATGATTTTGTTCTTCCAGTTTCTTTTTTTTCATTGTGTACGAGCCATTATATAATCTGTTCTCTCATTTTCTTCATCATGTCTTCTTCTTTTGATTATTTTTCTATTTCGTGACTCATTTTTGGACTATTTTTGTTTTCTGATACTTTTTCTGGCCCTAGTATTGTTTTCATGATTTTTCTGTCCATTACTCTTGAATTTTCTTCGTCTTTTCTCGTCAATGTCATTTTTTGGCAACATAGAGTGCTGTTGGTCCTATTATTGTCTTATATATTTGGTTTTTTATTATTTTTGATGAAGATTCACTTCTTAATAGTTCTTTGTTCGCGTAGACACCTCTGTTTGTTGTTGTTATCTTTACTTCTTTTCCCTTTCTTTGTTAATGTGACACCTGGATATTTGAGTCCATATCTTTATTTCCAATCTTTATTTCTTTATCTTGTGTTGTCTCCCTAAATTTTATTATTTTTGATATTTATTTCAAATCCTATGTTTTTGCTTTCTGTTATTATTTTTTGTAACATTTCTTTCATCGTTTGTCTAGTTTTCCTAATTAACACTATACTATCAGCGTATACTATTATTTATCCTGCTTTTGTTCTTAATATTCCTTTTTCTATGTCTCGTAGCTCATATTCTAATGCTAAATTGAATGGAGTTGCTGATTGCGCAACTCCCTGTCCTACTCCTTTCTTTGTTACAAAATCTTATGTTTTTTCTTCCTGTGTTACAATACTAATTTTGTTTCTACAATTGTCTCTTCCATTTTTCTGGTACTCCTAGTTCTTTTGAAACTGTCATCAGTTTTTTCACTATATCTACTCATTTTAATTATGTTCCTATTCTGTAATTCGTTTTTAGCGCATTTTTTGCAAAAAAGCGCTATTATATTCACTTTGGCTGTCTGGCTGGCTGGCTGGCATGACGCTGAGTTCTCAGCAACTATACTATCTACAGACTTGAAACTGATACTAAATAAAAGCTGCTGTTTCGTAGGTTTGCACAAATTGCTTTAATTCAAGCTCAATGATTGTGGAAGATTCAATTATTCAATTACTTGTTTCGAATGAAACAATGCCCATAGATATATATGACATTAGGGATGTGGCAACTAAAATTTATTCAAGTAGATAAAAATTTAGTTACAACTTTCGCCGTGGGTGTGACTATTATTATGTACAGTTGTCAAATCAGTCCGGAATTCATTCAATGACTTGTTTGACGCGAATTTGAAGCTTATTAGAATGAATTATTATTATTGGATGAAAATTTGTTTACTTTTGGTGTATTTTTTGTATATAGCTTTGATAAAGATCAAATTATCATTTTAAAGTACAGCACTTGACCTCCCATCAGTCAATAACTAAACAATGAAGATTAAAAAGTATTTTTGAGTTTGTACATGCATAAATTATGTAACTATCAAATTGTCAACTTGAAACTAGTACTAAATGGAAGCTGCTGTTTCGTAAGTTGGCCCAAACAGCTTGATTTCAAGCTCAGTAATTGTGAGAGATGGTAATTTGCGAATTCTCTGAAATAACAAGCATTCATGAGCTGTCAAAAATGCGCTTTCATCATCTAGATGATTCTTCCATTTTTTATAATTTTTGATGAAGATTCACTTCTTTATAGTTCTTTATTCGCGTAGACAGCTCTATTTGTTGTTGCTATTTTCCCTTTCTTTGTTAATGTGACACCTAGATATTTGAATCCATACCTTTATCTCTAATTTTTATTTCTTTATCTTGTGTTGTTTCCTTAAATTTCATTATTTCTGATACATTGATATTTATTCCTAATCCTATGTTTATGATTTCTGTTATTAACATTTCTTTCATCGTTGGCCTAGTTTTCGTTATTATTACTATTTCATCTGCCATTATTTGGTCTGCTTTTGTTCTCAATATTCCTTTTTCTATGTCTCGTAGCTCATATTCTAATGCTAAATTAAATGGAGTTGCTGATTGCGCGACTCCCTGTCTTACTTCTTTCTTTGCTACAAAATCTTCTGTTTTTCCTTTCTGTGTTACAATACTAATTTTGTTTCTCCAATTGTCTTTTCCATTTTTCTGGTATTCCTAGTTCTTTCGAAGCTGTCATCAGTTTTTTCACTATATCTACTCATTTAATTATGTTTCTATTTCGTAATTCATTTTTTGATACTTGTCGGGCTTTGGTATTGTTCTCATGATGTTTCTTTCTATTATTCTTTAATTTTCTACGACTTTTTTGGTTTAAGATGTTACTTTCCCCTATTTCTTGTTTTTTCTTTCCACTGTTTTCAGTACTTCTTTTATCTATGATGATCTTGGAGCTCCATTCTAAGTTTGACTTTATTGGGTCTTGTTCTCCAGCACTTAATACGAGTACAAGCTATTTTATCATTTATTGTTTCATTCTCTTCATTATGCCTTCTTCTTTGACTCATTTTTCTATTTCGTGATTCATTTCTGGTCTATATTCGCTTGCTTATACTTTTACTTGCCCTAGTATTGTTATTATGAATTTTCTTTCCAATATTTTGAAATCTTCTGCGTCTCTTTTTGTCAATGTCATTATTTCGGCGTTATAAAGTGCTATTGATCTTATTATTGTTCTCTCATTTTTGTTATTTAGACAAAGTTCTACTTTTCAATAGTTTTTTGTTTGCGCAGAAAGTTTTGTCTATCGTTGCTATATTCTTCCTTATTACCTCTCTTTTTTTCGCTTCATTTGTTATTGTGACACCTTGGTATTTGAATTTTTTTACTTTTTTTCAAGTATATTCTTCAATTTTCATTACTTTATCCTCTGCTGTTTCTCTGTATCTCATTATTTTTATTCTGTGTTTTGTTATTTTCTTTTCTTCTTTCTCTTTATTTGTTACTGTGACACCCAGGTATTTGAATCTATCATTCATTCCAGAAATATACTCTCTAATATTTATTTCTTCATTCTCTGTTATTTTTCTGACTTTTATTATTGTTGTTCTATTGATATCAATTTCTAGTCTTATGTTATTATATTTCATTATTATTTCTTGTAACATTTTTTTAATTATTTGTTTATTTTTTGTTAGGACCGCTATATTGTCAGCGTATGCTATTATTTGCTCTGCTTTTGTCCCTTATATGTCCCACATATTCCAATACTTGATTGAGTAGAGTTGCCAATTGCGCAGCTCCATGTCTCACTGCTTTGTTTATCACCAAATCTTCTATTTCTTCTTTCTGAGTATAATACTTATTTTTGTTCTTTACATTGACATTGCTGATAATTTTTCATGGTATTTCTAGTTCTTTCAAAGCTGTCATCAGTTTTCTCATTATATCTGATACTTCTAATTTCATTTTTATTACGTAATATTGTACTCATGATTTTTTTCCATTATTTCCTAATCTTCTTCGTCTGTTTTCGTCATTGTTATTGTTCCGGCACCTTAGAGTGTTATTGATCTTATCATTGTTTTATTTATTCTGATTTTTGGTTTTTTTGACCAAGTTTTACTTTTCAAAAGTTTTTTATTTTGGTAGAAAGCTCTGTTTGTTTTTGTCATCTCTGTCTCCTTCATTTTTTTTTGTGATACCAAGGTATCTACTTTCTTAAAAGTATATTCTTCAATTTTATTTGTTTATACTTTGTTTTTTTACTAAATTTTATTATATTTGTTTTGTTGATATTTATTTCTGACCCGATGTTATTACTCTCTGTTATTATTACTGTTCTGATTGCTATATCGTCAGCATATGCTTTTATTTGTCTTTTTGTTCCTTCTTCTATGTTTCTAAAACAAAGATCCTGGTGATAGCCAGAGAAACTATAACGACCAGTCTAAGACTGAACGGAAAAGAAGTAGGACAAGTGGATACGTTCACATACCTAGCTGCGACAATAAATAGTAAAGGAAGTATGGAGCCTTAAACAAGTATAAAAAACCACAAAAATGGTTGTGTATGAAACTATGCACCAATCAATATTAATATACGGAAATAAAAATTGGGCTCTGAATCAAAGAAGTAGAAGTGAAATACAGGCGATTAAGATGAGGTTTCTGAGAAGCATAAACAAGATAACAAAAACTGAAATAGAAAGAAATTTAGGAACTAGACGTGTACTAATTACGATAGAAAACAGCTAGCGAATACTTGAAGAAAGAATTGGGAAAGTTCTGTACAAAAAAAAGGAAAAGGCATTGAACATAAAATGATGAAAATAATTATACAAAGTATTGATAAAGGTACAATTTCGACATCCGGAAAGGTAACAAAGATTTAAATGGGTAAT
Source organism: Dromius quadrimaculatus (assembly GCA_963989225.1). Classification (NCBI taxonomy): domain Eukaryota; kingdom Metazoa; phylum Arthropoda; class Insecta; order Coleoptera; family Carabidae; genus Dromius; species Dromius quadrimaculatus. Next base: position 67,957,987 of record OZ022324.1, on the reverse strand, counting down.
AATAATGATAATAATAATGAATAATAACAATAAGCCCTTCATTTTAATATGTTTCTGAATGCTACCAACTCTCGCAGCCTTTTCCAACCGCAATATTTTCCTCGGCTCATCATTATCCAACTTTTCATTCCAACCACCACAGTCCCATTCAACCACAAGCCAGCAGCCTGTAATATAACTTCTGTCCTCGAGTATCGCTGTTTACTAACAGTATTGTTATCAGACAATGGCCGCCCATCGCAGCAACTCTTTTACGTCTCGTGTCTATGGATCTGAGCTAAGACGTTTGCGTTTGTCAATACTGAACAATTGTTCGCAACTGCTACTCGCTTTTCAACTTGGAGGATAATAGAAGATTTGAAGAATAAAAAGACAGTTCTTTTATTGAATGCAGAAAAATCTTTAATAGCAAAACTTGTAATTGTAACTTACCTATCTAAAAGCAGTGTTGAATGATTTTAGTTCTCTCGAACTTTTGCTTCCTTCCTAGAGTCAAGCATCCCAAGTTAAACAATCAGCGAACAACCCCGCATCGGCTATAATTCAATATCCACATCCGGTGGCGCTGCTAGTACTTATTTAATTTCCGGTTGGTGTGATTCCGGTATCGAAAATCGCTGATGAAATCTGGGACTTTCCAGGTGGCCAGCGTCGAGATAACCGACCACAATACTCCCATTCACTGAAACAAATAAGCGGAGACATTAACGCTATCACGAAGAATCAATACACGGAGGACGGGAAGAGTGCTGTACACCAACATCTGGTTGCTGTTGCTACCGGAGGTTGCATTGTTCTGGTGCAACCAATTTTTCTTTTTACAATACTGTTATTGTACAATGGACGCTGAACTCAAAGCTTGGAATTAAAAAGTATGCAGGATTGCAAAGAAATTAGATATAATGGACATTCTAATTCGTAGAGACAGCTCTAATATGACGTCTAAAATGACGTCTAAAATGACATCAAAAGACTGCCTATTATTGAAGAAACACATTATTTCGCACAAAAGTACAGATTCAGAATGCTGCTCTTTTATAAAGAGTAGTAATACCAAAAGAATGAGCTGATCTTGATATTCTATCTCATTTTATTCTTGCAGCATCAAATTGAATAGAAGTAATACCAAGGATGAAGTTATAACAGATTTTTCGCGAAATTATTCATACGAAATGCATCTTGAAAAGAATATTATTTCCTAGCATTCTATGTTCTATATGAATGATTTCATTGTCTAACTCAAAAACAAAAACCATCCATAAATAAAAGCTATGTGAAAATTCACAAAGAAAATCATGTGCGAGAAAATAATGGACTTTCACAATGTAACCAGAGTAGAATAAGGAATCATAAATCCTCCCTCGTAATAACTGTCCATTTCGCAAGTACTTACTAGATAAAAGAAAGTCTACATTTGCGACATTTTTCGGTACGCATTTTGGCTCGTTTAAAAAAAAAAGCGTGCATATAAAATGCACATAAACGTCGGAACACTAACAGAGACTTTTGAAACTACCTACTGGAGTTACTTACACTCTTCCTGCAAATAACAGAAATGAGGAAGCCGTGAATAATGCCCTTAAAATTCATCCTAGCTTAATTTGAACATTAGGAAAGATTACTGAAATGCTACTTGATGAATAATTGACTCAAATATTAAATATATTGTTATTTGAATGCTACATTTGCCTGAAATACTAAATTTCATGACTCTACTCTTGATCGTTCTGAATTTCAAAAAACTGTCTTGTAAACTGCACTTCTGTTCAGCCGATCGCAATCATAATACGAGGTGTACAACTAGATGTTATAGGAATGCATAATACAAAATTTCAATATAACACGTTGGACAGATATTGAGATTTGCGAGTAACGTACATACATTCATACATACGAACACACATACTGACGTCAAGCCGAAAATAGTCAAAATGGATTCAGGGATGCTTTGTACAAGTAAAAACTGCTATGGTATTCACAATACTTTCCTAACCACAAATTATATGGCTAGTTTCATTACTATTTCATGAATTTGGAATGTCGTATCAATTCATTGCATATTTTAAAGTGACAGCTGTCATTATCAAAGTGACAGATGGCGATTATATGAAATTTGATTTTACAATAGACATAAATCTTATGTTTAGGTGTTTGAGTTGATCTCAGACTTGGAATAATTTGGTTAAGGTGTAAAAAAAACATTTAACAATCAGAAAAATAATTTATTCCAGATTTTTACCAAGCTTATCTCTTCGAAAGCTTCAAATTAGGACTAAACTGGACATCATTCAAATTACTTATGTAAAAAAACAACTGATAATCGTTTAAATAGTATTTTTTACACTTCTACTACAATTAGACTATCAAATTTTTTTAAACTGTGTTTTTACTTACTTATACAAAGTACATTTCGAAGTTTTGAAGAAAAAATCTGTTTTGGGCAATCCTGAATCCAATTTGACTATTTCGGGCTTGATGTCGGAACGCATATGCGTTTGTAACTCGCAAATCTCAAAATTTTGTATTTAAGGATGTATGAGCGAGGGCGTGGGGGAATAGTGAATTTTGATGGGTAGGGATAGGCTTGAACGTTTGCGGGGAGAAGTGGAGATATTATTCACGTGATCTGTATTAACTTGGCAATGCTGCAAAACGCCACGTGCTCGCCAGCTTGCTATAACAGTGCAACGTTGCCGTGTCAATTACTTGCGAGTAAAAATTTATTCAATCAAGTAATTTGGATTTCATTTAAATTTTTCTTTTCAGGATGAACGGATACATACCGTTCTTAAAATATTGACGGGACACTGCAATAGTCACCTTTCTTATGTATAGTTTTTTTTTATTCTACGCAAACTTGAACATACTGATATCTATTTATTTATGAACTCAATCACCTTTTTCTCCATTAGAGCAATGTATTTTGTACTTATGATAAATAAATTTTGAGGCTTGAAATCTAAAATTGCTGTCACGCTCATACATCCTTGAGACTGTCTAGGTTCTAGTTGTGCACCTCTCATTATGATGGGTTGTGGGCTATCATGTGACTTTTTGCTCCAACCAATCTCAGTTTGGGTAGCAAACATCAAAGTGACATTTTGTAAGCATTGTTTACTCTCTATTTGTTTGCTTGATTTTTGTGCTACTGGTATTTATTAGTGTTTTTGACGTTTTCTTGTGTGTATGTTGTGACTTTTGGACTATTTATTTTATTGTTACGTGTATTGTGTTAGTTTTAGCTCTAAATTTTTATTTTAAAGGTTATGTGAAGATAATCCTCGTTGTTTGTGTAGGTGCTGTGACTGCTATATTATTTTTATTATTTTCATGTGTATTGTGTTAGTTCTAGCTTCAACAGTCCGATATTCGAGACAATTTAAGTTAGTTCACAGTTTTGAATTAATTAGTTTCATCATTTTGATATTTTGCCCATCAACACTTATGGAATATTCCTTCTGCCTGTTTCACTATAAAAGAACATTATGCTTTTAGAAAATATCCAGCTGATAGACACTGGAACTATGAGTCAAGCGTTTAACAATGATCTGATTGCAATCGTCTGAGCCGAAAGTGTACTTTGCTTGAAACTTTTTTTGAATTTTCCGCCTACATCCAGAATGATAATTTATAATAGTGGAGAATTCAAAAATGATTTTTTTATTAAATTAATAATTTTGAAGCTTTGTTAATGGATTGAGAGCATTAATGAGGATAAAACGTTGAAAATAATCTAAAAAATGATAACTTCAATATTTATGTTGATAATGTAAATAATATAGTAATACCATGATGTCGTCAAAGTAATCGGACCGAAAAGAGAACACTTAATAGAAGTTTTTCTCAGTTTTTTAATTATTCAACAATTTTTTGATGATTGTTCTAAATTTACGAATATTTATCGTTGATTTAGTGCAAATTTGTTGCAAAAAATTGTCACAAGAAATGACTTTTCAAATTAATTCATATACGGCGTATGTACAATAATTTTTTTCTTGGATTTGATGACTTCTAGCTATTTTTAACTAGTTGTACAAAGTAAAAGTAATTATCGAGAAACCGAGAAATTCACATCTCGAGATTGTGATGAAAATATTCATTTTGAGCATCCTTGAATCCATTTTGACTATTTTCGGCTTGATGTCACAAATCTCTTGAACTTATGATGTTCAAATATTGTATTTACGACTGGACCAGGGTCTAGTTGTGCACCTCGCATTATTGTTGCAGTCACTTAATTAACTTTAAACTTTTTTGAATTTTCCGCATAAATCCAAGACAATTGAGCGTAGAATGTTAGAATTCAGTATTCAAGACGATAGTACCGTCTAAATGCTTATGTCCTATTTTCATCAAGATCGACTGAACTGGAAATGCTTTTTACTTGACAGTCTTTTGGAAATTTCCGCATAAATTTGAAACAATTGGCTGTAGAGTATTAAAATTTAGTATTTCAGTATGTTGTAGCATCTGAATGATTGCCTACTATTCTCATAACAAGCGACTGAATCGGAAGTGCACTTCAGTTGAATTTTTTTTTAGTTTTGCGCCTAAATGCAGAACTGTTAATGATAATCTACTGTATTCATAGCAACTAATTGGGCTGAAGCGCACTTTTCTTGACAGATTTTTAGAATTTTGCGGATAAATACAAAACGATTAGCCCTGGAACGATGAAATTTTGTGTTTGATTATATCCAATAATGTACAAATCACGTGATGTCCAAGTCAGATTATTTTAGTTTAGAAGAGTCTAAATCTTGAACTGTCAAAAAATAACGATCACAATACTTATATCATAAATAGGTCGAGGAGGTAAAAAAAGTGCTGCCTAAACTTGAATAATCAAATAATTTGGAATTTATTGTCTGCCTCATGTTGACCTGCGATTCAGAAAACTCACTAGATCTTAACAAATGTTGCTTTAAAAAATAGTCCAGTCAAATTAATTATTCTAGGTTGAAGGACGCAAAAATCTCGGTTTCCATGCCGTCAATAATGTTACACTCTCAACAAAAGTTGAAGAACATCAAATTTGCAACAAATTTTGTCTCAAACATTTTTTCAAGCGCTTGACCGTTTTCGAAATAAAGCGCGGAGAATGCGCAGAGCTCAACCATACATACTGTAATGCATTAATGGAGCTGGGTGCTGCAAAATCAATTTCTGGAGCCAATGACAAGAATATTATCATCAGCTCCAGATGAATCACTCAAAAGAATATTTTGCGACTGTAAGAATGGTTGTGGTACACGCTGCAAGTGCAAACAATCAAGGGTGCAATGCATTCCAGCTTGTATTGTGTGAAATGTTCTCAAATTTGATGAATTGACCAAGAAATAATTCGAATCACTCATGTTTGAAAGTATTTCAGTGATTTACTGACTCTTTACGAGGTATTATCCACCGGAACTCACTGTTGATTTTGCATTGCAGTATGTATGCGTTCTCCGGGCTCTATTTCAAAAACGGTTGAGTACATGTAAAAATTTAAGAGACAAAATTTGTTGCAAATTTTATGCTCCACAATTTGTTTAATGAATGTCCATACTAATGGAGCCATAGAAACCGAGATATTCGCAAGAAACTGATTTTTGCGAACTTTGACCTTGAATAATTCAAGACGCAAATACGAGATCCAATGAGACTTTTGAAAAAACTTCTAGAATGCCAAAATAAAAGTTTGTACATGTTTCCAGCTTATTATCTCTCATTCCAAGGTGAAACCCCAATTTGACTGGATTAAAACTCCTTGATCTACGGTGATGCGTCACCAGGTCAATCCGATGAAAGTACTTATGAATAACCCACGAATAACATTAAGTTCGACAGCCTTCACAAAAAACATTGCCTCAGAAGTTGATCTCTAAAATGGAACTACCAAAATTGAAACCTTGTAGTGGTGGATCAGATGCCTCCCCTAGGAAATCTCCCTAGCTACGCCAATGCTTGCCAGTTCAGGCTGTCTAATATTCACTTAGATAACTCAAAATTCACACAATAGCCCATTTCTGGTGAAATCCTAAGACCTGCTCCCAAAATAACAAGACACCTTAGAGTAATCCCTGGTCACGGTTTCGTCGCACATAATATTTTGGAAAGCTTATAACATTGTCTGTGTGTGATTTCAGTAATAATATTCGGATAAATTATCATAAATTATTTATAAATGACAGTAAAACTCACCTAGTGCTCGCTGATGACGGTTTCAGAGCACGGTGGACCTTGGTGATTCACTCAGTCACTTAAAAAACTCACTTATTGACCCATCAAACAACTGAACATAACTGAAGCTCTGACCGTGTTTCTATGCTATTTTGTTAATCAAACGGAAATATTTGGTTATCTTTGGTCAGACTTCGTTCGCTGTATGCGAATAATAGCTTGATTCATTTCTTTGGGTAAAAGTAATAAACCCGAATGTAAATAAATAAAATAAATGGAAAAATGAATGTTTTTTGATTTTTGTAATAAACTTTATACCTGTTTCACCGACGTAATTACTTCTCCGATTTTTATATTATGAGGGAAAATATTGTGATCTTTTTTGATAAAAGTCGATCTATTTGTCTGGGAGCACGAATTTTCGACTGAAAATAATCCATTGCGCACTGTCATCCCTCCTATGTGTAATTTAAGCAAGATAAAGAATAAATTTTCGTGTGCTCTATCTAGGAATGTCTGAAATGTTGGGATTTCTCATGTGTCCTCCTGAACGTCAGCTAGAAAAATGAGCACGTCATGATGTAGGTCACAGTTCGCAGATTCCGGTTTTAAAGCCCTATTCACGACGCTTCCGGCGTCGCCGTCGCAGCCGCTTCTTCCACCGTGGCCGTGAGAATTATGCTTCGGATGTATCAAGTCCCGTTTTAATAATTCATGTTTCCTTTACTTTGATCGCCTTTTATATCACCTACATCGTCGACCAGCGACCGGCCACGCCACCTATTTATTTTCTTCAACATCCCATTGTTTTTATTACGAGCTTTTTAACTTTGTACTAATGTCATAAATGTTCCACAAAACATCTGTACGTGTTGAATGTTTTTTATCTCTGTCCAGCTACTGATGACAGTTCAAAATTATAAATTTAATCAAAACTTTTTTATACTTTCATCAGATTTGTGTTGTCCAGAACTTGGAAGCTTAACATATAAAAACTAATCTAGGATAATTTCGCGATAATAAAAGTATGACGCTATTTATACTGTAAGTGTTCGAGTTTGAGATAAGCTAGAGAGTTCTTGCGATCCCAAGTTGCTAAGCACAGTGATTTGTTTCAGCTCAGTCGTTCCACATAATGAGACAATCTTCTGTGATAACACTTTCGAATATAATGTGACAACGAACAAAGAGAGCAAAGAATCTTACCTACTTCTTTGTCTGCAAGAAAATGGGGCGAAAATAAAGATGCGCGTCTATTTTCACGAAAATTTTCACTTCAAATTTACATTCTTACAAATTCCAGCTTTCATTCTGTGCATGTTGAATAAGTAGACCAAAAAAACTCAAAAAGAGACAGTATCTGTACGAGCTTTCGTGTCAATTAATGAGCCATAAAAAATTCAGTCATCCATTTGCGGAATTAACCGCTGGCGCCCGAGATTCTGTCAAAATTTGGTACAATAATAAAAAAATTACCTTTTCGAATTGATAATTGCTTGTTCTACTAACAAAACAATTGAAGTTCCAGTCTACGCAACTCCAAAAAAAGTGAAATTGTGTCATCCAATTTTGAAGAAAACACAACGAAATTCTTAGTTAGAAAAACATGAAAGTGAAGAGATAAGATTCCAAGAAGTTTTCTTTCTGAATATTTTACTGCACTGAACGTGAAAGCCCAAAAAAAAAAATAATTAGTTTGCGGATTTCACCGCTGGCGCCCGAAATCCTGTTATTTGTGATTGATGAAAACAGCCGTTCAGTTAATTTGGTCCAATCTGCAATTAATACTTAAGTTGGATTGTAATTATTTGGCTCTATGGTCGCAGTTGAATCCAATCAAAAAAGGAAAACTGATGACATCTTTAAAAGAACTAGAAATACCAGAAAAACTGAGGAGAATAATATAGTGATGACAATAAAAAAAAAATAATAAGTATCATAACACGAAAAAGAAACACAGAAGACTTTATAATAAACAAAGGAATAAGACAAGGGGGATATACTTCTAAAAAAGTAGAAAGATTCAAATACTTAGGTGTCACAAAAACAAATAAAGCCGAAAAAGAAGAAGAAATGAAAGAGAATATAGCAACAACAAACAGAGCTTTCTACGCAAATAAAAATCTTTTAAAAAGTAAAACTCAGTCAAAAATAACAAAAATGAGACTATATACAACAATAATAATACCAATAGCACTTTATGCTACCAAAAACCAATGACAATGACGAAAAAAGACGAAAAAGATTCAAGAATTATGAAAAGAAGAATCGTTTGAACAATACAAGAGCCAGAAAAAGTATCAGAGGACGAATATAGATCAAGAATCAATCACAGAATAGGAAAAGGATTAGAAGCAGTAGACATAGTAAAAAAATAAAACAACAAAGAATAAAATAGCTCGGAAACGTATGGAAAGCTGAAGAGCAAGGCGCAATAAAGTCAAACCTAGAATAAAACCCACCAGGAAGAAAAAAAGAGGAATACTAAGATCATCATGGATAAAAGAAGTAGAAAATCTGAAAACAGAGGGAAAAACAAAAACTCTGTCAAAAGAAAAAAAATAGGAAACAATAATAATACCACTCTATACTGCTGAAACAATGACAATGACTAAAAGGGACATCAAGAACAAAAATGTTATAAAAAATAATTACAAGACAAAAATAATGATATTCAAAGGAACAACATAGATAAAGAAATAAATATTGAAGAATATACTTCTAGAAAGATGAATAAGTTCAAGTATGTAGGTGTCATAACAACAAATAAAGGAGAAAAAGGAGCAGAAATGAATGAAGAGATATCAACAACAAACAGAGCTTTCTACGCAAATTAAAAACTATTGAGAAGTGAAACTCAGTCGAAAGCAACAACAATAAGAATATATAAAACAATAATAAGCATTCTATGCTGCCAAAACAATGGCAATGACAAAATAAGAAGCAAGAATAAAAGAGAGAATGACAAAACAATTTTTTACTTGAATAAACAATTATTGGGCAGTGAAATAATAAAAATTGGAGTATATAAAACAATAATAAGACCAATAGCACTCTATTTTGCCAAAACAATGACAATAACTGGAAAAACAAAGAAAATTCAAGAGTAATGAAAAGAAAAAGCGTTAGAACAATACTAGAGCCAGAAGAAGTATCAAAAAACGAGTAGAGATCAAGAATCAATCACAAAATAGGAAAAGGATCAAAAAGAGTCGCAAACAAATAATAATGATGAAATCAATCAAAGAATGGAGCTCAGCAGGAAGTAGAAAAAGAGAAACACCAAAATCATCTTGAATAAAAGAAGTAGCAGATCTAAAAGCAGTGGGAATAATAAAATGGAGAGAAAAAACAGAAAATTGAATATGCAAAACAATAATAAGACCAATGGCACTCTATACTGTCAAAACAATGCCAATGACGAAATGAAGAACATTTAAAAATAATGGGAAGAAGAATAAAAGAACAATACTAGGGCCAGACAAGTACCATAGAACAAGTATAGACCAAAAACGAATCACAGAATAGAGAAAATAAGTAGAAGGAGTAGATATAGTGGAAAGAATGAAGCAACAGGAAATAAAATAGCTCGGACACGTATGAAAGGCTGAAAAAGAAGACGTAATGAAGTCAATCCCGGACTGAAACCCAGCAGGAAGGAGAAAAAGAGAAAGACCAAGATAATCATGAATAAAAGAAGTTGAAGATCTAAAACTAGTAGAAATGACATAATAGAAAGAAAAAGCAAGAGATATGGAAAAACAACATCTAAAAATCCATTGTGAAGTAATCCTTGGTCAAAAATAACAAAAATAATGATCTATAAAACAATGATAACCTTAATAACATTCTAAGCTGCCGACACAATAACAATGACAAAAAAAGATACAGAAGATTCAAAAATAATTGGAAGAAAGATTGTTTGAACAATACTAGGGGCAAAACCAGTATCAGAAAACGAATATAGACCAAGAATTATTCACGAAATAGAATGAGAATTCAAAGGAGTAGGCAAGACATAGTGAAAAAAAATAAAACAACAAGGAATAAAATGGCTCGGATACTTATGAAAGGCTGGAGAATAAGACGCAATGAAGTCAATTCCAGAATGAAACCCAGCAGGAAGAAGATAAAGAGGAAGACCAAAATCATCATTAATAGAAAAAGTAGAAGATTTGAAAACAATGGGAATAACAAAATAGAAAGAAAAACCAGGAATAGGAAGAAATAACATCTAAAAAACTATTGAGGAATAAAACTAATAAAAAATAATGAAAATGAGAATATATAAGACAACAATAGCCCCAATAAACCTCCATGCTGCCAAAATAATGATAAGTCGAAGAAGATTTAGGAATAATGTAAAGAAAAAATGGTAGGACAACACTAGAACCAGAAAAAGTATTTGAAAACGATCAAGAATCAATCACAGAATACGAAAAGGATCAGAAAGAATGGACATAGTGAAAAAAAGAAAACAACAAAGGATAAAATGGCTCGAATACGTATGGAAATCTGAAAAACAAGACACAATAAAGTCAATTCCAGAATGAAACCCAGCAGAAAGAAGAAAAATAGGAAGATCAAAATCATCATTAATAGAAGAAGTAGAAGATCTGAAAACAGTGAGAATAGCAAAATGGAACGAAGAAACAAGAAATAGGAAAAAATAACGTCTAAAAAACTATTGAGAAGTAAAACTCAGTCAAAAATGAGGAAAATAAAAATATATAAAACAATAATAACCCCAATAACTTGCTGCGAATCAATGACAATGACGAGAAAAGACGAACATAATTTAAGAATAGTGAAGAGAAAAATCGTTTGAACAATATAAGGATCAAAAACAGTAACAGAGAACAAGAATATAGATCAATTATCAATCACAAAATAGGAAATGGATTAGAAGGAGCAGACATAGTGAAAAAAATAAAACAACAAAAAATAAAATGGCTCGAATACGTATGGAAGGCTGAAGAGCAAGGCGCAATAAAGTCAACACTAAAATTAAACTCAGCAAAAAGAAAAGAAGAGGGAAGACAAAAATCATCATGATTAGAAGAAATAGAAGGTCTAAAGACAGTAGGAATAACAAAATGGAAAAAAAAGAAATGAAAAAAAACTCCTAGAAAACTATTGTAAAGTGGAACTCATTAAAAAATAACAAAAATTAGAATATATAAAACAATAATAGCCTCAATAGCACTTCAGGCTGTCAAAACAATGACAATGACAAAAAAAGACGAAGAAGATTTAGGAAAGAATGATCGGTAGAACAATACTAGGACCAAAATAAGTATCAGAAAACGATTAAGAATCAATCACAGAATACGAAAAGGATCAGAAGGAGTGGACATAGTAAAAAAAAGAAAACAACAAAGAGTAAAATGGCTTGAATACGTTTGGAGGGCTGAAGAACAAGACGCAATAAAGTAAACACTAAAATGAAACCCAGCAAGAAGAAGAAAAAGAGGAGAGCCAAGATTATCATGTGTAAAAGGAGTAGAATATCTGAAAACAGTGGGAATAACAAAATAAAAAAGAAATATTAAAAACAAAAATAAACAAACGATGAAGAAAATGTCACAAGAAATAATAACGATCAATATTACCATAGAATTAGAAATAAACATGAAAACAAAATCATGAAATTAAGGGAATTAACAAAGGATGAATAAATACAGATTGAAAGAAATACTTTTAAGAAAGTAGAAAGATCCAAATATCTACATATAAAAATTACAAGTGAAGCGGAAAAGAAGTAAAAGTAAAAGAGAAGATAGTAAAAACAAACAGAGCATTCTACGTTAATAGAAAACTATAGAGAAGTAAAACACAGTCAAAAATAACAAAAATGGAAGTATATGAAACAATAATAAGACCAATAGCACTCTTTGCTGCCGAAACAATGACAACAACGAAAAAAACAGAGAAGATTTAAGAATGATGAAGAAAAATAGGGAAACCAAGATCATCATGGATAAAAGAAGTAGAAGATTTGAAATCAGTGGAAAAAACAAAATGGAAAGAAAAAACAAAAGAAGAGATCTGTTATTTGAAATTTAGCTTAATCTGATTTGTGCAGGAAGAAATGTGTAGAAGTCGGATAAGTTTAGGTTCAGCAGAATTTGGGCAGGTCGGATAAAAATTAATTGGATAAACTTGGATTGGATGTATGGTAGGTCCAGTAGGATCAAGTTTCATCTATTTAAATCATTTTGGCGTTGGTTGGAGCTGGTAACGAACAGAGCTTCTACAGACGCCGAGTAGTAGTTCGGATATGGAGCGCGCAACAGTGAAAATAAATAAGAAGCAGTGAAAATAAATTCAAAAAACAGTGGAAATAGATAGTGGACAGTGTTATTGTGTAAATGATCAATAAGTGTAGTGTTAGTGTTTTGTTTTAGGGTCGATAAATAAATGTATTTATTATTGAAGAAGAACAGAGAGTATTCATTTCGGAATATAATGTACAAATGACTTTTTTGGAACGTACTGTACTCATCCCGTACTTCCACAATCAGATCGTAATGCAAATTACATAACAGCGCATTTCTTCCAATTTACCCACACAAATATATTAACAAAAGGGGTAATTTGCTTTATCTTTGTTTTTATATTCCCTTGTCTCTGAAATTATGACTCAAAATGGACAGAAGTACGTTACGTTCGTAATGATAAGCTATTTATACCGAGCAGCAGGATATTTTTTATCTCTAATCTTCTTAACGTTGGTGAAATGCCATTATAGAAACGACAGTCGAGCGTAAGTGTCTTCACAGCAGCGCTAAACTCTATTCTTCGTTAGAAAGCTTGTTACACTACATTTTCAACGGGAAAATGCGAAAAATACTGATTTTATATGATAAATAGCATTTGTTCCAATAGCAAATAAAAATGCAGAGCTTTATTGGATGTATATTAATTAAAGTAGCTATATTGTATTTTAAAGTTTATTGTAGATATTCTGCGATTGTTTAAGAGTATCTCTGTATATGTTCAGCAATAGAAACAACAGAACAACACAATAATTGGAAGTTCGTAAATTTGCGAATATGTAGGTTGTGCCACATGCGATATGTCTAGAAAGCTCACGTACAGATTTTCATTGTTAATTATAACGGCGTGCGTATTACTAAATACACAATAGCCTATGTTACTCCTAATGATTCCATACAGGAGACTTTACAGCGAGCTAAACACAGAAATGCCTTGCTGCTGGAAGTGCTTTGCCTCCCACACTGCGTTAATTAAATGTAAAACGCGGGAAAGAATGTTTGCCTCTGACAATTCCCAAGGGATTTAATTGAAATTTCATTGATCCAATCTTCAACAAAAACGAGCTTTGTTGATACATAGCCAACAACTATCTGCAGTGTTCATTCTGCAGATAAATAACTCATCTTCACTAGCCAAAAATGACCCATAATTTAAGTCAGCAAGACATTTTCTGTGATATGAACTCTGGAGCCTTATTATGCTGAGCAAAAAAATTGGCACAGTTTTATATCGAGTTTAACTTTTACAAATTATAGTTCTACAATTGTTCGAACGTAGAAACATAAATTATCAAGCAAAAAATTGCGAAAATGGGAGGATATCAGCCAAAGCTTTAATACGAATGTTATATTCATCCCGGTTTTACTACAGTGGAAATAAATCTAAATTTGGTAAAATTGTGACATAGATAACTCTCTTGAGATTGAAAATAAGCCGACTTCTTGTACAGGATAATTCAAAAACTTTTTCAATTACAATGTCATTATTCATATCCCTAACTTCATTACGAACGACACATGCAATTATGTGAAAAGATATAATAATTTCTACTAAGGCTAAACGAAAATATGTTTCAAAAGCTTCCAAAATGTTTTAGAACGTTCCAGGATATTTCCTGAATATCTTATAATGCTCCAGGAATCTTAAGGACGTACCTAAATGGCCCAAAATAATCTAGAAAGTTTCAAAATACTCCAGAAGGCTCTATAACTCTACAAAAAATTCCTCAATGTATCAGAACGCTTCAGGACGTTCCTAAATGTCTTAAGACATTGCAGAATGTTTCAGAAGACTTCAGAACGTTCTTGAATATTTTGGGACGCTCTTAAGTGTTTCTAAATATTCCAAAATGGTTCTACAATTTTTTAAAACGTTACCTAATGTTTCAGAACTCTACAAAAAGCTCTTGAATGTTTCAGAAGGCTTCAGAATACTCTAGGACGTTTTTAAATGTTTCTAGGCGTCCCAAAATATTTTAAAAAGCTTCTGAAGGTTCCTAAATCTCTCAGAACGCTCCAAAACGCTACAGAATCCTTTAGGTCGTAAATCAATGTACCAAAACTTCCAGAATTTTTTAATAACGCTTCAGGACGTTCCTGCATATTTCAAAACATTTGAGGGGCTTGCTGAATGTCTTATAATGTTCTAATATATTTCAAAATGCTCCAGAACGTTTACAAATGTCCCAGATTGATCTAGAATGTTTCAAAATACTTCATAAGGCACTCAACTTTGTAGGAAGTCCTTGAATCTTTCAGAATGTTTTAAAACATTGCAGATTATTTCTCAATGTTCCAGAATACTTTTGGAGACATCCCTGTACGTTTCAAAATATTTCAAAACGCTTTTGAAGGTTCTAGAACTTTTTAATACGTTTCTAAATATTTTAGAACGCTTCAAAACGTTCCATTGTGTTTCAAATGTCCCAAAACGTTTCAGGATATATAAAAACCTTTCAAATGCTCAAGGACGTTCCTATATATATTTAGATATTTTAGAACGCTTTTTATAACGATTCAGAATGCATATGGACATTTATAAATGTGCTATGATGTTTTTGATGTTTTTAGAAGGTTCTATAGCTCTACAGGAAGCTCCTAAATGTTTCAGAACGCTTTCGGACGTTCCTAAATGTCTTAAAACATTGCAGAATGTCTCAATATACGTTCTTATTTGCTCCTAAACTTTATAGAACCTTTAAAATATTTCAAGACGTTCCTGAAAGTTCAAGAACGCTTCAGGACATTTCTCAATGTTTCTGACCATTCCTAAATAATTCAGGGACGTTCTAAGATATTTCAAAATGCTTCAGAACTCTCTTGACTGTCTTATAATGTTCCAAAATATTTCAGAATGCTTTAGAATGTTTTTCAATGTCCCAGAACGGTTCAAGATATACCAAAGCACTTCAGAAAGAAGTTACTGAAAGTTTCAGAACGTTCCAGAATATTTAGAGACGTTTCCAAATGTTTCTAAGCGTCCCAGAACGTTTAAAAATATTTCGAAGTCTTACAACTCTAGGATGTTCTTGAATATTTCAGGTCGTTATTAAACGTTCCAGAATGTTTCAAAACGTTTCCGAATTTTTAAGAGCACTTCAGGACGTTCCTGGCTACTTTGAGACTTTCCTGAATGACTTATAAAATTCTAAAATGTTTTAAAATGCTTAAAAATATTTATTAATGTTTGAGAATGATTTAGAATGATTCAAAATACTTTATAAGGCTCTATAACTCTGTAGAAAGTCCCTGAATCTTTGAGAATGCTACAGGACTTCCCTCAATACTCCTAAACATTGCAAACTATTCCACAAGGTTCCAGAATACTTTCGGAAGCATCCCTGTACGTTTCAAAATATTTCAAAACGCTTCTGAAGACTCTAGCACTCTTTAGGACGTTCATGAATACTTCAGAACACTTCAAAATGTTCTATTGTGTTTCAGATCCCCAATTAATGTCCCAAAAAGTTTCAGGATGTATCAACAGCTCCTTAAATGGTTTAGGACGTTTCTAAATATCTTAAAACTCCCAAGATTTTTTAAAATGTTTCTTATAATGTTTCAGAATGCTTAAGGACGTTAATAAATGTGCTATAATGTTTTTGATGTTTAAAAACACTCTAGAAGGTTCTACAACTTCACAGAAAGCTCCTGAATATTTCAGAACGCCTTCGGACGTTTCTAAATGTCTTAGAATATTGCAGAATGTTTCAGAATACGTTCGGGACATTCTTATTTGTTCCAAAACTTGCTAGAATTGTTCCAAATATTTCAAAACGCTTCTAAAAGTTCTACAACGCTTTAGAACATTCCTGAATGTTTTAGGTCGATATTAAATGTCCCAAAATGTATATGAGTGTTTCAGAACGCTTCAAGACGTTCCTTAATGTCTTGAAGCATCTCAGAATGTTTCGGAAGACTTCAGAACAGTTTTGAATATTTTGGTTTGCTCTCAAATGTTTCTAAATATTTCAAAACGTTTCTTGAACTTTTCAAAACGTTACCTAATCTTTCAAGACTCTGCAGGAAGTTCCTGTATGTTTCAGAACGCTTCTTGATTTTCTTAAATCTCTTAAAGCATTGCAGAATGTTTCAGAAGACTTCAGAACGATCTTAAATATTTTGAGACGCTTTTAAATGTTTCTAAATATTTCAAAACTATTCTGGAGCTTTTTAGAACATTACTTGATGTTTCAAAACTCTACAGAAAGCTCCTGAACATCTCAGAACACTTCTGGACGTTCCTTAATGTTTTAAAACAGTGCAACTCTTCTGAAAGTTCTAGAACGCTTTAGAACGTTCCTGAATGTTTCAAGTCATTCGTAAATAATTCAGCGAGGTTCTAAGATATTCCAAAACGCTTCAGAACTTTCTTGAATATCTTATAATGTTACAAAATATTTCAGAATGCTTTAGGATGTTTTTTAGTATCCAAGAACAGTTGTAACAAAACACTTCAGAAGCAAGTTTCTGAATGTTTCAGAACGTTTCAGAATATTTTAGGGCGCTGCTAGATGTTTCCAGAAGATTACCAAAAAGCTTCTAAATGTGTTAGAGCTCCAGGACGTTCTTGAATATTTCAGGTCGTTTTTAAACGTTTCAGGATGTTTGAAAACGTTTCCGAATTTTCAAGAACACTTCATCACGTTGCTAAATCTCCTAGGATATTTCAAAATACCTTAGAAGGTTTTACAAATCTACAGGAAGCTCCTGAATATTTCAGAACGCTTCCAGACGTTTATAAATGTCTTAAAACATTGCGAAATATTCGATAATACGTTGGGAATGTTTCTATTCATCCCTAAACTTTCTAGAACGTTTCAAAGTATTTCAAAACGCTTTTGAAAGTTTTTGAACGCTTTAGGATATTCCTGAATGTTTCAGGTCGTTCCTAAATAATTCAGGGAGACTCTTAGATATTTCAAAACGCTTCAGAACTTTCTTGAATAGCTTATATTCTTACAAAATATTTCAGAATGCTTCTTAATGTCCCAGAACAGTTCAGGATGTACCAAAGGAGTTTCTGAATGTTCCTAGAACGTTTCAGAATATTTCCAAAATTTTCTGAAGGTCTTAGAGATCTAGGACGTTCTTGAATATTTTAGGTTGGTACTAAATATTCTAGGATGTTTCGAAATGTTTCTGAATCTTCAAGAACGCTTCATGACGTTGCTAAATCTCCTAGACAAATTCTAGGATGTTTCAAAACACTTCAGAAAGTACTTCAACTCTACAGGAGGCTCCTGAATATTTCAGAATGCTTCCGAACCTTCCTAAATGTCTTTAAACAGTGCAGAATATTTCAGAACATGCTAGAGACGTTCTTATTTATTCCTAAGCTTTCTAGAACATTTCAAAATATTTTAAAATGCCTCTGAAAACTCTAGAACGCTTAAAGACACTCCGGAATGCTTCAGGTCGTTCTTGAAAATTACAGGAACGCACTAACATATTTCAAAACGCTTCAAAACGTCCTGAAATATTGTATAATATTCCAATATATTACAACATGCTTAAGGATGTTTCATAGTATTCCAGGATGGTTCAGAATGTATCAAAATACTTCAGAAGGAAGTTCCTGAATATTTCAGAACATTCCAGAATATTTTAGGTCGTTCGTTAATGTTCTTAAGCATACCAGAACATTTCAAAATATTTCAGAATATTTCAGGTCGTTACTGAACGTTCAAGGATGTTTCAAAACGCTTCATGACGTTCCTAAATCTCCCAGCAATTTTCTAGAAAATTTCAAAACACTTAAAGATTTTTGATGTCTCTTATGATATTCCAAAATGTTAAGGAACGTTTGGAGATGTTACAGAACTCTTCAGGAAGCTCCTGAATGTTTTACAATGCTTCAGAATATTTCAGGACGTTTTTAAATGTTCCAAAATGTTAGGAAATATTTTAAAACGCTTCTGAAGATTCTAAAACTTTTCAGCACGTTTCAGGATGTCTCAGAATGCTTCAAAACATTCAAAAATGTTTTATGTTGCTTTAAAATGACCCAAAATAGTATATTCCGATACAAGTGCGGAATGGAGATCATTCCATGCGAATGTGAATAATTCAGCCACGAGACGAAGTCGAGTGGCAGAATTCACATGAGCATGGTATGATCGATTCGCACGAGTGACGGATGTTATTTTTTCTACAGTCAAAGGTGTCCGCGTGAGTATCTATACTCAAAATATACCGTTTTCTGAGAAAGAATTTGCTTCATTGATCTCATCCCAGTTCATCAAATGTTGATAAAATTACTCATATTGACTCCATTCTGAAGAGGAATGAAAAGAAAATCAAGGAGAATTAAAATTATGACAGTAATGAAACAATTTTTTTGCGACGCCACGCGGTTTTCTTAGGAGCCCCTGAGCGTGCGGAATGACCCCTATTCCGCACGCTACAGCGTGTGGAATGGGTATCATTCTATAGTGACTGTAGAAAAACATATTTTCGTTGGCTGTGTCATTTCCCGAATGAATGTATGCGAATTTGAGGAAATTTCGCCAACTAATTTAGTAGAATGATAAACGACAAAATTCAAATAGTTGAGGATTCTAGAAGTATTGTATTAGGTTTTGACTTCTCATAAAATCCAAGAATCCCATTGTTCGCAGTCTAATTAAACGTTTTCCTTAGGAAAACTGATTTGCGTTTCAAGAAAGATAATGAAAGAGGAGAATTCTTCATACCGGAGAGCATCTGAAGGATATGATTGTTTCCGTATGCTCCCTTTTCACGGATTAGTAAATGACTTTATATTAAAAAAATATAACAGAAGCTAAAGTTGGAGTAAACTTGTTTTTTGAAGGAAAATGGAGTACGGAAACTTATTGTATTTATTTCGAATTCAATATACTGCAAAAGTTTTGTTAGTTGTGTTGCAAGTTTGGCAGTCATTGAATAAAAACTAAACAGGGAATGTGGTATTTGACATCTGTGCGCGTAACTTGGAAATAGTTCAAAGACTGAGCAAGAGCCCCCACAGTCAGTCGTACAATCGAAGAAAGCGGTAAGAGGTAAAAATAAAGTCGACCGCCTATTTCAAGGGAGTTTGGTAAACTTGTGAAGCGTGTTAGATTGATAAAGTGCTGAAACCAGAAACTGCAATAACTTGAAACGTTTTAAAAGTTCCGCAAAACAAATTTTCCGTCACAAAGTCCCGCTCTAAATATTCCACTCTACGAGTCTTGAAATTAAAAAAATAAACTTTCCGTTTAACGACAGTCGAACTTTTCAGCAGCTGTTATTAGTTCTGGGGATCTAATTTTTGACTAATTACCATGTTAATTTTCTCCCCAAGTTTTCGGGGGTTTTTTCCGATCGCTAATTTTATTTAAGCTGCGTAACGGTAAAGAAGGACGCTCAAAAGAAATAATTGGTTCTACAGGCGCAAGAAAATAAAAAGAAGGGTCAGTAGACGTCATTAATCATCGAACTTCATGTTTCGCACACCAACATGCCTTCAACACAACTTTCCAGAATCAGACGCATCTTCAACATAGCTTTGTTGAAGTAGTAGAATCACGCGAATCTCAGGCACTTCTTTTAATGTTTTTTACATCATTCACAAAGAAAATTTCGGAAAATTCAATACTTGAATTTCATTACTAACGTGAACAAGCTCTTAAAACAGCGGACATCAAATTATTTACTAACTTTATGAAGCTATTTCCAGTTACTATCACAAGCAATTTATTATAAAGGGTCAGTTTATATCCACAGTTTTCTTCGCTTTTAAGGACACAAAGCGCTGTCATTAAGCTCAAAGGAACCTTCCTGAATGGTCATTATTTGCCAATGTGTCTAACATTACTAACGTTTTAGAGATACTTAAAAGTCTGAACTTTATTGGTTGTGACAGTAATTCATTTCAAGGCTTTTCAGCGAAAATTGTCAAAGAAACATTCAACATCTTATACACACAAAGATTTCTCTGCAATTCACGTTAATTCGCATCTACAAAGAGAAACACATGAAAAAAGTTGCTACTTAAGGTTTCCTTTGTGTAAAACAAGAACGATTGTAAAAAAGCGAAGGGTTGGTGTTGACGAATCGCAGGAATTATAAGCAAAGGCCAAGCTAATGGCTCATGCCATTTACAGTTTGCGTTTATCCGCCAAAGAGCCAAACGTTCCCACAAGTACTTTTCATTCATTCTAGTGGCAAACAGAAACCAACCAAAGCCGGCTCATATTGAATTTCTTTTCTTCTCTGTTTGATGATGGTGATTCTGTTCACTACGATTACGATGTGATGGATTTCCAAGCATTAGAGATAATTTAATTCTCGATTTTGTGATTTCGAGGTTTGACTGCTTTCAATCTTTCAATATACTGACAGCGTCAGGAATGAAATACGCAGCGAAGAATTTTCTGTTTATTCTGAAGAGATCTTATTGATTTCTTCCTATATTTAGCGAGTATAGTAGACCCTTTCACTTTATTTCGTACTTTTTATGGAAATATGTTGCAACATCACTAAAATACATTTTGAACATCTTGGATAGGATTTATTCGTTAATACGTGAATTCAAACGTTATACGTTAACGTCAATAAGTAAAAATTGAACAGAGGGTACTGATTTTATAACTAAGAACTGCGGTCGCTTTCAAAGCGTACGCTTTCAGGCTGTATATTGTCAGTTACACATCCTAAAGTCATGTACTCACCGTAAATATATCCGACCGTTGCTTTGTAAAACACTTTGTATATTTTGCTTACCGTGACTTTGACTTTGACTCAACAAATAAATATTTGACATTCAACATCTTGACAATCTCTATTCAACCGACAATTCACTGAACGGCCAATGTGAACAAATAATTTCATTGTAATATCACTTAAATGTTTTTTTAAATGGATTAAATTGCAAATTAATTTGATAGACACAAGTTGAGTAGCGTTTCATTAAATTTTGAGTATAAATAAGGCCTTGCGGCCGACTTAAGTCACTTCTTTTGGAAGTTAATTCTCCGAACAATCTTCCAATGTGTTTTCCGTTCGACGTACGTTCGAAGAAGACAAACAAGCTCTAAGTTTGATTGTTTTTTATAAGTCTGTTGAAGGAACTTAGCTTATTTTTGCCATTGTTTTGTTGTATTTTGACTTGAAATTATTTTGCTGTTTTTGAACTAATTTTTCTGACGATCGCTCCGCGAACGTTGGATTAATTTAACGTAAGATCACCGCTGGAGAAGTTCTAAGAAGGTTCTATAATTCTACAGGAAGCTCCTGAATGTTTCAAAACACTGCCGGATGTTTCTAAATGTCTTAAAACATTGCAGAATGTTTCATAATAGATTAGGAACGTTCTTATTTGTTTCTGAACATTTCAAAATATTTCAAACTGCCTCTGAAAGTTCTAGAACGCTTGAGGACACTCCTGCATGCTTCAAGTCGTTCCTAAAAAATTCAGGGACGCTCTACGATATCTCAAAACGCTTTAAAACGTCCTAGAATATTGTATAATATTCCAAAATATAACAAAATAGTTTAGGATGTTTCATAGTGTTCCAGAACGGTTCAGGATGTATCGAAATACTTCAGAAGGCAGTTCTTAAATGTTTCAGATTGTTCCAGAATATTTTGGGACGTTCCTCAATGTTCCCAGAACGTTTCAAAGTATTTATCCCGAAGGTTCTGGAGCTCTAGGACGTTAGTAAATATCCCAGGATGTTTTAAAACGTTCCCGAATTCTTAAGAACACTTCATGACGATCCTGAATTTTCCAGGAATTTTCCACGATATTTCAAAACCTTTTAGGATTTTTTGAATATCACTCATAATATTCTATGTTTATGACGAAGTCTGTTAATTTCGCAGTGTAAGATTGATTTAACGTAAAATCACCGCTGGAGAAGTTCTGGTTGGCTTCACAGCGTTGAACAACTTTAACGTAAGGCCACCGCTGGAGAAGTCTTTGTAGATTTTGCAGTGCTAGATTGATTTAACGTAAAATAACGGCGTTAGAAAAATCTGACGTAAAATCACTGCTAGACAGGTCATTGATGGCTCCACAGCATTGAAACAGTTTACCGTAGAGTCACTACTTGGAAATCAGTTTGGTTTCACAAGCATAGAACTAGTTTTAAAGTTGGTCCACCGTTTGGGAGATCGCTTTACGATTGTCTATCTAGCTCCGTGCCAATTCCTGCAATATATGTGTTTCGAAACCCTAACCCTTTCTTCTGAGCTACCCAGCCGTCCGTCTCTAGAAACTGCGTCACCGACCGCATTGGCGCCCGAGTATACCGTCTGCAGTTTTGACAGCGACGCCAAAGTCAACAATCCTACCAGCCGCAAGATATCGTTACAATATGCACTGCTCCAAACCAGTCGCTTTCGAAAGCGACTGTTGCTTTCGCAAGGTCCTTGCGTTCGATGTCTTGATTTGTACTTTACAGTATACAACCATTTGTTTGCCGTAAGTAATTGCTGAATTTGGAAAAACCAACCATGAACGACGTATCATCTTTGGCTGTTTTAAGCTTAAGATTGTTTTGCTTTTTGCTGTTCTAATTTGGGAGTCATTTTTGTTTCACTTTACCGCCTGGGAGCTCAGTCCAGCTGCACGAACGTTGAATTACCTGAAGTTGCATCACCACTGAGAAAATTCTTGTAATTTCACAGTGTTGAAGTAAATTAACGTAGAGCCACTGCTCGAAAATTATTTTGATTTACCGAGCGTTGAAATCGATGTATGAAATAATTCACCGTTTTGGGAACCGCTTCACGATTCTACAAACGTCGAAGATTATTTGTTTCAAAGTTTCTCGCTGTCTTTCGACCGCCTGGGTCCGTACTGCTGACCGCTAATGTCGAATGTCTTGTACAGTCGTCATGTTACCTACAGACACAAGTGCTAATTCCTAAAAAATTGTAACAATAGCCTCGCAGATGGCGGGGTTGTTAACTTTGGCATCGCAGACGACAAGAAACTTTAAAACAAACAAATCGTAGAGCGATTTCTCAAACGGTGGATTAACTTATCTTCGGCGCCTGTGAAACCAAACTGGCTCCCAAGTAGTGACTCTACGTTAAACTTGCTCAACGCCGTGAGGCCAATGGTGACCTCCTCAACGGTAATTCTACGCTAAAACAATCTAACGCTGCGAAATCACGAAGACTTCGTCAGCGGCGACGCTACGTTAAGTTAATCCAACACTGTGAAATCGGCAAAAATTCAACGTTAAATTATTCAAACACTGCTAAATCAACAAGGACTTCTCCAGCGGCGACTCTATGGTAAATTATGCAAAAATAAAACTCACAGATTGTGTCAGACAGTTGTGCTAACGGACTTGGCACAAAAACTCCACTTGGATGACAAACACTCTGAAGATGACACTCGGAATCGAAACTAGAAGCGTACTTTGGAACGGCTGCTCAGAAGACTGGACTTTCAAAGTGACTTAGGTCGGCCACAAGGCCCTATTTATACTTAAATTTCAATGAATCCTTACTTAACTTGTCTTACAACTAATTTTTTATTAGTGCTGTTAGTAATGTAAAGAGGATATAAAGATAAAAAGAAGAAGTAATTCACAAATACAAATTATCTTTACAACGACAAATTCCATATTCTTTTCCTACTAAATACATCCTTTCAAACATTTCCTTGAAATTCAAATTATCCTACATTCTTTTTGTCTGTCGGTAAAGTAGTAACGATTCAGTCCTCTGTCGGTCAACTGTCAAATGTCAGATGTTTATTTGTTTATGGTCAAAGGTCACGAAGGACATCAAACAAAATATGAAATATACAACATAATCACAGAACAACAGTTGATTACAGTCAGGATTCATTAGCTGTAAGCACAAGACATAAATACGGATCAAACAACTATAATTTGATATTAATTTCAGATATTATCAAACCTAACCTCATTCCACCACATGTTATGAAATATTAAAAATTGAAGGATCATCTAGATGATGAAAGCGCATTTTTGACAGCTCATGAATGCTTGTTACTTCAGAGATTTCGCAAATTACCATCTCCCACAATAACTGAGCTTGAAATCAAGCAGTTTGGACAAACTTACGAAACAGCAGCTTCCATTTAGTATTAGTTTCAAGTTGACTATTTGATAGGTACATAATTTATGCATGTACAAACTCAAAAATACCTTCTAATCTTCATTGTTTAGTTATTGACTGACGGGAGCTCAAGTGCTGTACCTTAAAATAATAATTTGATCTTTATCAAAGCTATATAAAAGAAACACACCAAAAGTGAACAAATTTTCATCCAATAATAATAATTCATTCTAATAAGCTTCAAATTCGCGTCAAACAAGTCATTGAATGAATCCCGGACAGATTTGACAACTGTACATAATAATAGTGACACACGCGGCGAAAGTTGTAACTAAATTTTTATCTACTTCAATAAATTTTAGTTGCCATATCCCTAATGTCATATATATCTATGGGCATTGTTTCACTAAGCTTGAATTAAAGCAATTTGTGCAAACCTATGAAACAGCAGCTTTTATTTAGTACCAGTTTCAAGTCTGTGAATAGTATAGTTGCGTCACGCCAGCCAGCCAGCCAGCCAGCCAGCCAGAGAGCCAAAGTGAATATAATAGCGCTTTTTTCCAAAAAATGCGCTAAAAATGAATTTATTCCAACTGGTAGCTGATAATATCAATGTGAATGGTGATGTAAGTTTAAACAGAATTATGGATTTTAAAATTTATAGGATGTGCGAGATGTGAATTAATTTTGCTGGACTTTAAAATATTTGACGGTAGCAGAAGGATCTGGGATGTGCAACTGTGACGGAGTTTTGGGACATAATTCGTCACAAAATATATGTCATATATTCTTTTGACAACACTAACGGTGCGTTGTCTTGACTTGTACTTGACGTTTGAAAGTATGAGGTTATTGGACAAACAGATGCTTGCGCACGCATACTTTCTGCGCACGCTTTAAAAGCGACTGCAGTTTTCAGTCTAAAATCAGTACCCAGAGAACTCATTTTTTATTGGTTTCAATGGCTTGAACTTGGCTTGACACACAAAAAAAAATGCAGTTGAGGAAGTAGCGATCAGTCAAACAAGAAGTACGAATTTCTGATGAAGAATACTTGAAGCGAATATATATAAAAGATTGCGAGAGCACCTCTCCATGAGATGATTGATTTGTTGCATAAAAAAAAATTCTGAGTGAAGGCATGAAAGGGCTTGTATGATAAGAAAAACGGATGTGGGCTGAGCTAAAGAGGTGTTTTTGTATAGAGGTATCTGTAATAATTTGATTGCTATTTGAATATAGAAGTTTGTGCTGAAATCGTCCAAAAAACAGATAATAATACAGCGTTGAAGAATGCAAGTAAATATTTGGAACAATAACTCCTTGAAAATTCTTTAAAACTCTAAACTTGCTTCGGAAAATTCAAAGCTTGCACAATTTTTTGTAGGAATTCATCAAGTAAATTTCAATTTTAAATGCAACATTCCCAATTTTTGAGTTCTAAACGTACACATTTCTTTTCAAGTTGCAGGAAAACCCAATTGGAGCAAACAATTCTAGTGTCTATAGTCTCCGACGTCATATGGATAATAAGTAATTAGAAAAAATAAACATCAGTGTACAAACATCCCTCAACAATGCGGGCCTCTTTCCCTACCCCGTGATAACATAGCAAACGAACTACGTGGACCGTAAAATTGCCACATTACATTTCAGTTCTCGTGTAAACCAATATGGTCATGAGCCCGGACATTACATTCTCTGTCGGGGATGTGGTCATGGACAGAATGACACCTGGATATCCCGCTGTTAACTGACATATTGCTTAGATATATTCTGCTTTAGAAGTGGCTAGCAGGATTTAAACATGCACATATTGTCAAAGTGAAGTGCACTTGCGGTTCAGTCTATTGTTATGAAAATAGTAGGCAATCATTCAGATGCTACAGCAGACTAAAATACCAAATTTCAATATTCTACACCTGATCGTTTCGAATTTATGCGAAAAATCCCAAAGGACTGTCAAGTAAAGTGCACTTCCGGCTCGGTGGATCTCAATTAAAATGAGATATGAGTATTAAGACAGTATAATCGTCCTTAATACTGAATTCTAACAATCTACGTTCAATCATTTTGGATTTATGCGAAAAATTCAAAAAATGTTTCGAATAAAGTGCACTTCCGGCTTAGTCGATAGCAATCATAATGTAAGGTGTATAACTAGATATTATAAAAGTGCCCAATACAAAATTTAAATATTCTACGACTGATTGTTCAGAATTTATGCAGAAAATTCAAAAAGTCTGTCATATAAAGTGCACTTCCGGCTCAGCCGAATGTTACAAAAATAGATGACCATTTAGATGCTACAGCAATTTCAAATGCTAAATACTAGTATTCACCTCTAAACAGTTTTTAAGAATGTCGATATTTCTATGATCGAGCTCACAAGCAAAAATAGTTCTTATCCTTTTAAATCTTGTCATTCTCATGTCATGTGTCATTTTAGTTTAATAAAAATCCATTTTAGGACATTGCAATTATGTGCATGCGAAATATTTCATACATGTTGCACACATAATTCCTTAGGTTCTATTAAAATCAAATGCACGCAAACTTAGTAAATTTTAATATCAGTATTTTCGTGCAAATGGCTAAACTCCACCTTGCATGCAAATAGCTGCATTAATACTAGTTCTTTGTTCTTCCGCTTGTAATCTGATTTTGATGTGAAGCTTAAGCCACATTCTCTGTACAAAAGGCTTCATTTGGAATTGGTTTTCATATTTTTATTAATTGGAATCAAATTTGATGTGGAGCTTTTTGGTCTTTACAAGAAAATTAAAGACAGCACCGTTGAGGAAGAGGTGAAATCATTCAATACAAAATTTATGACCGTACAACAGTCGACAAATTTTTTAGACCAATAAAAAAATCTGATGTAAACATCACGTGACTTACTTGTACATCACTGAATATATATAATACGATGCTATTTTGTGTTTGATCGAATATATCATTGGGTATATATAATCAAACACAAAATCTCATCGTTCCACAGTTAATCGTTTTGGATTTACCCAAGAGATTCTAAGAATCTTTCAAGTAAAATGCGCTTTCAGCCAAGTCGGTTGCTATGGAAACAGTAGGCCATTATTCTTATACTACAGCATTCCTTCATACTGATTTCCAAAATTCTACGACTACCAACAGATCTGAATTTATGCGCAAAATTGAAAAATTAATTTCTACTGAAGTGCACTTCCGGTTCAGTCTATTGTTATGGAAATAGTAGGCAATCATTCGGATGCTACAGCAGACTAAAATACCAAATTTCAATATTGTACACCTGATCGTTTCGAATTCATGCGAAAAACTCCAAAAGACTGTCAATAAAAGTGCACTTCCGGCTCGGTGGATCTCAATAAAAGTAGGATATGGGCATCTAGATGTAGTCCAGTCGACATGTAATTTGAGGTCGGGAAAAATGCGAACTCAATGAAACTTTGGTATGTTGTTTCTGATCACTTAATAGTGTTATTTCCATGTTTTCCGACCAAAATTTCGCGAAGCAATTTTCAGGGGAAGAGAAAAACCACAAAATTTGGGCACTTTTTTCAATTTTTGCCTTGTAACTTTTTCCCCTCCATTCCTACGCCTTAGATTATTAAGTTCAATTTCGTAGAGCATTATATTTCCGATAAATTTGATACGTAAAACTTGTTTGTAGACCCATTAAGTTCCAAGATACAGCACTTCAAAAAAGTGAAAAATTCCTGAAAATCTAAAAAACATAAAAAATGGCGGTTTTCGCTGAATATCTTTGATTTTTCAACATTATTCATGGTATTATGGTACCTAGTTTCATTCTGACGTAGAAATCAGTCAACAACCCACTCCTTACCCTGCCTACCTAAGCCACCATATCTGGAGGCACGGTAGTGCCCTCGCCAAGACAAGCCAAGCAAAGCGCAACAGCACTACCTACCTTTCTCGAAGAGCTTCGTCATTTTTTTGAACCGTCATAACTTGGATTTGGATTATACCAGATAAACAAAATTTTCGGGATATGATGTCAATAGTGGACTCATTGAACATATTGGCTGGTACCACAGGCTCTGTTTTAGGCTATACTAGCTATGTATATTCAAATAAATTTTGTAGAAATATGTGTTTTCCGTAATTTGTATCTGAAGATTATTTTCTAAAGTATTTAGGAAAATTTTAATTGCGTCAAAACACATCTTGACACCATGCTCCTAATATCGCCAAAAATAGAGCTCGTGGTACCAGCCATAAAGTTTCAATTGTATAGTTCTTATACTTTAAATTTTATTGATATCTAAAAAAACCCCGATTTCATCACTGACTCGTTCACTGATGATCATCAGAATTCTTAGGTTACTTCCTGAAGTTCTAGAATGCTGAAATTTGGTATGTAAGCTAGTACACAAACAACAACAAAATCTGGAAATTGGAACTTTCACCTCCCAATCCCTTAAACTAGGGGAAGGAAATTTGTACGAGACTTCCGCAAATTTTGATGCTAGAGGTCTGAAAATTGATATAGGGACTACTTGTTATAAATAATAGTAAAATCAAAACTTACTAAAAGAAGTGGAGTCCCACCAGAAATATTTTTAAGTAAAATGTTGCCAAGACGAGACCATATGGCTCGCACTGTCAAAAAATTGTCAGATTGAGAGTCAAGTCTCTAATCCTACACGCTTTAATTCTACAAGCCTCCTTGTCCATCTACCTGTCTAGCCACCACTCATTTAGAAGGGAACTATTAGGACTATTGTATAACAGAAAACTAATGAATAGTGAATAAATTTCTCACCTTATGCCCATGTGAATGTATCGAAATGAGCAAGTCGCATATTTTGACTGAGGTGTAGAATAGTGAAGTTATGGCTTGTAGAATTAGAGCCTGTAGAGTTAGAAGCCTGGCTCTACATAGGATCTAATAAATCTTTGACAGTGCGAGCCATATGGCTTCGTCTTGGCAACATTTTACATGAAAATGTTTTTGGTGGGATTCCACTTCTTTTAGTAAGTTTTTATTTTACTATGATTCATAACAAGGAGTCTCTGTATCAATATTCAGACCTTTAGCATCAAAATCTGTAGAAGTCTCATACAAATTTCCATCCCCTAGTTTAAGTGGTTGGGAGTAGAAGTTTCAAGTTTCAGAATTTTGTTGTTGCTTGTGTACTAATACTAGCTTACATACCAAATTTCAGTATTCTAAGACTTCAGGAAGTAACCCAAGAATTTTGATAATCATCAGAGAGCGAGTCAGTGACGAAATCGGGGTTTTTTCAGATGTCAATAAAATTCAAAGTATAAGAACTATGCAGTTGAAACTTTATATGTTTAATAAGTCCACTATTGACATTATATCCCGAGAATTTTGTTTATCTGGTAGGTATAATCCAAATCCAAGTTATGAGGGTTCAAAAAAACGACGAAGCTCTTCGAGAAAGGTATGTAGTGCTCTTGCACTTCATTTGACTGGTCTTGGTGGGGGCACTACCGTGCCTCCAGATATAGTGGCATAGGTAGGCAGGGTGATGGGTGAGTTGTTGATTGATTTCTGCGTCAGAATGAAACTAGGTACCACAAAAAAATTTGAAAAATAAAAGATATCTAGCGAAAACCCCCATTTTTAATGTTTTTTTAGATTTTAAGAAATTTTTCACTTTTTTGAAATGCTTTATCTTGGAACTTAGTGGGTCTACAAACAAGTTTTCTGGATCAAACTTATCGAAAATTTGATGCTCTACGAAATTGAACTCGATGAGCTAAGGCGTAGGAATGAAGGGGAAAAAGTTACAGGACGAAAACTGAAAAAAGTGCCAAAACTTCGTGGTTTTTCCTCCCCCTGGAAATTGCTTCGCGAAATTTCAGTCGGGAAATATACATATAACACTATTAGGTGATCAAAAACAATATACCTAAGTTTCATCAAGTTCGCATTTTTTCCTAATTTGCCCCTATTTTTCGACTTGCTGACTGGACTAATGGTATAATCGTCCTAAATACTGGATTCTAACAATCTACGTTCAATCGTTTTGGATTTATGCGGAAAATTCAAAAAATGTTTCGAATAAAGTGCTCTTCCGGCTTAGTTGATAGCAACCATAATGCAGGGTGTACAACTAGATATTATAAAAGTGCCTAATACAAAACTTAAACATTCTACGACTGATTGTTTAAAATTTATGTGAAAAATTCAAAAAGTCTGTCATATAAAGAGCACTTCCGGCTGAGCCGATTGTTACGAAAATAGAAAATGACTATTTAGATGCTACAGAAATTTTAAATGCTGAATTGCAGTATCATATGGCTGATCATTCTGAATTTATGCGGAAAATTAAAAAAAAGTTCCAAGTGAAGTGCACTTCCGGTTTAGCCGATCGCAATCATAATGCAAGATGTACAATTAGTTGTTATAGAAGTTCTTTATACGAAATTTCAATATGCTATGGCGGATCATTCTATATTTATGCAAAAAAGTTTCAAGTAAAGTGCACTTCCGGTACAGACGCTTGGAACCATATTGCGAGGTGCACAACTAGACCCTATACTAGTCTTGAATACAAAATTTCAACATTATACGTTCAACCAGTTTTGAGATTTGCGAGTTACACACGCACGTACGAACGCACGCACGCACGCACGAACATACGTACCGACATCAAGTCAAAAATAGTCAAAATGGATTCAGGGATGCTCAAAACGGATATATCCATCAAAATCTCGATATGTGAATTATTTCGGTTTCACAATACTTCTTTGTACTTTGTACGAATGAAAATGAAAATTTTTTTTTTCCGGTAGGAGAGGAATTCCGGGTGAGCTCTTGTTATGATGAAACAACTGGAGATAAATATCAACAAGTATACGTAAATTGCTGCTTATTTAAATTGAAAAACACAAGAATGGATCTGCGATGGTTGTTTGATTCCATTCGCAAGTGAAGAACGTTTGCAAAATCATCAACGTTTTGATTGTGCGCAAGTCGCAACAAATGAAGAAAAGTAGTCCCCAATAATAATTCTGCCTTTTTCTATTCATGAGTACTACACCAGGAGAATCACAAAAGAACATTGATGTGACTTTTTTACCCGATGGAAATGTGTCGGCTTTCTTAAGCGCACTTTTTCCCGCTTAAATCAATTGTTTGAACTGTTGCGTTGTCTCTAGCGTGTAGTAATGTAAAATGTGGTTAATGAGATGGTTTTAGTCGCAGAAATCTCTCGAACCTTTAGTCGACGATTGTCTAGTTTGGATTCTGAAAAGGGGCGTGATTATTTTTTTGACTTTAATCTTTAATTTGGTGTTTGAATATCACATATTCTGATAATGGAGACAATTGCCCAATTCATGTCTTCCGTGAGTCCAAATAGCTAAAAATGTCATCAACATAGCGTCACCAGATAGAAGACTCAAAATTAATGAAACTATCTCTGAAGTTAGAGGAAGAAGGAGTAGTTGACTCAATTTAATTGACAATAGAACATACGTATCACACTGCAAGAGAGTTATGAGTACAAGTTGTAATTTAGACTTCACGAATGAAGTAACTGATTTCAAATTGAAATTCACGGAATTTTTGGTGCTCATAAAAGATTTATAAACTTATTAAAACGTTATTGATTTGCAAAGTAAATGTTTTACAAGTTAAAAATTCATGTACAGATCTCTCACTTACAGGAAAAATGCATTAGCCATAATAATTTTCAATCTGATGAACCTGAATTTTAAACATGATTAAGGATTATTAATTACTCTAGTAGCTCGTGGATTCAAGCTTTTTGCTCAAATCAGTCATTTTTTTGGATAATAAACTTGTTTATGTTCATAAAACAATCTTTTAAAAAGTAGAATCCCCAGCAATATTTACTTGGCATTGCAATTATAGTAACTGTCCATATATAGCGTAGTGAATGCGTATGTGTGCTTTCGCAGAACGTAATAAAATTCCAGGCCGCTATTGCAAGACAAGGGAGCTGGCGGGAACTATTGGCAATTAAGTGCATAGCAGGCGAGCTTCGCGTTCCCCGGTCATCCGTGATGTTCTCCCTCTACTCAGTTTCCACAATGATTGCTTTCTCTTCTTTCTTATACTTTATTTTGTAGCGTAGCAGAAAAAATCTCAAGAAGGTATTAAACATCTAGGAATTTTCAATAATATTGTTGCTACAATCAAAAGCTGATTACATTCAGATCTTCGAGATAATCAGAGTCTCAAAACTAGTATAATTGTGCTGAATATTGGTATTCATATTCTGTGCTCCCCCAACAATAATTTTCTTTGTAAATATCACTGGTACAGCTTATTTATTCTCCCCCTTTTCTAAATTACATTCATCTACTGTAGTGATTCCAAACGGGGGCGATACCGCCCCCTTATAGGCGCTGGAGTCTTCTATGGAGGCCGTAGCGGGTCCAGAGGCAAATAAGTTGCAAGAAAAGCAGGAAAACCACACACAATTTTGCTTGCAGCCAGAGAAATTGAAAACTGTTCTTCATCATAAGACACCATCGAATATCATATCTATTTCATATCATGCACAAGTTTTTTCAAGAGAATAAAACTCTTTACAATATTTTTCCTGTTGCTACTGATGGCGCACCAGCAATAAGAGGGCGTCATTAGCAGTACCAAATACGTACATAAAGTTGAAGCTTCAAATCACTTATGAGATACATGATTGTATTCCAAATACAGTTATTCCTGGGGTATCCTGAGGAAAATATTGGCCTTCCGCAGAAAATACATTTATTAAATTTAAAGGTATTCTCTATGACTTACAGGTATTTCATAAGAGCTACAGGTATTCCAATAGGATATTACCTCTGTGATATCTTTATTGCCAATATCTGGGGTATTCTAAAGATATTTCGCAGGAAATACATAGAAGAAACCACGGGTATTCTGCAAAATAATCGAATATTACACTCCTGAAATATACCACAGATATTCCTGACAGGATATATTCCAAACGAAGTACAGGTATTTCACAGGCACTCTGCAGGAAAAGCAGGCATAAAACCCAAAGGTATTTCCCAGGAAGTACAGATATTGCCGATAGTTTGCAGGAAATACAGGACTTTCTCGGGTATCCCAAGTAAGTATGAGGATATTTCAGAGATTGTCACAGGACATGTAGACCCAGAATGTTTTATTAAAAGTACAGGTATACCAAAAAAAAACAAGTATGTCAGAGGAGATACATGTATTTTTGAGATATTCTGCAGGAAATATATAATAGGCAACCACGAATATTCTTCAAATGAACAAGTGTTCCATAAGAAGTACAGTATTCCACAGGAAATACAGACATTTCATAGGAAAGAGCACAAGTATGTCAATTGAGATACAGGCTTTCTCGAAGTATTCCGCAGGAAATAGATAAAAGGTGAGTACAGGTATTGTCCAGGACAAACAAGTACTTCATATGAAGTACAGTTTTCTATAGGAAGCTCAAAATATTTCCGAGATATTTCACTGGAAATATAGGTATTTCGAAGATATTGCACAGAATGCACAGGTATACCGATGGAGAAACACGCATATCAGAGGAAGTTCATGTACTTCTAAGTTATTTCGCAGGAAATACATAACAGGCAACCACAGACATTCTCCAAAAAAACCAATATTTCATAAAAAGTACAGTATTCCACAGAAATACAGGCATTCCATAAGAAAAAGCACAAGTTTGTGCCAAATAAGATACAGGTATTCTCGAATCATTCCACAGGGAATACATTAAAGGTGAATACTGGTATTTTTCAGTACAAACGAGTATCTCATAGAAAGTTCAGTTTTCTATAGGAAATTCAAGATATTTCCAAGGAATTTCAGAGATATTGCACAGGATGCACAGGTATACCAATAGAAAAAAAGGTATATTGGAGAAAGTACATATATTTCTAAGATATTTCGCAGAAAATACTAAACAGGCAACCACGAATATTCTCCAAAAGAACGAGTATTTCATGAGATGTACAGTATTCTGCAAAAAATACAAGCATTTCATAAGAAGAAATACAAGTATGCCAAATGAGATACAGGTATTCTCGAAGTATTTTGCAGTAAATACATGAAAGGTGAATACAGGTATTCTTCAGGACGAACGAGTATTTCATGGGAAGTACAGTTTTCTATAAGAAATATGAGATATTTCCAGGGCATTTCAGAAAGAATATAGATATTTCAGAGATACTGCACAGGATGCACAGGTATACCTAATGGGGTATTCTACATAAAATACATGGAATAAAACAAAAGGTTCATTACAAGAGCAACTGGTATTTAGTAAAAATACGATATTCCATAGAAACTACAGCCATTTCTAAGATATTCTACAGGAAATACAGGTTTTTGTGAAATATTTCACAGTGTGCACAGGTATTTTAAAAGAGGTGTTTTTTAAAGTATTTCACAGGGAATACATGAAAAAAAACACAGTTATTCTTCAAGAAGAACTGGTATTTCATAGGTAGTCCAAAATTCTACAAGCGAAACAGATATTCCTAACGTATTGCACAGAAAAAACATGTATTGCTGAGATATCACACAGGAAGCACAAGTATACCAAATGTGTTACAGGTTTTTTCCACAGGAAATACATGAAAGGAGAATAGCAGGTATTTTCTCAGAAGAACGAGTATTTTATTAGAAGTACAATTTTCTATGGGGAACACAAGATATTTCCG
This sequence comes from Dromius quadrimaculatus, assembly GCA_963989225.1. NCBI lineage: Eukaryota > Metazoa > Arthropoda > Insecta > Coleoptera > Carabidae > Dromius > Dromius quadrimaculatus. Next base: position 67,922,828 of record OZ022324.1, on the reverse strand, counting down.
AGGCATTTCACACGAAATATAGGTATTTCAGAGATACTGTACAGGATGCATAGGAATACCAAAGAGATACCGGTATTCCCGAGGTATTCCACAGGAAATACATGAATGAAAAGTATGATATTCTATTCATGAGATATTATAGAGGAAATACAGATATTTCAAAGATATTCCACAGTATGAACATATATTTTGAAAGAGGTGTTCTCAAAGTATTTCACAAGAAATACATGAAAGAAAACCACAGGAATTCTTCAAGAAGAACTGGTATTCCATAAGAAGAAGGCGGAATAGATATTCCTAATATACGCCACAGGAAATACATGTATTGCTGAGATATTACACAGGGAGTACAAGTATGCCAAATGAGTTACAAGTTTTTTTCACTGGAAATACATAAAAGATAGACAAGTATTTTATTGGAACAAAGTATGCTACAGGAAAAACAAATATTCCCAAGGCATTTCACACGAAATTCAGGTATTTCTGAGATATTCCACAGGAAGCACATATATCTCTAATACATTGAAGGAAGCCACGAGTATTTCATAGGAAGTACAGTATTCCACAGAAAACATAGATATTCCTGAATACTGAGGCACTCCAAGAGGATTCCTAAAATATTCTACAGGACGCACAGGTATACCAAATACAGGTATTCTTGAATTATTCTACAGGAAATACATGGAAAAAAGTAGGTATACTCCACGAAGAATTAAAGATGCTCCGAATATTCCACAGCAAATACAGATATCTCTGAGACTCTCTACAGGAAGCACAAATATACCCGATGAGATACAGGTTTTTTCCACAAGAAATACATAAAAAAGCAACAGATATTCTCCAAGAAGAAGGAGTGTTTCATAAGAAGTACAGTTTTCTATAGGAAATACAAATACAATATTCCATAGAAAATACTACTATTCCTGAGATATTCTATAGGAAATGCAGATATTTCCAAGATATTCTATAATATGCACAGGTACTTCAAAAGAGGTGTTCTCAAAGTATTTCACAGGAAATACATGAAAGGAAATCATTGGAAATCTTCAAGAAGAACTGGTATTTCATAGGGAACAGATATGCCTAAAGTATTCCACAGCAGATATATGTATTGCTGAGATATTACACAGGAAGCACAAGTATACAAAATGAGTCACAGGTTTTTTTCACATGAAATACATAAAAGGATAGCAACAGATATTCTTTAAGAAGAACGAGTATTTAATTGGAATCACAGTATGCTACAGAAAATGCAGATATTCCTGAAGTATTCCACAGGAATATTTTACAGGAAGCACATATATTTTAAATATAAGATATTTCTTTAGAAGAACTGTTATTTCATAGGAAATACAGTATTCCATAGAAAACCTAGATATTCGTAAGGCACTCCAAGAAAATTCCTAAAGTATTCTACGTCGTACAGATATACCTAGTATAGGAAATACATGAAAAAAAAGTAGGTATCCTCCACGAAGAAATATAAATGCTACAAATATTCCACAGGAAGTACAGGTATTTCTGAGATAATTCATAGGAAGCACAAGTATATCCAATGAGATACACGTTTTCTCCAAAGAAAATCAACAGATATTCTCCAAGAAGAACGAATATTTTTTACAGAAAATACAGATATTCCTCAAGTATTACACAGGAAATACAGGTAAATATTTTTGAGATATTTCATGGGCAGCACACGTACTTCAGATGGGATACAGGTTTTGGAAGGAATCTGCAGGTAGCATCCAAGAAGAACAAGTATTTCACAGGAAACACTGATATTACTGAGATATTCCACAGGTAGCACAGATATACCAAATGAAATACAGGTTTTTACCACAGGAAATATATGAAAGGAAATAATAGATATTCTCCAAGGAGGGACTACTGTATTCCACAATAAATGAATGACCGATTATTTGATGAGCTTTGTCGCACACAGAAGACGTTGGCTTTTTAAAAATGTTTGTCTGAATCGTTTTTTCAATCTTTTTGACTCAGTACTAGACTTTCTTGCAAGGTGATGGGTTGAATTTAATTGGAACAAGAAACATCATAGCTGCTTTTGAGGGAGAATTTCTTCTATTCTATCTTGGTTGACTAGTAGAGGTGAGTTATTATTTCCCCAAATTATCAGCAGTCTCTGCAGAACCAATACTTGGAAGTTTTTCATGTTAATTTTCAAAATATTTTGGATATGCATACACCGAGTTAAGTTTCTGATCATTCAGCAAACACAGATACTTAAAACACATCAAATTTAGAAGGAGAACTCTTAGAACGCACGACTAACGAAGAGCTCAAAGCAAAATTCAAGAATTCTAGCTTCAAAAATCAATACCAGTTATCTACTCTGAATTGTGGGCAATAGTAAGAAGTTATTAACAGCATATCCATGTCAACGAAATTTGAGCCTGACATTACTAAATTGTGGACACCCCACCAGCCTCAACCACCCCGTTAAATTTTTAATTCATCAATAATTTTGCACTTTTTGTTCTCGTCTAAAGAAGGCGAAGGTCCAGAAAAGGTAGGAAGTCTCTAATCTAGTGTTATCCTCCGAAATATCACCTACTTCCTTTCTTAAATTCTTAAAGAGGTAATTTTACATTCACCCTTGACACGAACAATTGAGTCATTATGAGTTTTCTCACTTATCAGAATCAGTACAAAGTCCCTGAGTCGTTGCGGATGTTGTCTGTTGACGTCGCGAGCTTCGAGCTTCTATCGCCGATGTTAATGACGTGCTTTACTACATGTTGAGCTTGTTTAATTGCCTATTTTACTTCTGATTTAATTCGTTTGACTTATCGATTCGATTTTGATATTTAACTCTGATAAATACTCTCATTAGCCTCCGGATTGTTTTCCATTATTTGTGTTTGGTTCGCACTTTAAATGATCCAAGTTTGTTTAATGAAATAAATTACAAAAATGAATTATGAATCAGGGTTATTAATTGCACTCTTGAGCTTTTGGGGTAAACAGATTTCTCAAGTTTGCTTCTTGTTATTTTTAGCATCAGTTCTAATTTTTTTCCTGCGGACAATTCTCATATAATTTTTTTTATTCTTGTTCCGTTGTAGCTTTTTCTATTCTAGTATAGGTAACGCATTTCTAATTGAAATTATTCAATTAAATTTCTATGAAAGACTCAACTCTGGACATAAATTGAATCTTCCTTTGATAAATAGTGAATAGATAATCCGAAGTAATAATTAAAATTCATTAACATTTTATTACTAGACACAAAAAGAAATACTGCTTCGTTCATTTCATGAAATTCAATTTGTGTAATTCTCTGGCTCTCGCATTGTAATTACATTTAAATTAAAACGTTTTACATTTTTTAATACGAAAAGGACAGACTTACGGTGTCCGAATGTTCCAAACCGTGTTCTTATTCTTTGTGACTCTGGAGAGAAATTTCCAGCTTCGGTAACCCGCAAATAACTCTCAGAATTTTGTGTAATATAGTATGTTAATGAACATACCTCTCTGTACAATGTTTAGCACTTGAGACATTCCGTTAGTAATTTAAATTGAATTTGTCTTTTCCTCTTCTCAACATGTTCCCAAACTATTCTTGAAAATTATTCCGCACGATTTTTGACAACAAGTCTTGTTAGAAAATTGAAAAGATAAGATTTCAAGAAGTGTTCCTCTTCAAAGTAAGTGTGGAATTTACGACCATACGGAGCTTCACAGAATGGCAAACAATGTTTGTTAGCTCAGAAGACGAAGTCAATAAGAGCACATTACAGTTCTCTGTATTCGCACAGAAGCGTCTCGACGCTGATGCCGAGATTTATGTTATTTGTGAGTTTTTGTCTTTACTCTGTAAATACAAGCGCTAAAGTCCCACCTTATTAATATCTTATTATCAAAAGTTTCAAAACAATGGTACACAGTATAAACAATACCGTGTTGTTTCTCTTAGCTCATAAAATATTTATTTTATTTTTTCGGATTATTCCCCGGTTTGATTAAATATTTACGACTTCTAGCATTCACTGCAAAAATAAAAGCATTAATATTTTTATTGTTTGAATTGTAAAATTGCATGAGCCAGCGGTTTGATAAGTTTCCTGCAAAGCTATTTTTCCAATCAATTATTCTGATGTCATTGGTTTTTTAAAAGCCGACTGAAAGTAGTCTCAGAAATATTGGGAAAAGTTTCAAGCTTTGTTAAAATACAGAAAACCAACAAACCATCCATAAGCTTAATACATTTCAACATATCTACGTTAAAACAATCTAACGCTGTGAAATCATAACGACTTCGTCAGCGGCGACGCTACGTTAAATCAATTCAACACTGTGAAATCAACAAAGACTCCTCTAGCGGTGATGCTACGTTATTTCAAACAAAAATGACTCTAAGTTAAAACAGCAACAAGCAAAATAATTCTAAGTTCAACACAGCAAAAGCAAACAAATCAAAGTTCTTTTTACGGACTTATAAAAACTCCACTTAGACGGTAAACACTTCGAAGATGACACTTGGAATCAGAACTAAAAGCGTACTTAGAAGACTGGACATTCAAAGAAGGAACTTGAATCGGCCGATAGGCCTTATTTATACTTAAAGTTTAATGAAACCTCACTTGAATTGTTTTAAATTAATGTCAAATTTGCACTGTTTGAGTAATGTGAAAAAGAGATAAAAAAAAAGAAGTCATTTTATAAATACAAATTTCAGTACCACAAGTTTCTAAACTTCTTCTCCTACTTATATACATCTTTATATCGGTTACATTTCAGTCACAGTACATTAAAACATTAAAATAATATTATACTGAATTCTTTGTTTATGTCAGTAATGTTAAAACTGTCAAGTGTCAGATCTTCATTTGTTATGTCGAGGGTCACAAAAAACAAGATCAGAAGCAAAATGCACGAAATATTTTACGGAACAACGGTTGATTACATTCGGGATACATTTACGGTGAGTACATGACATAAACACAGATCATATAGTACAAAGTTGTATTTCAAGATGATATCGAGGAAGCTTAGAAAAAGGATATGTTGAGGTGGTATGAGACCTCATTTGACGAGAAATGTCTGGACGCTTACCGTTACCAATCCTCAATTAAATCAGTTGCCAATATCAAACCGGGCATTTCGTGCTTCCCACCCACTGAGGGGTAACAACATCCTGCGAGGACTTATTACCGAGTTCAGATAAAGTTCCAAGTAGGCTGCACCGGGAGAAATATCAAAATGATTTTTTGTTGATACACAAAGGATTGTGCCATCACCAAATGCGGATGCAAAAAGGTTCCCCTTCCTGCCAAAACTGCCAGGAGAACTGTCTCAATAGGAGCCCCTTCATGGACAATGAGAATGAAGAAGAAGGCATTGATCCTCTGCCAGTCATCTTCGAATATGTATCCTTTTTTTCAATAGATGAAGAAGAAGAGTGTTATATATTATACTTGAAGAAACTTTGTTTTGCATGACTTTTTTGTAGGACGAAGAGCTGTCAGTCAGACACAACCTATTAATAATTTTTGTCGGACAAACGTTCCTATCGATTGAGAGAACCATTGGCCGCAATAAACACAAATACAAACAGAACAAGAGAACTCAAGTCACTAATTCTGAAATGTTTAATTATTACTCCAGCGGGTTGTTTGTTCGTGTCTGACAATCCAGAGGAAGCATTTGAAGAAAACGAACCTCGGACGCATTCATGTCGCAATACAACACAACAAAAATTAAATTGATCGAGGATGCTGCCGACTGCGCCATTTTAACTTATGCATCAGCATACAGCACGTACCGACTGCGCCATTTCCACTCATCCATCAGCATGCAACAGTAATTTCATTACTCTGAATCTTTTGAGGTTGTATGACTTTTTATATAAATAGCAGCCATTATCACATATCAATCAGCATACAACAAAATGTTTATTATTTTGTGTCTTTTGAGGTAGTACAGCACACAACAGCAGAAATAAAATTGGATGGAGATCCTTCCGACTGCATCATTTTCACTCATCTATTAGCATAACGCTGTAGGATTTGTGATACAACACAACAGCAGAAATTAAACTGATCAGGGATCCTACCGACTGCGCCATTCTCACTTATTCATGAGCATACTGTACCTTTTCCTGTTTCCAAGGTGGCAGTAGGAAATTAAAGAAGGTAATGTTTCTTCACTATTTGGTAGCAAAAATTTAATGTACTGCTGATTGACACTAAATTCAAGTATTGGAATATCCTACCTTGAAAGTGAAGACCCAGGCTAGCTATTAATAAGGGCACCAGCAATATTTTTCCTAAAAAATAGGAAATGGACGCCACTCCCAGGAAATGATCAAAGGAGAAAAGGGTACTATTCTGGGAGACAATAGCGACAACAAAAAAAGAAATAAAGCATAGACGTCGGAATCAATTATAAACAAAATTATTATTAATTTAAAGCAAATAATTCCAAAAATTGTAATTAAAATAATTTGGTGACTTACAAAAATGGTTGAAGTTATAATACAAAAAAATCTCACTGCAACAGCCTAAACGGAACTGGAGAGCACGTCGCAGACGTTCAAAATTACGTTACAAAAACTAGCCAAATATCATCTTCAGGCGAAATTCAAGACTACTATCGGCAGAGAAGATAGATAACGAATTGTCACGAAAACAACGTCAGACAAGAACGTTCTCTGAATTAAGTGAAGTTGATCTTGCTTTGATAAATACCCAACGGTCCTTAAAGGTGTAAAGGTTGGCCGTGCGCCTGGTAATCAACTTCGGGACGTATTAATGTTCTTCTTAATCTCGTAGACATGTTAATGTTCTTCTTAACGTAAAGTTGGTCAGAAACTAGTCTCAAGTGGCCACGGGTTCCTAAAATGCCTAGCAGTTTACACTGAAAACAAATAACCCAACCAGTATCCAATTCAACTGAAACAGGAGGTTCCTATAAAAAAATTGGAGAGCTCTCTTTAAACGTGAAGCGTTAAACTTGAATAAATAAATTTAGATTTAAATTGAAAAACGAATAAACTGTAAATTTAGTAAAAAATAAATACAATAATCAGCAAGTTATTTATTTGCCTGATTTTAAATAGTGCACTAAAAATTTACAAAGTGGAGAAAAACTACACTGAGCATTAAAGAGAAGAAAACCAAAAAAAATATGAAGTCTGGTACTTGCTGAGGGCTTTTTGTACCGTTAGGTTGTAATGTTGCCACATTCTTCTCTAATCAGTATCATATCAAGAAAAGGTAAACTGTTTTTAACCTCTGTTTCAACTTTTTTGACTTTGTTTATATTTTTGCACAATTTTAATTGATTGACACCACAATTGACAAGCTTCTACCTATATGTATTTTTTTGACAATGCGTGCACGCACGGTTTTTAACATGCAGTTAGCCAACGCCTTCCATAGATGTCGGGTGTGGCAAAGGACAAGAGAAAATTTCTCTTTTTTCCGCTTATTAATGATAATATCAATTTAAACATATGTATAACTAAAATTTTTTCAAATAATAATTCATTTGAAAGTATTTTAATATTCATAAACACATAATTATTAATAAAATAAAATTGTATCGCTTTGAGGTGCAGCCGAAATTGTACGGCAGAAAAGAATTAAAATTAAATTGACTGAAATCCCAAGAATACATCACTCACAATAAACAAAATACTTACATAAACATAACACTGATTTTAGAAAAATTAAATAACCACAAAATTTAGAAAAACTAGGAAATTTACAAGACTGCTCAAAACAAGTACGTCTGCAACCACAGCTCAGGAAACAAAGAGGGCGAACCAGACGCGCATGCTCTCCAAATTAGCGCTTCAATCAAGTGTTAACAAACAAGTACTATCTTACAATATAAGTGCAAATTTGTTATACAGATGGCGACATAGGTATGGAATGAGATAAAAATTGTACAAAAAAGTCGTATGTCGAAATTTTTGTAATACTACAACAGAGATTTTATTACTTTGCGTCTTTTGAGTTTGTAGGATTTTCATATATAATATCATAAGTGGTTAAATTTTACCGGAAAAATTTTTAGATTGTCACGAGAGCTTGTTGCTTATCAATTTATTGAGTGATATTGACAGAAAAATCATGAGCTGTCAAGCGAGTGATATTTGATCAATATCACGAAATAAATTGGTAGCAAGCTCTCGTAACAATCTAAAAAATTTGCCAGGTTAAATTTAATCACGAATGGTATTCGGAAGACTATTTTTCCCATCCAAATTCATCAATATATTCCAGAGACTCGACTCTGAATCTGCTCATTCTCACATTCAATCTGTCTGTCAGTTTGACAGATGCTGAATCAACGCGGCTGAATATTCTTTGTTTTGTATATATAACCAACAGACAAAATTTCCAAAAAATTTCCACTTGAAAACCGTGTAGGTTGTACCACGTGACGTCGAATGGTGCAATTCTATTGGTCGAAATTTGGATGGTAAAAATAATCGTATATAATATCACAAGGGACTGTAATTTTATCAATAAATTTTTATTGAAAACATTGATTACCTAGCAACATCGTGAGAGTCATCTGTCCGGTTAAATCACGAGAGCGTAGCTCGAGGGATTTCATCTGAGCAGATGACTAAAAGGGTGTTGCTTAAAGGTAATCAATGTTTGAAAGAAAAATTTATGATAAAATTAAAGTCGCGAGTGGTATTTGTGGAGAATATTTCTCGAATGAAATTGCTACTATAAGTACCTATTAAATAATGTCAATTGAACTACTAACCTTTTTTGTTGAAAAATGCACTAAATTGTTTTCATATACTCTTGTATTTTTAGACATTTTGTTTTCAATTTCATTATTTTCGGCGAAAAATGCATTTCCAAAGCGATCAAATATTGACATTTCCGAGAGCTGATTGTTTGTTCATATTAGAACTGTGTATTGTTTCTCCATGACAAAGGCAATTTATCGCGATAAATCGCTTGCCAACGGGAATTTACCGAGGTAAATTCCCGTTGGCAAGGAATTTATTATTATAATAGCCATTGTAAGTATGCAAAAAACTGATTGGGCATCCTACCGACTGCGCCATTTTCACTTGAAAATTAGCATACACCAGATATTCTATTATTTTTCCTGCGCCATTTTCACTTATCCATCAGCATACCACAGCAATTCTATAACTTTGTGTCTTTTGAGACTGTAGGATGTTTCAATTGAACATAACGGCAGAAATAAAATTCATTAGGGATTTTATCGACTGCGCCATTTTCACTTGTCCGTCAGTATACAACAGAAATTCATCTTGCATGACTTTTTTGTAGGACAAAGAGCTGAAGAGTTTGCTAGTTAAATTGTGCAAGAAACGTAAGACAATTTTTTTTCAAAATTTGTGAGTTTCGTGCGCGGGTATCTCGGAAATTATGCAAGGTAGTAAAAAAATAAATTAGAAGAGTTTTGTAGAAAATCTTATCAGCTTTAATTTTGTATATGATGATCTTATCGCTAGGATGCATAGTTTCTGAGATATAAGCGAGAAATCGAAAAAGGGAATTTTCTACGTGCCTCCCTTTACACCCCTCTTTTGAGCTTCCATTCACTGGACTATTGATATTGGGCGAACATATTGTGACGAAGCCTTACAGTTTCTCTGGCTCGCGCATAATTTTACATCTAAGAGCCTTTAGCTACCGTATTTTGAGTTTCATTTAACAACAACTAGTTGAATATTATCTTCGACTATCGACCGTAAACTGAACTAAAGTTTAAAAAAAATTTCTTTAATGAATCTTATCAATGTCTAGGAACATTTACAAGGGTGTGAATGCGTGTATGAGTTCAACGTGACAACTGAAATTTAAGTTATGAAGAGGATCCGGAGCTCCGGTCTCATGTTCCAAGAGGTGCCGGAGCAGCTGAGTTATGTCCTGACCCTTTCTGTAAGTAAGTGTCACGCTTTGTTAATAACATACTGTCTCCATCGGGTTGACCTTCTGTCCGTTTAAGAACATATCCCTCAGTTTTCAGCCTCAACCCTTACATAATTAAAAACGTTAGTTATAACCTTGTTCCAAAGTGGTTGATAAATTCAAAAGAGAACAATCAGGCAGGACGCATATGGAAAGTGATAAAAAATTTGTTGAAATATCAAATCCAAGCAGATTAAATATCATGGCAATTTGAATACGTCCACAAGTATCCGGCATCTGGTGACGGTCGTCTGCCATTTATCATACTTATCACACATTTGAGAGATCGCCGGGTTTATTTACAGAAAACACGAACGATAAAATATTGGACACACTCCAGCTGTGCAGGCGGTGGTGGCGGTGATAGATCGGAGGTCACGTACTTCCGGTGACAATGGGGCCACGCCGGTTGTGACGTCACTTCCGAAGGACAACCTGCTGAGCTGTCGCTACAATTTCCCTCCATGGGAACTGTCCCTATTTCATTCTCGTCGCTTGCGCAGCACAAATAAAAAATGTACATGTTGCCAATCAGACTTTTGAATTATCAAATCATAAAAAATGCTCAAGAATATTTCAATTCGATTTGCAATGCTTTGTGTTTACATGTAGTGCACGTCTCATACTACGCCATGTCTTCCATTTCCTCTTCGTCTTGCCGTTTCCGACGATTTTACGGATTTAAAATTGGACTTACCAGCATCCTTATGTGCATGGTTTCAACTTTCCATCAAGGAAAGCTCCTCAAACGAGCTTTGGTTAATAAAATAAATAAAACGTCACATATTGATCTGGAAACTCTATACTTCTTACAAAGTTTTCAATTTGCGTAATACTTGTAGTTTCTGACAAAAAATCGAGTAAGTACTCAATATTTTGTAGTGAGGAAATAAAGTTTGCATAATGTGCAGATAGATCAAAATTATTTCTTCTCATTGGTAGCTCAGTAACTTGTCGGTAGAGTCAAAATATCGAATATCAAATATTTATTTGTTAAGTCAAAGTCAAAGTCACGATAAACAAATCAGGAACAAAATATACAAAGTATTTTACAGAACAACGGTCGACTATAATTACGGTGAGTACATGACATAGATACAGATCATACAATTACAAAGTTGTATTACAAGGAATTCATTTCCACAAAATTTAACCTAAATCCAACCACATGTTGTGAATGGGAAATATTAAGAAAGAAACTGGTTGTGAATAGCCTCAAAATAAAAGACGGTAGCTGAAGGCTCTAGGATGTGTATTTGGGGCGAAGCTCTGAAAGAAAACACAAGGACTCGTCACACTGCCAATTGGTATTGTGACGAACCCTTACAGTTTTTTTAAGGCTCCAAGCACTATTTCACATCCTAGAGCCTACAGCTGCCGTATTTTGATTCATATTTAACAACAAACAGTTTTTATTCTTATTTTTCTCCCTGCAAATATTTAAAAGCCCTAATTTTGTATGAAATATATTCAATAACTTATCAAAACACGACGATTTTCGACATTTGACAAACGCAACTCTACCGACCGGAAACTGAACTAAAATATAAATATGAATTAGTACTTTGAAACATTTTTTTCTTTTGGTTCATTTTTCACATTATCCTACAGCGCTAAATTGAAGGTAATTCAAAAGACACACGTTTTAATTTAATTTTAAGTATTAATAAGGCCTACAAAGTCAAGTCTTCTGGGTAATCGTTCCAAAGTGCGCTACTAGTTCCGAATCCTAGTGCCATCTTCGTAGTGTTTACCGTTCCACCGTCCGAATAAAGTTTCTGTGCTAAGTCCGCTTAGCACAATTGTACGACACGAACTGTAAGTCCGATTGTTTTTTTCACATTATCCTACAGCGCTAGATTAAAGTTAATTCAAAAGACACAAGTTATGTAATGTGTCATTTCATTTTGACTATAAATAAGGCCTTGAAAGTCAAGTCTTCTGGGTAGTCGTCCCAAAGTGCGCTACTAGCTCCGAATTCGAGTGTAATCTTCGAAGTGTTTACCGTATCACTGTCCGAATGGAGTTTCTGTGCTGAGTCTGTTTAGCACAATTGTACGACACCAACTGTAAGTTCGATTGTTTTTTTAACAATATCCTACAGCGCTAGATTAAAGTTAATTAAAAAGACACAGGTTAAGCAATTTTTCATTCAATTTTGTGTATGAATAAGGCCTTGAAAGTCAAGTCTTCTGAGTAGTCGTTCCAAAGTGCGCTACTAGTTCCGAATCCGAGTGTAATCTTCGAAGTGTCTACCGTCTCATTGTCCGAATGGAGTTTTTGTGCTGAGTCTGTTTAGCACAATTGTACGACACGAACTGTGGGTTCAATTGCTTTTTCACATCATCCTACAGTGCTAGATTAGAGTCAATTCAAAAGACACAAGTAAAGTGATGTGTCATTCAATTTTGACCATAAATAAGGCCTTGAAAGTCAAGTCTTCTGCGTAGTCGTTCCAAAGTGCGCTACTAGTTCCGAATCCAAGTGCAATCTTTGAAGTGTTTACCGTTTCACTGTCCGAATGGAGTTTCTGTGCTAAGTCCGTTTAGCACAACTGTACGACACGTACTGTAAGTCTGATTGTTTTTTGTTAATTCAAAAGACACAAGTTAAGTAATGTTTCATTCAATTTTGACTATAAATAAGGCCTTGAAAGTCAAGTCTTCTAGGTAGTCGTCCCAAAGTGTGCTACTAGTTCCGAATCCGAGTGTAATCTTCAAAGTGTTTACCGTTTTACTGTCCGAATGTAGTTTCTGTGCTAAGTCCGTTTAGCACAACTGTACGACACGAACTGTAAGTCCGATTGTTTTTTATAAGCCCGTAAAAGGAACTTAGATTTGTTTTGCTTTGGTTGTTTTGAACTTCGAATTGTTTTGCTTTTTGCTGTTTTAACTTCAACTTTAACGGATCGTGGATTTACTCATACGAACCTCGGAGAAACACCAGTCATCCGTTCTCGAAGTGTGTCCAAATGATGGCCAAGACATTTGTCTCAAAAGCAGGTCACAGGGTAATAATTCTTCTGCAACATCAGAGAAATGCTACTGTCCATTGGTATTTGTTTTCCGGAAGTAATTGCCAAGCTTTGCAAGCCAACCCAAAACGATAAATCATCCTCCACCACATTGATGCAAGTTTGCACAAATGTACGACACGAACTGTAAGTCTGATTGTCTTTCATAAGTCCGTAGAAGAAACTTGTTTTGTTCCTGATGTTTTGAACTTGAAATTGTTTTGCCTTTTGCTGTTTTAACTTTACCGTCTGGTACGAACGTTGAATTAACTGAAGTCGCATCACTGCTGAGGAAATCCTTGTGATTTCAAAGTGTTGAAGTAAATTAATGTAGAGTCACTGCTCGGCAATCATTCCGAATTCCTGAGCGTTGAAGACAATGTAAAAGTTTCACGACTCCGCAAACGTCGAAGACTATTTGTACTAAAGTTTCTCGCTGTCTTCGACCGCCTGGGTTCATACTGCGGATCGCTGATGTCGAATGTCTTGTACAGTCGTCACATTGGTGTCAGCCTTCAGCTATTCAGCCGCCAGTGCTAATTCCTGAAAAATATATTCGACAACCCTAACTCTTCTTTTTGAGCTATCTAGCCGTCCGTCTGTAGACGCTGCGTCACCGACCGCCTTAGCGTCCGGACATACCGTCAGCAGTTTTGATAGCTACACTAAAGTCAACGAGACCACAAGTCGCGAGGTAGCGTCACAATATGCTTTGTCCCAAGCCAGTCGTTTTCGAAAGCGACTGTTGCTTTCACAAGGTCATTGCGTTCGATGTCTTGATTTACACTTTACAGTATACAACCATTTGTTTGCCGGAAATAATTGCTAAACTTGGAAAAACCAACCATAAACGATGAATCATCCCTCATTGAGACAATCAGACAGCTTGCAGGACTATCGAATTTTAAGAGCAGCAAAACGTCCTTACAGTTCCGACCAAGTCCCAAGGTTTTTTTTTTACTTCTCCAAAAATCAAAAGTGGATTGCGTGGTCAAAGGTTTCAGTCGTGCGAAGAAGCAAAAATGTATAAATGTCCATGGAGTCTATCCCAAAGAATAGATTCAGTTAAGTTTACATTCGGCAAATTTGGTGCCGGATGTGCGCAGGTTGCTATAAATCCCCCAAGTCTCTTAAAATCAGCAGGATTGTTCTGCTTTGAACCGCAGATCACTGTTAGTTTAATCCTGAAGAATAGATTCAGTTCAGTTAACATTCGGCAAGCTTGGTGCTGGATGTGCGCAACCTGCTCCAAATCCACCGAGTCTAGTGTGGTAAGCAGGGGTTAGTTTCCGCTTGTGCCGTTAGCCTGTCCCACTAAAAACGCGTACTACTATTAGCCCAATCCTAAAGATTAGAACCGGTTCAGTTTATATTCAGCAAGCTCAGTGCCGGATGTGCGCAGCCTGCTCCAAGCCCACCGAGTCGCTTTCGAAAGCGACTGTTGCTTTCGCAAGGTCATTGCGTTCGATGTCTTGATTTGTACTTTACATTATACAACCAACTATCTTTTTACTGAGTGGTCAAAGATTGCAGTCGCAGTTCGTGGAGAGTACTTCGGAAAACAGCCGCCTATTGTATGTCAGCAGAAATATGTAATTTTGGGTAAAATTGAATTTAGTTTCAGAATGTCACAAAGAATTGCACAATTTCATTTAATTATCCACTTCTTCCGGTGATGTCTGGTTCTTGACATTCTACTCCGTTCTAAACAAAGAAATTAAGAGATGAAAGAAGACTTGGAAGAATTAAATTACAAAAATTCATTTATAATTTACTGCAGGATGATAGAAGAAACAAAAAAAGGAAGAAAACCAAACAATTAATTTTGCTATTACTTTTTCCATATAATGATATTATTGCCTGTAAAAACATACTCGTATACGAGTACAGAGAAAAATATTCTCCATATGCGAAATTGAGCCCGCAAGTCATCATTATTTCTAAAAATCTAAGGTTACATTCTTCCCAATTTTCTATGTACAAAAAAAGCAAAAGCAGTTCTGTTCAATATTCATATATCAAGTAGCAACATAAATAAAATAATTATGAAATAAAACGTGCACGACATTACTGTTGAATGTTCTCAACATATCCTTGTTCATAAACGAGGGCCGATATAGCCGATAAAATCCACAAAAACTATTACCAGGGAAATAGGTACAGAATAGGTCAATAACTTACGTCACTATCAATGCTCTTTATGGCAGTAGTAATACCATCTATGCAATATTCTGCGAACGTTTCTCGGTAGAGAAAGAAATTGGTGCAATTATTTTGAATAACAGTTCCGCTACTGTTGCAAACGTGTAATACATGCAATAACATTCAATGTTTCTGTTCAGTGTAAGAACTTATGTACGAGTTCAGTTTTCAGAATGAAATTAGTGTAATGGCTTTATATCGAAGTATTCGAAGTCCAATTGAATTTTAATGTTTCGTTGCACGAATATTAGAACCAATTTCCTATCTGAAAACTTATTTTAGTTACTGGTTACAAAGGAAAGACGAATTAAATACAAGGACCGTCTTTTTTTAGAGCTGAGCGCCAACGTGCGTAGTGACGTCACAACAACATAGCGGTTTTTCAAGAGGGCAGCTCTCAAAACCGCCTTGCATACATTCATCATATCTGCTGTTTAGTTGCTTGTATGTGTACAGAATAAAGCGCACCGCAACTCAGTTTCCACATCCTCCACTTATAATTCAATATAACGCTCTGAAAAATGGATGGGTCGTCCATCATCCATGGGAACTTTGCTCATCGCTGAGTTGTGCAATGTGTTGAGTTGCCAGTTGCGTTTACATTGCGGCTTGTAGCTTGTATTAATGTCAGCTTGACTGATGTGCCTAGCACGATGTTTTCACACAAAGTAGTTATTGAATTGAGATGGTCCCAGAAGTGGGATGACTGCTGAATCACATCTCGTTTCCATGAAAAACCATATAAAAGTGATGTGGTATTTTCCCCAGGGGATACAAATTCTAAATAAGAAAAATTGGGTCGAACATGTTATAATAATACAGCATAAGAGATGACATCAAATTTCAAACTTTTACGACAAATAAAAACATTATTAAATTTCATGGGATGGATTACCTTCCGCATCAGTTTATTACCCAGTCACAAATAGCTCATTCGGTCTCTAAGGCCGACAGTGAACCGCACAAGGGTAATTGCACATCGGTGTGAAGTGACGTATAGCACATGACGTGACGCCGTGCCACACCGCGCCGTCTCATATATCTCACGACGTGGAGCACATTATTTGCACTCTGCCACCGCTACCGTATATTTTCTTAAAACCTCTGGCCCGTGCGCGGTAATGGAATACATCGATCAATTTCGCAAAAATAAGTACGTATGAAAGTTGACACTTGCTATAAGTAAGGTGACATTTTTCAGATAACAAATTATCCGCCATACTACAAATGTACTACTTAATTTGCCGATTGAATACTTGTTAGGTACAAGTATTTTTCTGGGTCTAATCCAGTAAATAAGATGAATGCGGAACATGCTAGAAACCTCAACACCATCAATTACGCCGCAACAATTCCAGAAATGTGAGCTGTTGCGTTGTCAGGGTGGAAACTAATACATTTCATATCAAGAGCATGAAGTATTGCCCTGCATAGGAATTCATAATGTTTGTAACACAACAGCAGTACGCGGTTTTTAGTGCGGCAGACTAACGGGACAAACGGAAACTAACCCCTGCTGATTTCACTAGGCTCGGTGGATTTGGAGCAGGCTGCGCACATCCAGCACCAAGCTTGCCGAATGTAAACTGATCTGGATTTTATCTTTGAGATCGCACTTACAGCGGTTATACGGGCTATCAGACAAACGGGCTAACGGAACAGACGGAAACTAACCCCTGCTGATTTCACTAGATTCGGTGCACTTGCGCACATCCGGCACCAAGCTGACTGAATGTAAACTGAACCGGTTCTTATCTTTAGGATTAAGCTAACAATTACCCGGATTTTTCAGCAGGGTAGGCTAACGGAACAGATGGAAACCAACCACTGCTGATTTTAGTAGACTCGGTGAGTTTGGAGAAAGCTGCGCACATTCGGCACCAAACTTGATGAATGTAAACTGAACCAAATCTAATCTTTAGGATTAGGCTAACAGCGATACGCGAGTATTCCGCAGACGAATTGACGGACCAGACGGTAACTAGCCTCTGCAGATTTTACTAGACTCAGTGGATTTGGAGACGGCTGCGCACATCCGGCACCAAGTTTGCTGAATGTAAACTGAACTGGATCTAATCTAAAAGTGGTCCGCGGTTCAAAGCAGGACAGGTTAACAGAACAGACGGAAATTAATCCCTGTTGATTTCACTAGGCTTGGTGGACTTGGAGCAGGCTGCGCACATCCGGCACAAAGTTTGCCGAATGTAAACTGAACTAGGTCTTATCTTATAAATTAGGCTAACAGTGCTCCGCAGTTTTAAGCGGGACAGTTTAACAAGACAGACAAGAATTAACCCCTATTGATCACACTAGGCTCGGTATATTTAAAGTAGACTGCGCACATTCGGCACCAATCTTGCTGTATGTAAGCTAAACCGGATCTAATTTTGAAAATTGAGCAGAAAGTGGTACACAGTTTTCAGAAGGACAGGCTCACAAAACAGACGGAAAGTAGCCCCTGCTGATTTGACTAGACTCGGTGGATTTGAAGCAGACTGCGCACATCCGGCACTAAGCTTGCCGAATGTAAACTGAAATAGGTCTTATTTTATGGTCCGCGATTTTTAGCAAGACAGGCTAACGGAACAGACAAAAACTAACCCTGCTGATTCTACTAGACTCGATGAATTTAGAGTAGGCTGCGCACATCAGGCACCAAGCTTGCTAAATGTAAACTAAAACAGATCTAATCTTGAGAATTAGGCTAAAAGTGGTCCGCATTTTTTTGCAGGACACGCTTACAAAACTGACGAAAACTAACCCCTGCTGATTTTATTAGACTTGGTGGATTAGTAGGAGGCTGCGCACATTCGGCACCCAGCTTGCCGATTGTAGATTAAACCGGATCCAATCTTTGGGATTAAATTAGAAGTGATCCGCGGCTAACAGATCAGACGGAAACTAGCCTCTACTAATTTAACTAGATTTAGCGAATTAAGAGCAGGCTGCGCACATCCGGCACCAAGCTTTTTCAATGTGAACTGAACCGGTTCTTATCTTCCGGAATAGGCTAACAGTTGTACGCGGTTTTCAGCGGTTCAGGCTTACAAAGCAGCTGATTTTACTATACCCGATAGATTTGGAGCAAACTGCGCACATCCGGCACCACGCTTGCCGAACGTAAACTGAACTGGATCTAATCTTTAGATTCAGACTAATAGCGGTATGCGGACTATCAGACAAACGGGCTAACGAAACAGACGGAAATCAATCTCTACGGCTTCATCAGAATGAGTACATCCGGCATCAAGTTTGCTGAATGTAAACTGAGCTAGTTCTAATCTTCAGACGATACGTAAGTTATTATTCAGACAAGTTAGCGAGATACCTGGATATTAGCTCCTGCTTATTTTAGTAGACTATGTTGGACTTAGCTGCGTACATTCAGCACCTAGTTTGCTGAATAGAAATTGAACCGGATCTAATCTTTAGGATCAGGCTGACAGCGGTACATAGGTTTTTAGTCAGAAAGGTTAACGGGATAGCTGGAAATTACCTCTATTGATTTATTAGACCATGTGGGTTTGAAGCAGGCTGCGTACATTCGGAACCTAGATTGCTGAATAGAAACTAAATCGGATCTAATCTTTAGGACAGGTTTATAGCGGTACGTGGGTATTTAGTAGAAGACAGAGGAAAATTATCTCTTGTTGATTCTACCAGAATGATTGGTTTGGAGCAAGCTGCGCACATCCGGCACCGAGCTTGCTGGATGTGAGCTGAACTACATCTAATCTTTAGGGTATGCTTAACAGTGGTACTTGGTTTTTAGCGAAACAGGCTAACGGAACAGACGAAAACTAACCCCTGTTGATTTCACTAGACTCAGTAGATTTTGAGCAAGCTGCGCACATCCGGCACCAAGCTTTGCGAATGTAAACTGAACTGAATCCATTCTTTGGGACCAACAGCGGTATGGGGGCTATCAGACGAACAGGCTCATCTCTGCGGCTTTTATTAGACTGAGTACATCCGGCACCAAGTTTGCTGAATGTAAACTGAATCAGATCTAATCAGTAGAATCAGGCTTACAGCGATACGTGGGTTATTAACCAGACGGGTTGGCGGGACACCTAAATATTTGCCTCTGCGGATTTTACTAGACTATGTCGATTTGGAGCAAGCTGCGTACATTCGGCACCAAGTTTTCTGTATAGAAATTCGGACAGGCTATTAGTAGTACGTGGATATTCATCAGAAGAGGAAACAGAACAGACAGAGATTAACCCCTGTTGATTCCGCTAAATTAGGTGGGTTTAGAACAGGCTGCGCATATATGCCGAATGTAAACTGAGCCGAATCAAATCTTTAGGATCAGGCTAACAGCGGTACGCGAGTCTCTAGCAGACAAATTGACGGAACAGACAGAAACTAACCCCTGGTGATTCAACTAGACCCGGTAGATTTGAAGAAGGCTGCGCACATCCGGCACTAAGCTTACTGAAAGTCAACTGAATATGATCTGATCTTTTGATTCAGGCTGACAGCAATACATAAGTTTTTAGATAGAGAGGTTAGCGGGACAGCTGGAAATTACCTCTTCTGATTCTATTAGACCATGTGGGCTTGGATCATGCTGCGTACATTTGGCACCTAGTTTTCTGGATACGAACTGAACCGGATTTAATCTTTAGAATCAGGCTAACAGCGGCACGTGGGCTCTTAGCCAAACAAACTAACAGGGCAGACGGATTTCAACCTTGTGATTTCAATTGAAGGATGTGGGCTTAGACTAGGTGCAGTACATTCGGTTCCAAGGTTGCCCAACAGAAATTGAATTCGATTTAATCTTTAGAATCAGGCTGATAGCGGTATGAAGGCTTTTAGCCAGATGGGGTAACGGGGTAGCCAATCAACCTCTGCTGATTTTAGTGAACTATGGGAGCTTGTAGCAGGCTGCGTGCATTCGGTACCAAGCTTGCTGAATGGAAATCTAATATTAGGGATCAGGTTAACAGCGGTATGTAAGTATTCAGCAGACGGGTTGACGGAATAGACGGAAATTAATCCCTGCTGATTTCACTAGAATCGGTGGATTCGGTGCAGGCTGCGCACATTCGGCACCAAGCTTACTAAATGTAAACAGAACTGGATCTAATCTTCAGAAACAGGCTAACAGCGGTACGCGGGCTTTTAGCTAACTAACGGAGCAGACCTTTGAGAATGCAACTGGAAAATATGGGTTTAGACCAGGTAAGGCACATTTGGTGCCAAACTTGCTGAAGGGAAATTGAGCCAGATTTAATCTTTAGAATCACGATAATTGCGGTATGAAGGTTTTTAGCCAGACGGGCTTTAATGAACTATAGGAGCTTGGAGAAGGGTGCGTACATTCGGTACCAAACTTGCTAAATGGAAATCTAATATTATATAAGGATCAGGCTTACAGCGGTACACGAGTATTTAGCAGACGAATTGACGGAACAGACGGGAACTAACCCTCGCTGATTTAAGTAGGTTCGGTGAATTTGGAGCAGGCTGCGCACATTCGGCATCAAGCAAGCTGAATGTAAACTGAACCGGCTTTTATCTTCAGGATTAGGCTAACAGTGGGCCGCGGTTTTTAGTAGGGCAGGCTAACGAAACAGACGGAGACCAACCCCTGCTGATCTCACTTGACTCGGTGGATTTGAAGTAGGCTGCGCACATTCGGCACCAAGCTTGATGAATGTAAACTGAACCGGCTTTTGTCTTCAGGATTAGGCCACGATTTTTACCGGGTCAGACTGACGGAAAAGACGGAAACTAGTCCCTGCTAATTCTACTAGACTTGTTGAATTTGGAGCAGGCTGCGCACATCCGGCACCAAGCTTGCCGAATGCAAATTGATTAATATTTATGAGTAGGCTAATAGTGGTACACGATTTTCAGTGAGACGGGCTAACGGAACAAACGGAGATTAGCTCCTGCTGATTTTACTAGACTCGGTAGATTTTGAGCAGGCTGCGCACATTCGGCATCAAGCTTGCTGAATGTAAACTGAACTGGACCTAATCTTTAGATTGAGCTAGTTTTGATGCAGACAGACTAACGGAGCATACGGAAACTAGCTCCTACTGATTTTATCGAACAATGTGGGTTTGAGGCGTCGCCTCGCCATAACCGTAAAGCACAAAATGTGCCTATTTCACGTTGAGTTTGGATAAGCAACTTAAGCAGTAAAGTACTATCTTTTATTTCAAAATCATGCATGTCCATTGTTCAACTCAATACTTTACTTTCCAGACACTTTCGTGTCTGTCCTCTGTGGACGAAGCTACAACTGCATGGTGCCCCGAATAATGTTCGCAGTTAATGTACAAGCCTCAATAACACTCACGGCGGCTACCCTGAACAAGAGTGGCGACTTACGAATTGAACTTTGTTACAGTATGATTGTTTTAAAAAAAAATGGAAGAATCATCTAGATGATGAAAGCGCATTTTTGACAGCTCATGAATGCTTGTTACTTCAGAGATCTCGCAAATTACCATCTCTCACAATTACTGAGCTTGAAATCAAGCAATTTGGACAAACTTACGGAACAGCAACTTCCATTTAGTACTAGTTTCAAGTTGACTATTTGATAGGTACATAATTTATGCATGTACAAACTCAAAAATACCTTCTAATCTTCATTGTTTAGTTATTGACTGACGGGAGATCAAGTGCTGTACCTTAAAATAATAATTTAATCTTTATCAAAGCTTTATAAAAAAAAATACACCAAAAGTAAACAAATTTTCATCCAATAATAATAATTCATTCTAATAAGCTTCAAATTCGCGTCAAATAAGTCATTGAATGAATCCCGGACAGATTTGGCAACTGTACATAATAATAGTGACACCCGCGGCATAAGTTGTAACTAAATTTTTATCTATTTTAATAAATTTTAGTTGCCATATCCTTAATGTCATATATATCTATGGGCATTGTTTCACTTGAAACAAGTAATTGAATAATTTAATCTTCCACAATCACTGAGCTTGAATTAAAGCAATTTGTGCAAACCTACGAAACAGCAGCTTTTATTTGGTACCAGTTTCAAGTCTGTAAATAGTATAGTTGCTGAGAACTCAGCGTCACGCCAGCCAGCCAGACAGACAGCCAAAGTGAATATAATAGCGCTTTTTTTATAAAAAATGCGCTAAAAAATAGTTCTCCAGAATAATTTGAAGCTTGTATTCACAAAGGAATCGATAATCATCATATTTATTGACCACACCTGATTTGTCAAACAATAAAATGCTTGATGAAATCGTAAGAGATATTACACAAAAGGACATTACCCAATTTAATCATAGGTAGAGCATAATCTGATTTCCCGATAAAACCATTAACATTTATCGCTTACATTGGTCGAGAGTTCTCAAGTTTCCAGAGGCAATTACATTACAACACAATACTACATTCAGCTCCTTCAAATGAGTAGTTGTGCAAGCTGCTTGCGTTTGTCCATAAAATACTATCTAGTTAATGAGGGGACTCTCAAACTTGAGCTTACATAAGCAAGGACAAGCATCAATTTTTTAGCGCATTTTAGCGCATTTTTTGGAAAAAAGCGCTATTATATTCACTTTGGCTGTCTGGCTGGCTAGCTGGCTGGCTGGCTGGCGTGACGCTGAGTTCTCAGCAACTATACTATTTACAGACTTGAAACTGGTACTAAATAAAGGCTGCTGTTTCGTAAGTTTGCACAAATTCTTTAATTCAAGCTCAGTGATTGTGGAAGATTAAATTATTCAATTACTTGTTTCAAGTGAAACAATGCCTACAGATATATATGACATTAGGGATATGGCAAATAAAATTTATTAAAGTAGATAAAAATTTAGTTACAACTTTCACCGCGGGTGTCACTATTATTATGTACAGTTGTCAAATCTGTCCGGGATTCATTCAATGACTTGTTTGACGCGAATTTGAAGCTTATTAGAATGAATTATTATTATTGGATGAAAATTTGTTTACTTCTGGTGTATTTTTTTTATATAGCTTTGATAAAGATCAAATTATCATTTTAAGGTACAGTACTTGACCTCCCGTCAGTCAATAACTAAACAATGAAGATTAAAAGGTATTTTTGAGTTTGTACATGCATAAATTATGTACCTATCAAATAGTCAACTTGAAACTAGTACTAAATGGAAGCTGCTGTTTCGTAAGTTTGCCCAAACTGCTTGATTTCAAGCTCAGTAATTGTAAGAGATGGTAATTTGCGAAGTCTTTGAAGTAACAAGCATTCATGAGCTGTCAAAAATGCGCTTACATCATCTAGATGATTCTTCCATTTTTTCTTGTGTATGATTAAAACTAATGCGTGACAATCGCTGCTTCGAATTGGCGCTCAACAGGTACAAATAAATAATAATAATAATTTGATTTACTTGTATACAGCGCAAGCAAAAGTAGAAAAGTTTGAGTATCTCTTAGTGTGTCAGCCTGACCAAAACGTTGGACACGGCACACGGTAAGTGATCGCAGCGCCGCGCGACGGTTTAATCCAAGTTGGGTAATGCCATTCATGCTCCAGTTAGCTCGGGCTGTGGTGATGTATACCGGGTGTCGTAGCAATCCCCGAAGGCCCGTATGCGTTACCTTAACGTTCTTCTCGACTGCAGTAAAATATAACTAGCGCACCTGTAATTAGCAAAGTTCACTTCGCTCAAACCCACACTCGTAAAAATACTACTAAAGAGCAAGAACTTCGAGATCTATGCTCAACAACTTGCCTTGTTTCACTTGTTCTTCCACAATGAAATGGATCCGGATAATTACGCCAAGATTTATGTTTATCACTCTGTTTCACATTACTATCTGATTTCCACAAAATCTCTCACTTAAAATTGCAGAACTTATTTGTGCCAAGTCCGTTTAACGCAAGTTGTACGGCGCGAAACGTAGGTCCGTAATTATTCCTGCTATTTTACGTACTGTTGATAGTCGTAATCAATTTATTGACCCCTTTTGAATAATATCATGATGTCTATACTCTTGTACAGGCTATAAATAATTCTAGTGAGGGCATTATTTAAAGCTAGACTCGCCGCTTTGGAGCGCGATTCTAATGATGTTTGAGTTCACTGAAGTGTAAGGCGCATTTTCATTTTCCAATCTCATACAAACGATTGGAGCGCTCATGTATTCTACTTTTATAATATTTCACATTTTTGTTATTCCGGGCAGCTTCCGCTCGCTGATTTGTATTGTAATAAGATTCAGAAGTACGATTTATTAGCCGGATGTTCAGCAAACATAAATAGTGTCGCCTGCCTCTCGGCGTGGGCTGAAGATCCCGAGGGAAGAGCGAATCTCTGGACTGTGAAATGGGTTCCCATTAGTTCCCGAGAGGCGGGCGGCCCACTCCCAAAGGGGACGCTGTCGCTCTCCGCGCCGGTCTGCTATTTGGTCGCAGGAGCCGGAACGAAGAACGCGAAGTACTAAAATGGTTCAACACCTTACATGTCTCCATGTTACCCCAATAATGCCGTCGTTTAGTCACGGTGTGTAACAAAATTTTGAGAGTCATTTGCTTGTCACCTTCTTTCAACTTTATTCTCTTTAACTCCAGCTAACTGAATAAAGAATAACAAGTGTTTATCTTTCAAGAAATGAGAGCGAAGCGGAGTGCCTAAAATATATATATATGTATTTACTTTATACACTTGTATGATCACTATTTCGCTTACAGATACTCGTACTGAATTCATTTCTCTCCCAGCTCACGCTCTTATATACCTAATCCAACATTCAATTGTCTAACAGTTGATTCCTGGCAACCAGCGAACATCTAGTAACCGTAGGCTGTCAATCATGTCCGACAATTGAACATTGTATTGGTCAATACTAACTAGGATTACAGTTAAAGCGAATTCAAATAAATAATTATGTGAGCAGACGGTATACTCGGGCGCCGATGCGGTCGGTGACGCAGTTTCTAGAGACGGACGGCTGGGCAGCTCTGAGAAGAGAGTTAGGGCTGTTAAAACACATAAATATTGCAGGAATTGGCACGAAGATAAATTGGCTGAAGGCTAACGAAGACGATGCAGCGACTGCTCGAGACAATCATAAATCGATTTTCCAAACGGTGGATCAACTTTAAAACTTGTTCTGTGCTTGTAAAACTGATTTCCAAGTGGTGACTCTCTTTTACAGTTACAACGCTGTGAAGCCAACATGGACCTCTTGAGCGATGATGCTACGTTAAATTAATCGAACACTGCGAAAACAATAAAGACTCCGTCAGCGGTGGCTCTACGTTAAACTTGTTCAACGTTGTGAAGCCAACAAGGACCTCTCCAGTAGTGATTCTACGTTAAATCAATTTCATACTGCGAGATCAACAAAGATTGCGTCAGCGACGACGCTGCCTTAAGTTAATCCAACGAAAAAATAAAACAGAATGACTCGAAGTTAAACTTTCAAAACAGAAAAAATGATTCTAAGTTCAAAATACAGCAAAACAATGGCAAAGTAAACTAAGTTCCTTTCACGGACTTATACAGAACAATCAGACTCACAGCTTGTTTGTCTTGAACACTGGCACTAAACGGACTTAGCACAAAGCTTCCAATGGACGTCGAACGAAAAATACTGGAACACTTTGGAAGATTGTTCGGAGAACTAACTTTCAAAGGCCTTATTCATACTCAACGTTCAATGAGACGTTACCTAACTTGTGTCTTTTAAATTAATTTTAATTTAGCGCCCTTAGAGTAATATGAAGAAGAGATACTTTGAAAATGAGAAAATCATACCAAAAGTACAAATTTTCCAACTCATTTTCTAGCTTTGATAAATTTTCACAACGGGTACAAAACATTTAAATAATATTGCAGCAAAATATTTGTTTACATTGGTAGTTTAGTACATTATCGGTAGAGAAGAGATCGTCAAAATGTTGAACGACAAATATTAATCTGTTGAGTCAAAATCAAAGTCACGGTAAGCAAAATACACAAAGCATTTTACAAAGCAATGGTCGGATTAATTTAGTGTTGCCACAAGACTCGAGACCAGTCTCGATTTCGTTTCGTCTCGCTTCAAAAAGTCGAAACCAGGGTCGAGTCTCGGCAAAAATCTCGCGAGACTCTTGACGAGACTTGTATCATAATCACTTAAAATTCATTTCAAACTAAAATCCAATAAGCTTCTTCCAAAAACAATCTTATAGAGCAAGTAAATAATCACAAACTGCAGTAATGATAATTAAATTAGGATGTTGACTTATGGCTAAGTCTCCTATTGTGACAATCATCTTCATACCGCTTTTTAGCGCTTTTTTTGGCGCTGTTATATTCACTTTGGCCGTCCGTCTGAGTTCTCAGCAACTATAATATTTACAGACTTGAAACTGGTTCTAAATAAAAGCTGCTGCTTCGTAGGCTTGCACAAATTGCTTTAATTCAAGCTCAGTGATTGTGGAAGATCAAATTATTCAATTACTTGTTTCAAGTTAAACAATGCCCATAGATATATATGACATTAGGGATATGGCAACTGAAATTTATTAAAGTAGATAAAAATTTAGTTACAACTTTCGCCGCGGGTGTCACTATTATTATGTACAGTTGTCAAATCTGTCCGAGATTCATTCAATGACTTGTTTGACGCGAATTTGGAGCTTATTAGAATGAATTATTATTATTGGATGAAAATTTGTTTACTTCTGATGTATTTTCTTATATAGCTTTGATAAAGATCAAATTATCATTTTAAGGTACAGCACTTGATCTCCTGTCAGTCAATAATTAAACAATGAAGATTAAAAGGTATTTTTGAGTTTGTACATGCATAAATTATGTACCAATCAAATAGTCAACTTGAAACTAGTACTAAATGGAAACTGCTGCTTCGTAAATTTTCCCAAACTGCTTGATTTCAAGCTCAGTATGAGAGATTGTAATTTGCGAAATATCTTAAGTAACAAGCATTCATGAGCTGTCAAAAATGCGCTTTCATCATCTAGATGATTCTCCAATTTTTTGAAGTATTTACTTCATATTTAGCCTAAAGAACAATATTTTTTTGTAAATTGTTTTTTCAAAGTGAGTCATTAGGTTCTATCATTTTTGGTATCAAATTAAAGCTTCTGCGAGAATAATTCTAGTAAATATAAGATATTTTTAAGTTTGTCAATTCTTTTTCACAAGTTATTCGAATGATATCTAATTTGTTATCAATCTAAAGCTTTCGGGGTGATTCTCTGATCAAATGTCAAAACTGTATGTTCCAATAAAAAAGATTCCCGAAAATCTAGAAAAGGACTCTTATACTTATTTTATGCAAGGACCTAAATAAAACTGCCATCCGTCACTTTAGCAATGACAGCCGTCACTATGACAATGACAGCTGTCACTTTGACATTGACAGCTGTCATTTTGAAATATGCAATTGATTGATGCGATGCTCTGAATCTATAAAACAACTATGAAACCGGTCATGAAATTTACGGTTAGGAAAGTACCTGAATTTAGTTTATTAATTTTCAATTTATATTGAGAATCGTAGAAGAGATATCGTGTGGCGTGAAACACATGTGCAAACTAGCAATATGAAATTTGAAAAATATTTTCTGTAACTCAGCGATTCTTGCCTTGAAATATATAGCCTTAACCTTGTCATAATGCTTAAGTTTACACATTTGTTGCATAACACTATTACCTCTTTATTATCTCGAATATTCGTTGCTTCTGGGGTCCTATTCTAATTCATAGAGACAGCTTGGAGACAGATCGCAGTCTCTATGTCAATATTGTTATATCATAGTTACATTTATAGGGATTTGAATATTGTATGTTGGTGCAAACAATATGATCGACAACTTTATGTTGGCAGTTAGTTGAGAACGATGTTTGAAATCAGATTTAATCCATGTCTAATCATTCTCCTTATTTATCAATTATAATAGTATGATTTTATTTTATTGTTATTATTTTATGTCATACGAATGTCAAATCTGACATTGAGCTAAGAAAACTGACTTAACCCTGTCTCCTACTTCTGGAAGGCTGTCTTCAACAATGATGACATTGAATCATTTTAGTCCGTGAGACAAGGCATAAATTTTTCGTTGATTACCGCTCACTTGAAACTTCGTGAGTGATTTCATTGTGATGAGTCCGACAGTTTCCACATTTGACGAAATTCTTGATTTGGGGGCGTTTTTCAGCGAGAGCTAATTGAACATGTCAATTTCATGAAGTCTTGAAAATGTATTACCGTCATATTGATGTTTACACTAATCGAAAGATTTTTTGATTATAAAATGAAAAATAATATTGTCCGACATGAATATTGGGGGCCAGTGGCGAGTCCGACAAGCCGCACTTGTCAAAAGTACATTGGTATGAAAACGGATTACCGCTAATCTGAGATTTTGAGGACGTGTTCAACTACTTTTTTTCTAAGATTTGGTCATTTTGTCCGACAAATTTTCGGGGGCGTTTTCTCAGTCCGACGCGGGAAACGTGTCAGGATTATAACAGTTCCTTCATCAATGACCGCTTGTCGGATCAAAACAGTCATAATTTGAAAACATAATATCTGTCCAAAAAACATATTGTCCGACGGAAATATTGGTTCTTATCGTCAGTCTGACAAGAAAACGCTCGCACATATATAACTCAGTTTTTGACGTATTTAATATCAAGAGATAAGTAATGGACGTTGTTTATAAGCTAGTAATGAATAATTCATTGAAAAAATAATTGAAAAAAAGTAAAGTAGAAAATAGAAAAAGAAATATATTATTATGTCGCTAAGTTGGAACGTTACTCACTTCAATCTTCCATTTCCGGGAGTTCCTAGTAGAATTAAATTGGTATTCGATGCTCCATTCGAATCTAAAATAAGGATTAGTGGTTCCCATTCAAGATTTCAAAGTGACTTTCTCTCCCGACTATAGGTAGGGAAGAGAAATCTTTGAAATTTTCCTTCAGCCACTCTCCCATTCGGTGCATATTTCTCCTGATATACTCAAAATATGCCTATTTCACATTCTCCACACAGATTTCAACTAAGCCAAGTTTTATATCTCTTCCTGTGCATGGTACAATGTTTTCTCTTCACGTCGTAAAATTAAAATGGGACACCTGTTTGTATTTTCAGCTTTCTGCACTCGATCATATAAACTTCAAGTATGCCAAATATCAAATTTTTTCGTGCATGCAATATGCTTAAAAAAGGATACAAAGCTTCATCTTCATGTATTAATATATAGATTAAAATGGAACACCTGTATATAATTTTCGCTTTCTGCACGTCTTCTCCATATAAATTTTGAATGCCAAATCTCACACTCCTCCGTGCATGCAATATGCTAAAAAAGAGGTTGAAAGTCTGCTCTTGACGTATATAAATGTATAGATATCACAATTGAAGGTAAATTTGAATGATATTTGAGGTGATTATCACGGTATACTGACTTAATATCACACATTTGATTCCAAAATAATATTAATATATTGGTGGACAAGTCTTTTTTTATTATTTATAATCAATAATCATACTGACTTGATATGCATTTCATATATGTATATGTCTATGAATGCAGCCGCATTCATACAACATATTTTTGATTTTCTGAAGTATTGCCCCACTTAAATTGTCGGACATGTATACAGTAATGTTCTAGACACTATTTAAATGGAAAATATAAAACATTGAGATGAGCGGTCATTGATGAAGGAACTGTTATAATCCTGACACTTTTTCAATGTCGGAGTGAGAAAACGCCCCCAAAAATTTGTCGAACAAAATGACCATATCTTGGAAAAAAATAATTGAACACGTCCCCAAAATCTCAGACTAGCGGTAATCCGTTCTCAATCCACGTACTTTTGACAAGTACGGCTTGTCGGACTCACCGCTGGCCCCCAATATTCATGTCGGACAATATTATTTTTCATTTTATAATCAAAAAATCTTTCGATTAGTGTAAACATCAATATGAGGGTAAAACATTCTCAAGACTTCATGAAATTGACATGTTCAATTAGCTCTCGCTGAAAAACGCCCCCAAATCAAGAATTTCGTCAAATGTGAAAGCTATCGGACTCATCACAATGAAGTTACTCACGAAGTTTCAAGTGAGCGGTAATCAACGAAAAAACTATTTCTCTAATTGTCCGATGGGTGGTACATGTGTCGAGAGTCTATAAAATGACGTCAAAAGACAGTTTTCACAAATCAGAATTAAATCTCAGAGCAATTGTTGGTATTGCATATTCGAGGTAGGTTGTACGCTAAGTTTATCAAACACGCAAGCGCATTGTACGTGATCTGCTGCTCAGCAAAGTGAGAACAGTTGTGTAATGCGCGAAATTTAAAAGACACATTATTCATAGCGTAGTGTTTAAACAGAATTATGGTAGCTGGAGGCTTTAGGATGTGTAATAGGATTGATATTTTAGTATATATGTTGTCCTTATATCAATGTCGTAGCCTCTACCAGTGAGGTGTCACTTAGAGTCGTATTGTTGTGGCTGTTATCGATTGTCCTCTACGTTCAAAGAACCGGAAGTAATGAACGATGTCGTTATAGGGGAGTTTCCTGGTGACCCCGCGGTCGCTTTTATAATCTTCCTCTTGTTGCCTGTTTCGTTTTATTGCTTTGAACGAATGCCATATTTCAAGAAGTAAGGACACTCCAATAAGCAGTGACATATAATTTTTATCGTTTCGGCACCGTTTCATTTAGAGTTTGTTATTAAGACTTGGATGATGTATGGATGAAGTTCGGGGTGACATTAATTGTACTCCGTAAAACAATCTCGTCCAACTTTTAAACTCTTTCTTAAGGCTGGCGTGAAGGGTCTGCAATGCAGCAGTTATGTCCGTCCAGCAGATTGGTAAATCTTTCCTCACAAAATAAAGTAGTTAGTTACTTCAATAATTAAATATCTTTGTTTACTAATGAAAATTTTGAGAATGACAAGTAAATTAGTTGCTATAAAGTTTTGAATGGCAAATTTTATTATATAGACACGACTAGAAGTCTTATGTATAAAAGGAAAAGTTTTGCAATGAAAACGGGATACAGTGGAGAAAATGGTTGTTTGTTGAACAACAAGTTCGACGGTGCAACAACTCAGGTAACGCAGTCCAATCAACATAAATAAGTAGTAAAGAGAGCTAGTCCGTTCTCATTACGCTGATTCTGCAGGACTTCTTCAGCTGGGATGAGTCGTTCGAGCGATTGCTTGTCGTTGCTAGGATACCCACTGGTCTGCTGAATTCAGCGTTATCCTATTTACTCCAATCCAAACAATGAAAGCAAGATGCACTTCTAGATAAAAATAAAATGCTCCCTGGGTTACCCACTTCACTGCAAGAATATCGCTTGTGGGATTGTCACTATGATACAAACAAAAACTCCCCCGGCAGTTGGTAATAAAAATAAAATATGGTGTCAAAATAATACAATTTTAAAAAGGAACCTTTTAGCAGGAGAAAATATGTCAACGAATTCAATTCTCGTCAATTTTGTTGTCTCGACGGTCCGTCAGATTTCCACCCAAGTGATTGTAGTAATCTTATCCTTTCTGACGTCGTGACGCCCCGGAGCGAGCTCCAAGTCACTTCACAAGACAAACAGCTAGCGTGGCATGACACATTGGAATATAACATGAAGAATGATTATTGAACAACAGGACAAAGTGTGAATGTAGCGTTCGTGCGTTTTCAGAAAGATTGCGCGGAGTCGTCGCTCGCAATCGCGTCGCGTTGAGCCGACGTCTGCAGCTAGATCTGTCAAACTGTCGGCTGGTGACAGCAGTGATGCGCCGTGATAGCACAATTCATCCTACAGGGGCTCTATCTCAAAAGACGTCCTGTGTGAACCTTGGAATTGCGCTGAACACCTCGCTGTATTACATGTGAAATTGGGTTTGATATTGTCAATAAAAGCAAATTTTCCAGTTTTTCCGGGTTTGTTAGTGAACAAATATCAATAAATTCAACAGAACATTCTTCAAAAACCAATTATGTGTGGTTTTCCTGCGTTATTTGAGACTCGTACGCCACCATCATCTTATTTCGAAGAAAACGCAAAAATGTTTGATATTGTTAACTGTTTTAAATATTGCTTTCTCAGTTCTTAGAAATAGGTTGAATATTTGTTCTTCTTATCAGCATGCATTTTATCTAAATGCCTTAAAGGTTTCATAGCTTCTTTTGAAATAACTTCTTGGCAAATTGAACACTTAAATTCATATTTCAAATACTCAATCCTGTACTGCTGGCATTTATTTTTAGATCTGGAAGTAGATTGAGACATTTCAAAGGCTTCAGGGTCCATTGGGAGCGTTACCTCCTCCGTAGGGCATCGTTCATTTATATAAATGAATTTAGAATTACATTGAGACTGAAATTATTATAAGGAATAATGTATACACTGCAGCACAGGTCGTACTATATGCAAGCGTCAACTATAATTGCTCGAATTTTCAACTCAATTGGATGAACGATGCGCGAACAATCAGTCATTCAATACGACTTGCACTCAACCTATTGTACGTTGATATTACAATGTCAGAAGCTTTTACGCAAGTACTAACAACAACTGTATGAAGTTTCAACTCAATCGGATGAACGATACGCGAAGGAATAAATATGACTCGTGCGCCACTCATTTTTCCTTTATAATATTATATCAGAGATCTTTATCTTTGAGCAAGTTTCATTAACAAATGTACATAGTTTTAACTCAATTGGATGAATGATACGCGAACGAATGAATACGACTCATGTGCCACTTGAATAAAAATAAACAAATGAGTATCAATCACGCTTTCTACCCGCTACGGGCGTAACAGACACTTATAGTGCACTTAGTAGATTAACTGATCAGCCGTAGGATGCAGTTTCCAGTCGTCAAGCTACTGGTACTCGTAGTTCTTGAGGAGAGTACGCCACGGAGTACATTATAATTTTACTGACTTTTTTGTCCGTCGGTGCGATTCGACCTCGCAATCTTCGGATTACAAGGCCACCATATTTGCACTGAGCTATGAAAGTACTACTTATTATACGTTAATGTAACTATGTCAGAAATCTTTAGGCTTGTGGCATCAATAACTGTACAAAGTATCAACTCAATGGGATGAACGATATGCAGACGAGCAAATACAACTCGTGCACTACTTATTGTACGGTAGTGTTACTATATCAGAAGTCTTTAAGCAAGTATCAACAACAACTGTACAAAATTTCAACTCAATTGGATGAACGATACATGAACGAACAAATACAACTCATGTTACCACTTCAGAGATCTTCAAGCATGTGCAATTAATAAGAATTTTAACTCTCAATTGGATGAACGGTACGCAAACAAACAAATTCGACTCATGCGCTACTTATTGTACGGTAATCTTATCATATTAGAAATCTTTAAGCAAGTACCAACAATAAACTCACAAAGTTTTAACTTAATTAAATTAACGATACGTGAAAGAACATATACGACTAGTGTGATAGTCATTGCACGTTAAAATAACTGTGTCAGTAATCTTTAAACATATCCTATCAACAACTGTACAAAGTTTTAGCTCAATTGGATGAATGATACGTGAACAAATAAATATGACTCATGTGCCACTTATTGTACGGTAATGTTACTATATCAGAAATATTCAAGCAAGTACCAACAACAACTGTATACAAAGTTTTAATTCAATTGAATGAACGATGCGCAAACGAACAAATACAATTCGTGTGCCACACATTTTACATCAATATAACTGTATCAGGAATCTTTAAACATGTACTATCAACAATTATACAAAATTTAAAACTCAATTGGCTGAACGATACGCGAACGAACAAATGCGATTCATCACTTAGTGTACGTCGATGGAGCTATGTCAGAAATCCTTAGGCATGGGTAACGTTACCATACATCCCGCTTTGGGCGGGACAGTCCCGTTTTTAGACTGTCCGTCTCGCTGTCCCCAACGAGGGCATCAAAGTTTCGCTTTCGCAAACAAACTAAACGATAATTCAATTCACAATTCATCTGATATTCCAAAATTGATTTGTTCAGCTGGAAAATATAAAAATACTTCCTAGAAATTGCGTCAACTCATGCAACTAACTCACTAATAGTGCTTTGATTATTTTGTACAAATGTTATTATTCTTTCTTCAATAAAAAACTTGAAAATCACCAACAAATTTTTTGTCACACAATTTCGCAGAAGAAATCCTGCTTTGACAGAAAGAATGAATGGTCACGTTAAGCATATGCCATCAACAACTATA
Organism: Dromius quadrimaculatus; assembly: GCA_963989225.1. Taxonomy (NCBI): domain Eukaryota; kingdom Metazoa; phylum Arthropoda; class Insecta; order Coleoptera; family Carabidae; genus Dromius; species Dromius quadrimaculatus. The sequence goes on along the minus strand of OZ022324.1, from coordinate 67,888,428 downwards.
CAAAATCTCAATTCAATTGGATGAAGGATACGCGAACAAGCAATTATGACTCGTATGCCACTTAGTGTATATTTATGATATAATATCAAAAATTTCCAAGCAAGTGTCATTCATAAATATACATAGTTTAAATTTAATATGATGAACGATTCGCGAACAAACAGTCATGCGATAAGACTCGCACGCCATCAATTTTACGTCAATATTATTATGACAGAAACTATAACACAAGTACCAACACCTGTGAAAAAGTTCAAATTGAATTGGATGAACAATACGCGAACGAAAAAATACGTCTCGTACGCCACTTATTATACGTTCATGATACTATATAAGAAAACTATGAGCAAATACCATCAAAAAATGGTAGAATCATCTAGATGATGAAAGCGTATTTTTGACAGCTCATGAATGCTTGTTACTTCAGAGATTCTGCGAATTACCATCTCTCACAATTACTGAGCTGGAAATCAAGCAGTTTGGGCAAACTTACGAAACAGCAGCTTCCATTTAGTACTAGTTTCAAGTTGACTATTTGATAGGTACATAATTTATGCATGTACAAACTCAAAAATACCTTTTAATCTTCATTGTTCAGTTATTGACTGACGAGAGGTCAAGTGCTGTACCTTAAAATGATAATTTTATCTTTATCAAAGCTACATAAAAAAAAAAATACACCAAAAGTAAACAAATTTTCATCCAATAATAATAATTCATTCTAATAAGCTTTAAATTTGCGTCAAACAAGTCATTGAATGAATCCCGGACAGATTTGACAAGTGTACATAATAATAGTGCCACCCGCGGCTAAAGTTGTAACTAAATTTTTATCTACTTTATTAAATTCTAGTTGCCATATCCCTAATGTCATATATATCTATGGGCATTGATTCACTTGAAACAAGTAATTGAATAATTCAATCTTCCACAATCACTGAGCTTGAATTGAAGCAATTTGTGCAAACCTATGAAATAGCAGCTTTTATTTAGTACCAGTTTCAAGTCTGTAAATAGTATAGTTGCTGAGAACTCAGCGTCACGCCAGACAGCCAGCCAGCCAGACAACCAAAGTGAATATAATAGCGCTTTTTTTCAAAAAATGCGCTAAAAATGTACATAGTTTCAACTCAATCTGATAAACGATGCGCGAACAAACTAATACGGGTCGTATTAGTTTGTTCGCGCATAATACGGGTCGTATGCCACTTTTTATGCATTGATAATACTGTGTCGGAAAGTTTTACAAACAATAGGTAAAAAAATTGAGATTGCGGAAAAGTCTTCACTGCGAAATCACAAACACTTGAATTTTATTCATAAATATAGATTCAACATTCAAATATTGATGCTATCTAATAAATTAAAGTGATAAGCGAATAACATCAAGATTTCTGACTCATTTATTTTCAAATGCTGGACCTTTTCTCAGCGTTCATGAGCTTTTACATTAATAGTTAACTACAAACGCTGCTAGCTATTTGCACGACACAAAATTAAATTAAAATATAGAAAATTAAATTGTAATCTAATTGCTGCTGAGCTCGTTACCAGTTTAAAGTAAACAAAATAGATTTAAAGGTTCAAAGCGCAAATACCCGGTGTAGAAGCATGTAAGAGGATTCTTATCTCATTGTTATTAGCGCCATGTCTGCGAATCTCTTTTAGTTCACGGGCCAATGTGTTTGTCGCGACTTAGTTTTAAATTGCTCATAATCCATTTTAACAAAGTTGAATTAAAAAACTTTTCAGGGTAATCGGTATGAAATCTGATTTAATCTGATCAAAAACGGGAGAATTTTAGACCTTGATAAACAATCGTCTGAGCTGCAAACTTTCCAAACTTGAAAATTGCATTTTACTCTTCGATGTCTATTTTTACCATACTTTAATCTGATTGGGATAATACTCTCAAGCTGTCATTGAGAATCATATTTTGCATTGCATCTTCACTACTAACTGACCACTGGTTGGGCGTAATATCTGATAACATCTATAGAATTTTGCGCAGGGGCGCCATCCTGTTGATACCATATTTGAAGATTTTGTAAATAAATCTTATATCAACTTCACGTTGCATTCCCGAAATTGTCAAAATACTCGCTTCGCTCGTCACTAATTAGCTTGTGCAACACAGAACAACATTTTATGCTCTTATCCTGAACAACTATTATGCAATTGAATCAGAATAACAGAGTTCGTGTTACGTTCAACAATAGATCCACTGGAACAGCACATATTGAACATTTTGTAAATACATGTAATCTGAGCTTAAGCTTTATTCAAAGACCTGCAAAGCAAATCAGTTATGTAACATTATAAGCTTATGCAGCCATCATGAAATGAATTTCAATGTATATTATAGATTGATAATATGAAATTTCATGGTATTCCAAATACAATTGTATAAATCGATAATTTTTTATATCATCAGAGCCTTCCATTATCATTATGTCACATGAATTAACGAATAACACAAATTCAAGCTCAATATATCACACAATGTTTCGGTAACTGCGTTACCGACCGCATTGGCGCCCGAGTATACCGTCGGCAGCGAGGTATTGTTACAATATGTAGAGCCCATTTCAGCGTACTTCAATGTCATACAGTTTACAAGTTGAATCAAATTGATTACAGCAACGCAACTAAAAGATATTTTGTGACAGGAAGGGCGGCATCCCAGAGCCCTCCTACACCAGCCGCTAGGGTGGGACTGGAATTATTAGAGGTACGGTTATAGTACCATATATTTTGCTGAAACGAGATCTGGCTGAAATTGCAGCCACGCACGTTTTTCTAGTAAGAAAAGTATGCGCAGATCAATTACGACGTCAAAAACAGCCAGAAATGCTGTGTTGGAACCGGAGAATACATTTTTAATTGATAAAATTCAAATCGGAGAGACATGCTTCACATCTTAGTTACAGTAACGCAAAAGCATGCATGTGGCTATCACAGTACTTCTCCGACTATAAGTTTTATGTCCAGTGTCATTGCTGTTTTATAAACGGAACAAAATAAACTTCTTGTAAGTTTTCCGCAAACTCTACCTTAAAAACGGCCTAGCTCAGTACAAACGAAAGAAATCAAAATAATCCCAGAGCTGGACTGGGTAGTTGTGAGGTTAGCTTTAAGAGAAAAATACAAACTTTGCCAAAACAAATATACTGGACGTTACTGTGACGAATTAGGCCCCAAAATCCGTCACTGTTCCACATCCCAGAGCCTTCTGCTACCATCAAAATTTTTTAAGCCCATCAAAATTTTATTCACCTCTTGCACAGTGTAAATTTCAAATTCAGTAATTCTGCTTCGACATACAACACCGCTTACCGTTAGTTCATCAGTCTTCAGCTGCAATAAATCCGTTTTAATATATTTTACATGTGGTGAAATGAGGTCAAGTTTTTTGAAAATACCTGAAATTAAATGCTATGTTCGTGACCTTTGACCATACACAAATAAAACATCTGACATTTGACAGTTGACTACATTACCGACAAATAAAATGATATTCAGGACAATTTTAATTTCAAAGAAATATAATCAGGAAATGATGTATCTGATAGGAAAAAGATAGAAAAATTGTTATTGTAAACAAATTTGTAGTTGTAAAATTACATCTTCTTTTTTTCCTGTATTTCTTCTTTACATTACTGAAAGCGCTAATATGAATTTAATTTGAAAACATGTTAAGCAAGGATTCATTAAAATTTAGGTATAAATAAGACCTTCTGGCCGATTAAGTCACTTCTTCGAAAGTCCAGTCTTCTGAGCAGCCGTTCCAAAGTACGCTTCTAGTTCCGATACTGAGTGTCATCGTCAGAGCTGTTACCGTCCAAGTGGAGTTTTTGTACTAAGTCCGTTAGCACAACTGTCTGACACAATCTGTGAGTTTGTTTGTTTTTTATAAGTCCGTAAAAGGAACTTAGATTTGCTTGCTTTAGCTGTTTTGAACTTAGAATATTTTTGCTGTTTTTGAATTTGGAATATTTTTTGAATAATTTAACGTAGAGTCACCGCTGGCAAAGTCTTGGTCGACTTCACAATGTTTGAATAATTTAACGTAGAAGCACTGCTGGCGAAGTTCTTGTTGATTTCTCAGTGTTGGATTAAGTTAACGTAGCATCGCCGCTGACGAAGTCTTCGTGATTTCGCAGCGTTTAATTGTTTTAACGTAGAATCACTGTTGAGAGGGTCATCATTGGCTTCACAGCGTTGAACAAGTTAACGTAGAGTCACTACTTGGGAACCAGTTTGGTTTCACAAGCGTCGAAGATGAGTTAATCTACCGTTTGGGAAATCGCTTCAAGATTTGTTTGTTTTAAAGTTTCTCGTCATCTGCGACTGCCTGGGTCCGTACTGCGACCGCTGGTGTTGAGTGTCATATACAGCCGTTCCGTCGCCGTCAACCAAGTTATCACCGTGCAAGTTGCTGTAACATATATGTTCTATGTCCATCGTCGTCGTTTTTATGTGTAATAAATCTCATTGTGACACCTACCTCCTGATGATTATTTTTGACAACCCTAACTCTTCCCGTCTGAGCTATCCAGCCGTCTGCCTTAGAAACTGCGTCACCGACCGTATTGGAGCCCGAGCACACCGTCAGCAGTTTTCAACAGCGACGCCAAAGTTAACAACCCCGCCATCAGCGAGGTTATCGTTACAGTACTTTTACAAAATAAATGATAATCAAAATAATCCAGCGTAATAAATTCTCAAAAATGGAATAAAGAAGATATCAAAAGTAAAATAACAGAGAAAAATGTAAAACAAAATTGCGGCGATTCGTATCCCTAACGCAGATCCAAGCAAGTCCAAACAAAATTATTCTGAACAAAACGCTACTTCTTTGAAAAACAAAGGAAATGAAAAGCAGGCCCGAGATCGATCGACCTGGTTCACAACATCAGAATGTAGCATTTATGACGTAGTAACAAAAGCATAAAAGAGAAAGGCAACAACAAGCCTACCCTAGCAAAAAGTTATACAAAAAAATTGAACAACAATCGTGGTGAGGTCGCGAGGAGCCTAATTAGGCAAATAACACCAAAAAAAAGTCAAAGTAGCAAAAAAAACAAAACTGAACCACTAAGCTGGTGACGTCGCTGGATGGACTCGTCTGCTTGACGTCTGGATCTTGGCCTTCAGGTCTAATTTTGCTGGATTCCAGGTGGTCAGGAAATCCAGGGTGGAGTCAGGTACTTCCACACGTGGGCTGCTCCGCCGAATAAACTCAATGGCCAAACTGCCTCAAAATATTCGGTCGAAGCACAGGTTTTTCCTCAAAAGAATTCCTAAACTTGAGCTTGCATAGGCAACAAAAAACTTTGAGAAGAACCTACAGAATTGTAATGGTAAAAAAATAACGAAAGCAGCAATACAGATAACGTCTGTCCTACACGAGGACTTGAGGCTGACTGTCTACTCAAGTTAAGTCAAATCCGGTCGATTTGACTTAATTGGTAGTAAGCTTGAACAAAAGAAACGAAACTAAAGATTTATATCAATGAAATTATTAAATTGGAAACTAAAAATATCATCAACCAAAAGTTAGTACATGAAGTGAACCAAATTAAGCCCAAATTTCAGAATTTAACCCAGCAAAAATGACCAAAAGCCAAATTCGCACGTAACAAATGTCATATCAATCAATCGCATAGTTCAAAATGACAGCTGTCATTATCAAAGTGACAGATATTCTAAAATGTTGATCCCTATTATTATTATTATCATTTTAAATCCTTTAATACCCTTACGGGTGTCAGGATTGACTATTAATTTTAGTTCATATTCACGAAGTTTTTCCACTCTTTTCGATTTTATGCCATTCTATTTGCCTCTTGGGTGCTGATGTTGTTCCTTCTTAGTATTTCTTCCACTATATCCTGCCATGTTTTGGCTGGTCTTCCTCTTCTTGTTTCTTTCACTATTTTGGAGTTCCATACTTGTTTGGTTTGTCGAGTTTCCGGCATTCTTATTAGGTGACCAGGCCATGCAGCTTGTTTCTTTTCAATGGTGGTTTGTATACTTTCAATTTCTAGACTAGCTCTTACATGTTCATTTCTGATTTTGTCCATCCTTGTTACCCTTCTACTCTTCTTAGGAGTCTCATTTCACTCGCTTGTATTTTACTCTTAAGTCTATTATTCATCTTCCATGACTCACTTCCACATTGTTTTGTAAAGTGTCATCTTAGTTCCCTTAGATATCTGTTTATTGTTCAATATTGTTTTGTTTATTGAGTAATAGCTTTTATTCGCGTTGAGTATTCTTTGGTTTATTTCTTCTCCAATTCCTCCTCTATTATGTATAACAGCTCCAAGGTATGTGAAAGTTTCCACTTGTTCTATCTCTTTCCCGTTCATTGTTACGTTTGCTTCTATGTCTTCTTTTGCTATTACCATTACTTTTGTTTTTTCTATGTTCACTTTCATGTTGTGCTTTGTGAGTTCTTCATTCCACACGTTCAGGTTGTGTTGCATGTCGTTTTCGTTTTTTGCCAGAATTGCCAGATCATCCACAAAAGCGCATTCTGCTATTGATATCCTGGCTAGTTTATGGTAGCCAACATCTGCTCTCTTTATTTTGCTTTTTATGTTCTTTATTATATTGTCCAGGAAAATTATAAATAGTATAGGGCCCAAGGCTCTTCCTTGCCTAAGTCCTTGTGTTCTTATATAATTTGAGGTATTACTATATATACTCCTAATCGCATTTGTGAGTTCCTCACTTATTCCTCTCTTCCTTAATATTTCCCAAATTTTTTTGTTAGGGACTCTATCGAAGGCTTTTTCTAGGTCGACAAATGTTATGTATAGCTTTTTATTTTGTTTCATTACTATTTCTGTCAATGTTCTGATAGTAAAGATATGATCTTGGGTTGAGTGTCCCTTCCTGAAGCCACTTTGCGCGGTTTCGATGTTTAATTCTATTTTTCTTCTTAATTTGTTTTCCAATATGAATTCATAAATTTTAGCCGCTGTGCATAGGAGTGATATTCCTCTATAATTGTTACATTTCTTGCTATCGCCTTTTTTATGTATCGGAAATATCACCGCCTTTTCCCAGTCTGTTGGAATTTTTCCTGTTTTCCATATTTGGTTAAGCATGATTAATAATATTTGCTCTCCATGTTCCCTTATATACTTCAGCTGTTCTGCCTTTATCATGTCGTGACCTGGAGCTTTACCGTTTCTAAGTTTCTGTAGTATTGTCTTCATTTCGTCATACGTGATATTTTCTGATTCGTTATTGATTTTGTTCTTTGATTCTTGATGATCTCTTACGTCCATGACTTGATCTTCCTCTAATAGCTCTTGGAAGTGTTCTTTCCATCTTTCCATTATCAACTCATATTCTTTTAATATGTTTCCCTGTTTATCTTGTTTTTGTTTTTTGCATGTTTTCAATGTTTTGTAGAATAGTTTCTGGTTTTCCTTGTAGTTAATTTCCATTGTTTTTCCGAATTCTTCCCATGCCTTTAACTTGGATAGTTTTATACTTTGTTTTACCTTTGTTCTTTGTATTTTATACTCTTTGTAGTCTTCTTCCTTTTTTGTACTTAAGTATTTCTTCCATTTTTGTTTTTTCATTTTAATTACTTCTTTAACTTCTTTATTCCACCAGTGTGTAATGTTTCTTGTGTTTTTATTAGTTCCGCATGTTTCTTTTGTTGCCTCTTGTATTATTTGTTTAAACGTTTTCCACATTTCTTCTATATTTTCTTGATTTGAAATTGATGTTTTCATTATCAATTCGCCAATTTTATCTTGGTATTTCCTCCTTACTTCTACATTGTTCAGTTTATCTATTCTCAATTTAACCATGTTTATTTCTTTCCTGATTTCTTTCTTTGTTTGGGTTTCTTCTTGTTTTATTTTCATTTTCGCTACTGTTAGGAAATGGTCACTTCCGATTTCACTACCTTTTTTGACTTTAACATCATTTATGTTTTTTATTTGCGTTTTATTTGTGATAAAATAATCTATTATTGATCTCTCATTCCTACTTTTTACATCTTGGGTATATTTATGTCTATCTTCTTCCGTTGTTATTTTTAGTTTGTTCACCATATCTTCCCATTATTTCTTCTATTCCTTTATTTATATTACCCACTCTTGCATTAAAATCTCCCACTAAGTATATTGGTTCTTTTAGTTTTTCATATTCTAATTGTATCGTGTCCCAAAACTCATCTTTCGTTGATTTATCGTCATCATCATTTGGCCCATAGATTATCATGAAATTCATTATTGCTTTGTTAGTATCCTCAGTCTTAACAATCATTAATCTTTCATTTACACATTTCCAGTTTTTCAAAGTTTGTTCTATGCTTCTGTTTAATATGCAACCTACGCCGCCTTTTGCTCTATCTTCTATTCCTACTCCACTATATATTAAGATACGTTTGTCATTTAATTTTTTTATATCCTGTTGATCCCTAACTTGGCATAATCTGGTTAAATTGTAAAATAGTAATTAAGGTATCAAGGGTGCTAAAAGGACAATAATGCCTGAGGTCAACAGTGTACTTTCCGAGGGCCTCTGGCCCGAGGTGTGTACGTTGACCGTAGGCATTATTGTCTGTTCAACTCCCGTGGTGCCTTCAATGTTTAATGTCCGATTCTTGTTGTATTTCAATCAAAATTTTTAGTAATGTATGTCCTGTCATTGTGATTTCTGTCAGAGAAATTACTCTAGTTACTTGCTGTAACTAGGCAACTTGCTTATTATTTTTCAAAATAATGCTCGAGGGCATTATTTGTTACGTAATCATCCTGAAATCAGTATTATTATGATAACAATAATAAACTAGTTGGACATTAATACAATTAACAATTTGATAGAATGAACTAAGCAGAGTTCACGAGCTTTCTGACTACTTCTGGTGCACTGCTTGCCATGAAGATCACTGAATCAACCATGGGCGGAATATGTAAAGTCAATTTGAGCGTATCTAAATGTCATACAGTCTGCAAGCTGAATTAAATTGATTGCAGCAACGCAAGTAAAGGATATTTGTTTTTGTCATTATATTTTCTTCAATTTGACTGAGACGGGGGCACCCACTGGGTACGGTTATAGTACCATATATTTTGCTAGAACGAGATTTGGTTGAAATTGCAGTCGCGCATGTTTCTCTAGTAAGAAAAGTAAGCGCAGATTTATTATGACGTCAGAAATAGCCACAAATGCTGCGTTGGAACCGGTGGATTAGTACTACTTTCGGTAATTAAATAGTTAGACTGTTGACTTTTTCCACGCTTTCCAGCTTATTTTTTGCTTTAAAATTCAAGAAGGAATGTGCGACCAAAAAAAAATCTATTGAATTATATCAAGCTTCTTGTTTTACAAAAAGAATTGCCGTGGATTGCGAAAAACGAAGTGCACGTCACTACAATTGCATTCTAACAAAATGAAAAAACAAGACGAACTCCTTCAAGATAACCTTACAAAGCAAAATTGAAATTCACCCGAGTCCACTATAACCAAGTGTCTCTCACCTGCGAGAAGCATATAAAACAAATTCTCGGCATTCTATATGCGACACAGACACACAGCGCTGTCATCCCTGAAAGAATGAAAACAAAAGATTTCTTTCTTGCTAATCTTGAACACACAGCGCAATTTACTCGAAAACAAAATGATTTTTCAACACCTCCGGCATATAAGTTTTGGGAAACGGTTGAATCCACAACTAAGCTATTTCAATTATGCTCGAAGCTAGCTAGTATTACGCCTGCACAGTTACGGAAGTTCATGTCGGGTTAATAGCAGTCAAGTATAAAGATCCCGGGCGATATCTCGGGTCGAGGATGAGTTAATCAAATTGTCTGGGTGCGGATTCAGATGCACCAGAGCAGGCTTCAATCTTATCGCTACACTCCGAATGCCCTGTGCTTACAACTGAAAAAATTTAGTCTGCTGACAAAAATGAGGGCTCATTCAGTTCACTCGGATTAGCATTCTTGTACGCAGCATCGTTAAAACAGTTTTGTAGACACAAATGCAAAATTCGTATCTTATTCTAAGCTGAAAGTGCATTTCTCTCAATGTACAAATAAAACCAAGTAAACATGCGCCTCGAAAATTTATCTTCCTCTATATCTCCTCCACTTTTTCTTTGAGCACCAGCCATCTTGTTGATGGAATGCCATCAGATGCAGCAGTAATACTGGTGCACTTCATCTCTGCATTCTTCAAGTTTTATTTTGCGAGCTAGCATCAGCATCAACTCTCGTAGCAGAAGCGTCGGAAACTAATGATGCGGAAAATGGGTTCACTTTCAAATCCATTTGTTTCCAGGCTAGATACAAATGCGGATCTGGTGGAAATTAAATCGCACAGTGATAATGTCACACGTCTGTTGTCCGTGTTCGTTTGATTATCGTGTTGGAGGTCCTCAGTCGACACGATAGGATAGTGGAGATAGAAACGTCTTTGCTTTGCCTTTGCTGGTGGATTAGAGCCGAACCGTTTGGTTCAGTAGTAATGAGCACGGATGAAACTAAACTGTTACATTGAACTTAACTCTCTTTAAGTCGTTCTCACGTCTTCTTTATCAGATTACTTGAGAATTCGCACAAATGCAAAGCTCTTGAACTTCAAAACCATTCAAGTCTTCTTATTTCAACTAAAATTAGCTCATTGTGCGCTCAATGAATTAAAATTCATTATTCCAGAATTTTTACTGCTCCGGAACGACCCAATATTCATAAATAACATTATCAGGAAGTTGATAATAACGAGAAATTTTTGACAGTTCTCAAGCGCACGTTACAACCCTACACTTCGTGAAAAGCCATCAACTTGAAAAACATATATATATATATAATTGATAGAATTCAAATTAGAGATACAAGCTTTATAAAGACATATCAAACAAAATCATTTAGATCTGGACTCTCATATAATGGCATATGATTCCAACTGTTACTATTGGTAACGGGCTGCAATCCTTTTGAAGAATATTCTCTATTATACGCTAATCAAATAACAAGCCGATGCAGCGATTCCAATTTCATCACTTCTGAAATCAGAAAGTCTGAAGATGTGGCGAATTAAGTTTTATAAGCAGTTTCATTGCTGTTCCATAAATTTAGAGTATCCTATCAATCAATTTCATATTTCAAGAGCTTTAAATTGATACCAAACTAGACATCATTCAATCAACTCGTTAAAAAACAATTGACAATCGTTTAAATACCATTTTTGACAGTCTTACTACAATTATTTCCGCAGGATCTTTAATTTGATACCAAATACAATAGAAACAAATTACTTATTTGAAAAACAATTGACGAACGTTTGCATGTGATCTCTAGCTATGAAAAATTATAACTCTAATTTTACATCAATGTGGCTCTCGTTCAAGAAAACCTCTGAGCAATCCAGTGGACTGTTATTCAAATCCAAAATAGAAATGGAGGAAATCCCCTTTCGATATTTTTAATTAGTGATGCCGTGAGACGAGAAATAATGTATTCTCATCTCGTCTTGAAAAAATCGAGACGAGAGTAGCATAACTCACGAATGAAGATACTCTCGTCTCAAATATCTCGAAAATACCATTTTACCAGAATTTCTTGCCAAATCAATACCAAATTTCTCTTGATTTTTACTAATCTTTATCTTTTTCAAAATAATCCTATTTGATTCAGCTAGAAGCTATCCCCTTTCACATGTGAAAAAAGATGTCTCACCTGAACAGCACATTCTAAATAAGTGTTGTCGACTGAGTTTTAAAATGCAAACTAAATTATATTTCATTAGGAATATCTTGACTGAACAATTCTTTCCAAAATAAGTGTTGTCGATTGAATTTTCAAATGTAAACTGAATTGTATCTAATTCCTCGTTACCAAATTACCTCGATTAGTAACCAAAAGCATTGTTTATTTTATTATGCAGTTTTCCAGTACCCTTTGTTGATTAAAAAATGGATTGAACCTTTCCTTCACCGTCCTCAGCACTTTAAAAAAACAATTGACGAACGTTTGCATGTGATTTCCAAATATATGTATGTAATCATAATTCTAATTCTATATTATGTCATTTCTTCGCATGTTTCAGAAAAATATAACAAATTTTCATAATAACAAATGTAACGCTAACAATTTTGAAGAATATTTCAAGTAAGTATTCCAAATTTCAGTTTTTTATATATTTTACGATAATTTCTACCGTTTATAAAATAAACACAAGAAACTGAAAAGCTCCATCAATAAAATGCTGGTACTACTGGTTTTTCAAACTTTTTTTTTTTATAAAAACAGAGCTGGTGACAAGTGGGGCTCTCCGATTTCATACCGCATGCCTTTTCGAGGGTTAAAAGGTTATTGACCAATGCATGCTTTCCGGTCATGATGCAAATTTTTTGAAAAAAATTGTTTCTCCGTCACAACATCTTGCATGCCGTTGTGATGTAAAATAGTTGAAAGTTATTTGAAGCCTAGTGCCTACCGAGAGGCATGCAAATCGCAAAAAACCAACAGATTCAAACGATCGCGTGACTTTGTTTTCAAATTGCATGCCAATGAACAGAATGGAAACTCTAGTCATAAGATCATTGTGAAAAAATTGGCATGCACCCTTCGTTGGTATAAGAGTGATCCTGGCCAATTGGTTACACATTTGAGCAGGATTTTCCTAAAACTTCCCATGCATGCCAATTTTTTGACATTATTTTCATTGGCATGCAATTTGAAGACAACTTTACATGTTTTTTTTACAAGTTCACGCAACAGTTTTAGCTTGTTGGTCTATTGCATGCCTTTCAGTACTAGATTTTAAATTAATTCGAATATTCAACATTAAAAAGGCATGGAAAATGTTGTCACAGAAAAACACAATATTTTTTTTTCAATCTTATTGGAATTTACACTATGTTTGGAGAACGTGCATCGGTCAATAACCTTTTTTTATTTCCTATAAGAGGTAAATATTTACCCTCAAAAAAGCATGCGGTATAAAATCGTTGAAAGCTGAAATATGAAACAATTGAAAATTCGTACGCATCCTCATCGTGTTTCCAGACAGACAAACCGACTTTTTCCAATGTTTTTTGGGTTTAGTAGGATCTAAATCGTTAAGACTCATAAAAATCTCGAACTGACAAAAAAATCACGATTACAGTGCATCCCCTGTTAAGATAGAAGAAGTGAAGTCTATTTGGATGGTTACTAGTGTTTCATCAAGACAAGATTTCTTGTCTTGATGATCATTTCTTGTCTTGCCTTGATTTTCAAGACAAGAAAAAAAAATTCTTGTCTTACCCATTTCTTGGCGACGCATTTTTTATCTTGTTTCAAGAATTCTTGATATTTCTTGATGTTGATATTTAGAGGGAGTCCCCTTTCTCTATTGCTTTATCCAATCCGAACTCTCAGTTTAGCGATAGTGTCTACCCTCTATCCTTCCTGTCAGTTATGTTATGAATCGATTCTAGCAACGTTTTCCAAGACTGTCACCAATAGAAATAAATGAAATGTCTGTCTATTTCATGTTTTAATCAGTATTTGCAATTATTATTTGTTATATGATATAGCAATGTTGCTAAGAGTTGACAACTTTCTTAGAGTATTGGGGAATCTATCTAAACATTCTCGATATGTATCAAATCTGTCTGAAAGTATAATCATTAGAGAATCCGTACGAATTTTCGACTGAAATCTAATATTCTACTTTTTTTTGGAAAGCTAGGTTGAAATCTAGGAATGAGCTTTTTCAACCAGAAAATCTAGAAAAAGACTCCCCATTTTCAAAAAAAATTATATTGTGGGGACTAAAATATAGTCACCTTCTGTCACCATAACAATGACAGCTGTCATTTTGACAATGACAGCTGTCACTCCGACAATGACAGCTGTCACTTTAAAAATGACGCTGTCACTTTGACAATAACGCTGTCACTTTGAACTGTCAGTTTGACAATGACAAATTTCGCTTTGAGCGTTGGTATGACACTCCTAAATTCATGAAACAGTGATGAAACTGGCCATAAAATTTATTGTTGGGGAAAAACTGTAATGGCTACAACAGATTTTAATATTTTAATAATAGATTAATGAATTTGCAGATTTGAAAAATTTATTGTCAAGATATCAAGATTTCCTGTCAGGAAATCTTGATTCTTGATAGTACTTTCTTGTCTTGTCTTAGGAAATAAAAAATACGTCTTGTCTTGGTCTTGTCTTGATTTCAAGACAAGATCAAGATTATTTCTTGATTCTTGTGAAACACTAATGGTGGCAATTGAAAACGTCAAGGCTCGGAGTAGTGGATGAACTCGAACACATTTAAAATAGAAGATATCTTACAACAAGGTTATCTTTATCATTTGAAAAACAGATTAGTTAACAAAAAATTTTATATTCCACATTTTGCAGATGCAATAATTCATTTAATAAATCTGTAGATATGTTATTACATCGGATACCATACAATTCAATTCTCAATTGACTATAATTCCCGCATTTTTGTTTCAAAATCGACTCACTTGAACGCTAATTACTACGTATAGAATTTCAAGCGGATACTCGATATAATATTTATTGTAAAACAACAAAAAACTGAATAATGATTTTCATTTATCAAAAATAATGTACCTTTTACTCCTCTACAACAGATATTTAGAAAGCAAAAGAATGTAATACAATGTGTTTGGGATCTGCGATATGAAACATAAAATTGTCACGCTAAAGTAATGAAATACTTACAGCAAAAACACTTATTTCAGGGTGATATTATTTAAAATGACAAACGTTCAAAGCAAGAAGCAAGCGCACGTCGAGGAATAGCAATCGAGGCGAACTACGAACGCGAACAACTGGCTCAGAATAAATAGCAATTCCAGTCCAGCCTGGTCCCGGCAAGCACAAAGTATGGTGGATAATATGAAGTCAACTAAAAGACAAACACTTTCTATTAATTTCCCCTGAGGTGGATTTCTATTATGTACGTGCACATGTGGATTATGCCCTTAGACATACCTGTATTGCTTTTGAAGTCGATCAAACTTTGAAATAATATTTTGAACAATATGAAATTTAAATTTGAATCAATACAGATATTACATTTGAGGGATTTAATGGGAATGTCATACATGAATTTTTTATGGCTTCGATTTAATCCCAATTTTTAATTATGGAATGATAGACTAAATGACAAACTCTTAAAAATGAATTATTTATTTAATTAAAACCAGACACACGAAGCTCAAGAAGAGATAATAGTGAAGCAGCCAAGCAAGAATAATCTTAAATTCTCTCCAGTGAAGAATATTTCCTGAAAGAAGGGATAAGCTTCAGTGTGAGTGCGAGAATTCCATCAATGCGTTGGTTTAATTCGGGCAGGCGAGGCGCTGGAGCGTCTGAGCGGCACACATATTGGAGACTTGATTCCAATTTCATGTTTGCACGCGCGGGAACAGAAGATTACTACCTCGCGATTTGGGGCGGAAAGGTGGCTGCAGGATTGACGCAGATTAATACTTTCTGATAGAAATTCTTATTTCGTGGGGTGTCTATAAACAGCTGCGCTCTAATGCACATGTTGTCTTTATCCTCCAAATAAAAAGTTATGTGCTTCTACTTGTCAATGCGACTTCGACAGCAATTGAGGATGTGAAGCACATAAGTAGAGCGTGATGATGGTTATCACATACAAGAAAAGTCTTTTCCAACTGTCATATATTTCGTAAATCCGCTACAAATTGACAGACAACATTGCAATTTGTACCCTGGTGGCGATGATTGGCTGTCCATGTTGCCCCTTACTTAGCAATTCGATTGTCAACTGTTCAAACATCTCTTCATTGCCCACAATTTGACTTGCATGACATGAGCTGAATAAATATACGAAATTTGTTTTTGGAAAACAAATCATTTAATTAATAATAAGTTTCCAACAAGTTAGGAATTAACGTTTGGGGATGATGGCTCCAGAACTTCTCTACACCCTCAAGTCATTTCCACATTTCTGTTTCCTTTCCCATATATATACAAAGACAAGGCTAATCTTGCTGAAGTTTAGATGAATATAGTGGGGTGATTAAGCCGACCGCTAACTCACAAATGAAACCCCGATCCTGTTTAGCCAGAATACAGATAAGTTTGCCACTTGCAAGACGAGTAAGCTAGAATTAAATGCACAACTGGCGTTTTGAGATAAATCAAGACAGCACCAACTTGATTAACTCAATAAAATATTTTATGAACTTCTGGGCAGAGATTATATGATTCATAATAAAATTTTGTATCCAGGATAGACCAATTTCATTAATTCAACTACCACACAAACAAGGATCGAACCACAAAACCACTGCGCTACAGAATCATTCAAGCATACAACCACTGGCTGTTCATCGAGTGCAAACGTCTGTTGTCTTGCAAGTTCCTCTCCGAATTGCGTAATCAGTCTAAATGACAGGACGGAATGAGCAAACACAAGAGTATACACGCGTGATGCCCCTGTTACTGTTACATTGCGTCAATCAATGTCTACAGCCCTTAAATAAAGTCTCTTAGCTCTTAGAGCGAACTCACTCCCAAACTTAGAACAATAAATATTTAAGGAAGCTCTGAAAAGTTACTTTCATTCCAAAAATAAATCGTCAAAGCTCGAGAATAGCGCGTAATAAATATGCATAGCTAATAAAATACTAGTGGTCGCCCAGTGGTCGAAATTCGACCGTGAATCATTATGCTGCTAAGTTAGAACACTACTTTCATCCCCGGAGATTCAAGGGGGAAGAAATCATTGTGTTTTTTCGTCGACCATTTTCTCATTTGGTGCATATTTCTCGATAAATTTCAGCCAAAAATAATGTGTCCAGCGGTAAATTGAATATCCTGTATATAATTGAAACTTTCTGCACTCCCCCTCCACATAAACTTCAAGTATGCCAAATCTCACATTCCTTTATGCGCGCAGTACAATGTTTTCTCTTCACGTAAAATTAAAGTGGGATACTCTGTATACATTTTCAGCTTTCTGCACTTTCTTCTTCACACAGACTTCAAGTATGTCAAGTCTCATATTCCTTCGTGTGCGCAGTACGTAGTTTTCTCTTCACGTAGAATCAAAATGAGGCACCTCGTATATAATTTTATTTTTCTGCACTCCTCCATATGAACTTGAAGTATGCCAAATCTTCTTTCGTGCGCGCAATATGCTTAAGAAGAGGTACATAGCTTTCTATTTCCGTATATAATTTTCGCTTCCGCACATCTTCTTCATATAAACTTTGAGTATGCCATATCTCACATTCCTCCGTGCATGCAATATGCTTGAAAACGGAGTCGAAAGATTTCTCTTGGCGTATTAATACACAGATTTTAAATTCAATGTCTTTTTTCCTTAATTAAAAACAATTTTTTGAGGATCATCAGAAATTAAATCTGCAACAAAGTATCAAATTTCGTGCAGTGCACATATTGACGCAAGTGCCGATAATCCAGTTCTTGACGACCATCTCCAGAATCTTAAGCCCTGGCACCTCTCTACAACCAACTCTTAGCTTGATGCCTTCATCAGATCCGGCGACGTCATATATGTTAGGTCTTATATATATATATATATATATATATATATATATATATACACAAGCTTAACCTGTCCCTCGAGAATTTTTTTTCTGGAGGAGACAGCCTGACATCTCCCTTTTACTAATGGTATAAAAGGGACATTTGTTACATGACGTTTACATACTTTCCAATTTTGCACCTTACTCCCATTTGTCCATTTTCCACATTCCAGACTATTATTCATATATTTTGTTATAATTTAGATTCATTTTCACATAAAAAGGTTTTTCACTTACGACAAGGTCAAAAGTTTTTTAATTTTGGTTGAATTAGTTATCGTAGGAGTCAGTAGCGGACAGGGCGATAATTCAGAATAAAAATACTTCTATTTTAAACTCACAATTACATTAAAATCACATTTAACACAACACATCACAAAATATAAACATAGTAAAATCAAATAGCACTCACAATAAAATTACTTAACCTTAATAATACTTTCCGCCATTCTCTTTTCTCTCGTAATGAGCAGAAACCAATGGAATGACTTAAAAGCTAAGTAAAAACGGTCTTTTTTCACATAATCATTCAGAAAAGTTGCGTTTACACCGGTTTTTTTGTCAATCTCGTGTTTTGCAAATCATTTCTCAAATCTTCGACAGAATATCCAATTATTTCGCGCAATGCACACATCGACGCGAGTGCCGATAATCCAGCTCCTGACGACCATCTCAAGAATTTTAAGCCCTGACGCCTTTCTACCAACCAACACTTAGCTTAATGCCTGCATCAGATCCGGCGACGTCATATGCATTAAGTTTTATATATATATATATATATATATATATATATATATATATATATATATATATATATATATATATATATATATATATATATATATATATATATATATATATATATATAATTTTTGTTCTGGAGGCTGAGACTGCGCTAGCGATCATCGAGGTTCTGGTTGTTTTTGATTCACAAATGGTATGCAACAAGTCAAAACTACAAAACTAAATACGTCAATAGATAGGCAATATTTAAAGCCTCCAATTTCAAAAACAAGTCAGTTGAGCTGTAGCGTCTTCCTACAGTTAAGCTCCCTAGAGTTGGGCTGTAGCGATTTCCTACAGGCCTCAAGCTCTCTAGAGTTGGATTGTAGCGTCTTCCTACAGACCCCCAGCTCTCTAGGCTAGTGGAAACTGGAAAACCTAAGAGTCAGCAGCCAGTGCCGTTCGTCAGACTAAGGATAAGCAAACCGATACCTGGTGCCCGACTTGTGTCTTCCAAGTCTCCATCCTAGTATCCAGCTCGCGTCTTCCGAACTACACCCTAGCTCCGACTTGCGACTTCCGAGTTAGCGTCCTGTTATCCAGCTTGCGTCTTCCGAACTGTATCCTAATGTTCCGACTCACGTCTTCCGAATCCTTCACTTCTGTTCCAGTGGATCTGCATTTCTAGTATCCGTCTGTCAGTATACTCAGTTAGTAAGTATACTCCGTCAGTCAGTATACTCAGTCTATCAGTATACTCCGTCAATCAGTATACCCCGTCAGTCAGTACAGTCAGTACAGTCTGTAGTTAGTTGGTATATTGAATCAGTCAGTACAGTCAGTAGCCAGTCAGTATATTGAATCAGTCTGTAAATTCAGTCAGTAGTTGAGTATTTAGTCAAGCGGTCAATAACTTGATTGTTACAATGGTTTGTTGACATACTATTTGACATTGTCGAGTTAGTCCAGCTCTAGAAAATATTGTCGCTATTATTTGTGTATTATCTTTAATATTTATTTTTCCAGTCGTGTGAAGTAATGTGGATCGAGCAGCCCAATTTGAGGATTTTTTCGTAATTATACCATCGTGACCTCGTGCTACGAAAACCGCCAAGTACATCAAGACGAGGTACTAGTCCCCCGATAGGCACGGGTACCGACTCCTGGATTCTGATGACCATCACAGGGCTTTCAAACTTGACCAACTTTGGGCCGACGCCTTCACCAAGGTCAGTCGACGTCAACGCCACCGTTCCGGAGGCCCTGTGGTACAGCCAAGTGTACAATCCTTTTTTATCATTATTTTGATTATATTCATTGCTATGAGCACACCTTGTGAATTTTGGTTAGTTAATCAATAAAGTTTGAGCCACGGTAAGATTGAATATAACTGAATGCATCACTTCCTTTTCTTCACATGTTTAATTTAATTCAAAAAACTAATACACATTCCGTATACATATTTAATAAATTTAAAAGTTCTAGGAATAGATACCGCCACTGTTGGCGCTAGATTCCTATCTTAGCCGATCTTGAATCATACGATTACCGAACTTACCCGATGGGACTCTTTAGGCCTATCAAACTGTAGTGTAGGCACATTTTGACTACGTTGAACTGAAATTGAAATATTCATGAAATAAAAAATATTAGGATCTTGGAAGATGATTTAAATCAAATTTATGCTGTTTTAAATAGTATCAAAGATTTATTTCATCATATAAAAAGTCATATGAATGTATCTTTCCAAAAATTATGTTAATATCACATCTGATAAGGATATTTCGTTCTAATAAAACTAATGTATTCAAATAATAATCTCAGGTGGAGGATTCAGTTCTCTTCCTTCTTGACTTCTACCCCTATTGTCTATTAACTGAAACAAAAATATTATATTTTAAAATTAAACTCGTCACACCTCAATTTGTACATAAATCTCTACAGAACTATCAGAAAAACTTTTGAACCAATTTTTCTATCATAAAATCGTTTTACGAACAAAAAATGTATCAACCCGCCAGATAAACGGGTGGCAAACGCACCAAGGACGTGGTGACGTATGGTGGAGTTTCTGGAACTCGCTAGAACTTTCTAGAGACTTCGACAAACTCTAAGCGGATATATTCAAAACCAAACAAGGTCGAGTATAGTTTTATTGTTAATAGAAATACGTACCTCAAATATGGGAGGAGAAATTTTAATATTTCTGAATTCAGGTATAAACGTTAAAATGTAAATGCAGTAAGTGAAGGAAAGAAACCATTCCGATGTTACACTAGCTATGTGCCAGGCGTAGCCTCCATCTTCAGGACTCCACTTCTTGAAATCATTGCCTATTTAAAAATATTTTCGAATTATATTCAGGTATCAGCCTATTGATTATTATTAGGAATTTATAATTTTCTCCCTTTATTTTCCGCTCTAGGCGATATGATTACGCAGGCCAAAACCCTAGGCTTCGCAGCTCGATATGTGAACCATCTATGACAAGAATATTTCTTTGATAAGATCAATTTTGATTATGAATTGAACTTAAGCAAGAATATCAAATTTATATAAAAAAAAAAAACGTGGTAATCAGAGTTTTCATTCAGGTTGTGGTCATTTGAATTTTCGCTTTAAACGCCCACCTATGAGATGTAGCCTGGAGCGATTAATAGAGGGGGGAAATTGAAAATTGGATACTTTGTTACATCTGTATGAGTAATACCTTTAAAATATTCTGTGGACATTACCCCCGGAAATATTGTCCCAACAGACAGGAAAAAAGACAGGGCCGATAAACTAGCCCTCATGTACATCATACATTCTGAACAAGCAATTGGTACCGTATTTGATGTTATCACAGTCTGAAATCAAAATTAAGTACAAATTTTGTACAGTCTCCACCCCCAGTCTCAAAAATTTACTAATTTCGTGAATTTGATATCCAAGTACATACCTGAGCACAAAAATAGAATGTGCCAGCACTAAAACAAATGAAGGCTCCAACATAATGGAATGTGGAGACGCGAGATTCTTGAAAATTGGCAGCAATGTCCATTCCAATACATGTCAATATTCCTAGGACAGCGGCAATTTTATTGAGTATTATTGGCAGTCCTTGATCTGGATACCGTGTTATAAACGCAGATATTTGTCTGTATCTTATGTACGCGCATATTCCCACTAAAAAAAAGCCCTATTTTCAACATCAAATAAAAAGAAATATCCTCCTCTTTAAGAATCTGTTCATAAAATTTCTGTAGCACTAATAGTTCCCAAGTAATTTCCAAAAAAGTTTGCCCCTTTTCTTTGGAATATTCAATTGTTTATAACTTTTGCAATTGTTTATATGCGGGTTTGAAATTTCTGCACATTATTCTAAATGTCATTACAAATTCAATGAGCTGTAGCACGTATCTTAATTCGCAGTAACAAGAATTGGCACGTTTTTCAACTTGTTCGCCACTTTATCAGCAGTCTCTGCAAAACCGGAAGACTCACTTATTTACTGCCAATGGAAGTTTTTCATGTTGATTTTACATACATATACTGAGTTTGGTTTCAGATCCTTACGCAAACACAGGTACTGAAGATTCATTAAATTAAGAAGAGGGCTAACGAAGAACTCAAAAAAAAAATTCATGCATGAATATCAAGAGTTTTGGCTTCAAAAATCAATTCTCTACCCTGGATTGTGGGTAATAGTACAGAAGTAATATTAAAACTTAAACATATGTAAGATTGCGGCTTATCGGTCAGTGTTCGTCAAAAAAAAAATTGATCCAAACATCTGCATATCTTATCTTTACTTGTAGGTAGTGACCCGAGTAGTGACCAATAAACTAAAAATTATTTAATTGTGGCAAAATACTATTAGAAAATCATTTGGACTTACATAACAGGGCTCCTATATTCAACATTTGAGTGAATATGCAGCTTTCTGGGGCAATTGCCCCAGTTTCGCTAATGTATGGAAGAACAGGTGATACATGATCCCAATATACTGCTAAGCAATATCTACAAACAGTTATAAATTTAATTTCGAGTAGAGTAATATTTATAATAACACTTACGTTAGTAGAAATGTACAAGGGAACAAAAAAAATACTCCTAATGGAAAATAATGCAAATTTCGGTACGTTTTCATTTTGATTCTTTATACTACACACATAACATTTTAAAAGGAATACAAATATAGTTAAACACAATCACACAGATCTCTTGCGTATTCTACAAACTAAATGAGCTCAAACAAATGTTTTGAGATTCATAATTAAAAACAAAGCTTGTCTCATTGACTGATAACTCAACAAGAACAGTGGTTATCACTTGTACGTATTCGCGGTTTGATAGCAGCGCGAACAAATGTATACAGTGGAATTAAAATCATGTAAACAACATAATCTTCTCCCAATGAGGAAATGATGTATGCAAAATAAAAAATATTATTAAAAAATAATTAAGTTGCATTAAAAAAAAGTTTATTTACATCTTTAATGAATTTAGAATCATACAATTCGTAAGGTTGAATGTGTGTAAATCTTGAAAGTTTTTTATTATTTGCTCTTTGTAAAATCACAAATATTGCTTAATTTCTAAAATATGAGACCTAAATACCGTGAAAATTGTATATTCTAAGATAAAATATGTCAAGAAGACTTGATTCTGATGATTTTTGTTGTTATAAACATCATGAGGATGCTACAATCGCACGCTGTATTACTTGAGTAACGGACGGAGGAGAGAATAGCCGAATCAGAAGCACACACTGTTTGACTCTGTATCTCCTAAACCAATTGAGATAATTGAAATCTGTAAAAAATATTGTATTCTGCACGATTCATTCTAATATAATAAGAATTATTATTGGAATATCTCAATAAATACAAATACCATTACCTAATAAATAATATTTAAGAGTTTGTAGCTGTACCTTTAGACTCAATTGAAATAATAAAAATGTGTGGAAAGTATTGTGATCTACATACTTAAATGTCACGCGATGAATCTTCAGGAATACAAATATGATCTATTGAAATTCAATACTCAATAATATTTATAAAATCGATTATTGTAGTAGCGCAATGTTTGTTGCTGTATCTTCTGAACGAAACAAGACAATTAAAATTTGTAATGAACATGTTGTACAACACATTTGATGAAATCAAAAAAATGTCTCAGAAACTGAACTGACTATATATTTCTGTCTTAAAAATGAGAGTAAAAGATTTTCAACAATGTAAATATTTGGATTTTCATTCAAGTTATTTTCTATTATGTATTAAAGCAGTTCTTTCACATCTTTAATGAAGTCTGGTACATTTAGAATCATACACCGAATGGAAAATGTCTGACATCTAATTCTCATTTTCCCAAGAGGGGAAGGGAGGGACTAGAAGGAAGCCACGTTAAAATCTTAAATGGGACCTACTATTTTTATTTCAGAAAATTCAATAACGTTTAAACTTGAAAATTTAATGAATTATAAAATCAAAAGCACGTGGTAATATTTCATGAAGACTGAGTGTCGTCACGAAGTCATGTCTTATCTGACATAAGTCACAGTTCATTACCATTCGATTCAGATACCAAAAATCTATTATAAATAATTCAAAAATTTGCTACACCACTGCAACAAACTGCAACCTGGAATATCATTTGATATTATTTAAAAAAAAATTGAAGAATCATGTAGATGATGAAAGCGCATTTTTGACAGCTCATGAATGCTCGTTACTTCAGAGATGTCGCAAATTACCATCTCCCACAATTACTGAGCTTAAAATCAAGCAGTTTGGGCAAACTTACGAAACAGCAGCTTCCATTTAGTAATAGTTTCAAGTTGACTATTTGATAGGTACATAATTTATGCATGTACAATCTCAAAAATACTTTTTAATCTTCATTGTCTAGTTATTGACTGATGGGAGATCAAGTGCTGTACCTTGAAATGATAATTTGATCTTTATCAAAGCTATATAAAAAAAAATACACCAAAAGT
Organism: Dromius quadrimaculatus; assembly: GCA_963989225.1. Lineage (NCBI taxonomy): Eukaryota > Metazoa > Arthropoda > Insecta > Coleoptera > Carabidae > Dromius > Dromius quadrimaculatus. The sequence continues at coordinate 67,864,126 of OZ022324.1, read as the reverse complement.
AAACAAATTTTCATCCACTAATAATAATTCATTCTAATAAGCTTCAAATTCGCGTCAAACAAGTCATTGAATGAATCCCGGACAGATTTGACAACTGTACATAATAAAAGTGACACCCCCGGCTAAAGTTGTAACTAAATTTTCATCTACTTGAATACACTTCAGTTGCCATATCCCTAATGTCATATATATCTATGGGCATTGTTTCACTTGAAACAAGTAATTGAATAATTTAATCTTTCACAATCACTGGGCTTGAATTAAAGCAATTTGTGCAAACCTACGAAATAGCAGCTTTTATTTAGTACCAGTTTCAAGTCTGTAAATAGTATAGTTGCTGAGAACTCAGTGTCACGCCAGCCAGCCAGACAGCCAAAGTGAATATAATAGCGCTTTTTTCCAAAAAATGCGCTAAAAACAAGTAAGTAAAAAGACAAAAAAATAGGTTTCAAGAAATTATTTCTTCTTATTCAAATATAAAATTGTTATAAATAATGTACAAAAATATTAGAGTCCAATTGGAGTCTCAACATTCTTAAATTGTATTATTGGTTCTGATAGGATAATGTAACGGAATTCTGAATAAAAGGTAGAATTATAAAACAAAAAACCGATAGCTGTTAACCATTGGCAAGCAACCGATATGATGTGCAAATCATAACCACCATCTTTTGATGACCACTTCATTTTCACCAACCATTCTCCTTCAAAAAAATGTTATTAGTAATTATTTTTAAATGTTAAAACGGTGTAACAGAAATAAGTACAATAATTTTAACATGTAACAGAACTCGTCAAGCATAACAATTTTTCCGTAAATCCTCTGGATGTCGAGTAAAAATTCATCGAAGTTTTGTCAAAAATTTCATAATGCGCCTATGGTTCGAACTGAATGTTTCTCATTGACAGCTGTCGATTGAAATGAATATTTTGCAACTTTGAACCATCGTAGTCTTGTCAATAATTCATTTGAAACTGAAAGAATATTAGTATTTTGGCAATACATTGATATTCGCTCACCTCGATAATTCTATTTTTGCGTATATTGAAAGAAAGATTAAATTTGTCTCTGAAATTCACAATTTGGTCTATTAGTCGCATTTATATGTCATTGTTAAGAAATTTGATTTCTATTTGGGGATTTCACGTATATTTTCAAATACTACATTTCTTGAACATTAGATTGTCTGCACAAGTTCATTGCACTTAAATCAGCTGAATTGAATAATCTGAATACCAAGGAAAATATACTCTAGATGAATCATTCCATATCTTTGTACATTATTTGTTTTGAAGCCAGCAGGACAGAAAGAGAGGTACAAGGATAGAGGTATGTTTGATCTACTTCAAATATTTGTCACAAGATGTCACTATGACAATCTGTCAGTTGAAATCACTATAAACAATAAATACTGGGGCTAAAAATATACATCATCATTCAGTTAGATAATAAGTACAACTATAACATAGAAAATATCAAATTATAAATTATATGAAGTAGATTTACTAATTTCACAATTTTTAGAGCATTAATTTGGTTGTAATCTATCATAATGGTCCGAACTTGTGCAGCGCATTGGTGTAAGAGCCAATATGTGAAAGAAGGATCAGTATCTTTGCACGTGTTTGTATATAAATTTGAATGATTCAATAAAGAGTTGATATTCATTTAATATACTAGTGAAAAATGTATTTAATAAAATGTTCACGTAGCTGACATCTAGTGAGACAATACTGAAGTAGATCAAACATATCTCTATTCTTGTACCTCTCTTTCTGTCCGGCTAGCTTCAAAACAAACAGCTACTTGCTTTGTCTTTGCTGAATTGGCGACTAAAATTATCAATGGCGGCGCTGCTGTAATACAAACATGGCGGCTCTAAACGGTAATGTGTTTGACGTTGCATTCGATTTGAGACTTTGTTTGAATGTGAAGGGAGTTGTATTTTATCATTCTGGTAAATTTCAAGATTATATTTCAACGTTATGTACTCTATTTTATGGATTATTCTTCCATGATTCATATATTTGCAGATAAAGATGAATGTGTTTGGGGGTTATGTTTTTCGGCTGGTGTCAAGAGAACTCTTCAGTTACTTGAATGCAACATATGTAAACTGCATATTCTCATGTGTTTTGTAACTGGTTTGCCAGTTCGTATTTCCAAGATCCATGCTTTCCTTTCATCCACAAGTTCTGAATCGTCCCTAGATTATTGTTAATAAAAACTTTTCTTTCGGCTTCTGGCGGAAAGCCATAGAAACATAAATTTCGATACTTAGCCGCTCTCAAATGACAACCCTACACACAACAGCTCACATTGCTTATTTTTGGTTTAGCAGAATCCATAATAGTAGATATTTGAGAGTATCAGAAAAATGAGAGGTTAGGAATAAAGCTTCAAAAGGGAAATTAGTCTTAAAAAAGTCTGGTTTTATTAGGAATATAAGATTTGGAAAAATTAAGGAACGGAACGAACAATTAAAAAAGAATGAAAATCATAAGATATGACACAAACTAAGCAAAACACTACTACTACGTCTTATGACGCTTCATACACATTACCGTTTTGGAAGGTTCGTATGATTGCCGCTAGAGGGCTACAAGTTAATTTTAGTCGCCAAGACTGTGCTGCCATCTATGAACAGCTCAAAAAGTAGTTGCTATTCTCAACGTAATTCATTATCGTTGGTTCTCAAATATAAAAATAAAATAGTCCAACGATCTATTAAAAGAAAATGATGGAATATTAAATGGAATGTTATTCTGAAATAATTAATTCAATGAATAATTCAATTGAAAATATTGCCATATAAATTCTTGAAGCTTTTATTCTTGAAGAACAGAAAACATAACCTTTAAATATATCAAAATTAGTTTGGTAATTGATTTCAAATATTTTGATTGTGAAGTTTGTAATAATATGAGAAATAACTAATACACAGGTACTTCATTTATAAATTAATGTATTTCATTCATCTCATCTGCTGTTTTACGTTTCAGATAAACGATGAGTTCTAAATATATCATAGTATTATCCTCATGATGTATAAGTGCACAATATTTTGACATTAAATACATTAGCATAACCACAATAATTAAATCTATCAATGGGTAAAATTAATGTACTTATTTCTGTTACATCCTGTATGAGTAATAAATAATAATAATCACCTCTAACTTTACGACTTGCCGCATAGCCAACAGATCCGCTGACCAAATTTGTAACGAAACAAATAAAACTAAGAATTACTCTCAAATATAAAATCCTGAGTGTTCCAACCACTGGTAAAAGCTTACGGGAGATTATTGTCTAAAATAAAAATTTCATAGAATAATCATTGCACCACCTTCCTGTTCTTCCGGCGTAATTTATTTGCACTCGGCTTGTATTTCGACTGTATTATGTTTGAAAAACAAGTGATTAATTTAAAACGCACCTGCAAAACCATATACAGAGTCCCCAAGAAAAAACCAGCACTGGCACCCGCTAAGTGCACTCTTTTAACATGAATTTCTTGAAAATTGCTCGCAAAACTAATAGCAAACAATGTTAGTAAACCAATAATAGTTGTCACGTTGTTCAGCTTCTGCACTCCACAAGATAAATTGTACATTTTACACAATTTTTTAACTAGTAAATACCTCACGTACATGGCAAAACCAACTAAAATAATTGTAATAAAAACAAGTTTACAAATTCAGTACGAAACTTACGTAACACAAGGCCCATACCGAAAAATTGGGAGAATATGCAGCTTTCTGGAGGAGACGCGGCTGTGTAGCTAATGTATGGTAGGAAAGGTCTGACATGATCTTGAATAACTGCCAATACATATCTAAAAATTAGCCAATTGAGTCATTTTGAAAACTGGAAGTAGGAACTTACCGTCTGCAAACAATACAAATAACAAGTTTGGTTCACAAAAATATTTGGGAGTAAATTGCAGACGTATGCCATGTGCACATCACTAGTTTATTTGAAGATGCAACTTCCCCTCGTTTTTTTGCATGAACCAAAGTATAAATTTGTATTTTTGGCACACGGTTTGCTGAATTTTATTATTAATTTGAGTGAAAGCTGTTGTGACTCATTAAAAATTATTCACTTACGTAATGATTAGCGTTAAAGGAAACCAAATCAACATTACAACAATAAGTAAATGTAAATGACTACAGTTCATATTTAAAAGTCTAAAATAACCCAATAAATGCAATACACAAATATGAAAATATTTGTTTGTCAGACTAAGTGTCAAAATATTTTTGACAGAATATAAGAGTATCAAAATCCAACTGTCAATAGTACGTTTTTCCTTATTGTTTAAGAATAAATTAAAATGCTTTATTATCAATACTGTTTATTGTCTGTTGTAAAGATACAACAAGGTATAAATTTATTTGTGACATTATTTACAGTTGAAAATATGTGATTAAGTACAAGCTACACTATAATGCAGTATGCTAAATATTCTTTAGGGTGTCATCAATAAAACTGGTAAGGCATCGCACCGCCTGCAAAAACGCAGCAAGTAACAACGACATTGACAACGAGAACAATTTACTAGGCGTTCGAGTGCTAATTTTTACTATAGATACTGTTAAAGCAGCTGGCTGTTGTTGTTGTTGTTGTTGTTGTTGCGCTTGTGTCTCCAAACTCGCAGGTTTCACACAGTCAAACAAATCTTCAGTATCGGTACTAGAGTCATGTCAAGTTATTGGATTAGCCTCATTCTGATTCAATAAGGCATCTTCAATATGTAATACAGGTTCAGAAAGGACAATATTGCGAAATTCTGGGCTGAAAGTGAGAATGTAGGACATGACGATGATGGCAGTCAACCATTCAGACACAGCTGATACGACATGAAGCTCGTAGCCACCGTCCTCGGGCGACCACTTCGTCATTTCGCTGATATTTCCTACAAAAATAACATTAATTATTCATTCATTTTTGTTTTGATATCAGTTTTTATTACCTTTAAATTTAGGAATCGACAATGCAGCAAATAACACGCAAGTTGAAAAAGTAATGACGCATATGGAGCTTAGTATCACCCTTATATACAAAACCCACAATTTTCCAGCCATCGGAAATAGATTATAAGATATCACAGTCTGAAATCAAATTAGGCATTAACAGTTCACACAAAAATATTAATTTAGCTTACTTGAATGGCTAAATATGTGGTTCCCAGCCCAAATCCCGCAAAAGCTCCAGCCAGGTGCACCGCTAAAACATTCGTTTCTTGAAAGTTACCTACGATGCTAATACCGAATACTGCGACCAATCCGACTATAATTGACACCACATTAAGCTTTTGTACTTTATACGGTAAATTGTGACTTTGGCATAGCTCTCTAACTTGTCTGTATCTTATGTATATTACAATTGCAACTGGAAGAATAAAATTATAACCTAATTCTTTTGTAAATTGAGAAAACTTACGCAGCAATATTCCTAAGCTGATTAACTGTCCGAATAAGCAACTTTCTGGGGAAAAAGTCCCAGTGTCACTGATGTAAGGTAATACAGGATTAACATGTCCAAATACAACAGCCAATATAAATCTGAAACAAAATTACAATTATTTTTATGAATGTATGTAGTTAAAGATAACTTACGTTATAACAAATGATAACGGAAACCAAACGAATACTAGTATTGGGAGTAAATATAAGTAAGTACAAGCCATTTTAATAATTCAACAATATTTCGTCACGGCATATCTAAATACTTTTTTTACAACAAGTAGGAAGACAGTTCATGTTCCTTGCTACAATCAATTCATATGAAAAACACATTTCCGGTTTATAATCATTATCGTAGATATGTTTTTATACGCCAGAAGCTAGAAAAACCACAGTAAAATTTTGCGGTACAGTAAATGTCAAATGAAACGTCAAAGCACTTCTCAGTTTTACCGCTAGAGCACCGCTAAAATTGGCAGCTGTCTGTTAATTTTTCCAATCATACATAAGGCGTGTTTCTTTGGGCAATCAAAGTGATCTAAGTCTACATAATTCAGTGATTCATGTTTCTTTGGTCGTTATTCGATATCCCCACTTCTTCACTTTGTGATCACAAAGTGACAATCCCCTTACCCTTCTGAATCGGACTTTTTGCATGTTCACGGTGATTGCAATAACAGAATCTGTGTAAATTTGAAATATGGCGGATATAACAAAACAAGAAAATCGTTGGTAAAACAATACATGCACATCCCGCATCTAATATGAAGGGATAAATATACGAATAATCATGCAATAATAAATAGTTCTTGAAAAACAAACTATTTAATGGATTATAATAAAAATCAATACTGAAAATTTCTGATATTTTAACCAATTACAAAAGAAAAAATCGCCAAAAATCATAGTTATAGAATATATTTTTAAAAACGAATATATAAATATTCTCAGATCAAAATATGACCCATGATTCGTGGCTGGTTGTTTTCTTGTTTCAAAAAGTAATCATGATTCATATACAGCGAATATGATCCTGAGATTCTCAGTATGATTGTCGAAGAAACACGCCTATAGTGATAAAAGTCTCCTAAATAATATTTAATAATCAAATTTGTAAGTTCAAATTTAAATATAATTAATTGGTGAGTTTTAAATAATTATTTCATTTGCACAAAGGTGCTTGTCGTCATAAATATAAATAAAATCCTCAATAAAACATTAATTTTGTCTTATTCATTTTAAAAATAATAAAATAATCGGTATTAATGCTGATCTAGTGGACAATTAAAAAAAATAAATAAAAGTTCCGTACAAAATTTTTGATAAAATCAGCCGTTTAGCCAAAAAAATATATTTAGCTTTTATTTATTCAAAACGAGTTACGTGGTGCCATCTATGCAACAAAATGTCAACTAATAGCTGAACTTTGCCAAATGTTCTTTCAAAAAAGCTGGTATATTAAAATCTCAAAAACGAAGGCTCTAATCGAAAAAATATTTCCAATAAACTGCTAATATTTGTAAAAATATTATTTATGTATTCAAAATTGAATTTAAAACTCTCTCTTTCAAACCGTTTATATCCGGGCGCGCTCGTGTGTCATCGCCACTCAAACGAACAAAACAAAACAATATTTATTAAATTGTCGTCATTAATTAATAAATTCTTAGTTGTGTTTGGTTCGATGTTTAAACATTAAAAGTAGTAGTTTTAAGAATATATAGTGTAAGGGATCAAAAATATTGTTTGGAATTGGAAAATTGTTGATATTAGGGAGTGTAACATGAATGAAAATGCAAGGTATGTACGTTGTTTTCTTATAAAAAAAAAGAAAATGGAGATGGTAAATTGTATGTTATTTTGATCATAATGTCGATGAATAACAAATAATGAAATTGACTTTTTATGTTAACAAGCTTGTGAAAAATTTTATACATTGAGGATAAAAGATCTTATTTTTAGCCTTAGGGCTGCATTGAAGTAATTGAATATGTCCCACATTTTTTTTCTGGTTAGTTTCGCAAAAATTATGTTGATATTTGATTTGTTGCTGCAACGAATATGTTTTGTGAGGAAGTGATTTCGGATGGGATTATATACAGGGTGTAAACGGGATTAGGCAACGTGGTTTTTCTCGGAAGTTATTAGATATACAAAAAAAGTCTGCAGTCTTTCGTTTACTATAAATGTAAACAGTTTAGTGATAGAATTGATGAGAGCTATTCCTTTGTAATTATTTATATTTAGACGATCACCTTTTTTATGAATGAGTATTAATTTTATGGTCTTCAGTTCCTGAAGTAAGTCTTCATCAGTGAGAAAGCTATTCAATAAGTTTTTAATTCACCTATATGTTGGATATTATGTTTATATTGAATTTATATGAATTTTTGCTTAATTAATTGTATTTTTGTAGATGGAAATGTCTTCTACTGGCCAGCGCTACTTGATGAAGGATGAAAAATTGTAACTACCCTAAAATATTTGAAGAAAACTAAAGTAAGAAGAATTCGGAGCTGTTATTGGCAGTACATCTGATCTTTGATAGGGTGAGTAGCAAATATGAACAGTTTTCGAGATTATTTTCGCAGCAAACACAATTTAAATATTCAAAATTCGCGCTTTTACGAAACGGTAGCACCGCAAAAGTCCCATGAATTGGCTCCCAATTATGCCGAGCTACGACTGCGTTTATGCCAGTGAATTCGACATTCAATGCATCTGAGTCGTTCGATTATGCTGCTGCTTGTACTCTTTACTGAAGTAATAGTTAAATACCTATTACGTATTTTTCAATTTAGCAAATAATAAAAATTTATTGGATAAAAAAATTTACAAATAATTCTATTATTGTTGCTAAAATTATATATTTCATTAATCAAGATCCAATTTTCTAAAAGATCCATTTATACCAAACATATCACTTGCTATTGGCTCGCCTACTCGCTTAGTTTCATCAGATTTTTTGTTGCCCAACTCCTTGAGCCAATCGTTTTTGCTTTTGAAGAACTTTTTCCATTTACCTGCAACAGAAATTCTGGATTTATTTTAGTACACCACTGGAAAAAAATATTAGCAATTTTTGAGAGAAATATTAAGACGAGGAAGAAATTGTTGTTTTTTTATTAATAATTCTATGTCAATCATATTTAAAGCACGTTTCGATCTAGGGTATTGTCAACAGTCAGATGAAAACATGTGTTTAAAGTTGACGCATGCGCTATTAGTTGTTTCGTACGTAAACATAACATAAAGTTGAATTTATCTCAACTTTACGTTTTCATTACGAAGCTCTTATGTCTATACGTAAACGTAAGAAATACGTAAGAGCATTGTGAACACGGGCATTGAAATACAGTAGTTCAACTTTACGTTTATGTTTACGGTTATGTTTACGCAAACAAATTTATTATTCACATGCAGCTGATTTCATTTGGTGACTACGTGAATCAGCGCGGATTGTGGTAGCTTTCCAAACTATAACTATTTTTAAAAAATGGCTGACATATTTTTAATATAAAATATTGTGAAGATCTGACTGCTTATTTATATTTTTCACGATAGAACCAACAAAATAAAACTTGAATAAATCACATACCGTATAGTTCATCCAAAGACCCAGCAGCCCCACCAAATTCTTTGGGCAAAACTTCAGGCGATAAAATTTGTGCCATTTCTTCATAATCTTTGTGAACAAATACCTAAAATTAAAGGACAGAAAAATAATAATATGGTTAGGTGAAGCCATCTTTGAGACGAATAATAAATAAGAAGTGTCACATGACTCAAGGAACAGCTGATTCATAACTGCTAACTTCTCTGTAAACTTTTAATCTAATTTTTCTCTCTGCCTTGCTTTATCTATTTGAGAGAAGCATAAGGAAAGTTGCGAATCGCACAGTGCAAAGCCAAAAAGTAAATGCCTCGTTTTTGTCGCTAAATATGTACAAAAAAATTCAATACGTACCCTATTTGCCAATTTTGCTGATAGAACTGTTTTTAATATTAAAACCATCGTATTGGCAAACGAAGGCATGTTCACTATATGTACTCCTGCAATTCTGTCAGAATATGCTTTCTAAATGAAATATGTATTAAAATTTGATAACCTTATTCAAATTTTATGCTTACTTTTATAAGTACGTTTGTGTTTTTCATGTTTGTAAGTGTAAAGCTCATGATGTGGCCTATTTGAGCATGTTTCATATCTATAATGAAACGATCTCCAAGGCTTTTGTCATATATTGTACGAATATCCATAATATTGAATATTATTGTAAAAAACATATTTGCATCAAACTGTGATCCATTGCCTCGCAGGTTGATTAGATATATCCGGTGAAGTTCAGGCGTTAAGTTTGGGAAAGGCATAATCACCCTGGAACAACAGAAATTTGAAATATCTATCAAATCCACTTTAAGCTCTTGTAAATGATTTAGTGTATATTTTTTAGATACGTACGATTCTTCCAAAAACTTGGAAACTGCGGGGCTTTGTAGATCTCTGTTTGCAAAGAATTCTGGAAAGAAATGTCTAGCACTGTAATAATAATCCAGTTTTTGCTTTGTTTTTTCTACACTGAATTTATTGTAAAAAAGCATTGATCGAAATCTGGTCTCATCTGAAACAGAATAAAATGTATGCTGTAGTTCACGGAACTTGTACGTTAGAAGTGAAACTTCTTTGATAAATTTCAAACCTGATACAAGCATTCAAATCACAGTTTATATTTTGTGTCTATCCCCACCGCCAAATTTTCACGAATATAATCTCATAAATTTTGTGCCGCAAACCAATTGAAAAAAATCTGACGTGAACATCATTTGATATAAACACAAATTTATTCAATAAAGTTTTCTATCACTTCAGATTATAATTAATATAATTTTAATAATATTTTGACATGAACAATGTCAAACAAAATAAAAAAATTGACAACAGATTATCATTGCCTATCTTATCAGTTCAATTGAACTGATTGTTTTATACGGCAAATTCTGATTATCTGTTATACATATAAACTGCACTTCCGGCTCAGCCGATTGATATAAAAATAGTAGATAACTATTTTGATGCTACAACAAGTTCAAACACTAAATTTCAATATGCTACGGCTGATCATTCTAGATTTATACAAAAAATTCAAAAAAAGTTTCAAGTAAAGTGCACTTCCGGTACAGACGATTGGAACCATAATTCGAGGTGCACAACTAGACCCTATATCAGTCTTAAATACAAAATTTCAACATTATACATTGAACCAGTTTTGAGATTTGCGAGTTACACACGCACGTACGAACGTACCGACATCAAGCCAAAAATAGTCAAAATGGATTCAGGGATGCTCAAAACGGATATTTCCATCAAAATCTCGATAGGTGAATTTTGTTGGTTTCACAATACTTGTTACTTTGTACAAGTAGAAAGTGCAATATGTAATAGTTTTTTCAAGTTTTACCTTCATCTTGGGGAAGATGTAACTGCTTCTTCAGCCATTCCTTCAAAGCTTGGATGTCTTCTTCGATCTCTTCATCTGATCGACCATAACTCTTTCTAATTATCTCATTTTCTTCTTTGGTGATTATTAGGACTTCATCTAGCGACATTTTTTCAAATAATAACTTTCACACCAAGAAATAAATTTATGTGCGTGGCTGGAAAGGATTGATAGAGTATTTAATAGCAATATCTTGTTAATTGTACATATTTATCAATAATTATTGGTTTGTCATTCTGTAAACAAGAAAAAAAAAGTATTGCCATAAAATACGGACTTTGGCTCATTTGAATATCTAACATCAATGAGTATTTTTTTGTTTTTTAAGGAAAAAAAGAGAAATTTGATTTCAAGTATTTATGAAGGGCGATTATAGGAGCGAGTTGTCACTTGACTTAGGAACATTTAAGGAACAGGCGAACATGATTCACTCACAGTAAAAGCAAGATATAAAACAAGCAGTCTGGAAATGAATTCAAGAAATAAAAGCAATAGATATATTTACATATTATTTGAATAAATACAAATTTAAATCTTCGAACTGTACAAATCTATGATAATTGATGCAGAACTGACACATGATGCAACTGACAGATAGCCAAGTGCGATTTTTGTGCTAATGTAAAATTGGTTCGCATTTTAGCCAATTATAAGGCTTAAATCTTTATTTATTTTCAAGAAAGTGAGGCTATTGTGAATTAATTATTTTTTTCGAATCTCCGTTTTCATTGAGAGCAACAAAAAATGTTTAAATAATTCGTCTATAAATTTTTTACTTCTTGGAGCCTTTCTTACATGTACACTCAACAAGATTACGTCATATGAGGGTCCAAAAGTAGCTTATCTTATTTTTTTATTATTCATTTTTGAAGTTGCTTTAATTTTTTTCAAGCCATTTGTGTATATTTTTTTCCGTGAACAAATTGACATGTATTAACCAATTAAATGTCTAAATATGTGTACGAAATTTCAAAATGATTGGTTGAGTAGTTTACGTATGAAAACGTAACAAACAAACAAACGAACTCACATTCGCATTTATAATATTAGTTAGGATAATATTTAATATAAGTTTTTGGTGTGCGGTGGTATTTGAAATAAGTATTCATAACTTATTTCGATCAAAATTCGGCACCAACAACTAATTGAAATATTGACTTCACACAAATATCACATGATGATATAAAAACACTAAATTCACCTTACCTCTAGAATCTAGATGAAGAATTCGAGTGTCGCGTGAGTTTTTAACTGATCACACAAAAATTTTTTTGCGTTCAGCCGGTTCATGGTCAATTTATAAAACCAGTTTGGTTTTTGAGGTCACAATTGTTTTGGAGATAAAATTAAATTAGCCGAAGGAGACATGTAACATGTTTAAGCGAGTGATTAAGAGTAACGTGACTGTTTCTAGATTTTACCATACTTTCTCTACAAACGCAAAATGATACGGCACAAATTAATTTTACGAGAATGACAGCCAGATGAATGCACTTCCAAAGACTCTGATGTCTTTTAGTGCTATTCGTCTAATTATTCACCTACATATTACATTTAAGCTTGTCCTGGTGCAATACACAAATAAATTGCGGATACTGAAAGCATTAATTTGGCTGTAAAAAGTATAAATGTCAAAAATTGTCCAGGACTATTCAAGCTGTACATACAACTTTATGCTAGCGTTGCGCTAGGGCAAGTGTGCAAATTGCTTTACATAATGCTTGCACATTTACGTCGCCATCTCTGAGTTTATGCGTGAACTATTACCATCCGTTACAGTCTTCTGTTGTTAGCTTTGTCCACTTGCTCACAGGTGGCACTACTATTATAATTACAGATTTGTTTGTTCAAACTTAGCACTTTGTTCCAAAGATGGCTTCTAAATTAAGTTCTGGAATCACAGTCCACTTCATTATCGACGCAGTTGACGTAATGAAAGAAAATGTCGGTTGTTTGTTGAACGTTGTAAACGAGTATCAAGTTAAATTTGAGTGAAATGTTATTAAATTTACTCTGAAGTGTATGATTATTTGAATTTAAAGTGATAATGTGACAGTACAAACTGTATCGAAAGATTATGGGTTTCCTGTATAGTTAAGAACATTGAACATTGGAGTTGAACATAACAGGGTAAAATTCTATTCTATTCTAAATTGTGTGTTTGATTAATTTAGCAGTTCAAAGTGATCGGATAAAATTAATACGCATATATACTAGAGACTATTCTGCACAAAAGTATAATTCTAAAATGGATTTTAACAAATTTTGTATTAGTAGGGATAAATGAGAGCAAATAATAGCAAGTATTTTTGTTTCAAATTTAAATTTTTATTGTTGAATATATTTAAAAAGCAAATTCCAAGAAGTTATTAGTTAGGTTACATAACGCACCTTGGATTTAAATTAAATTACATACATGGACGTTCATAATACAGCAAATATTTCCAATAGCTAATGAATTTTGTTTCAGATTCTACAACACCAAGATCATGTCAAATCACATGGAATATCGAAATTGGAAATGGAATAGACTATGCAGAATACATAGGTATGAAGTTGTTGAGACATAATTAATTCAATTTTGGGAATAGTCACAATCCTTATCAAATAAATTCCATGTTTTTTAGTTATGATAATTAGAATTATTTGTATGTATTTCAGGAAGTTCAGAATGAAATGTAATCCCACAAGAATGACAGTGAGAAGCTATCGATTCATCCAAAGGGATAAAATTTTTGAACAACTGGGACAAAGATGAAATTACAGAAAAATTCAACATATGGAACAATCAGAATGGTGAGATTATAATTCAGTACTACATATTTATATTCTATTCTTCCATTTGCGAGCAAAATTCTAATCGCTCTTATCTGTAATATCCATTGTGACTTAAAATCCGATGTTGAACATAAAAACAATATAGTGCTTAAATACGTGAAATGTGATAGAACAATTGTATTATGAATTAATAAGAGAGTCCAAACTGAAACATGAAAGCCCAATCTACTTAGAAAATTGAATTTTTCCCCATTTTTTTTTACAAATGAACTCGGTATCTATCTTGAATTTCAATTTCCTGTCAATGATCATTCCTAAATATTTTATTGACTCTACTATTTCTAAGACACTGTCTTATGGTGATTTGGTCTTCATTATTGCTTATAATTTGAGTATAATTTTTTTCGGTTGTTCAAAACATAATTGTATACTTTATTTCAAATAATAAATAGCCATTCATGTGTACGTTTTTAATACGTAATTTTTTTCAATCAACAAGAAATGTGAAAAAGTGTATTTATTTCTTTCGAGTTGTACAAAATTAGTGTAAATTTTCATATTTTAAGTTAACATTATGTATGATCAAGTAAGTAATGTTTCGAATTTCTTTTACAGAAATCTTTGTACATGAAATTCTTCAAGAGGCTTATCGAAGCTAGCTAGAACGTTCATCATTCAATTATTTAAAGAAGTAAAGAAATCTTGAGATGAAAATGCAATTACACTCGGTTAAAATGGAGTCGCAACTTCTGCAACAAGCATCAGAACTTGTCGCTGTCGCCAGATGAATTTGAGGAGAATACAAATGATGATCGCCATAGGAGCTGTTTCCGAAAAGCCTATCACTTCCAAAGCCAAAAAGTGAGTTTATTTATTCATTCCGTAGTTAATGATCAATTAGAATTTGAGTCCTGTGCGGTGAAGTTGGCCCTACTGACTGAATTATATATTTTTTAAGGAATTTAGCATGTTTTCGGCAAGTTTATTGAACTTAGCACATTTTTCTGTTTGCTTGGACAATGATTATTCACTTTTAGGGTTATAAGCTATTGAAAAAAATATTGAAGCTGATTGAATTAGTGAATTTAAGTATTGAAATTATATAATTTTTTCTTTTCTGACTACAGTTTCGGCTACACCTCAGCCATCTTCAAGAGGAAAGAATTATTTCATTCAAATTTATACATATATAAATTTGAACGAAATAATTCTTTTCGCTCCTGAAGATTGCTAAGGTGTAGCCGAAATTGTTGAATCAGAAATATTTGACTGAATTCTCTAATTTCAATGCTTACATAATAAGCTATATTTTAAGCCCTGCTCAGATGTCGACTCACACAAGACTCTCTTGAAAATTTGAGTCTTAAGAATAAGAGGTAAAATTTGAGTCGCTTGTCAAATAGAGGCGCCGCTATTTTGAGTCTTGCAAAGTGGACGTTGTCGTTTCCTTGTGTCATTGATAACTTCATGGTAATCTGTCTTTGGCTTTTATTGTTATTCACATCATTTAACTCTTTTTATTCTATTTGGAATGTGCAAAAGGCAGAAAAGTATGGCAAATACATTTCTTTCTTCAATTATTGCTGATTTGGAAACGAGTTTGAGAACAATCCAAAAAAAAAGACTGGGTTAAAAGATAAAGGATGTGTAGAGAGAGTCTTTATTTACTATAAAAGAATTAAGAACAGAATATTCACAGTCTTTTATGAATTTTTTGGGAATTCAATTAGTGATATTGAAACTCGAATCATTCAGAAACAGTTTTTTTATTATATTATAAATAGAATAATTTTCTCAATAATTTAATACGAGTTCTATTTGAATAATCTAGTACAAAAGTACCATTGAAATAAATAAACTTTTGAAATATCTTATTTTAAAAGTGGAAGAAGAGATACATTTTGAGGCAACAAACAAGCTACACGTATGAACGACCTAGACACAAAAATATTTTGCTTCTTCAAAAAACTTTTTCTTCTTCAAGTCTCAAATTCTCAAGTGAGTCTTGTGTGAGTCCACGTCTGAACAAGGCTTCAGATACCAAAGAGAGACAAGCAATTCACAATATATATCAAAATTAAAAAAAAAAAAAATTACTACTGCGTTACATTGACTTTTCGATTTATTGTCGCTTTGATACGTTTGAAAATAATGTCAACTGAAGTTTGGCAATCGTCTAGCTTCCAGTTTTTTTTTTTTTTTTAATACATGCAAAATTGTTCAACTTTTATCTGGACGTTATTTTTAAAAGTGTAGCTCAAATTAAACTATGTCGACTGCATCATAAGCACTGATAAATACATTAACGCCCTTCAAAATTAATATGTTTTCATGGTATAAATTCTGTATATTTGACAAAAAATAATAAAATACACGTTTCAACAGCAAAGTTCTGCCTTTGTCAAATGGAAAGAATATATATTCTTTTCCACTTGATGAAGGCAGCACTTTGCTGTTGAAATGTATATTTTATTATTTTTTGTCAAATATACAGAACTTGTCCAATAAAACATATATTCAAAAATGGGCTCTGAAAAGTTTTTCCCTTCCTTCGAAGTTGGATGTTATCAAATTTATCATCTAATGACATGATGATTGTACTACTGTGTAAATAGTGAATGATTAGATGTTCGAAAACAATAATCCACGTTGAAAATAATCCAGATCTCTTGCTGAATTGAATTAGCAAGCAATTTATATTTAATATGACTACTTTAATAAACGAAATAAGAATTTGTTAAGACTTGTGGCTCTCAAAATACGGGTGCAACTTTCTTATTTTAAATAGGTATCTATTTTTTTTTATTTGCTCATTCAATTCGTAATTTTTTTCGAATTCAGCGATATAATATTTTCATAACCTTGCATAACAAAAACATGAGTAAAACGGAATTAAGTATTATGATAATTCAATTTAAATTTTTACAAGAGTGCTATGAATGAAAACAATTGAATGAAGATATAATTAAATAAATTTATGAAGAGAAACAAATCCATAAATATTGTTTAAAATTATCATGATACTTAATTGTGTTTTTCTCATGTTTTTGCTATGCAAGGATATGTGAATAATATATCATTGAATTTAGAAAAAAATACTGAATCGAATAAGCAAATGTAAAAATAGGTTCCCATCTATAATAATAAAGTTACTAAAAAAAAAAAATTCATTTCGTTCATTAAAGTGGTCATATAAAATAGAAATTGTTTGCTAGTTTAACCAGCTTCGTAGCTCTTATACTATTCAAGATAGCAATGGTGCGCCACTTAAATTGAACACTCTGTATATTTCAACTTGAACTAGAAATCTGTAATTTGTTTTCTGATTTCCATTACGAATTTCCTATATTTATATTACTGAGAGGAACTTTGAGCCATTTTTCGAAAATTATATTTTATTCTTGATGTACGAAAGATATGAAACACCAATATTTTTCTATTAATTTTATTATGCAAGTGAATAAGTGGTTCAATTATGATGTTTAACATATAATATTTTTTGTTTGCAGCTTCTGAAGAACTCGTGCAATCATCAGGAAGCCGTTGGTGCGAAGCAGTACTCTTCTAGAGAATTTCAATTGGAATAGCAGCTTCTTCAGCTAGCGTCAGACCTCACGGACTTGATGCGAATTGTCATTATGTTGTGAATAAAAATAAAAACATAACGAACCAATATTAATTCATGCTTAGAAAATATTCATTCATATTCAAAGACAATATTTGTTCAGAAAGCATCAATTGGAAACATGCATGGTTAATTTAAATTAATTTAAGGAATTATGTTAATTACTGTGTTATATTATTGAACCTTATGTTTTTTTTCGTGATTATTACTTATTACGTTAGTTTTATGTTGCTTTGAGGGTGCTGAGAATATATTTGGGCTTTGTACAAATCGTGTTAACGTAGAGACCAAAATTATTTTGAATCAGAATTTGGACTTAAAATTCGCGCATCATAGTTTTTGGGCGCTTAGGCCCTCGGGCGTATTATCCGTTTTGAATATCCGTTTTGCTTTTCCTTTTAGTTATTAAACAATTGTCTTGGTTTTTTATTCATTTTTTTTGTAATTTTTAATGTCCTTGTGTCGTAACTTGGGCCAGCGTTGGATTTTTTATTCGGTACACGACCATATAGCTCTGTGAACACCCCCCTCCTAAACGACGGAGCAGACGGAATTCTTAGACTATATGCCGGTGTCGTTACGGGAAATGTATGGAACGCTCGTTTTGTCGGCGACGGTCCAGATCTTGGTGGGATCACTGAACAAACAATATCACACGTTATGTGTGGATATTGTTCTTCAGTGATGCCATGAAGATTCCGACTTCACGAGATGACGCTTAGTCGGCAACCGTACTCGCGTAATTAGGCGACCATCCGGGTCTCGGCTTGACAGACCACGAAATAATTAAAGTCATTTTTGTTTTTGATAAAACGAGCACAATCGGCTGCTTTTGGGACTAAATATTAGAATCAGTAGTATAATATATTACAGCATTGCTCCAAGCAACTTTGCAATATAAGTACTTAATAGTACTACAAATAATATAAATTTCAACAAAGTAATCAAAAATAGCTAACATTAAGATATAAGTTCCATAAAATAAGTTTTTACGGCACATGAAATAGTTGATAAATGTTCAATGTACAAGTATCCTGGAATATCTTTTTCTATTTAACTATCTGAGTACGTTCTCCCGATTTGAAATATTCAGAACCCCTGGTTCACTCATAAATAATGATTTTGTAATTAACTATTGAAACATTCAATTCGAGAACTTGAAGCTCGTGCACCAATATCAATTGGTAGTAGATATTCTTTCTGCATAAGCCTACATCCCGCCTCAATTTTTAATTCTTAGAATCTCTGGTTCACTTGGAAATAATGAATTTGTAGCTAACATTTGAAATATTCGATTCTCAACCCTGCAGCTCGTGGACCAATAACCATTGGTAGTTGATATTATTTTTGAATAAGGCTACATCCCTCCTGAGTACGTACTCACAATTTGAGATTTTTAGAAGCTCTAGTTCACTTAGAAATAATAAATTTGTAATTAACTATTGAAATATTCAGTTCTCAAGCCTGTAGCTCGTGCACCAATAACAATTGATAGTTAATATTATTTCTGCACAAGCCTATATCCCTCCTGAGTACGTACTCACAATTTGAGATTCTTAGAACCTCTGATTCTCTTGGGAATAATAAGTTTGTAATTAACTATTGGAATATTCAGTTCTCAAGCCTGTAGCTCGTGCATCAATAACAATTGATTGTTGATGTTATTTGTGCACAAGCCTACATCCCTCCTGAGTACGTACTCACAATTTGAGATTTTTAGAGCCACTGGTTCTCTTAGAAATAATAAATTTGTAATTGACTATTGGAATATTCAGTTCTCAAGCCTGTAGCTCGTGCATCAATAACAATTGATTGTTGATATTATTTCTGCACAAGCCCACATTCCTCCTGAGTACGTACCCACAATTTGTGATTTTTAGAACCTCTGGTTCTCTTAGAAATAATAAATTTGTAATTACCTATTGGAATATTCAGTTCTCAAGCCTGTAGTTCGTGCATCAATAACAATTGATTGTTGATATTATTTTTGCACAAGCCTACATCCCTCCCGAGTACGTACTCACAATTTGAGATTTTTAGAACCTCTGGTTCACTCAGAAATAATGAATATGTAACTGTGAACAACCATTGAAATATTCAGTTCTCAAGCCTGTAGCTCGTGCACCAGTAACAATTGATTCTTGATATTATTACTGCACAAGCCCACATTCCTTCTGAGTACGTACTCACAATTTGAGATTTTTTGGACCTCTGGTTCTCTTAGAAATAATAAATTTGTAATTAACTATTAGAATATTCATTACTTAAGCCTGTAGCTCGTGCATCAATAACAATTGATTGTTGATATAATTTCTGCACAAGCCTACATCCCTTCTGAGTACGTACTCACAATTTAAGATTTTTAGAACCTCTGGTTCTCTTAGAAATAATAAATTTGTAATTAACTATTGGAATATTCAGTTCTCAAGCCTGTAGCTCGTGCAACAATAACAATTGATTGTTCATATTATTTTTGCACGAGCCTACATCCCTCCTGAGTACGTACTGACAATTTGAGATTTTTAGAACCTCTGGTTCTCTTAGAAATAATAAATTTGTAATCAACTATTGGAATATTCAGTACTTAAGCCTGTAGCTCGTGCAGCAATAACAATTGATTGTTGATATTATTTCTGCATAAGCCTACATCCCTCCTGTGTACGTACTCACAATTTGAGATTTGTAGAACCTCTGGTTCTCTTAGAAATAATAAATTTGTAATTAACTATTGGAATATTCAGTTCTCAAGCCTGTAGCTCGTGCAACAATAACAATTGATTGTTCATATTATTTTTGCACGAGCCTACATCCCTCCTGAGTATGTACTCATAATTTGAGATTTTTAGAGCCTCTGCTTCACTTAGAAAAAACTATTCTGTCTTTAATATGTGTTATTTTATAACTGGTTAATAGATAATCCAATTCTTACGTTCTAGCTAATAATGGATGATATTATAATTCAATGTATTATTGTATCAATTTATGCATGAATAATAGCTGTTTTTGCACTTTTTATTTCTTCCAATTTAATTATAAATATAAATGTTATTGTATACTATATGAAAATAAATTGAATAATATGAATAATGAATTTTATTTCTCATAAATAATTAATCTCCTATCATTTAATTATATACCTATATAGTTCACCAAGTTGCCACCAGAGGGCAGCATCTGTCAATAACATCAATTAGGAATCATCTCTTCCATGATGAAAAATGTTGCTTCATGATGAATTTTGTGTGTTTAAAAAATCCAAATTTTGTATCCGGGGAGCAGAGATTGAAGGAGTATCCAAGTGTTTTGATAACTGTTTTTCTTGTTTTTCTCCTGAACTATAGCCCTTAGGCTAAATTTAATTACACCACCATATGCAACTTTAAAAGGGCTATAATAAAGGTAAGTAAAATTTTCTTCCAACCCTCAAATTAAGGGTAGTAGCATATCGTTTCTCGGAAACTATGAGCCCTAGAGTAAATTCTTTAGTATAAATCTTGTAGGGCGTTGAAAGTTAGGTAACTTTTATTTGAAACATTTGTCCCTAAACCCTCTGGTTCTCGAGATAATCGCTAATTAATTTCTTGAATTTTCTCCTCAAGCTTCTGCTCCCCGGATACAAAGTTCTGATTTTTTGAAGACACAAAGCGACAAAAAAATCCAAATTTTGTATCCAGGGAGCAGAAATTGACGGAGCAAATTCAAAGGTTTTGATAAATGTTTTTCTTGATTTTTTCCTGAACTATAGCATTTAGGCAATATTTGAGTACACCATCATATGCAGCTTTAAAGGGACTATAAAAAAGGTAAGTAGGATTTTCTTCCAACCCTTAAATTGAGGGTAGTAGCATATCGTTTCTCGAAAACTATGAGCCCTAGAGAAAATTCTTTCGAATGAATCTTGTAGGGCGTTAAAAGTTATGTAACTTTTATTTGAAACATTTGTCCCTTAGCCCTATGATTCTCGAGATAATCGCTAATTAATCCTTTGAATTACTTGAATTGCTCTTACAGTCTCTGCTCCCCGGATACAAAATTTGGATTTTTCAAACACACAAAATTCATCACAAAGCAACATTTTTTAACATGGAATAAGACGATTGCTAATTGATGTTATTGACAGGTGCTGCCCTCTGGCGGCATTTTTCTGAACTATATACGTGTAATCAAATGATTATTAATTTTATTCGGTTTTAGTCACTTTTTTCGCCATGGAAGAGGTTATTGCTAATTGGTGTTATTGACAGATGCTGCCAACTGGTGAAGAAGTTTTGAACTATTTGTAAATAAATAAATAACATTATTTTCACTATTCAATTTATTTTCTTTAATATAAAATACAACAACATTTATATTTCTAATTGAAAAGTAGAAATTAAAAGTACAGAAACAGATCTTATTCAGGCATAAATTGATACAATAATATATCGAATTATAATATCCATTATTACAGTATAATATAATACAGTTTGTGAATGAATACAATCCTTATTGCTGCACGAGCAACAAACATAGGAATTAAATTATATAAATGACCATTTACAAATTTATAACACGAATTAAAGTTAACATAATTATTTCTAAGTTAACCAGAGGTTCTAAGACATTCAAATTGTGAGTACGTACGAATATTTCAATAGTTAATTGAAAATTGATAATTTCTTAGCAGACCAGTGGTTCTAAAAGTCTGAATTTGTGATTACGTACTCAAGAGGGATGTAGGCTTATGCAGAAATAATATCAACTACCAATTGTAATTGGTGCACGAGCTTCAGGCTTAAGAACTAAATATTCCAATAGTTAATTACAAATGTATTATTTCTAAGTGAACCAGAGGTTCTAAAAATCTCAAATTGTTGTTGTAGACTTGTGCAGCAATAATATCAATTACCAATTATTATTGGTGCACGAGCTACAGGTTTGAGAACATAATATTCCGATAGTCTATTATAATTTATTATTTCTAAGTGAACCAGAGGCTCTAAAAATCTCAAATTGTGAGTACATACTCAGGAGTAATGTAGGGTCGTGCAGTAATAATATCGACTATTAATTGTTATTGGTGCACGAGCTACAGGATTGATAACTTGATATTTCAAAGATTAATTACAAATTCATTATTTCTCAGTGAACCAGAGGCTCTAAAAATCTCAAATTGTTAGTACGTACTCAGGAGGGATGTAGGCTTGTGTAGAAATAATATCAACTATCAATTGTTACTAGTGCACGAGCTACAAGCTTGAGAGCTGAAATTTCAATGAGTGTTTACAGTTACAGATTTATTATTTCTAAGTGAACCAGAGGTTCTAAAAATCACAAGTTTTGAGTACGTACTCAGGAGGAATGTAGGCTCATGCAGTAATAATATCGACTATCAATTGTTATTGGTGCACGAGCTACAGGCTTGAGAATTAAATATTTCAAAGGTCAATTACAATTTTATTATTTCTAAGTGATCCAGAGACTCTAAATATTTCAAATTGTGAGTACGCACTCAGGAGGGATGTAGGCTTGTGCAGAAATAATATCAACTATCAATTGTTATTGATGCACGAGCTACAGGCATGAGAACTGAATATTCCAATAGTTAATTACAAATTTGTTATTTCTAAGAGAACCAGAGGCTCTAAAAATCTCAAATTGTGAGTACGTACTCAGGAGGGATGTGGGCTTGTGCACAAATAACATCAACAATCAATTGTTATTGATGCACGAGCTACAGGCTTGAGAACTGAATATTCCAATAGTTAATTTCAAATTTGTTATTTCTAAGAGAATCAGAGGTTCTAAACATCTCAAATTGTGAGTATGTACTCAAAAGAGATATAGGCTTGTGCAGAAATAATATCAACTATCAATTGTTATTAATGCACGAGTTACAGGTTTGAGAACTGAATATTTCAATGGCTGTTTACAGTTACAGATTTATTATTTCTAAGTAAACCAGAGGTTCTAAAAATCTCAAATTGTGAGTACGTACTCAGGAGGAATGTAGGCTTATGCAGAAATAATATCAAAAACCTATTTGCATTGGTGCACGAACTCTAGACTTGAGAACTGAATATTTTAAAAGTTAATTACAAAATAGTTAATTCCAAGTGAACAAGAGGTTCTAAAAATCTCAAATTGTGAGTACGTACTCAGGAGGAATGTAGGCTTGTGCAGAAATAATAATAACTACTAATTGTAATTGATGCACGAGCTACAGGCTTGAGAACCTAATATTTCAATAGTTACCTACAAATTCATTATTTCCAAGTGAACCAAAGGTTCTAAAAATTTCAAATTGGGAGTACGTACTCAGGCGAAATGTAGGCTTATGCAGAAATAATATCTACTACCAATTAATATTGGTGCACGAGCTACAAGTCCGAGAATTGAATGTTTCAAAAGTTAATTACAAAATCATTATTTATGAGTGAACCAGAGGCTCTAAATATTTCAAATCGGGAGTACGTACTCAGATACTTGAATAGAAAAAGATATTTCAGGATACTTGTACATTGAACATTTATAAACTATTTCGTGAGCCCTAAAAACTCATTTTATGGAACTTATATCTTAATGTACTATCAAAGTTAGCTATTTTTTAATTGCTGTGTTAAAATTAATATTATTTTTAGTACCATCAAGTACTTATATTGCAAAGTTGCTTGGAGAAATACTGTAATATATTATACTACTGATTCTAATATTTAATCCCAAAAGCAGCCGATTGTGCTCGTTTTAGCAAAAACAAAAATGACTCTAATTAGTTCGTGGTCTGTCAAGCCGAGACCCGGATGGTCGCCTAATTACGCGAGTATGGTTGCCGACTAAGCGTCATCTCGTGAAGTCGGAATCTTCATAGCATCACTGAAGAACAATATTCACACATAACGTGTAATATTGTTCGTTCAGTGATCCCACCAAGATCCGGACCGTCGCCGACAAAACGAGCGTTCCATACATTTCCCGTAACGACACCGGCATATAGTCTAAGAATTCCGTCTGCTCCGTCGTTTAGGAGGGGGGTGTTCACAGAGCTATATGGTCGTGTACCGAATAAAAAATCCAACGCTGGCCCAAGTTACGACACAAGGACATTAAAAATTACAAAAAAAATGAATAAAAAACCAAGACAATTGTTTAATAACTAAAAGGAAAAGCAAAACGGATATTCAAAACGGATAATACGCCCGAGGGCCTAAGCGCCCAAAAACTATGATGCGCGAATTTTAAGTCCAAATTCTGATTCAAAATAATTTTGGTCTCTACGTTAACACGATTTGTACAAAGCCCAAATATATTCTCAGCACCCTCAAAGCAACATAAAACTAACGTAATAAGTAATAATCACGAAAAAAAACATAAGGTTCAATAATATAACACAGTAATTAACATAATTCCTTAAATTAATTTAAATTAACCATGCATGTTTCCAATTGATGCTTTCTGAACAAATATTGTCTTTGAATATGAATGAATATTTTCTAAGCATGAATTAATATTGGTTCGTTATGTTTTTATTTTTATTCACAACATAATGACAATTCGCATCAAGTCCGTGAGGTCTGACGCTAGCTGAAGAAGCTGCTATTCCAATTGAAATTCCCTAGAACAGTACTGCTTCGCACCAACGGCTTCCTGATGATTGCAAGAAATCTTCAGAATCTGCAAACAAAAATTAAACAGGTGAATAATAAATAAATAAAAATAGCGGGCAACAAATTTTTGATTTAATTTTGATAATAGATTTTTTTTTTTAAATATAGTTTATTCACCCAAAAGTGAAGTCTAAGCAAACAAAAAAATGTTTGAGTTCAATAAACCACTAAATTCCTTAAAAAATATACTTGTGTCAATGGGGCCAACTTCACTGGCACATGACTTGTATTCCCATTGTTTATTAATTAAAGAATAAATAAATAAACTCACTTTTTGGCTTTGGAAGTGAATGTAACAGCTTCTATGATGATCATCTTTCGTATCCTCTTCAAATTTATTTTGTTGACAGCGACTGATTCAAATGCATGTGCAGTAATGGTTTATTACAAAGTCCTGAAGCTTGTTGAAGAAGCTGCAACTCCATTTAATCGACTGTAATTGCCTTTTCAGCTCCAGATTTCTTCATTTCTTCAAATGAATAAGTGAAGAATTTGATGTACAAAGATTACTGTAAAAGATATTCGAAACATTACTTATTTGACCATACAGATTGTTGAAAATATAAAAATTTACACTATTTTGTAGTTTCAACTCAAGAACAATTTATTTTAAGATAACCATTGAACGTTTAAGTTGAGAAGAATAAGCATACGTACTTTTGTTCAAATTGAAAATTAAAAATCAGAATAGCAAATCAAAAGTTTGAGAATAATTAATTATAGCAAATCAGTTTGAGTTTTGCTAGCAAATGAAAGAATAGAATATGAATAACTTTATGTAGTACTGAATTATAATCTCACCATTCTGGTTATTCCATACGTCGCTCTTTTCTGGTGTTCCTCCTTTGTTTCAGTCGTTCCGCAACTTTCTGTTCCTTTGAATAAGACGATGGTTTCTTGTAATTCTTGCGGGATTTAAGTGTTCCAAAACCTGAAACAAATTTCATTATCTCTTAGAAATATTTATTGCATCATTCATATACATAATTTAATTTAAATTCGAGTTACGAATAGCCTGATTAGTGTGTTATGTTACCAAAATATTAACAACTACCCTAAAATTTGTAACAATCTATTTTGCCTTATCTAAATCTAAATAATCATTAGAATCAAGCAAGAACTTAATTGTCTAGAACAATAATAATAATAATCGCACGGCATTATTATCTCTGAATATAAATTTATTTACGAAGCCATTTTTATTCAGTTTATATTTGAAAATTAAAATCACAAGTTATGAATCTAGTTTAACATCAAATTTTAATGCAATAAACTTGATTTATTTAAAACTATCTAACTTTCAATGGTTTGTTCTAAATATTTAAAATATTTAGTATTTTTGCTGGAATATCGTCTCGATTCGAGGGATCAACCTGAAAATAGTTTGTTGTTTATATATTTGATAATTTATTAACTTATGAACAATATTCACCGTAATCACAATCGTAGATGGCTGAGATTTTAATTTTTCAATCAATGGAATAGGTTTATTTTTTGCTACAGGTATGGTAGCAATTATTTTCGTATTTGGTGCATCAAACAACTTTTTAACAGTATTCTCAAAAGATTGACTGAATAATTCCATTTTTCCAATCTCATCAATAATAAAAATAGCATCATTTTTCTAAATAACAATAATTTAATGATAGAAATGTAACCATAACAGGATTTACCTGTGCTCTGAGTAGTGGCACTACTAATGATTCAAATTCATCCACAAATACTGTATAATTACCAATTATATGTTTATTAGTACTCAGCTGGTTTGCTTCTCTGAAATTCATGTATTTAATGATAGACTTTTGAATTAATAGATTCGACTTACTTCGTTCTGGCAAGAATACCATTTCTCCCATCAAGTGTAATAATATCAAATTCAATCCTCTTACGATTAGCATTACGAACTTCTTTTGTATAGAATCCTAAAGTATGTACATTTTTGGTTTTCATTAAATTACAAACCTCTTGAATAATTGTTGTTTTTCCTATTCCTACAAAATATATTTGAATAATCTATAAATGAGACTCAAAGCTTTTAAATCACCTGGAGGACCAGTAAGTAATACACGGTTTATATTATCTGTCATCATCGTCACTAATATGTCAAGTTCATTTGTTAAATGTTTGACATTTCTTTGAAGTTAATCCAATGTTGCCAACCAGGTGAACGTAGATATTACAAAAAATTTTGAATCAAATTTCAAATCGGTACGAAATTTACGGTCCTTGACCGTTCCCCTCGCATTAATTTTATAGTATTTATTTAGAAGTTTACATTTGTAGTAGCTAAACTTGAGTTTGACGTTTAGAAGCTGAAAATATGAAGCGGCAGAATAAAGAACTAATATTTTACATTATTCATATTGTTTACATAATGTACGCATTTTGCATGCTGTAAACGTAAAAAACACTATTTTACGCGTAAATGCCTATCTTTGAAATATTGACATAAAAAATAATTCATTTATAAAAAAATTGGTCCCTGCTTGTACTTGCTGTTTTCATGTCAAATCTTTAAAGAACATTTTTTAAAATTATTCAAGTCTGTCCACAATCAATGCAAGTGTAAGAAAACGTTTTTGTAATATGAATAGCAAAGCATACTTTTCTATGTACAAATAACCGATTTTCAGTTACCAACGTAATCTTAAAAATTGTTTTTTTTTTCTGAATTTAACCGACATTTAAATAATAGTTTAATTTTTCGAGCTAGATGAAAATATTTATTTCGAGAACTGTTGATTCAGTGAAAAATATCAGATTGATTTGCTGCTACATTAATCGGGAATGTCTTAAATGTCAACAGCTGTTTAACGCAGTGTTTTGATTGCAGTGTTTACTAATGAGATGAGTGTAAATTTAAAGTCAAAAATAGTATTCTATAGAGTTTCTTAACAAAATGGCATACCCGGGCTTCACATTTGCCATTTTAGTAGGAGTAGCAATAGGAACAGCGATATATTACTATTTTAACCAAGAAAATAATCAGCAGCAGAGACAAAATCCTTACTACGTCGATGGAAATTATGATAATGATTATCCCCAAGATTATAATTCATGGACAGCCTCAAGAGCATCATCCTCTGGGTAAGTTGTTCCCAATTCAAATTTGTTTATAATTATTGCCTTATTTTTCAGGTCACAAAGACGTAAGCGTAGAAATTCTAATAGTAAATGTTCGATTTGTTTGGAGGACATCAACAAAGGAAAAATGAAGACTATTTCAGAATGTGGTCATGAATTCCATGACCATTGCATCGCAATGTGGTTTAGGCAAAATAAGAACTGCCCAAATTGTCGCCAACCAGTTTCTTCTTAGAACACTTTGCCAATTTAAATATATTATAGCAATATTCTCATTTGCAAATCTCTTGTTTCCTTAATGATAAAACTGTGCAGCTTACCATTTTAAAACTGCAAAAAATGATCTGTATTACAAGGACTGTTAGTAATTCTGGTTGTTTTTAAATTAAGTGCACTTATAATATTTTGATGTATAATTTATTAATCTTAAATAATTATTGATAAATGAAGTATGTAATTTTGTAACGTTACTGAATATAAATAAACTTGAGTGATATTTTATTATTGTGACGGTTGAAACTTAAAATAAATGCGTTATGCAATAACTCCTATATTCACCAACCTGCACTTCGTTGCATTATAAACTTAGTAAAAAAGTAGAAATATTTACTTGTATTTATTAGCAAAACAATTTCATTCACAAATTTATTTGAAAGCAAGAAATTGGCCGAACTCAGCCTCCTTTATGAATTAGAAAAGCTTTACTTATGATTTTTTAGTGAAGCTTCATTAAATAGAAACAAAATTTGTCCATTGTACAATAGTTTGAAACTTTGGGAAGGATAGTATGGAATTTTGTTTATATTGTAAGATTCATGATTTTCTTTTATAAGTAGGAATTTTCTAGTTTCCATTGAACAAAAACCATTTGGTTTACCCGTCTAATTACGTTTTTAAACCGAATTTGATGATTTTTTTTTCACTTCCCCAATCTATCTTTGAAATAAAAAAAAAACCCTATTATCAAAAATTAAACTGAAAGAGAAAAACAGGGTCCAGTGTACATAGAATTAGCCATAATTCACAATGGGCGTAAGCATAAGACAAAGTTGAACATGTGCGATCCTTATGGCTGTGTTCACAGTGCTCTTACGTATTTCTTATGCTTATGTCGTGCATAACAGCTGCATAAGAAAGTTGAAATGATCTCAACTTTACGTATTTCTTACGCTTATATTTTCTTAATGCGCATGTCTAATATATTTTTACATAGACAGTAGATGTATCAAATGAATGAAAATAAACTTGTTTTTGTGGTTAGGAATATTTACAATCTTTGTTTTAATAACGAATTTTGTCTTCCAAAAAGACATTTGATTGCAAACATGTGCAGAAACAAAAGTAATGCCCTAAACTAAAAGCTTTAATATAAAAAATAAAACCAAAAGCAATGAAAATAGTTTTTATGCTATGCTCACTGTGAACACGCGTAAGATTTTCATAAAAATTATGCTATGTACTTCTTATGTTTACGCCCATTGTGAATTATGACTTACATTTGATTTAATGTTGAATGTGCCATGCAATGTTTACATGTTCGGCACCTATAAGTTCAAATTATGCTGGGCATTACATTCCTGCTGTTCGTCAAAGGCTTAGTGCCAATTCACAATGTGCGTAAGCATAAAGAGTACGTAAAAACATGAACGTAAGAAATTATGTATGTTCATAGTGGACGTAACGTAAAATATCAAAATAAAGTGTTTTTTTCATTTTAAATTGGTACAAATTAGAGTTATTGATGTATTGTATTGGTTTCTCTGACTGTCATTTTCAAATATTCTGTTGATTTCGATTCTGTTTCGTGTCTACTGTTTTTCTTTGGTTTCACTTCTAACAGTTTGGAGTTCAGTTCGTTTTGTTTTATTGTATGCTGTCTGAAAAAGATCTTGCGATTGTTTCGTTATTATTGAGACTGCGTTATAAAAGTCGCCAACGAGAGAAATATGAAGACGAGGAAGAAATTGTTGTTTTTTTTATTAATAATTCTATGTAAATCACATTTAAAGCACGTTTCGATCCAGAGTGTTGTCAACTGTCAGATGAAAACATGAGTTTAAAGTTGACGCATGCGCTATTAGTTGTTTCGTACGTAAACATAACACAGTTGAATTTATCTCAACTTTACGTTTACATTATGTAGCTCTTATGCCAATACATAAACGTAAGAAATACGTAGTATTGTGAACACGGGCATTGAAATACAGTAGTTCAACTTTACGTTTATGTTTACGGTTACGTACTCCTTACATTTACGCACATTGTAAATTGGCACTTGAAGTATATTTTATTTGCACTCAACTACTTATAGGTTCCGAACATGTAAACATTGCATGGCACATCCAACATTAAATCAAACGTAATTCAACAATAAAATTTATTTTTCCTCTTTCAGTTTCATTTATGACGATAAAAATTTTTAGTTTTGTTCAATATTTTAAAACTATATGTTGGAGTTTTTTGTTTTACGAATATTTTTTGCTTGTTAATCGATTGTTACTGAGGGGATAAAGTTATTATTACAAAACGATATGAAGCATTCAGGTGTTTGATAGCATTATGAGATTCTCGCTGAACTAAAAGTAATCAATGAAAAAGCTCTTTGGGGATTACAACGAGTTATGTGGTGTGAAACAAAATTAAATCTTATAAAAGCATAAAAAAGCAGTGTGATAATGCCCCACTATTTAAAATTTTTAGTTTTGTCATTGCGGCATAAAAAAACATCATTTTAAAATAATTTAGTAGATGCATGGTCATCAAAAAAATATGAACTTACTTTTATACAGCCGTTATCACAATCACATTGTGCAACAATGAGCTTCAACTCAAAGTTTTGCTAGAATAAAACAGATGAAAATTGTTTATAACTGAAATCAGCAATTTTCCAATACTTATATCTACTTTTCTCGAATTATCAGGGTTGTATTTAATGATATTTTAAAACTAACTAATTTAAAATTATTATCATCAAATATAAACGGATAATAATTTAGAACAAAGCAAAATTTGTAATAAATCACTAGTTTTAAATGAATTAACAGTTCTTCACATTTTGTAATCATACTGCACATTTTATTTCATCAAAATTTTGAAATTTTTTGTTTATTGATGACTATACATAATTCTATTCATATTAACAAATCTTCTACTTTCTCATAATATTTTTTGTCACTGTTCTATGCTCTGAAGGACACTTATAATTATAATAATTATAAAAGAACTATCATTTACGCAATTTTAAGCTTTTGTGCTCAGTCTTTATTTTAAGTTTTGCAAAGAAACAGTCGAGTGCTAAATGATTGATACAAGTGATTAGTGAATAGTTTCGATTAAAAAAAAAAGATACTACAAGATTTATCAGGGAAACAGAAGTTACTAAGCATCTGCCTTTCTGCATAATAGGCAACTTCATTGACACAACTGTTCTGGGCTTGAGTATATATTTTTTTTGCAATAAATTTATTAATCTGCTAAGCACAATTTGAGATTTTCAAAATTAAAATTTAGTCTATAGTTTATTTAAATTAAGAACGGTCCAAGATTTTTAGTTACTTGTACTAAGTACAAGGAAGTATTGTGAAATCGACAAATCGACAATCGAGATTTTGATGGAAATATCCGTTTTGAGCATCCCTGAATTCATTTGGACTATTTTTGGCTTGATGTCGGTACATATGTGGGTGCGTTCGTTCGTTCGTAATTCGCAAATCTCAAAGCTGGTTGAACGTATAATGTTGAAAATTTTGTATTTAAGACTGGTATAGGGTTTAGTTGTGCACCTCGCATTATGGTTCCAATCGTCTGTACCGGAAGTACACTTTACTTAAAACTTTTTTCGAATTTTTCTAATAAATCCAGAATGATCAACCGTATAATGTTGAAATTCAATATTTGAACTTGATGTTGTATCAGAATGGTCATCTGCTATTTTTGTATGAATCGGCCAAGCCAGAAGTGCACTTTACTTGAACTTTTTTTATTTTTTTTTTGCATAAATCTAGAATGATCAGCCATAGCATATTGAAATTTAGTGTTTAAACTTGTTGTAGCATCAAAATAGTTATCTGTGTGCAGTTTATAAGTATAACAGACATTCAGAATTTGCCGTATAAAACAATCAGTTTAATTGAAATGATAAGGTAGGCAATGATAATCTGTTGTCAATTTTTTGACTTTGTTCGACATTTTACATGACAAAATATTATTAAAATTATATTAATTATAATCTGGAGTGACAGAAAACTTTATTGAATAAATTTGTGTATATATCAAATGATGTACAAGTAAGTCACGTGATGTTCACGTCAAATTTTTATTTTTGACATTTGTAAATTTATGGTTTGAAATCCAGTTTTTAAATTTTTTATAGTAAATAAATTATCTGAGATGTCTTTTACTAGTTTGTCTATAGGCGATTATAACTGAATGTGCTAAATTATACATGACCTAAAGATCTTTGCCTTATGTAAATGTCTGTTCATTTCTCCATATTTTTAAATTTTCATGGTTACTTTCGTACTGATGTACAAATGAACAAAGTTAATGAAATACTATTCCCAGCAGTTGGCAACGTTACGGATTTGCATTCGTAACGAGTGATCTAATGTATTCATACATTCACATTCGCAGCTTGTCACTTTTTACGTTTAGTTTTTGAATCAAATGTGACTTGGCGATAAATTATACCAAGAAGTAAAAAATTAATTAGCTGATTGATACACATTTATTGATATTAACCACTTACTTAATGGAAATAATATTTCCATCAATAAATTAATATGTACTTCAAAATTTTTAGGAGGTGATCAGAAATGATTGATCGTACTGCCTCATCGCTCTAATTTTTTTTTGCCGCGTCTAACCTAACAATTTGAATAAATGACAGTTTAATTTTAAAATTTACTTACTCTCTTATTCTTAAAAATGAGATAAGAATAATGCAAAATTAAATTTGAAAATATGTGTTATACTAACTTCATTCCATGAAAAATAGTTTTGATCATAATACTACTTTCTACTATATATTTATTTTTAATCAAAATATAATTTGCTTGATTATAAATCCAATTTTAGATAGGTATTATGTGGTGATTCTATAATCTGGTTGAAACAGATTATACCGGATGATGAGAATATTATTCCAAATATATTTTAGATCAATGAAATATCAAATTTATTCATAGAAATATGTATTCCGTGTGCAGAATAGAATAATTAACCCTTCGTTAGTGTTGTGGGGTATGTCATACCCCATTAACTCTATTTTCAATCGTAAAATCAATTTAAGACAAACAAGTGATTTCTTTTTCTCAGTAGCTTAGGATTATACTTGAACAAAGAGAACAGACTTATATACAACTATGTATAAACTTTCAATTGAGCATCAGACTTGCTGGAAGTTGGTTGGGGTATGATATACCCCGGTACACTTTTAAAGTAACTTCTTATGTAGATGTGGAAAAGCCCTATGTACATTTTTGTTTGATATTCCATCCCAATAATTTATTGTGTAATTATTCCTAAAATATGAACGCACATCTCACTGCAATGCTAGGCCCTGGTTCAGTCAGAAATTAGTGCTATTGCCATATATTAACGATTTGTGTTAGAATGAGGGCTCTAATCGAAAAAATTTATATAAAGTACCCCAACTATTTTCAAAAAATAATATAGGTTTATTTGAAAGAAAATTTAGATTTACGACCCCAATTTTGTGATTTTGATACAATTATATGAAAAAATTACTTGCTTTGTCAACTCGAAATTGAGGCTGTCAATTGAAAAAATCTTTCAAGTTAAATCATATTATTTTCAAAAAATAATTCAACTCTGTCATTTACAATTTTTTGATTACGGTTCTGGTTCAGTCAGAAATCCGTATTATTGCCATAATTCGCCGATTTCTGTCAAAATTAGGGCTCCAATCAAAAAATGTTATATGAAAGACCCTAATTATTTTCGAAAAAAAACATGAGTTTACTTCAAAGTTTTTTTTGATTTACTGCAATTTTATTGAAATTTGGAGTATAGTTCCACAAGAGGCTAGTAGATGGCAGCATCTAGCACGTTTTGAGACGATACAAAATTATTTCTCGATTTTCCGCGAAGTGACTACTTTTATCGAGGAATAAATGAAGAATTCGACATTAGAATTTCAATTTCTGTCGATTACGTAAAATTTTTTTAGTAATTTATCGTTTTTTGAACAAAAGTTTCTGACGCCGTTTACTCGAAATTAAGACCGGTAACCGAAAAAATCTTTCAAGTAAACTCATAATATTTTCAAAAAATACTCAGAGTTTGTCATTAACTAATTTTTGATTACGGCCCTGGTTCAGTCAGAAATTAGTGTTATTGCCATATATTAACGATTTGTGTCAGATGAGGGCTCTAATCGAAAAAATTTATATAAAGTACCCCAACTATTTTCAAAAAATAATATAGGTTTATTTGAAAGAAAATTTAGATTTACGACCCCAATTTTGTGATTTTGATACAACTATATGAAAAAATTACTTGCTTTGTCAACTCGAAATTAAGGCTGTCAATCGAAAAAATCTTTCAAGTAAGGTCATATTATTTTCAAAAAATATTTCAACTCTGTCATTTACAATTTTTTGATTACGGTTCTGGTTCAGTCAGAAATCCGTATTATTGCCATAATTCGCCGATTTCTGTCAAAATTAGGGCTCCAATCAAAAAATGTTATATGAAAGACCCTAATTATTTTCGAAAAAAAACATGAGTTTACTTGAAAGTTTTTTTTGATTTACTGCAATTTTATTGAAATTTTGAGTATAGTTCCACAAGAGGCTAGTAGATGGCAGCATCTAGCACGTTTTGAGACGATATAAAATTATTTCTCGATTTTCCGCGAAGTGACTACTTTTATCGAGAAATAAATGAAGAATTCGACATTACAATTTCAATTTCTGTCGATTACGTAAAATTTTTTTAGTAATTTATCGTTTCTTGAACAAAAGTTTCTGACGCCGTTTACTCGAAATTAAGACCGGTAACCGAAAAAATCTTTCAAGTAAACTCATAATATTTTCAAAAAATACTCAGAGTTTGTCATTAACTAATTTTTGATTACGGCCCTGGTTCAGTCAGAAATTAGTGTTATTGCCATATATTAACGATTTGTGTCAGAATGAGGGCTCTAATCGAAAAAATTTATATAAAGTACCCCAACTATTTTCAAAAAATAATATAGGTTTATTTGAAAGAAAATTTAGATTTACGACCCCAATTTTGTGATTTTGATACAACTATATGAAAAAATTACTTGCTTTGTCAACTCGAAATTAAGGCTGTCAATCGAAAAAATCTTTCAAGTAAGGTCATATTATTTTCAAAAAATATTTCAACTCTGTCATTTACAATTTTTTGATTACGGTTCTGGTTCAGTCAGAAATCCGTATTATGGCCATAATTCGCCGATTTCTGTCAAAATTAGGGCTCCAATCAAAAAATGTTATATAAAAGACCCTAATTATTTTCGAAAAAAAACATGAGTTTACTTGAAAGTTTTTTTCGATTTACTCCAATTTTATTGAAATTTAGAGTATAGTTCCACAAGAGGCTAGTAGATGGCAGCATCTAGCACGTTTTGAGAAGATATAAAATTATTTCTCGATTTTCCGCGGAGTGACTACTTTTATCGAGAAATAAATGAAGAATTCGACATTACAATTTCAATTTCTGTCGATTACGTAAATTTTTTTTTAGTGATTTATCGTTTTTTGAACAAAAGTTTCTGACGCCGTTTACTCGAAATTAAGACCAATAACCGAAAAAATCTTCCAAGTAAACTCATAATATTTTCAAAAAATACTCAGAGTTTGTCATTAACTAATTTCTGATTACGGCCCTGGTTCAGTCAGAAATTAGTGTTATTGCCATATATTAACAATTTGTGTCAGATGAGGGCTCTAATCGGAAAAATTTATATAAAGTACCCCAACTATTTTCAAAAAATAATATAGGTTTACTTGAAAGAAAATTTAGATTTACGACCCCAATTTTGAGATTTCGATACAATTATATGAAAAAATTACTTGCTCTGTCAACTCGAAATTAAGGCCGTCAATCAAAAAAAGCTTTCAAGTAAGGTCATATTATTTTCAAAAAATAATTCAACTCTGTCATTTACAATTTTTTGATTACGGTTCTGGTTCAGTCAGAAATCCGTATTATTGCCATAATTCGCCGATTTCTGTCAAAATTAGGGCTCCAATCAAAAAATGTTATATGAAAGACCCTAATTATTTTCGAAAAAAAACATGAGCTTACTTGAAAGTTTATTTTGATTTACTGCAATTTTATTGAAATTTTGAGTATAGTTCCACAAGAGGCTAGTAGATGGCAGCATCTAGCACGTTTTGAGACGATATAAAATTATTTCTCGATTTTCCGCGAAGTGACTACTTTTATCGAGAAATAAATGAAGAATCCGACATTACAATTTCAATTTCTGTCGATTACGTAAAATTTTTTTAGTAATTTATCGTTTTTTGAACAAAAGTTTCTGACGCCGTTTACTCGAAATTAAGACCGGTAACCGAAAAAATTCTTTCAAGTAAACTCATAATATTTTCAAAAAATACTCAGAGTTTGTCATTAACTAATTTTTGATTACGGCCCTGGTTCAGTCAGAAATTAGTGTTATTGCCATATATTAACAATTTGTGTCAGAATGAGGGCTCTAATCGGAAAAATTTATATAAAGTACCCCAACTATTTTCAAAAAATAATATAGGTTTACTTGAAAGAAAATTTAGATTTACGACCCCAATTTTGAGATTTCGATACAATTATATGAAAAAATTACTTGCTTTGTCAACTCGAAATTAAGGCCGTCAATCAAAAAAAGCTTTCAAGTAAGGTCATATTATTTTCAAAAAATAATTCAACTCTGTCATTTACAATTTTTTGATTACGGTTCTGGTTCAGTCAGAAATCCGTATTATTGCCATAATTCGCCGATTTCTGTCAAAATTAGGGCTCCAATCAAAAAATGTTATATGAAAGACCCTAATTATTTTCGAAAAAAAACATGAGCTTACTTGAAAGTTTTTTTTGATTTACTGCAATTTTATTGAAATTTTGAGTATAGTTCCACAAGAGGCTAGTAGATGGCAGCATCTAGCACGTTTTGAGACGATATAAAATTATTTCTCGATTTTCCGCGAAGTGACTACTTTTATCGAGAAATAAATGAAGAATCCGACATTACAATTTCAATTTCTGTCGATTACGTAAAATTTTTTTAGTAATTTATCGTTTTTTGAACAAAAGTTTCTGACGCCGTTTACTCGAAATTAAGACCGGTAACCGAAAAAATTCTTTCAAGTAAACTCATAATATTTTCAAAAAATACTCAGAGTTTGTCATTAACTAATTTTTGATTACGGCCCTGGTTCAGTCAGAAACTAGTGTTATTGCCATATATTAACAATTTGTGTCAGAATGAGGGCTCTAATCGGAAAAATTTATATAAAGTACCCCAACTATTTTCAAAAAATAATATAGGTTTACTTGAAAGAAAATTTAGATTTACGACCCCAATTTTGAGATTTCGATACAATTATATGAAAAAATTACTTGCTTTGTCAACTCGAAATTAAGGCCGTCAATCAAAAAAAGCTTTCAAGTAAGGTCATATTATTTTCAAAAAATAATTCAACTCTGTCATTTACAATTTTTTGATTACGGTTCTGGTTCAGTCAGAAATCCGTATTATTGCCATAATTCGCCGATTTCTGTCAAAATTAGGGCTCCAATCAAAAAATGTTATATGAAAGACCCTAATTATTTTCGAAAAAAAACATGAGCTTACTTGAAAGTTTATTTTGATTTACTGCAATTTTATTGAAATTTTGAGTATAGTTCCACAAGAGGCTAGTAGATGGCAGCATCTAGCACGTTTTGAGACGATATAAAATTATTTCTCGATTTTCCGCGAAGTGACTACTTTTATCGAGAAATAAATGAAGAATCCGACATTACAATTTCAATTTCTGTCGATTACGTAAAATTTTTTTAGTAATTTATCGTTTTTTGAACAAAAGTTTCTGACGCCGTTTACTCGAAATTAAGACCGGTAACCGAAAAAATTCTTGCAAGTAAACTCATAATATTTTCAAAAAATACTCAGAGTTTGTCATTAACTAATTTTTGATTACGGCCCTGGTTCAGTCAGAAATTAGTGTTATTGCCATATATTAACAATTTGTGTCAGAATGAGGGCTCTAATCGGAAAAATTTATATAAAGTACCCCAACTATTTTCAAAAAATAATATAGGTTTACTTGAAAGAAAATTTAGATTTACGACCCCAATTTTGAGATTTCGATACAATTATATGAAAAAATTACTTGCTTTGTCAACTCGAAATTAAGGCCGTCAATCAAAAAAAGCTTTCAAGTAAGGTCATATTATTTTCAAAAAATAATTCAACTCTGTCATTTACAATTTTTTGATTACGGTTCTGGTTCAGTCAGAAATCCGTATTATTGCCATAATTCGCCGATTTCTGTCAAAATTAGGGCTCCAATCAAAAAATGTTATATGAAAGACCCTAATTATTTTCGAAAAAAAACATGAGCTTACTTGAAAGTTTATTTTGATTTACTGCAATTTTATTGAAATTTTGAGTATAGTTCCACAAGAGGCTAGTAGATGGCAGCATCTAGCACGTTTTGAGACGATATAAAATTATTTCTCGATTTTCCGCGAAGTGACTACTTTTATCGAGAAATAAATGAAGAATCCGACATTACAATTTCAATTTCTGTCGATTACGTAAAATTTTTTTAGTAATTTATCGTTTTTTGAACAAAAGTTTCTGACGCCGTTTACTCGAAATTAAGACCGGTAACCGAAAAAATTCTTGCAAGTAAACTCATAATATTTTCAAAAAATACTCAGAGTTTGTCATTAACTAATTTTTGATTACGGCCCTGGTTCAGTCAGAAATTAGTGTTATTGCCATATATTAACAATTTGTGTCAGAATGAGGGCTCTAATCGGAAAAATTTATATAAAGTACCCCAACTATTTTCAAAAAATAATATAGGTTTACTTGAAAGAAAATTTAGATTTACGACCCCAATTTTGAGATTTCGATACAATTATATGAAAAAATTACTTGCTTTGTCAACTCGAAATTAAGGCCGTCAATCAAAAAAAGCTTTCAAGTAAGGTCATATTATTTTCAAAAAATAATTCAACTCTGTCATTTACAATTTTTTGATTACGGTTCTGGTTCAGTCAGAAATCCGTATTATTGCCATAATTCGCCGATTTCTGTCAAAATTAGGGCTCCAATCAAAAAATGTTATATGAAAGACCCTAATTATTTTCGAAAAAAAACATGAGCTTACTTGAAAGTTTTTTTTGATTTACTGCAATTTTATTGAAATTTTGAGTATAGTTCCACAAGAGGCTAGTAGATGGCAGCATCTAGCACGTTTTGAGACGATATAAAATTATTTCTCGATTTTCCGCGAAGTGACTACTTTTATCGAGAAATAAATGAAGAATCCGACATTACAATTTCAATTTCAGTCGATTACGTAAAATTTTTTTAGTAATTTATCGTTTTTTGAACAAAAGTTTCTGACGCCGTTTACTCGAAATTAAGACCGGTAACCGAAAAAATTCTTTCAAGTAAACTCATAATATTTTCAAAAAATACTCAGAGTTTGTCATTAACTAATTTTTGATTACGGCCCTGGTTCAGTCAGAAACTAGTGTTATTGCCATATATTAACAATTTGTGTCAGAATGAGGGCTCTAATCGGAAAAATTTATATAAAGTACCCCAACTATTTTCAAAAAATAATATAGGTTTACTTGAAAGAAAATTTAGATTTACGACCCCAATTTTGAGATTTCGATACAATTATATGAAAAAATTACTTGCTTTGTCAACTCGAAATTAAGGCCGTCAATCAAAAAAAGCTTTCAAGTAAGGTCATATTATTTTCAAAAAATAATTCAACTCTGTCATTTACAATTTTTTGATTACGGTTCTGGTTCAGTCAGAAATCCGTATTATTGCCATAATTCGCCGATTTCTGTCAAAATTAGGGCTCCAATCAAAAAATGTTATATGAAAGACCCTAATTATTTTCGAAAAAAAACATGAGCTTACTTGAAAGTTTTTTTTGATTTACTGCAATTTTATTGAAATTTTGAGTATAGTTCCACAAGAGGCTAGTAGATGGCAGCATCTAGCACGTTTTGAGACGATATAAAATTATTTCTCGATTTTCCGCGAAGTGACTACTTTTATCGAGAAATAAATGAAGAATCCGACATTACAATTTCAATTTCTGTCGATTACGTAAAATTTTTTTAGTAATTTATCGTTTTTTGAACAAAAGTTTCTGACGCCGTTTACTCGAAATTAAGACCGGTAACCGAAAAAATTCTTGCAAGTAAACTCATAATATTTTCAAAAAATACTCAGAGTTTGTCATTAACTAATTTTTGATTACGGCCCTGGTTCAGTCAGAAATTAGTGTTATTGCCATATATTAACAATTTGTGTCAGAATGAGGGCTCTAATCGGAAAAATTTATATAAAGTACCCCAACTATTTTCAAAAAATAATATAGGTTTACTTGAAAGAAAATTTAGATTTACGACCCCAATTTTGAGATTTCGATACAATTATATGAAAAAATTACTTGCTTTGTCAACTCGAAATTAAGGCCGTCAATCAAAAAAAGCTTTCAAGTAAGGTCATATTATTTTCAAAAAATAATTCAACTCTGTCATTTACAATTTTTTGATTACGGTTCTGGTTCAGTCAGAAATCCGTATTATTGCCATAATTCGCCGATTTCTGTCAAAATTAGGGCTCCAATCAAAAAATGTTATATGAAAGACCCTAATTATTTTCGAAAAAAAACATGAGCTTACTTGAAAGTTTTTTTTGATTTACTGCAATTTTATTGAAATTTTGAGTATAGTTCCACAAGAGGCTAGTAGATGGCAGCATCTAGCACGTTTTGAGACGATATAAAATTATTTCTCGATTTTCCGCGAAGTGACTACTTTTATCGAGAAATAAATGAAGAATCCGACATTACAATTTCAATTTCTGTCGATTACGTAAAATTTTTTTAGTAATTTATCGTTTTTTGAACAAAAGTTTCTGACGCCGTTTACTCGAAATTAAGACCGGTAACCGAAAAAATTCTTTCAAGTAAACTCATAATATTTTCAAAAAATACTCAGAGTTTGTCATTAACTAATTTTTGATTACGGCCCTGGTTCAGTCAGAAACTAGTGTTATTGCCATATATTAACAATTTGTGTCAGAATGAGGGCTCTAATCGGAAAAATTTATATAAAGTACCCCAACTATTTTCAAAAAATAATATAGGTTTACTTGAAAGAAAATTTAGATTTACGACCCCAATTTTGAGATTTCGATACAATTATATGAAAAAATTACTTGCTTTGTCAACTCGAAATTAAGGCCGTCAATCAAAAAAAGCTTTCAAGTAAGGTCATATTATTTTCAAAAAATAATTCAACTCTGTCATTTACAATTTTTTGATTACGGTTCTGGTTCAGTCAGAAATCCGTATTATTGCCATAATTCGCCGATTTCTGTCAAAATTAGGGCTCCAATCAAAAAATGTTATATGAAAGACCCTAATTATTTTCGAAAAAAAACATGAGCTTACTTGAAAGTTTTTTTTGATTTACTGCAATTTTATTGAAATTTTGAGTATAGTTCCACAAGAGGCTA
The DNA here is from genome assembly GCA_963989225.1 of Dromius quadrimaculatus. NCBI lineage: Eukaryota > Metazoa > Arthropoda > Insecta > Coleoptera > Carabidae > Dromius > Dromius quadrimaculatus. The sequence continues at coordinate 67,822,252 of OZ022324.1, read as the reverse complement.
GTAGATGGCAGCATCTAGCACGTTTTGAGACGATATAAAATTATTTCTCGATTTTCCGCGAAGTGACTACTTTTATCGAGAAATAAATGAAGAATCCGACATTACAATTTCAATTTCTGTCGATTACGTAAAATTTTTTTAGTAATTTATCGTTTTTTGAACAAAAGTTTCTGACGCCGTTTAATCGAAATTAAGACCGGTAACCGAAAAAATTCTTTCAAGTAAACTCATAATATTTTCAAAAAATACTCAGAGTTTGTCATTAACTAATTTTTGATTACGGCCCTGGTTCAGTCAGAAATTAGTGTTATTGCCATATATTAACAATTTGTGTCAGAATGAGGGCTCTAATCGGAAAAATTTATATAAAGTACCCCAACTATTTTCAAAAAATAATATAGGTTTACTTGAAAGAAAATTTAGATTTACGACCCCAATTTTGAGATTTCGATACAATTATATGAAAAAATTACTTGCTTTGTCAACTCGAAATTAAGGCCGTCAATCAAAAAAAGCTTTCAAGTAAGGTCATATTATTTTCAAAAAATAATTCAACTCTGTCATTTACAATTTTTTGATTACGGTTCTGGTTCAGTCAGAAATCCGTATTATTGCCATAATTCGCCGATTTCTGTCAAAATTAGGGCTCCAATCAAAAAATGTTATATGAAAGACCCTAATTATTTTCGAAAAAAAACATTAGCTTACTTGAAAGTTTTTTTTGATTTACTGCAATTTTATTGAAATTTTGAGTATAGTTCCACAAGAGGCTAGTAGATGGCAGCATCTAGCACGTTTTGAGACGATATGAAATTATTTCTCGATTTTCCGCGAAGTGACTACTTTTATCGAGAAATAAATGAAGAATTCGACATTACAATTTCAATTTCTGTCGATTACGTAAAATTTTTTTAGTAATTTATCGTTTTTTGAACAAAAGTTTCTGACGCCGTTTACTCGAAATTAAGACCGGTAACCGAAAAAATTCTTTCAAGTAAACTCATAATATTTTCAAAAAATACTCAGAGTTTGTCATTAACTAATTTTTGATTACGGCCCTGGTTCAGTCAGAAATTAGTGTTATTGCCATATATTAACAATTTGTGTCAGAATGAGGGCTCTAATCGGAAAAATTTATATAAAGTACCCCAACTATTTTCAAAAAATAGCTTGGAACATGCAATTTTGAGTTGCAAAAACTGAGCCCGGTTTGAGGAGCAATAATTTTTTTTTCTTTGATGATACTTGAGAATTTTTTCTTGCTTTACTTATTTGATCCTTCTCCCCAAGAAATACTGCGAGTTCTTTGATGTGTGATGATATTAGAAGTATTTATGAGCAATAATATTGATGTATGTTTTTTCCAAGGCAGACTTGCTGTTATTTTGATGTATCTTTTATATTTTCACAATATATATAGCTGGATACATTTTGTTCAGTTTATATCACTTGGTAACAAGTTGTAGAACATGTGCAAACAGAAGAATTATCATATTTTAGAATTTAAAATAGCTTGAGAGGACTTTCATATGGGGTATGACATACCCCACAACACCAACCGTGAAACTTTTTTCGAGAACACTAACGGAGGGTTAATAATAATAACTGCATTAGTATTGCCATTTTCAGCTCGTCGATAGACAAGCTCAAATGTTCGGTCATGAGTGTGTAACATTATCTGATAGAATTTTTTTTTGTATACAACAGGTCATAAATGACCTTTTTATAATTTTCTTTGTATGTATGACGCTAGGTCACTCGCCTAATTTTTTATGGACATATCTCCTCTAGGGTTTTCAGTAGAATTTGATTTTTTTTTCAAAGTACACGTAAAGATCTAGTTGGGGATTCAAAAATGATCAAAATCATTTCTAATGTAATATTTTAGAAACATAGTGGAATATTTATATTTACATTTTGTAAGGGATAATTTACAGTCAAAAATGATACATTATTACTTAATTTTTAAAATTATGAATTGGAGCCTGTTTCAGGGGTTTAAAAATGCAAAGTTTTGTCAAACTTTGATTCTAAAAAAAATAATTTATGTTTCAAAGAAAAATTACATTTGCTTGATTTATTTTCATTGATCATTTTTTTTTATTTGTTATTGTCCAATATATGGATAATCATTATTTATTTATTACAGATCATTGATTATAAGATTTGAATCTACAGTCTACCAAAGTATTGAGATGACCATGAAAAGATAAAACTCCGTTAATACTCTTTGAACTATTGATTTCCTATAATTCAAAAAGTATTGTTGGTATCATCTTTCACTATATGGACGGAGAATGAAGTATGACAGTGACAATTATTTTGATATCAGCAAAATTATTTCTTATCTCGGTCTGTAATTCCAGCAAATATTGGAGTGCTAGTCGATGTTTCATTGGTAGTAAGAATCAACGCACCGTGTGTTCATAGTTAAAGTGATAAATATAGGCTAATCATGGAAGAACGAGGTGCAACTAACTTGAGATTTTTACCTTTGATCTGTTTTTCATGGCTGGTCTTAACATTTATTGTATCGTAAGTATTCAATTTCTTCCTATCTTGAAAATTAATTATATAATACAATTTCAGCACATAGCAGTTGAATTTCTGTGAATTCATGTTTGTAGCTGATCTCACTGATCCATTGTTTGGATGTCAGTTTGAATTTTGCTGTGTACTTGATAATTGTAAAAATATGTCGAAGGCTATTTGGTCTTATTTTGCTTTGTGGATACAATTAGAATACAAGAAAACAAACTCCAATAATATTCTAAAAATACTAAGCACGGTTATATCAAATGCAATTATAGGTTGACAGTTGGCCATAAGCACAGTCGCACTCACATGTATAGTTTGTACAAGCTACTATTATTAATATTACTTGCATTGAATAATTTTATTTATTATTATTTTGTCTACTACACATCCAAATGTATTGCAGAAGAAATTGAAGCACCAAAATAAATATATAATATTTATAAAAAACGTTATTATATTCACTTGTAGTGACCATACATTTTCTACAGTTATGACGTCACTCTAAATACCGCGAATTGTTTTTATCGAAATTATGAATGAAAATTATTTAATCTATTATGAGATTGATTAATTGAACGTTTATATTTTGACTTTATAAATAAGTATGCAGGAATTCTGCAGTGAAAATATTAAAAGATAAAAAAAAATTGTTTTAAATTTTGTTACTGTAAGATATTCTAGCTAAAAACGGTCAATAGGTAAATATTCTATAGTTAATTTCAGTTAATAACGGTACACGGGCTCTTATGAGACTACGATTTGAGTCTTCTGATTAGCCGAAATGCAAACACGGTTTACTCACTTTAAATGCAGGATTTAAAACAAACTTGCTGAAAATGAATTTAAGAAATAAAAGGAACAAATATATTCACATATTACTTGAATAGATAAAAATTCAAATCTTCGAAATGCACAAATCTATTTGTGATAATTGATGAACGACTGACAGATAAGTGCGATTTTTGTGCTAATTTGAAATTGATTCGCATTTTGACCAATCAGAATCAAGGCTTAAATCGTATTGATATATTTACAAAAATTATTTATATTTTAGTAAGGTGTGAGTCTTTCTAATGATAAGATAAGAGTTTTTGAATAAAACATATGATTTAAAGTTTTCTGTGTATCATAATTAATAGAAATTGATAACTACTAGAATATTTTCGTAGATATTCAACAACCTTGCAAACAATTCAAATGACATCACCAGATAGGAATTTCTTTTTTGAAAGATCTGGTAATTTCGGAGCTTATAGGCAAATATATTACTGATCAAACAAATACAATGTAAAATAAACACTGTTCAAAATATCAAAAAGGAAATGATTACCCAATGTGTTTAAGTATGTCAAACATCCTTTTATGTTTGCGGTTGTATTTCAATTATAATTTCAGTCATCAAAATATTTGATTCTCAGAGAAAAATTGGATATTTTAAGTAAAAAATAAATGACTTACCAGTTCACCCTTGTATATTTTTAGATGTTTGCTACGAACGCCAAAGTAGAGGAATGCAAATTTAATTTCCAATTGATTTACACATTACTTTCTCAGCTGGTAGTCCTTGATGAAATCCAGATTTCTGAAACAAGTAAAACTTCCGTTCAGAAATCCACATAACACTGTCCTTTATCAACTATTTTAATTGATTGAATAGTATAGTTCAGTAGGGAATATGCATGAAATTTAAATTTGGTTCAAATATTTTTTTTCCGTATTAATATTGATCAGACTTTTGAACTAAACCATCATTTTGGTATTTAATATCTTTTTAATTGCTTAAAATTAATAAATAAAAATGCAAATTTAGCGCGAGAAATTCAAAGTTTTAAAACGCAACACCATTGGTTAAAATGTGACGTCAAATAATGTGCCAACAAGTGCGCACTGCTTACGTTTGTATGACATTGCAGGCTTTTGATTAGAAAACATAGTAATAACGTGTGTGTTGTAAATTCATTTCTTGTTTAAGTGTAATTTTAGCATCCTAGTGAGATTATAAATCATTTAAGACAAAGTAGTATTGTAAAAGCAAAATCGGATACTCTGTCAAGAATAGATCCATGCATAATGTCGTCTTATTTTCTTTCAAATCCAAATTTTAGGTCCGTTGAAGTAAAAAGAATGAACACTGCAAAGTAATTATCCAATAAGAACACATTTTGTACGCTATTTTAATAAATACAATCCGAAATATGATGAGCAGTAAACATAACCTATAATTTTTGTTTATTTTAAAACGAGCAAATGTTAAACGAAGCCGCATACATACACTGTATTTTATTGCTAAAACTAATCACATATAATGTTATTCATGATCTGTCAAATTTATTATGATACTTCATCTCTTCTGATAACCTTACATCATTTCTTACGTATTTTAAAACCTGTCTGGATTGGAAAAAAGACTTCATCAGGTATATTTCTGATAGTATTTTGCATTCAGGCACAATGCAATACTTATAAACTGACTTTTGAGCTTTTTTAATACTAAAATAAACTGAGAACGAAAACACCTGTAGTAAACAATGGACTGTAATGTCACTGGACATGGTATTTGACGTCATCAATAGAGCGCGCGAAAATGGCGACGTTTAAACAGCTCAAAATTATTCTCAATTTTAAATATTTTTTTAAACTTGATTCCAGCACTTTCAAACATAATTTATTTTACCCTATTATTAAAAAATAAATAAGCATCGTCTTCCAATACTTTTTTTTCGGTCGTAATGAATTATATCTTTGTTTTTGGTTCATACCAATAAACCCACAATTTGTCGCCTGTTAACAAATTTGGGTCATTTTTGACCTGATTAAGCACTTCTTTTTTGATTGAACCGCGTAAGATTTAATTGTTAATCGACGGTTCGAGCGCACTAAGTGCTAAAATTTCGTCAATCATAAAAATTGCTTAAAACATACCATGACCAGAAAAGCGCCTTTGAGGAAAATGTTCTGCATAAACACACTCTGTTATTCTCGCATTTTGTCCCGTCCATCCAAATGCTAGCACTTTGTCCACTAATTCATTATTGCTAAATTCGTTCGAGTCACCCATTTTTTAAACTAATCACTAACTTTTTTACAATGTCAAGTAGGTATGTATCATTCACCAAAGGTACAAATTTATCTGCCGACTTACTACGAATAGAATAGAATTACATTAGTTTACTCATAACGTAATTCAATTACTAGCAGTTATTTAATAATAGATAATAATTATTAAAAAGTTTTACATAACCATCCATCCAGTGGTAGAGGCAACAAAATTTTTTTGACTGGAAACAAATTAATTACTTGTACTAAGTACAAGAAATTATTGTGAAACCGACAGAATTTTGACTATTTTCGGCTTGATGTCGGTACATTCGTGCGTAAGTCGCAAATCTCAAAACTGGCAGAACGTATAATGTTGAAATTTTGTATTTAAGACTGGTATAAGGTCTAGTTGTGCACCTCGTATTATAGTTCCAATCTGTACCGGAAGTGCACTTTACTTGAATTTCTTTTCGAATTTTTCTAATAAATCCAGAATGATCAAGCGTAGGATGTTGAAATTCAGTATTTGAACTTGATGTTGTATCAGAATGGTTATCTGCTATTTTTGCATGAATCGGCCAAGCCAGAAGTGCACTTTACTTGAAACTTTTTTTAAATTTTTTGCATAAATCTAGAATTATCAGCCATAGCATATTGAAATTTAGTGTTTGAACTTGTTGCAGCATCAAAATAGTTATCTACTATTTTTGTATCAATCGGCTGAGCCGGAAGTGCAGTCTTATAAATTTTTTTTTTCCTTTATTCCATTTAATTTTCACCTCTAGAAATAAATGCTTTCGCTAAAATTTTCTCTGAGAGATGGTGCAGAAATTCAATTTAAACGTAATCGCTCTAAACATAATACCTTTCGCTCCAACCACCATTACATTTTGTTATTACAGCTCATGAAAATATTCAGCACTTCAAATTTACCGGCTAAAAGCACCATAAGATAATAAGAGAGAAATGAACTTGTTATTCTGAATAAATTATAATTATATGAAATATTCAAAAATGCGATTATTATTTGCTATTTTTATGACTAGACTTTCTTCCATTTAACAGTAAACTCTTGATGAACTAGAACTCAATTGTTCTCCGTCTATTATTAACTCTGAAGAGCCCTAAACCACTCTCCACATAACTTAGTTGGAAACTAACTTAGATTGTATACCTAAACAAACAAAGGGTAACGTATGGTATCAACACAAATTATCAATAGAATTAATCCAGAGTAACGACCAGTTGCTATTGAAATCTGTTGCTGCTCAATTTTACTTGTGAAAAGAGTGTTTTATTATCTTTAGCCCTTTTCACAAACGGTGTGAAACTTTGTTGAACATTTGACTGCACCACAAATTCAACCGCATCGACTTCCACATGTCGGAGCGAATTCAACTAAAACCACCAAACCGCTCATGAAAGCTGAAATATTTTATGTGGTAGACATTCCGCTCTGTCGACACGCTACGATATCAGCTTGAATCTTCCACAAATCTGTATGTCTATAATCTATAAATTGAAACATTAAACTGATTTATATATTATATTATACGCCGTCATTTTCGCGCGCTCTATTGATGACGTCAAATACCATGTCCAGTGACATTACAGTCCATTGTTTGTACAGGTGTTTTCGTTCTCAACTTATTTCAGCATTAAAAAAGATCAAAAGTCAGTTTATAAGTATTGCATTGTGCCTGAATGCAAAATACTATAAGAAATGTACCTGATAAAGTCTTTTTTCCAATCCAGACAGGTTTCAAAATACGTAAGAAATGATGTAAGGTTATCAGAAGAGATGAAGTATGATAATAAATTTGACAGATCATGAATAACATTATATGTAAGTAGTTTTAGCAATAAAATACAGTTTATGTATGCGGCTTCGTTTAACATTTGCTCGTTTTGAAATAAACAAAAATTATAGGTTATGTCCACTGCTCATCATATTTCGGATAGTATTTATTAAAATAGCGTACATAATGTGTTATTATTGAATGATTACTTTGCAGTTTTCACTCTTTTTACTTCAGCGGACGTAAAATTTGGATTTGAAAGAAAATAAGACGACATCATGAATGGATCTATTCTTGACAGATTATCCGATTGTGCCTTTATAAAACCACTGTCTTAAATGATTTATAATCTTACTAGGATGCTAAAATTACACTTAAACAATAAATGAATTCACAACACACACGTTATTACTGTTTTCTAATAAAAAGCCTGCAATGCTATACAAATGTAAGCAGTGCGCACTTGTTGGCATAGTATTTGACGTCACATTTCGCTTTAACCAATGGTGTTGCGTTTTAGAACTTTGAATTTCCGTTGCTAAATTTGTACTTTCATTTATTAATTTCAAGCAATTAAAAAGATATTAATTACCAAAATGATGGTTTAGTACAAATGTCTGGCCAACAAAAATTCGGAATAAAAATATCTGAACCAAATTTTTTCATCCATATTCTCTATTATTTATTTGAATTTGCTGTAACTGTAATCCTAGTTAGTATTGACAAGGTTAATGTTCATTTGTCGGACATGATTGACAGGCTATGGTCACTAGATGCTCGGCAGTTGCCAGGCAACAACTGGTAGACAATTGAATGTTGGTCCATTGTTGGCTTAGGTATATAAGAGCGCGAGCTAGGAGAGATTTACACTGTAACCTGTGTTAATAAATTATTCACAATAAAATTTGTGACAGTATTCAAGCAAAAAGTGACAGCTAGCTATTTCATACTATGCTACGAATTGTAAAATGAATAATTGTACTGTTACCTGTGTAATTACAATATTGTGGTTTTTAAAAAGCATGCCATGCATTTTCATAGAGTATACAAAACGATTGTCGACCATAAGGCTTGCTTCAAACGCAAGTGCACACTTTTGCTAAGCTTGAATACTTCTAATATCAATCACAGCGCAGTTGCAAAATCTTGGAGAAAATATCCCGAAGGGATATGAAATCTCAATATTGATTTTGAATATTTATTTATCTACAATTGTATAAATAAAACGTGACCCAAATTGATGTAACCTCTCTATTTTAGGTGTGGAGAGGAACATCTGATGATGACTTCATCTTGACCTTTAATAAATTTAAATAAAATTTTTCGTGGTGACCTTTGCATAAAATATTCCAATATTTTAATGTCATTTTATTCTACAACAAAAAATATTTTATCCAAAAAGTTTGCCATCAAATTTTATATTTGTTTCGTTGTTGAAAATGTTGACCAACGAAATATTGTAAGATCTTGATTAAACAGGGTGGGATATCAGAAGTCAAAAAATAAATACTTTGTGATGATTAATACCGCAATATTTGTAAAAGAAATTGTAATTTCGATTTTAATTCTTGTATTCACAAGTTAGTCTTTTCGCGGCTTGTATGGATCGGTATTCACTCTCGTTACCTGCCCAATTTGGAACTTGGGCAAATCTAGAGACATAACCAACAGGTTAGAATCATGTAATTAATTATAAATTGTTACAGATACTCAATAGCAACATCTTTGGGACACGTGAGTGTATTATGGCCCTACATCAGCGACACGGGCACTATTCCTCCAGAAAGCTGCGTTTTCGGACTCATGTTAAACGTAGGATCGCTTTTAAGTAAGTGTAAATCAATAATTTATACATACATATAAAACACGCCTTCTTCTCAAAATGATTTATTTATTATTTACACAGTAACACCGTCTGCTATTTATTTTTACTGCTTCTTATTTATCTCAATTGGTTCGCCATTTATTTTCAATCTTATTTGCTTCGGGGTTTTTATACTCCGCCTAGAGTTTTTCGAAGCCTCTAGAAAGTTCTAGTGGCTTCTAGAAATGTAACCAGATGTCACTATGTCTGTAGCGCATTATGACTCAGTTGCGTTTGCCACCCATTTATCTGGAAATCTAATAAATAGTGGGAAAATGAATTTGATTCACTTGTAATTGTTGTGTTATGGATTGTTATTCCCAAGTATCGAAATATTAATTTTTATTCTTTCCCAAATAAGAGTTATGAAGTTGAAAGGAAGAAAAAATTATTTCAGTAGTTTTATTAATTTTTTTATTTACCTTATTTGTACCCGTCATTTCAAATAATTGCTTGTCAAACTTGGCGAAAATAATTGCGCTGCCAGGTGATGATCTTACCTCGATCCAAGTTTCACTTAATTTCATATTAATCTGATTAAAAGCTCCGGTTTGACTCTGACTTATACATCGACTGTAGAATAATTTAGATAATTAAGGTAGTAAGTGCTTTTGCTCCAAATTCAGGGATAATTTTTAAGCAGTACAAATTTTTGCAAATATAAATACTCCAAAGACGGACCTGCATTTAAACAGACTGGAATTGTTCCTTTACTATAAAACTGAAGGTGATAAACAATATAAAAGAAGTAAGTTCCTATGTAAGCAGGATCTTTTTAAAAAATTAGTGTCTTCTTGCAAGACAGTAAATTTTTGTAGGTCAAATTCGTGTTTATGGGTTCTCCAATATTCAGTGAAGGCACATTATGGTTTTTTTGTCTATCCTCCAATTGACATCTTTTCCGCCGTGTTTCTAAAACAATAGTACGCGAGTTTCATAAACGGAAATGTGTCATCTTTATAAAATTATGATTTTTTTTTGTTTCAGTGGGCTTAGTTCTATACATACGTTACAAACAAGTTAAAATGATTCTTCGATCTCATGAAGGGCACAACAAGATGTTGAATTTGATGAATATATTTTGTCTTGTTTCTGGAGTCTTGGCTGCATTTGGAACATGTGTTGTGGCTAATTTTCAGGTAATTCTAATCGATAGTTACTCAAATCAACGCAAATTTTGTATACTTACTTACTGAACCTTTTCTAATATTTTAAAATAATTTTGCTTGATTGCTACTCTCGATAGCGCAAAACTTGATAATCAAGCTGTTACACTGTTTTTTTTACATTATTTTATTCCTCACTTTGTTCCAAAATCTTCGTAATAATTGAAATGAATTTTTATTAATTTGACAATTTGAGGAATTTTCAAGAAATGACTCATAAAATTTCTTTTTCTAGGAAACAAGTAACCTAACCATTCACCTAATAGGAGCGAATCTTTGCTTTGGGATTGGATCAGGATATTTCATTGTACAAGTAAGCAACGTTCAGATCTTTATTGAAATAAATGAAAATCGTGTGAACAAAAGCATATTTCCGCGATAAATCATCTGCTTTACTACAATATCAAGGGTCATATATCATTCTAAATTTCTAGAATTTTCTAAATATTTTTTTGGTGTTTCTGCTAAATCGTCTGGACGAAAGCAGAGAACATAACAAAAGGAAATAAATTACATTTTGTTTACGCTGCAGCCTACAGCAGCTAATTTTCAATTTCATTGTAAATTGACGAAAACATTTTCAATTGAAGAAAAAGCTTTTCAGAATTCATCTATTCAGATTAATAAAATTGAAGTGTCTGTCTGTAAATTTGTCTCAAATAGGCTCCGATATAATTCAATGAAAATTTCAGAAATTAAAACAAAAATTTTAACACAAATTTTCGTGCATGTTCCATTTTGATATCTTGCACGGTTCAGAAGATATGAGTATAAATATTTTAAACTTTGTTTCTATCTCATCGTAAAGTAAGCGAAATCTACGCATCATTTGCGAGCGACTTGAAGATATGCAGTTCTGTTACATAATGTTATTGCTCTCTTTAATGATTATAATAGGGAATATTGATGACATTTTAATTTGGTTCAAATATTTTTTTTCCGAAATTTTATTGGCCGGACATTTGTACTAAACCATCATTTTGGTATTTAATATCTTTTTAATTGCTTAAAATTGATAAATAAAAGTGCAAATTAAGCGCAGGGGATTCAAAGTACTAAAACGCAAAACACCATTGGTTAAAACGAAATGTGACGTCAAATACTATGCCAACAAGTGCGTACTACTTACATTTGTATGGCATTGCAGGATTTTGATTGGAAAACATAGTAATAGCGTGTGTGTTGTAAATTCATTTATTGTTTAAGTGTAATTTTAGCATCCTAGTGAGATTATAAATAATTTAAGACAAAGTGGTACTGTAAAAGCACAATCGGATAATCTGCCAAGAATAGATCCATTCATGATGTCGTCTTATTTTCATTCAAATCCAAATTTTACGTCCGCTGAGGTTAAAAGAGGCAATATTGCAAAGTAGTTATTCAATAATAACACATTATGTACGCTATTTTAATAAATACAATCCGAAATAAGATGAGCAGTGCACATAATCTATAATTTTTGTTTATTTCAAAGCGAGCAAATGTTAAACTAAGACGCATACATACACTGTATTTTATTGCTAAAACTAATCACATATAATGTTATTCATGATCTGTCGAATTTATTATAATACTTCATCTCTTCTGACAACCTTACATCATTTCTTACGTATTTTAAAACCTGTCTGGATTTGAAAAAAGACTTTACCAAGTACATTTCTAATAGTATTTTGCATTCAGGCACAATGCAATACTTATAAACTGACTTTTGAGCTTTTTTAATACTGAAGTAAGCTGAGAACGAAAACACCTGTAGTAAACAATGGACTGTAATGTCACTGGACATGGTATTTGACGTCATCAATAGAGCGCGAAAATGGTGGCGTTTAAACGGCACAAAATTATTATCAATTTTAAATATTTTTTTAAACTTGATTACAGCACTTTTAAACATAATTTATATTCATACTATGTTATAACGAACCGTAATCAGTGAATTAAGGATATAAAATAAATTCATGAATATACCCTCAATTTCAACTCATTCAATTTCAAATAATAGTCTATTCTTCTGAAAGAATTGTTATTGATTAATTGTAAATATTCAATGAGATAATATGTTACTGGCGTGTATAATTCAATAAAGACAGCTTGTACAATTTTTCAATGCTGTAAAATTGCGTCACCTATCTATGAATTGTCAATTTTGATCTCTTTTCATGCGGATGGTTTGCGGGCTGAATAGATTAATTAAACAAATGACAGATGAAATGTTGGCAACAGTATTTTACAATTAGAAAAACGTATTTATTCAATATGACAAATCCCTAAACATGTTATTTATTATCTTCATTACTTACATATGTATTTATTTTCAGACGATTATTTGTTTCTACGTTAATCAAGATAAATTATCCCTGAATTTGTTGCGCACAATGTTGTGTGTTATGTATGTTATTTCGTTTGCTACTACGTTGGTGTATGCCAAAAAGTCTTTCGCTGAATATAATGGTAAGTTTATTCGATAATTTTGTTTTAAAAATATTCCAAAACAATATTTGAAACTTCTAAATAAAATTACATGGTCTAACGGTCTGACCTTCTCAGTGTGCACAAAATAAAAATAAAATAATGTTCTTTACAGTGGATCTCAAAAGCGCTCTTCTTTGGGACTCGGACAATCCAGGCTACGACTTCAGATTAGGAAGCACGTTTTCAGAATGGACTTTAGCAGTCGGCCAAGGATTGTATATACTCTCTTTCATGCACGATTTTAGAACTATTGGTTACAAATTGGAATTTTCACTTATGAATGAAGATAAACCAAAAATAAATGGATTAAGTATAGAAACTTAGAATTATGAAAGTATTTATTTTAGTGATAGGATTTTGAACTTATTCTGGGCAGAAGTAATATTTTTCACCGATCAATAAATTATTATTATTTCAAACTCTAATTTATTACGCAGGATATTCTGCTCAATAGTTTGTATATACTCATATTGTGGATTCATATTAAATGTACTAGTATTTTTTTTTGTGTATTAGAATGAATAAGATTTGTATAATGAATAATACCCGATTTTGTAGCACTGGCTTGGATCAATTTTAAACATCCAAATGAATTTTAAAAGTTCGGTGCACTTGTTACATTGTCATAAATGGCCAAAATGACCTTCATATATTTTTGTCTGCATGCATGTTGTTCGCTCACTCGCCTATTTATCTTCTCTTGGATTTTCAGCTGAATTTGATTTTTTTCCAAGGTACGTAATGATCTAATATTCTAGTTGATTTTCCAATAAAAATCATTATTTGTAATCTAGAGAATTGATTATTTGAATTTCTAAATCATTAGTTAGGAGTTCAAAAATGCTCAAAATCATTTTTTATGTAATATTTTAGAAACGTGGTGAGATATGTACATTTATAGTCCGTGAGACAGGGCACACATTTTTCGTTGATTACCGCTCACTTGAAACTTCGTGAATGACTTCATTGTGATGAGTCCGACAGCTTTCACATTTGACGAAATTCTTGATTTGGGAGCGTTCTTCAGCGAGAGCTAATTGAACATGTCAATTTCGTGAAATCTTAAAAATGTATTACCGTCATATTGAAAGATTTTTTGATTATAAAATGAAAAATAATATTGTCCGACATGAATATTGGGGGCCAGTGGTGAGTCCGACAAGCCGCACTTGTCAAAAGTATGTTGGTATGAAAACGGATTACCGCTAGTCTAAGACTTTGAGGACGTGTTCGATTTTTTTTTAGATTTGGTGATTTTGTCCGACAAATTTTCGGAGGCGTTTTCTCAGTCCGACACTGAAAACATGTCAGGATTATAACAGCTCCTTCATCAATGACCGCTTGTCGGACCAAAATAATTTGAAAACATATTATCTGTCCAAAAAACATATTGTCCGACAGAAATATTGGTTCTTATCGTCAGTCCGACAAAAAAACGCTCGCACATATATAACTCAGTTTTTGACGTATTTATTATCAAGAGATAAATAATGGACGTTGTTTATAAGCTAGTAATGGATAATTCATCAACAAAATAATTGAAAAAAAATAAAGTAGAAAATAGAAAATGAAATATATTATTGTCGCTAAGTTGGAACGTTACTCACTTTAATCTTCCATCTCCGGGGGTTCCTAGTAGAATTAAATTGGTATTCGATGCTCCATTCGATTCTAAAATTAGAATTAGTGGTTCCCATTCAAGATTTCAAAGTGACTTTCTCCCTCGACTATAGGAAGGGAAGTGAAATCTTTGAAATTTTTCTTCAACCATTCTCCCATTCGGTGCATATTTCTCCAGATATACTTCAAATATCCCATATCTCAAATTCTCCACACAGACTTCAACTAAGCCAAGTTTCACATCACTTCGTGTGCGCGGTAAAATGTTTTCTCTTCACGTCGTAAAATTAAAATGGGACACCTATATGTATTTTCAGCTTTCTGTACTCGATCATATAAACTTCAAATATGCCAAATATCAAATTTTTTCGTGCGTGCAATATGCTTGAAAAGGGATACAAAGCTTCCTCTTCACGTATTAATATATAAATTAAAATGGAACACCTGTATATAATTTTCGCTTTCTGCACATCTTTTCCATATAAATTTTGAGTATGCCAAATCTCACACTCCTCCGTGCATGCAATATGCTTAAGAATAGGTCGAAAGTTTGCTCCTGACGTATTAATATATAGATATCACAGTTGAAGGTAAATTTGAATGATATTTGAGGTGATTATCACAGTATACTGACTTTATATCACACATTTGATTCCACAAGCCTTTTTTTTATTATTCATAATCAATAATCATACTAACTTGATATGCATTTCATATATGTGAATGTCTATGAACGCAGCCGCATTCATACAACATATTTTTGATGTTCTGAAGTATTGCCCCACTTAAATTGTCGGACATGTATATAGTAATGTTCTACACACTATTTGAATGGAAAATAAAAAACATAGAGATGAGCGGTCATTGATGAAGGAACTGTTATAATCCTGACACATTTTCAGTGTCGGACTGAGAAAACGCCCCCGAAAATTTGTCGGACAAAATGACCAAATCTTAGAAAAAAAATAATTGAACACGTCCTCAAAGTCTCAGACTAGCGGTAATCCGTTTTCATACCAACGTACTTTTGACAAGTGCGGCTTGTCGGATTCACCACTGGCCCCCAACATTCAAGTCGGACGATATTATTTTTCATTTTATATTCAAAAAATCTTTTGATTAGTATAAGCATCAATGTGACGGTAATACATTTTCAAGATTTCATGAAATTGACATGTTCAATTAGCTCTCGCTGAAAAACGCCCCCAAATCAAGAATTTCGTCGAACGTGAAAGCTGTCTGACTCATCACAATGAAATCACTCACGAAGTTTCAAGTGGGCGGTAATCAACGAAAAATTTATGCCCTGTCTCACGGACTATTACATTTTGTAGAATAATTTAGGATCGAAAATCAGATATTGTTACTTAATTATTTTTTTCCAAAGAAAAATAACACTTGCTTGATAGTACTTTTAACTACGTACCCAAAAAATTATCTTCATTGATCATATTTTTTTATTTGTTATTGTCCAATATATGGATAATCATATAAGTTATTTATTTATTACAGATCATGGATTATAGGATTTGAATCTACAGTCTACCAAAGTATTGAGATGATCCTGAAAAAATATAACTTCGTTAATGCTCTTTGAACTATGTATTGATTTCCTATAATTCAAAAATTATTGTTGGTATCATCTTCCACTATATGGACGGAGAATGAAGTATGACAGTGACAATTATTTTGATATCATCAAAATTATGTCTTGTCTTTATCTGTAATTCCAGCAAATATATATATATATATATATATATATAGTCGATGTTCCATTGGTAGTAAGAATTGATGCACCGTGTGTTGAGTATAGTTAAGTGATAAATAGAGGCTAATCATGGAAGAACGAAACTTGACTAATTTAAGATTTTTACCACTGATCTGTTTTTTATGGCTGATCTTAACATTTATTGTATCGTAAGTATTCAATTCGTTTCTTCTTTCTATCTTAAAAATTAATCATGTCCGAATTTTATCGCCATTTAAACACATAGCAATTGAATTTACGTGAATTCATGTTTGTAACTCCTCTCACCGACCTGCAGCAATTTATTATTAGAAAAAAAATTGTTTTAAATTTTGCTACTGCAATATATAGCTATAGTCAATTTTAGTTAAGAACGGTCAATAGGTTAATATTTTATAGCTCATTTCGGTTAAGAACGATCTAAGGGCTCTTATGGAACTACGATTCACTCACATTAAATGCAGGATTCAAAACAAACTTACTGAAAATGAATTTAAGAAAAAAAGGAATAAATTTATTCACATATTGCCTAAATATATGAAAATTTAAATCTTTGAACTGCACAAATCTATTTATAATTGATGAATGACTGACAAATGATGCAATTTTTGTGCTAATGCGAAATTGGTTCGTTGGTAAATCAGAAGGTTTGAATCTTAGTCACATAAAAGCCCTTGGACTGGTCTTAACTGAAATGATCTATCAATATATTTACAAAAAAATATTTATATTTTATTGAGGTGTTGTCCTTCTAATGATAAGATGAGAGTTTTTTTGTGCATCATTATTAATAGAAATTGATAGCTACTGAAATATTATCATAGATATTTAATAACCTTACAAATAACTAAAATGACATCACCGAATAGGATTTTATTCTATAACAAAAAATTTTTTATCCAAAGAGTTTGCTATCAAATTTTATATTTCTTTCGTTGTTGAAAATGTTGACCAACAAAATATTGTAAGAAGTTGATTAAACTGGGTGGGATATCAAAAGTCAAAAAATAAATACTTTGTGATAATTAAAACCGCAATATTTGTAAAAAATGTCATTTTGTTTTTAATTTTTTAATTCACAAGCTATTCTTTGGTCGCAGAGGTCTTGAGTTCGAATTTCAGTCAGGTAATGGAATTTTTCGCGGCCTGGCTGGATCGGTATTCACTCTCTTTACCTGTCCAAGTTTGAACTCAAATTAATTTGACAACAATAAAGCTATTTGTAACATAGGCCTGCATGGTTGACTAACAGCACACAGCAAGATTAAAGCGTGGCAAGCAAAATGAAAAATAGTTGTGTGTGTCAAAAAGTCAACCTAGAAACATAACCAATAGTTTCAAATCATGTAATTAATTACAAATTGTTACAGATACTCAATAGCAACATCTTTGGGACACGTGAGTGCATTAATGCCCTTCATCAGCGACTCGGGCACTATCCCTCCAGAAAGCTGCATTTTCGGATTCATGTTAAACATAGCATCACTTTTAAGTAAGTGAAAATTAACTTTTATTCTTTTTCTACAGTCACTATGGAATGATACCCATTCCACACGCTGTAGCGTGCGGAATAGGGGTCATTCCGCACGCTCAGGAATTCCTAAAAAAGCCGCGTGGCGTCGCGAAAAAACTGTTTCATTACTGTCATAATTTTAATTCTCCTTGATTTTCCTTTCATTCCTCTTCAAAATGAAGTCAATATGAGTAATTTTATCAACATTTGATGAATTGGAATGAGATCAATGAAACAATTTTTTCCTTAGAAAACGGTATATTTTGATTATAGTTATTCACGCGGACATCTTTGACTGTAGAAAAAATAACATCCGTCACTCGTGCGAATCGATCATACCATGCTCATGTGAATTCTGCCACTCGACTTCGTCTCGTGGCTGAATTATTCACATTCGCATGGAATGATCTCCATTCCGCACTTGTATCGGAATATACTATTCTCAAATAAGAGTTATGGATTTGAAAGGAAGAAAAAATTACTTATGTAGTTCTTGTTTTATTTCACAGTTTTATTCAGTTTGAATTCATCGTAATATTTACCTTATTTGTCTCGTCATTTTAAATAATTGCTTGTCAAACTTGGCGAAAATAATTGCGTTGCCAGGTGATGATCTTACCGTCATGACGTCTTAATTTCACTTAATTTTATATTAATTTGATTAAAAATTCCGGTTTTACGTAAACATTAGCTGTAGTGGAGCAGTACAAATTTTTGCAATTATAAAATGATGAATTACGGATCCTCCAATGCTAAATACTCTAAAAATGGACTTGCATTTAAATAGACTGTAATTGTTTCTTTACTATAAAGTTGAAGTTAAGTTCCTATGTAAGGAGGATCTTTTTAAAAAATTAGAGTCTTTTTTCAAGACAGTAAATTCGTGTTTATGGCTCTTCTGTCTATCCTCTAATTGACATCTTTTCCGCCGTGTTGTCGTGTTGTGTATGTTAGATTAAACTTGTTTCTAGAACAATAGTAGGCGAGTTTCATAAACGGGAATGTGTCATCTTTATCAATTTTTTTTTGTTTCAGTGGGCTTGGTTCTATGCATACGCTACAAACAAGTTGAAATGATTCTCCGATCTCATGAAGGGCACAACAAGATGCTGAATTTGATGAATATATTTTGTCTTGTTGTTGGAGTCTTGACTGTATTTGGAATATGTATTGTAGCTAATTTTTCGGTAATACTAATTGATAGCTATTCAAATTCGCGCCAATTGAATTAAAATTGATAATCTGGGTCAAATTATTCACGCGGCAGCGCAAGCCTGAATTACTTTTATTGAAATGAAAAGCTGATTTTATTTTCAAATTAGAAAGTACACCGTCCAACTAATATATAGTTCCTTACTGAATCTTTTTCAATATTCTTCAATAGTTTTACTTGATTGTTACTCTTAAGGGTTTCGTTTACCTAAATTTTATTTCTGTTCAGCTCGAACAAGGGGTTTTCAATTTATGCACCCCAAATATCTTGCTCAATCATTTGTTAGTCTATATTTGAGTTTATTCAAAAGCAGGTAGTTCTAATAGAAAGATTTATGACATAGGTTTTGGGTTCATTTCTTAGAACTTAATCTTTAGTATAGTGCACGTCAATATATAAGAAATTCACCTGACCTACTAATCGGTAGGAGTAACTTGTTCCAGTAGGGGGTGCAGTTAAAAATTTGAAGGGGTAGTATTAACAAAGATTTTCAACCTATTTATTTTCAATATTTTATATTTTTATTTGTATAAACATGCAAGATGATTCTTCAAATGTACCTGGAAATTTTTTTTTTATTACTCATGCGGGGTGAACAGTATCTTGTCGGACGTTTTTGTGGTTGCTAAAATACTAAATAAAATATTTCTGAGTAAGACTCTGTTCTATTTTACCTGTGCACCTCAATAAATTAAGGGATAATCCTTTTGCTAAGAACCCGCTGGGAAGCTTGTTTTCTTATATCTTGACGCGCACTATAGTAAGAGATTATAAATATATGTAACTCACAGATAATATTGACAGCTCCAAGGAAATGTCAAGCTGGTTGCAGGGGTTGAGTATAACAGGCGAAATATTTTAAGAAATATATTCTGTTTTTTGGAACAAATTTTTGCGTTTATCTGAAATTACAGTGGAATGATTGAAAATTGGAGTAGTACGTTCTATAGACTAGTCTGGGAGGTAGGCATATGTAAATTTTTGCATCTTGATATATGATAGAATGTCGTGAAATATCATTTGTTTATATCAGTTAATGTGCTTATTTCTCGAAAAATATAAACAATTTCAAAATTTTGCTTACATGATTCCATAGCTATAGTGATTTACAATATACTGAGAAACATTTTTTGAAAACACTAGTCTCATAAAAGCAGAAATTAGATATCTGAGTGAAGCTCAATTTTTCAGTTCTTTGTTTATATATTTATGAATGAATAAAATTGGAATAATGCATACTCATTTTCATATACTATTAACGTATATAGAATATATTATCAAAAAAATCCAATGAATTAACCATTATATGCAACTTACAGCAAAATTATTGAATTTATATGAGAAATATATGCGCAAAAATTGCAAAATGTATGACTCTTTTTACAACAAATGGATGAAAATTTTAAAAATCGGGGAAGCAGGTTCCAGGCTTTGAAGATTTATCTATCAGCACTACTTGATCATTAAAAGTAATTTATGTGACTAGAAATAATTAGATATGCGTAAACCATGTTTTCATGATTTAGGTAAACGACACCCTTAACTTGAAGTCTTAAACTTAAACTTAATTTTCAAAGAAGTGTTTTTATGAATAAATAATGTTTCAAGGTACTGCTCATAAAATTTCTATCTCTAGGAAATAGATAACCTAACCATGCACCTAATAGGATCGAATCTTCACTTTGGGACTGGAGCAGGATATTACATTGTACAAGTAAGCAACGTTCAGGCCTTTATTGCAATAAATGAAAATCGTGTGAACAAAAGCATATTTCCGCGATAAATCATCTGCTTTACTACAATATCAAGGATCATATATCATTCTAAACCTGAAATTTTCTGAATATTTTTTTGGTTTTTCTGCTAAATCGTCTGGACGAAAGCAGAAAACATTAAAAAAGGAAATAAATTACATTTTGTTTACGCTGCAGCCTACAGCAGCTAATTTCCAATTCCATTGTAAATTAACGAAAACACCATTGGCTAAAACGAAATATGACGTCAAATACTATGCCCACAAGTGCACACTGCTTACATTTGTATAAAATTGCAGGCTTTTGATTAGAAAACATAGTAATAACGTGTGTGTTGTAAATTCATTTATTGTTTAAGTGTAATTTTAGCATCCTAGTGAGATTATAAATCATTTAAGATAGTGGTTTTGTAAAAGCACAATCGAATAATCTGTCAAGAATAGATCCATTCATGATGTTGTCTTATTTTCTTTCAAATCCAAATTCTACGTCCGCTGACGTAAAAAGAGTGAACACTGCAAAGTAATCATTCAATAATAACACATTATGTACGTTATTTTGATAAATACAAGCCGAAATATGATGAGCAGTAAACATAATCTATAATTTTTGTTTATTTTAAAACGAGCAAACGTTAAACGATGGCGCATACATACACTGTATTTTATAGCTAAAACTTATCACATATAATGTTATTCACGATCTGTCAAATTTATTATGATACTTCATCTCTTCTGATAACCTTACATCATTTCTTTCGTTTTTTAAAACCTGTCTGGATAGGAAGAAAGACTTTACCAAGTACATTTCTGATAGTATTTTGCATTCAGGCACAATGCAATACTTATAAACTGAGTTTTGAGCTTTTTTGATACTGAAATAAGCTGAGAACGAAAACACCTGTAGTAAACAATGGACTGTAATGTCACTGAACATAGTATTTGACGTCATCAATAGAGCGCGCGAAAATGGCGGCGTTTAAATAGCTCAAAATTATTTTTAATTTTAAATGTTTTTTTAAACTTGATTACAGCACTTTTAAACATAATTTATATTTTTTACCATGTTATAACAATGTAATCAGTGAATTGAAAATATAAAATAAATTCATGAATATACTCAATTTCAACTCATTCAACTTCAAATAATAGTCCATTTTTCTGAAAGAATTGTTATTGATTAATTGTAAATATTCAATGAGATGATATGCTATATATGCTGTGTATAATTGCGCCACCTATCTATGAATTGACAATTTAGATCTCTTTTCATGGATGTTTTCCAGGCTTAATAGATTTATTAAACAAATGACAAATGAAATGTTGGCAAGAGTATTTTACAATTCGAAAAATATATCGTATTTATTCGATATGACAAATCCCTGAAAATGTTATTTATTATCATCATTACTTACATATTTATTTATTTTCAGACGATTATTTGTTTCTATATTAATCAAGATAAATTGTTCCTGACTCTGCTGCGCACAATGTTGTGTATTATGAATGTTATATTGTTTGCTACTATGACGGTGTATGCGAAAAAGTTTTACGTGGGATATGATGGTAATTTTTTTTTTTATATTTATTATTATATTCATTCTAGTTACAAAAGAAATTGCTTTAAAAATTTGCCAAAACAATATTTGGAGCTTCTAAATAAAATTTTCAGTGAGCACAAAATAAAATTATGTTATGTTCTTTACAGTGGATGTCAGACACGCTCTTCTGTGGAACTCAAACAATCCAGGCTACGACTTCAGACTAGGAAGCACGTTTTCAGAATGGACTTTAGCAGTCTGCCAAGGATTGTATATACTCTCTTTCATGCACGATTTTAGAACTATTGGTTACAAATTGGAATTTTCACTTATGAATGAAGATAAACCAAAAATAAATGGATTAAGTATAGAAACTTAGAATTATGAAAGTATTTATTTTAGCGATAGAATTTTGAACTTATTTTGAGCAGAAGTAATATTTTTCACCGATCAATAAATTATTATTATTATTTCAAACTCTAATTTATTACGCAGAATATTCTGCTCAATAGATTGTATATACTCATATTTTGGATTCATATTAAATGTACCGTTTATTTTTTTTATATGCATTAGAGTGAATAAGATTTGTATAATGAATAATACCCGATCTTGTAGCACTTGCTTGGATCAATTTTAAACATCCAAATAAATTAAAAAATTCGGTGTACTTGTTACATTGTCATGGGTACAGCTGGCTACACGAAGCTATGCCTTCGCTGAGGACAACCAACTTCACCCCGGACAATAATAACGATCTTAATTAGTTTAATAATTGAATGTGATTCTTTTTCTTTCTAATATATGTAGAATATTAAATTCCACGAAATATAATTTTGATCATAATACGAATTTGTACAGGTCAATTGGCGGTCAATAGTTATGAAGTTGATATTTCTTGATTTCTAGTATTTCCTACTCTATGTTTATTTTTAATCAAAATATATTTTGCTTGATAATAAATCCAATTTTAGATAGTACGTGTTGATTCTATAATCTGCGTGAACCAAATCGTACCGGATGATAAGAATATAATTTCAAATATATTTTATATCGATGAAATATCAAAATTCATAGAAATATGTATTCTGTGTGCAGAATAGAACTGATAACTGTATTAGTATTGCCATTTTCAGCTCGTCGATAGACAAGCTAAATGTTCGTTCATGAGTCTGTAACATTGTCTGATAGATTTTTTTTTTTTGCATACAACAGGTCATAAATGGCCAAAATGACCTTCATATATTTTTGTCTGCATGTATGTTGTTCGCTCACTCGTCTATCTATCTCCTCTTGGATTTTCAGCTGAATTTGATTTTTTCCCGAGGTAGACGTAATGATCTAGTAATCTAGTTGATTTGTAATCTAGAGAATTGATTATTTAAATTTTTAAATCATTAGTTAGGAGTTCAAAAATGCTCAAAATCATTTTTTATGTAATATTTTAGAAACGTGATGAAATATGTGCATTTATAGTCCGTGAGACAGGGCATAAATTTTTCGTTGATTACCGCTCACTTGAAACTTCGTGAGTGACTTCTTTGTAATGAGTCCGACAGCTTTCACATTTGACGAAATTCTTGATTTGGGGGCGTTCTTCAGCGAGAGCTAATTGAACATGTCAATTTCATGAAATCTTGAAAATGTACCACCGTCACATTGATGTTTATCCTAATCGAAAGATTTTTTGATTATAAAATGAAAAATAATATCGTCCGATTTGAATGTTGGGGGCCAGTGGTGAATCCGACAAGCCGCACTTGTCAAAAGTACGTTGGTATGAAAACGGATTACCGCTAGTCTGAGATTTTGAGGACGTGTTCAATTATTTTTTTTCTAAGATTTGGTCATTTTGTCCGACAAATTTTCGGGAGCGTTTTCTCAGTCCGACACTGAAAACGTGTCAGGATTATAACAGTTCCTTCATCAATGACCGCTTGTCGAACCAAAACAGTCATAATTTAAAAACATATTATCTGTCCAAAAAACATATTGTCCGACAGAAATATTGGTTCTTATCGTCAGTCCGACAAAAAAACGCTAGCACATATATAACTCAGTTTTTGACGTATTTAATATCAAAAGATAAGTAATGGACGTTGTTTATAAGCTAGTAATGGATAATTCATCAACAAAATAATTGAAAAAAAATAAAGTAGAAAATAGAAAATGAAATATATTATTGTCGCTAAGTTGGAACGTCACTCACTTTAATCTTCCATCTTCGGGGGTTCCTAAGAGAATTAAATTGGTATTCGATGCTCCATTCGAATCTAAAATTAGGATTAGTAGTTCCCATTCAAGATTTCAAAGTGACTTTCTCCCTCGACTATAGGAAGGGAAGTGAAATCTTTGAAATTCTTCTTCAGCAATTCTCCCATTCGGTGCATATTTCTCCAGATATACTTCAAATATTCCATATCTCAAATTCTCCACACAGACTTCAACTAAGCCAAGTTTCACATCACTTCGTGTGCGCGGTACAATGTTTTCTCTTCACGTCGTAAAATTAAAATGGGATACCTGTATGTATTTTCAGCTTTCTGTACTCGATCATATAAACTTCAAGTATGCCAAATATCAAATTTTTTCGTGCGTGCAATATGCTTGAAAAGAGATACAAAGCTTCCTCTTCATTTATTAATA
Organism: Dromius quadrimaculatus; assembly: GCA_963989225.1. NCBI lineage: Eukaryota > Metazoa > Arthropoda > Insecta > Coleoptera > Carabidae > Dromius > Dromius quadrimaculatus. The sequence continues at coordinate 67,797,341 of OZ022324.1, read as the reverse complement.
TATAAATTAAAATGGAACACCTGTATATAATTTTCGCTTTCTGCACATCTTCTCCATTTAAATTTTGAGTATGCCAAATCTCACACTCTTCCGTGCATGCAATATGCTTAAGAATATAGGTCGAATGTTTGCTCCTGACGTATTAATATATAGATATCACAGTTGAAGGTAAATTTGAATGATATTTGAGGTGATTATCACAGTATAGTGACTTTATATCACACATTTGATTCCAAAATAATATTAATATATTGGTGGACAAGCCTTTTTTTTATTATTTATAATCAATAATCATATTGACTTGATATGCATTTCATATATGCATATGTCTATGAACGCAGTCGCATTCATACAACATATTTTTGATTTTCTGAAGTATTGTCCCACTTAAATTGTCGGACATGTATACAGTAATGTTCTAGACACTATTTAAATGGAAAATGAAAAACATAGAGATGAGCAGTCATTGATGAAGGAACTGTTATAATCCTGACACGTTTTCAGTGTCGGACTGAGAAAACGCCCCCGAAAATTTGTCGGACAAAATGACCAAATCTTGGGAAAAAGAAAGTGCCAGACTAGCAGTAATCCGTTTTCATACCAACTTTTGACAAGTGCGGCTTGTCGGACTCATCACTGGCCCCAAATATTCATCCCGGACAATATTATTTTTCATTTTATAATCAAAAAATCTTTCGATTAGTATAAACATCAATGTAACGGTAATACATTTTCAAGACTTCATGAAATTGACATGTTCAATTAGCTCTCGCTGAAGAACGCCCCCAAATCAAGAATTTCGTCAAATGTGGAAGCTGTCGGACTCATCACAATGAAATCACTCACGAAGTTTCAAGTGAGCGGTAATCAACGAAAAATGTATGCCCTGTCTCACGGACTATTACATTTTGTAGAATAATTGAGAATCAAAAATGAGATATTGTTACTTAATTATTTTTTTCAAAAGAAAAATAACACTTGCTTGGTAGTACTTTTAACAACGTGCCCAAAAAATTATCTTCATTGATCATATTTTTTTATTTGTTATTGTCCAATATATGGATAATCATATAAGTTATTTATTTATTACAGATCATGGATTATAGGATTTGAATCTACAGTCTACCAAAGTATTGAGATGATCCTGAAAAAATATAACTTCGTTAATGCTCTTTGAACTATGTATTGATTTCCTATAATTCAAAAATTATTGTTGGTATCATCTTCCACTATATGGACGGAGAATGAAGTATGACAGTGACAATTATTTTGATATCATCAAAATTATGTCTTGTCTTTATCTGTAATTCCAGCAAATATATATATATATATAGTCGATGTTCCATTGGTAGTAAGAATTGATGCACCGTGTGTTGAGTATAGTTAAGTGATAAATAGAGGCTAATCATGGAAGAACGAAACTTAACTAATTTAAGATTTTTACCATTGATCTGTTTTTTATGGCTGATCTTAACATTTATTGTATCGTAAGTATTCAATTTCTTTCTATCTTAAAAATTAATTGTATCCCAATTTTATCGCCATTTAAACACATAGCAGTTGAATTTATGTGAATTCATGTTTGTAGCTCCTCTCTCCGACCTGCAGCAATTTATTATTAAAAAAAAAATTGTTTTAAATCTTGTTACTGTAATATATAGCTATAGTCTATTTTAGTTCGGTTAAGAACGATCTAAGGGCTCTTATGGGACTACGATTCACTCACATTAAATGCAGGATTCAAAACAAACTTGCTGAAAATGAATTTAAGAAATAAATAATATGAAAATCTAAATCTTTGAACAGCACAAATCTATTTATGATAATTGATGAACGACTGACAAATGATGCAATTTTGTGCTAATGCGAAATTGGTTCGTTGGCCAATCAGAAGGCTTAAATCTTAGTCGCATAAAAGCCCTTGGACTGTTCTTAACTGGAATGATCTATTAATATATTTACAAAAAAAAAATATATTTTATTGAGTTATTGTCCTTCTAATGATAAGATGAGAGTTTTTTGTGCATCATATCTATTTTTTATTGAGGTGTTGTCCTTCTAATGATAAGATGAGAGTTTTTTGTGCATCATTATTAATAGAAATTGATAGCTACTAAAATATTATCATAGATATTTAATAACCTTGCAAATAACTAAAATGACATCACCAAATAGAATTTTATTCTACAACAAAAAACTTTTTTTATCCAAAGAGTTTGCTATCAAATTTTATATTTCTTTCGTTGTTGAAAATGTTGACCAACAAAATATTGTAAGATGTTGATTAAACTGGGAGGGATATCAAAAGTCAAAAAATAAATACTTTGTGATAATTAATACCGCAATATTTGTAAAAAATTGAAGAATCATCTAGCTAGATGATGAAAGCGCATTTTTGACAGCTCATGAATGCTTGTTACTTCAGAGATTTCGCAAATTTCCATCTCCCACAATTACTGAGTTTGAAATCAAGCAGTTTGGGCAAACTTACGAAACAGCAGCTTCCATTTAGTACTAGTTTCAAGTTGACTATTTGATAGATACATAATTTATATATGTACAAACTCAAAAATACCTTTTAATCTTCATTGTTTAGTTATTGACTGACAGGAGGTCAAGTGCAGTACCTTAAAATAATAATTTGATCTTTATCAAAGCTATATAAAAAAATACACCAAAAGTAAACAAATTTTCAACCAATAATAATAATTCATTCTAATAAGCTTCAAATTCGCGTCAAAAAAGTCATTGAATGAATCCCGGACAGACTTGACAACTGTACATAATAATAGCGACACTCACGGCTGAAGTTGAAACCAAATTTTTATCTACTTGAATAAACTTTAGTTGCCATATCCCTAATGTCATATATATCTATGGGCGTTGTTGCACTTGAAACAAATAATTGAATAATTTAATCTTCCACAATCAGTAAGCATGAATTAAAGCAATTTGTGCAAACCTACGAAACAGCAGCTTCTATTTAGTACCAGTTTCAAGTCTGTAAATAGTATAGTTGCTTAGAACTCAGCGTCACGCCAGCCAGACAGCCAAAGTGAATATAATAGCGCTTTTTTCCAAAAATGCGCTAAAAATGACATTTTGATTTTAATTTTTTAATTCACAAGCTATTCTCTGGTCGCAGAGGTCTTGAGTTCGAATTTCAGTCAGGTAATGGAATTTTTCGCGGCCTGGCTGGATCGGTATTCATTCTTGTTGCCTGTCCAAGTTTGAACTCAAATTAATTTGACAACAATAAAGCTATTTGTAACATGGTTGACTAAAAGCACACAGCAAGATTAAAGCGTGGCAAGCAAAATGAAAAATAGCTGTGTGTGTCAAAAAGTCAACCTAGAAACAACCATAATAGGTTCAAATCATGTAATTAATTACAAATTGTTACAGATACACAATAGCAACATCTTTGGGACACGTGAGTGCATTAATGCCCTTCATCAGCGACACGGGCACTATCCCTCCAGAAAGCTGCATTTTCGGGCTCATGTTAAACATAGGATCACTTTTAAGTAAGTGAAAATTAACTTTTATTCTTTCTCAAATAAGAGTTATGGATTTGAAAGGAAGAAAAAATTACTTATGTAGTTCTTGTTTTATTTCACAGTTTTATTCAGTTTGAATTCATCGTAATATTTACCTTATTTGTCTCGTCGTTTTAAATAATTGCTTGTCAAACTTGGCGAAAATAATTGCGTTGCCAGGTGATGATCTTACCGTCATGACGTCTAAATTTCACTTAATTTTATATTAATTTGATTAAAAATTCCGGTTTTACGTAAACATTAGCTGCAGTGAAGCAGTACAAATTTTTGCAATTATAAAATGATGAATTACGGATCCTCCAATGCTAAATACTTTAAAAATGGACTTGCATTTAAATAGACTGTAATTGTTTCTTTACTATAAAGTTGAAGTTGAGTTCCTATGTAGGGAGGATCGTGTTGTCGTGTTGTGTATGTTAGATTAAACTTGTTTCTAGAACAATAGTAGGCGAGGTTCGTAAACGGGAATGTGTCATCTTTATCAATTTTTTTTTGTTTCAGTGGGCTTAGTTCTATGCATACGCTACAAACAAGTTGAAATGATTCTCCGATCTCATGAAGGGCACAACAAGATGCTGAATTTGATAAATATATTTAGTCTTGTTGTTGGAGTCTTGGCTGCATTTGGAATATGTATTGTAGCTAATTTTTCGGTAATACTAATTGATAGCTATTCAAATTCGCGCCAATTGAATTAAAATTGATAATCTGGGTCAAATTATTCACGCGGCAGCGCAAACCTGAATTACTTTTATTGAAATGAAAAGCTGATTTTTTATTTTTTTTAATTAGAAAGTACACCGTCCAACTAATATATAGTTCCTTACTGAATCTTTTTCAATATTCTTTGATAGTTTTACTTGATTGTTACTCTTAAGGGTGTCGTTTACCTAAATTTTATTTCTGTTCAGCTCGAACAAGGGGTTTTCAATTTATGCACCCCAAATATCTTGCTCAATCATTTGTTAGTCTATATTTGAGTTTATTCAAAAGCAGGTAGTTCTCCTAAAAGAAAGATTTATGACATAGGTTTTGGGTTCATTTCTTAGAACTTAATCTTTAGTATAGTGCCCGTCAAGATATAGGAAATTCGCCTGACTTACTAATCGGTAGGAGTAACTTGTCCCAGTAGGGGGTGCAGTTAAAAATTTGAAGGGGTAGTATTAACAAAGATTTTCAACCTATTTATTTTCAATATTTTATATTTTGTATAAACATGCAAAATGATTCTTCAAATGTACTTGGAAATTTTTTTTTTATTACTCATGCGGTGTCATATCTTTAGGATTTATTATTGGTAATAACTAAATACCCTTAAAGATTATTTATTGTATAAATTAAAGTTACAGAATCAGTGAAAATTTAAGCAAGCACATGTCGAGTACACATACAGACACACCTATATTTCTAGCTTCTTTCTGAAGTCAGCAACTAACAGTGGCGCGCAAAACTAAACTATTTAAATTCAAATATGACATCTTCCCCTTTATTTTTTATAACAGTTGCTTACTTCAGAACAAGATTGCAATGAACTATCTTATCTAAATATTTAATTAACAATAAAATCTTTTAACCTACTAGGCATTCTAATTTGTCTACGAGGTCTTTCTGTTACTGGTTCAGTCTTATGTCTGGGAGAAAAATGGGAAGGAAAGGAATTGAATGCTGGTCTTAAATCTTTTCGATTTCTTCGATATTCTTGATTTTCTGTCTCAACTATATAAGATCTTGGAGCTTCATGTTTTCTCAAAACTTTAGCATTTTTCCATTCATTTCCCCTTTTTATTAAAACGTCTTCACCTTCTTTAAGTGTTGAAAGTGGCTTTGCATGTCGGTCATAATAATACTTGTATATCTTTTGTTTCGCTTCTTTTCTTTCTTTGACAAAATTTTGAATTTTCGGTTTCAAATATTTTGATAATATTGGTAATTTTGATCGCAACATTCTGCTCATCATAGCTTGTGCTGGTGAAACTTCAATGCCTTTCACTGGTGTGTTCCTATAAGCAAGGAGTAAAGGATAAATATCTGTTCTTTCTTCAAATGATTTTTTCAGAATCTTTTTTTGCTATTTGTACTCCTCGTTCTGCCATTCCATTGGATTGAGCATATGTTGGACTTGAAGTGGTTAATTTAATATCCCATTCACTGGCGAAATGTTTGAACTCTCGGCTATTATACGGCATATTATCAGAAACTAGTTCTTCGGGAATTCCATTTCTTGAAAAAAATTTCTCTAAATTTTGCAATTAGATCTGAAGCGGTTTTACTTTCAAGTTTAATAACTTCTATCCAGTTCGAATAATAGTCAATAGCCATCAAATAATCTTTATTGTGAAATGTAAGAATATCCGATGCAATTTTCTTCCATGGTCTGTCCGGGATCTCATGGGGTATCATTGTTTCTTTACTGTTTTGATTTTGATATTTTCTACAAACTTGGCAGCTTTTTACCATTTCTTCGATTTGTGTTGACATTCCAGGCCAATAAACTACGGATCGTGCTCTTTCTTTGCATTTTTCAATGCCTTGATGTCCCTCATGGACTTGTTGAAGAATTTCACTCCTCATTTCAGCAGGCACTACAAGTTTATCATTTAGAAAGATCAAATCATCGTCTAAAATAAGCTCATGACGTAATTTCCAATATTGTTGAGCATAGTCAGGTACGTAAGATTTCTCATCTGGCCAGCCTTTAGAACACAATTCTTTTAGAGTTTGAATAACTGGATCTTTCTGCGCTACTTCTTTGAATTTGTTAAGTTTGGAAGTTGAAATAGCTAACTGTTGTGTTATACCATGGATAACAGCTTCAAGTTCAGGATCATCTTTGACAGGATCTTTGAGAAATGATCTAGAAAGTGTATCAGCTAGAAACATTTGAGAGCCTGGAACATAAACAACTTTTATTTTGTACTTTATCAACTTCATAAGTAATCTCTGTAGTCTTGGCGTAGTTTTAACAATATTTTTGTTTATAACCGAAATTAAAGGTTTGTGATCGGATTCAATATTTACTTCTTTTCCATAAACGTAGTTGTGAAACTTTTCTAGACTATAAACTATGGCTAGTAGTTCCTTTTCTATCTGCGCAAACTTTTTTTCATTCTCAGTCATCGCTCTTGACGCGTATGCTACAGGATGTTTATTTTGAAGGAGGCAGCAACCAATTCCGTCTTTCGACGCATCAGTTTGGATAGTAACTTCTAATTTAGGATCATAAAATGCAATTGTTGGAGGATTTATTAAACAATTTTTTAAATTGTCAAACGCTTTTTGCTGATGTGATTCCCAGTACCAAATTGCATTGTTTTTTACAAGCTCTCGAAGTGGTGCGTTTATGACAGATAAATTCGGTATGAATGTTGACAAATAATTTGTCATTCCTAAAAATCTTTTTACTTCCTCTTTGCATTTTGGATTCTCCATATGAACTACAGCTCTCACTTTTTCGGGATCAGGCAGTAAACCTTCTGCTGATACTATATTGCCCATATATTTAACCGATTTAACACGCAGTTGAATTTTAGTCCTATTGAATTTTATATTGTATTTTCTTGCTGCATTCAATACTTCTTTCAGTATCTGATCATGTTCATTTATATCTTTTCCAGCTATGATAATGTCATCAAATATTACTTGTACCCCTTTAATTTCTCCAAAAATTTGAAGTACGTACTTTTGAAATACTTCTGGAGCAGAACTTATTCCAAAAGGCAGTCGCAGGAATTTGTATCTTCCAAAACAAGTATTAAAAGTGCACAAATCGGAGCTTTCTTCATCTAGTTTAATATGCCAGAAACCTGAACTCATATCAATAACAGAAAAAATTTTCTTACCACTTAGTTTAACGTTTATATCTTGAGCAGTTGGAATCATGAAATGCTCTCGCTTTATCGCCTTGTTCAAGTCCTTCGGATCCAGACATAGTCGCAATTCACCATTTTTTTTTTCCACAATGACTAAACTGTTCACCCAATCAGTTGGATGGTCCACTTTTTCAATAATGCCTAGCTCTTCTAATTTCTTCAAAGTATCTCGAAATTTTGGTTGGATTGAGATAGGAACACGTCTTGGTGGATGGATAACAGGAGGGACTGTTTTATCAAGAACGATATGGTGCTCAGAGTCAATTTGTCCAATACCTGTAAATACATCTTTGTACATATCAAAAATATTACAGTTCTTATTCATTTCATCAACATGTTTCAATAGACCTATATAATCACAAGTTTTTAATCCTAATATTGGCTTTGGATTGCCATTAACAATGAAAAATTCAATATTGTATCTATTATTTTTATAGAAACATTCTAAGGCTACTTTCCCTAGTGTTTTTATTTCATTGTTACTGAATGAAACTAGTATCGTTTTACATTTTGTCAAATCATTTGTTTTAATATTCAAGAGTTGCAAAATAGAAACAGGTAAAATGTTTACTTCAGCACCAGAATCAAGTTTAAATTCTATATTGCAATTATTAATTTTTAGTTCAGCATACCATGCATCGCTAGAATACTTATCTTTAATTTCATTCATGAAAAATTTTTCAAAGCTTAGATCTTCGTTATCTTCTTCTCGAATTTCTTCTACAATTCTGTTTCTGCGGCCCTGGGTCTGCTTCGGGTTTTTGCAAGCTATTGAAAAATGATTTTTTCCATGACAGTTCATGCATTTCTTTCCATAGGCAGGACACTTTTTTGGAGGATGGTTTCTATGACACCTTGAACATTTCTTTTCATTGATCTTCTCGGTGTTTCGGTTATCGAATTTCTTCTTTATACCATCTACTTGAGCGGCATCTTGTAGAATTCTTGCTTGCCTGTCACTTTGCTCTGCTGCAATACAAAGTTCTACGCAATCTCTTAAAGACAAGTTTGTTTCTCTTAAAAGTCTTTTCTGTAGACCTTTATCTCTAATTCCATAAACTATTCGATCTCGAATTAAACTATCTTGCAGTACACCAAATTCACAACTTGCTGCTTTTGTTCGCAATTCTGTTAAAAATAGATCAAAAGTTTCTCCTTCATGTTGAACAATATTATTGAAATTAAATCTTTCAACAACTGTATTTTTGATTGGAGTACAATACTGTTCGAATTTTTCGACAACTTTGGAAAAAACTTTGCTGTCTGTTTTCTTATCCCAAGTAAAATTATTCATCAATTCAGGAGCATCATCTCCTATTAAATTTATAAGTAATGCGATTTTTCTTGAATCAGTCACTTCATCCAAATCAGCTGCACTTAAAAATGTTATAAATGAAGCATACCATTTACTCCAATTCACGCTAGGATTTCCTTTTATTTTAAGCGTCGGTGGTTTATTCACATTTAACGCCATTTTTTTTATTTTAATCTTCCTCTCAAAGGAATTTTATTTCCACAAAGGAACACACAATTACTTTGCTTGAACACTTGATACGTTTACTTCTGACACCATGTCATATCTTTAGGATTTATTATTGGTAATAACTAAATACCCTTAAAGATTATTTATTGTATAAATTAAAGTTACAGAATCAGTGAAAATTTAAGCAAGCACATGTCGAGTACACATACAGACACACCTATATTTCTAGCTTCTTTCTGAAGTCAGCAACTAACAGTGGCGCGCAAAACTAAACTATTTAAATTCAAATATGACATGCGGGGTGAACAGTATCTTGTCGCACGCTTTTGCGGTTGCTAAAATACTAAATAAAATATTTCTGAGTAAGACCCTGTTCTATTTTACCTGTGCACCTCAATAAATTAAGGGATAATCCTTTTGCTAAGTACCCGCTGGGAAGCTCGTTTTCTTATATCTTGACGCGCACTATAGTAAGAGATTATAAATATATGTAACTCACAGATAATATTGACAGCTCCAGGGAAATGTCAAGCTGGTTGCAGGGGCTGAGTATAACAGGCGAAATATTTTAAGAAATATATTCTGTTTTTTTGGAACAAATTTTTGCGTTTATCTGAAATTACAGTGGAATGATTGAAAATTGGAGTAGTACGTTCTATAGACTATTCTGGGAGATAGGCATATGTAAATTTTTGCATCTTGATATATGATAGAATGTCGTAAAATATCATTTGTTTATATCAGTTAATGTGTTTATTTCTCGAAAAATATAAACAATTTCAAAATTTCGCTCACATGATTCCATAGCTATAGTGATTTACAATATACTGAGAAAATTTTTTTGAAAACACTAGTCTCATAAAAGCAGAAATTAGATATCCGTGTGAAGCTCAATTTTTCAGTTTTTTGTTTATATATTTATGAATGAATAAAATTGGAATAATGCATACTAATTTTCATATACTATTAACGTATATACAATATATTATCAAAAAAAAATCCAATGAATTAATCATTATATGCAACTTACAGCAAAATTATTGAATTTATTATGAGAAATATATGCGCAAAAACTGCAAAATGTATGACTCTTTTTACAACAAATGGATGAAAATTTTAAAAATCGGGGAAGCAGGTTCCAGGCTTTGAAGATTTATCTATCAGCACTACTTGATCATTAAAAATAATTTATGTGACTAGAAATAATTAGATATGCGTAAACCATGTTTTCATGATTTAGGTAAACGACACCCTTAACTTGAAGTCTTAAACTTAAACTTAATTTTCAAAGAAGTGTTTTTATGAATAAATAATGTTTCAAGGTACTGCTCATAAAATTTCTATCTCTAGGAAATAGATAACCTAACCATGCATCTAATAGGAGCGAATCTTTACTGTGGGACTGGATCAGGATATTTCGTTGTACAAGTAAGCAACGTTCAGACCTTTATTGCAATTAATGAAAATCGTGTGAACAAAAGCATATTTCTGCGATGAATCATCTGCTTTACTACAATATCAAGGATCATATATCATTCTGAACCTGAAATTTTCTAAATATTTTTTTGGTCTTTCTGCTAAATCGTCTGGACGAAAGCAGAAAACATTAAAAAAGGAAATAAATTAAATTTTGTTTACGCTGCAGCCTACAGCAGCTGATTTCCAATTCCATTGTAAATTAACGAGAACACCATTGGCTAAAACGAAATATGACGTCAAATACTATGCCAACAAGTGCACACTGCTTACATTTGTATAAAATTGCAGGCTTTTGATTAGAAAACATAGTAATAACGTGTGTGTTGTAAATTCATTTATTGTTTAAGTGTAATTTTAGCATCCTAGTGAGATTATAAATCATCTAAGATAGTGGTTTTGTAAAAGCACAATCGGATAATCTGTCAAGAATAGATCCATGCATGATGTCGTCTTATTTTCTTTCAAATCCAAATTTTACGTCCGCTGAAGTGAGAAGAGTGAACACTGCAAATTAATCATTCAATAATAACACATTATGTACGCTATTTTAATAAATACAATCCGAAATATGATAAGCAGTGGACATAACCTATAATTTTTGTTTATTTTAAAACGAGCAAACGATAAACGAAACCGCACACATACACTGTATTTTATTGCTAAAACTTATCACATATAATGTTATTCATGATCTGTCAAATTTATTATGATACTTCATTTCTTTTGATAACCTTACATCATTTCTTACGTATTTTAAAACCTATCTGGATTGGAAAAAAGACTTTACCAGGTACATTTCTGATATTATTTTGCATTCAGGCACAATGCAATACTTATAAATTGACTCTTGAGCTTTTTTAATACTGAAATAAGCTGAGAACGAAAACACCTGTAGTAAACAATGGACTGTAATGTCACTGGACATAGTATTTGACGTCATCAATAGAGCGCGCGAAAATGGCGGCGTTTAAACAGCTCAAAATTATTCTCAATTTTAATTTTTTTTTTAAACTTGATTACAGCACTTTTAAACATATTTTTTGCCATGTTATAACGATGTAATCAGTGAATTAAAAATATAAAATAAATTCATGAATATACCCTATTGCGACAAAAACTGAATTTCAACTCATTCAACTTCAAATAATAGTCCATTCTTCTGAAAGAATTGTTATTGATTAATTGTAAATATTCAATGAGATAATATGCTACTGGCGTGTATAATTCAATAAAGACAGCTCGTACAATTTTTCCAATGCTGTAAAATTGCGCCACCTATCTATGAATTGACAATTTAGATCTCTTTTCATGGATGATTTCCGGGCTGAATAGATTAATTAATCAAATGACAGATGAAATGTTGGCAACAGTATTTTATAATTCGAAAAATATGTCGCATTTATACGATATTACAAATCCCTAAACATGTTATTTATTATCTTCATTACTTACATATTTATTTATTTTCAGACGATTATTTGTTTCTACATTCATGAAGATAAATTGTTCCTGACTTTGCTGCGCACAATGTTGTGTATTATGTGTGTTATATTGTTTACTACTACGACGGTATATTCGAAAAAGTCTTACGCGGCATATGATGGTAATTTTTTTTTATATTCACTTTTACAGAAGAAATTGCTTTAAAAATATTTCAAAACAATATTTGGAACTTCTAAATAAAATTACATGTTCTAACATTCTGACCTTTTCAGTGTGCACAAAATAAAATTATGTTATGTTCTTTACAGTGGATGTCAAAACCACTCTTCTGTGGAACTCAAACAATCCAGGCTACGACTTCAGACTAAAAAGCGCGTTTTCAGATTGGACTTTAGCAGTCTGCCAAGGATTGTATATACTTTCTTTCATGCACGATTTTAGAACTATTGGTTACCAATTGGAATTTTCACTTATGAATGAAGATAAACCAAAAATAAATGGATTAAGTATAGAAACTTAGAATTATGAAAGTATTTATTTTAGTGATAGGATTTTGAACTTATTTTGGGCAGAAGTAATATTTTTCACCTATCAATAAATTATTATTATTTGAAACTCTAATTTATTACGCATGATATTCTGCTCAATAGATTGTATATATTCATATTGTGGATTCATATTAAATGTACTAGTATTTTTTTTTTGTGCATTAGAGTGAATAAGATTTGTATAATGAATAATACCCGATCTTGTAGCACTTGCCTGGATCAATTTTAAACATCCTAATAAATTTCAAAAGTTCGGTGCACTTGTTACATTGTTACGGGTGCAGCTGACTGCTCGAAGCTATGCCTTCGCCGAGGGCAACCAGCTTCACCCCGGACAATAATAACGATCTTAACTAGTTAAGTAATTGAATGTGATTCTTTTTCTTTCTAATATATGTAGAATATTAAATTCCACGAAATATAATTTTGATCATAATACGAATTTGTACAGGTCAATTGGCGGTCAGTCTTTATGAAGTTGATATTTCTTGATTTCTAGTATTTCCTACTCTATGTTTATTTTTAATTAAAATATATTTTGCTTGATAATGAATCCAATTTTAGATAGTACGTGATGATTCTATAATCTGGTTGAAATAGATCATACCGGATGATGAGAATATAATTTCAAATATATTTTATATCGATGAAATATCAAAATTCATAGAAATATGTATTCGTGTGCAGAATAGAACTGATAACTGTATTAGTATTGCCATTTTCAGCTCGTCGATAGACAAGCTAAATGTTCGGTCATGAGTCTGTAACATTGTCTGATAGTTTTTTTTTTTTGCATACAACAGGTCGTAATTTGCCAAAATGACCTTCATATATTTTTGTCTGCTTGCATGTTGTTCGCTCACTTGCCTAGTTTTTTATAGAGCTATCTTCTCTCGGATTTTCAGCTGAATTAGATTTTTTTCCAAGGTACACGTAATGATCTAGTAATCTAGTTGATTTTCCAATAAAAATCATTATTTATAACCTACAGAATTGATTACTTAAATTTTTTAGGAGTTCAAAAATGCTCAAAATCATTTAAAATAAAAACTTCGTTAATGCTCTTTGAACTATGTATTGTTTTCCTATAATTCAAAAATTATTGTTGGTATCATCTTTCACTATGGGTACGTTCCATGTTGCCTTACTGGTCGTTCCACAAGACGATCGCGGTCTTGACATTCATGATGAATACGTCATAGATGACGTCCTTGATTTGGACCACTTCAAACTCAGAACGTCCGCGACTGAAAGGTGGGTCGAAGCGGTCGTTGCGTTCATTTTTGCAGAAATCGCCAAGAAGTTCAAATGAAATGAGAAGATACCTTTCCAAATTGTACTTTCGATTCCAAATTATGTCAATTGATTCAAGATTTTCCATTTGTCAAAATGACAGATAATTTAATGGTCTCTCATTATCATTATTTATTATATAAGAGCGATTAATTTACACAGGCATATTGGATTAATTCCATTCGTATATCCTTTTCGCTACAGGTTAGTTTAAATCTTATTAATGATCTACTTTTCGATTCTAACCAAAAATTTTCAGTTTATTTGACATTTAATAGACACTCGCATTGTTCCACTTGAAGCACCAGCCACATCAACCATGAGTTAGTGGAACAGCAAAAACCGCGTTCGTGACCGTGAGCGTTGCGGTCATCTAGTGGACGGAGAATGAAGTATGACAGTGACAATTATTTTGATATCAGCAAAATTATGTCTTGTATTTATCTGTAATTCCAGCAAATATTAGAGTGCTAGTCGATGTTTCATTGGTAGTGAGAATTGATGCACCGTGTGTTGGGTAGTTAAGTGATAAATAGAGGCTAATCATGGAAGAACTAAACTTAACTAATTTAAGATTTTTACCACTGATCTGTTTTTTATGGCTGATATTAACATTTATTGTATCGTAAGTATTCAATTCGTTTCTGCTTTCTATCTTAAAAATTAATATGACCGAATTTTGTCGCCATTTAAACACATAGCAGTTGAATTTATGTGAATTCATGTTTGTAGCTCTTCTAACCGACCTGCAGCAATTTATTATTAAAAAAAAATGTTTTAAATCTTGTTACTGTAATATATAGCTATAGTCTATTTTAGTTCGGTTAAGAACGATGTAAGGGCTCTTATGGGACTACGATTCACTCACATTAAATGCAGGATTCAAAACAAACTTGCTGAAAATGAATTTAAGAAATAAAAGGAATAAATATATTCACATATTGCCTAAATATATGAAAATTTAAATCTTCGAACTGCACAAATCTATTTATAATTGATGAACGACTGACAAATGATACAATTTTTGTGCTAATGCGAAATTGGTTCGTTGGCCAATCAGAAGGCTTAACTCTCACATAAAAGCCCTTGAACTGTTCTTAACTGAAATGATCTATTAATATATTTACAAAAAAAAATTATATTTTATTGAGTTATTGTCCTTCTAATGATAAGATGAGAGTTTTTTGTGCCTCATATTTATATTTTATTGAGGTGTTGTCCTTCTAATGATAAGATGAGAGTTTTTTGTGCATCATATTTATATTTTATTGAGGTGTTGTCCTTCTAATGATAAGATGAGAGTTTTTTTGTGCATCATTATTAATAGAAATTGATAACTACTGAAATATTATCATAGATATTTAATAACCTTACAAATAACTAAAATGACATCACCGAATAGGATTTTATTCTATAACAAAAAATTTTTTATCCAAAGAGTTTGCTATCAAATTTTATATTTCTTTCGTTGTTGAAAATGTTGACCAACAAAATATTGTAAGAAGTTGATTAAACTGGGTGGGATATCAAAAGTCAAAAAATAAATACTTTGTGATAATTAAAACCGCAATATTTGTAAAAAATGTCATTTTGTTTTTAATTTTTTAATTCACAAGCTATTCTTTGGTCGCAGAGGTCTTGAGTTCGAATTTCAGTCAGGTAATGGAATTTTTCGCGGCCTGGCTGGATCGGTATTCACTCTCTTTACCTGTCCAAGTTTGAACTCAAATTAATTTGACAACAATAAAGCTATTTGTAACATAGGCCTGCATGGTTGACTAACAGCACACAGCAAGATTAAAGCGTGGCAAGCAAAATGAAAAATAGCTGTGTGTGTCAAAAAGTCAACCTAGAGACATAATCAAGAGTTTCAAATCATGTAATTAATTACAAATTGTTACAGATACACAATAGCAACATCTTTGGGACACGTGAGTGCATTGATGCCCTTCATCAGCGACACGGGCACTATTCCTCCAGAAAGCTGCATTTTCGGGCTCATGTTAAACATAGGATCACTTTTAAGTAAGTGAAAATTAATTTTTATTCTTTCTCAAATAAGAGTTATGAAGTTGAAAGGAAGAAAAAATGACCTGTAGATCTTGTTTTATTTCACAGTTTTATTCATTTTGAATTCATCGCAATATTTACTTTATTTGTTTCGTCATTTTAAATAATTGCTTGTCAAACTTGGCGAAAATAATTGCGTTGCCAGGTGATGATCTTACCGTCATGACGTCTAAATTTTACTTAATTTTATATTAATTTCATTAAAAATTTTACTTAAACATTAGCTGTAGAGTAATTTAGATATTAAAGATAGTAAGTGCTTTTGATGTTACTGGAGTAGTACAAATTTTTGCAAATATAAAATGATGAATTACGGAGCCCCCAATGCTAAATACTCTAAAGATAAACTTGCATTTAAATAGACTGTAATTGTTTCTTTACTATTAAACCGCGGTACAGAACCCCTTTCTCCGGATTATTAACACTCTTTTGAAACTTTGTGAGTGGCTTCATTTTGATGAGTCCGACAACTTTTTATCTGCGAAAATCTTTGAAACTGCTGCATTTTCCATCGAACAGCCTAAAAAGACGTCGATTTTATGATTTATTCTTGATCAATAACATCACTCTCTTCCATAGTTTAATCGTAAGATAATAATAGCAAAAACACACAATATTTTGTCCGACAAAAATATTGCGGCGTTCGGCGTAACCCCCATCTCCAACATGTCAAAATTACAAGTTTTGTTAGATTATTAACATTTTGTTGGAATTCTCAGTAATATCAAATAAACATTAGTGAAGTTGAGTGGTGATATGTCCGATGAAATTTCTGCTGCATATTTTCAGTCCGAAGCTCTGAAAATGTCAATTCTATGAATTTGGTTTGCTGATTAACACTTGTCGGGCAAAAATCATACATATAAACAATATATTGTCCGACAAAAATAGTGCGCCGTTTTGCCAGTCCGAAAATAGAAGGAGAAGGTAGAAGAAGATTATTCTTTCTACCTTCTATGGTATTACATTCGAGAATATTACGGTACTTATCTTTAGAGATCGATTTCAACTATCATTAGTGACAATTTGCGAAATAAGTTTTTTGAATTTTTTATTATTATGCAGCAGATATTTCGTCGGACAATCATACCAATGTTTTATGTATATCATTCCAAAGAAAAAAACATTTGAAATAAATGAGTGTTAATCAGCAAACCAAACTCATAGAATTGACATTTTCAGAGCTTCGGACTGAAAATATGCAGCAGAAATTTTATCGGACAGTATCACCACTCAACTGTACTAATGTTCATTTGATAGTACTGAGAATTCCAACAGAATGTTAATAATCTAACAAAACTTGTAATTTTGACATGTTGGAGATGGAAGTTACGCCGAACGCCACAATATTTTTGTCGGACAAAATATTGTGTGTTTTTGCTATTATTATCTTACGATTAAACTATGGAAGAGACTGATGTTATTGATCAATAATATATCATAAAATCGACGTCTTTTTAGGCTGTTCGATGAAAAATGCAGCAGTTTCAAAGATTTTCGCAGATAAAAAAGTTGTCGGACTCATCAAAATGAAGCCACTCACAAAGTTTCAAAAGAGTGTTAATAATCCGGAGAAAGAGGTTCTGTACCGCGGTCTATATAAAGCTGAAGGTGATCTCCTATGTAAGGAGGATCTTTTTAAAAAAAAAGAGTCTTTTTCCAAGACAGTAAATTTTTGTAGGTCAAATTCGTGTTTATGGGTTCTTTTGTCTATCCTCTAATTGACATCTTTTCCGCCGTGTTGTGTTGTGTATGTTACATTAAAATTGTTTCTAGAACAATAGTACGCGAGTTTCATAAACGAAAATGTGTCATCTTTATCATTTTTTTTTTGTTTCAGTGGGCTTAGTTTTATGCATACGCTACAAACAAGTTAAAATGATTCTCCGATCTCATGAAGGGCACAACAAGATGCTGAATTTGATAAATATATTTAGTCTTGTTGTTGGAGTCTTGGCTGCATTTGGATTATGTATTTTAGCTAATTTTTCGGTAATACTAATTGATAGCTATTCAAATTCTCGCCAATTGAATTAAAATTGATAATCTGGATCAAATTTTTCACGCGGCAGCTGGCTATTTTATTGAAATGAAAAGCTGAGTTTTTTCTGAATTAGAAAGTACACCGTTCAACTAATATATAATTCCTTACTGAATCTTTTCCAATATTCTTTAATAGTTTTGCTTGAAGTCTTAAACTTAAACTTAATTTTTAAAGAAGTGTTTTTATGAATAAATAATATTTCAAGGTACTACTCATAAAATTTCTATCTCTAGGAAACAAATAACCTAACCATGCACCTAATAGGAGGGTATCTTAATTATGGGATTGGATCAGGATATTTCATTGTACAAGTAAGCAACGTTCAGACCTTTATTGAAATAAATGAAAATCGTGTGAACAAAAGCATATTTCTGCGATAAATCATCTGCTTTACTAAAATATCAAGGGTCATATATCATTCTAAACCTGAAATTTTCTAAATATTTCTTTGGTTTTTCTGCTAAATCGTCTGGACGAAAGCAGAAAACATTAAAAAAGGAAATAAATTACATTTTGTTTACGCTGCAGCCTACACCAGCTAATTTCCAATTCCATTGTAAATTAACGAAAACACCATTGGCTAAAACGAAATGTGACGTCAAATACTATGCCAACAAGTGCGCACTGCCTACATTTGTATAAAATTGCAGGCTTTTGATTAGAAAACATTGTAATAACGTGTGTGTTGTAAATTCATTTATTGTTTAAGTGTAATTTTAGCATCCTAGTGAGATTATAAATCATTTAAGACAGTGGTTTTGTAAAAGCACAATCGGATAATCTGTCAAGAATAGATCCATTCATGATGTCGTCTTATTTTCTTTCAAATCCAAATTTTACGTCCGCTGAAGTGAAAAGAGTGAACACTGCAAAGTAATCATTCAATAACAATACATTATGTACGCTATTTTAATAAATACAATCCGAAATATGATGAGCAGTGGACATAACCTATAATTTTTGTTCATTTTAAAACGAGCAAACGATAAACGAAGCCGCACACATATACTGTATTTTATTGCTAAAACTTATCACATATAATGTTATTAATGATCTGTCAAATTTATTATGATACTTTATCTCTTTTGATAACCTCAAATCATTTCTTACGTATTTTAAAACCTGTCTGGATTGGAATAAAGACTTTACCAGGTACATTTCTGATAGTATTTTGCATTCAGGCACAATGCAATACATATAAATTGACTTTTGAGCTTTTTTAATACTGAAATAAGCTGAAAACGAAAACACCTGTAGTAAACAATGGACTGTAATGTCACTGGACATAGTATTTGACGTCATCAATAGAGCGCGCGAAAATGGCGGCGTTTAAACGGCTCAAAATTATACTCAATTTTAAATGTTTTTTTAAACTTAATTACAGCACTTTTAAACATAATTTATATTTTTTACCCTGTTATAACGATGTAATCAGTGAATTGAAAATATAAAATAAATTCATGAATATACCTAATTTCAACTCATTCAACTTCAAATAATAGTCCATTTTTCTAAAAGAATTGTTATTGATTAATTGTAAATATTCAATGAGATGATATGCTATATATGCTGTGTATATTTTTCCAATGCTGTAAAATTGCGCCACCATCTATGAATTGACAATTTAGATCTCTTTTCATGGATGGTTTCCGGGCTGAATAGATTAATTAAACAAATGACAGATGAAATGTTGGCAACAGTATTTTACAATTCGAAAAATATATCGTATTTATCCGATATGACAAATCCCTAAAAATGTTATTTATGATCATCATTACTTACATATTTATTTATTTTCAGACGATTATTTGTTTCTACATTCATCAAGATAAATTGTTCCTGAATTTGCTGCGCACAATGTTGTGTATTATGTTTGTTATTTTGTTTACCACTACGACGGTGTATGCGAAAAAGTCTTATTCGGCGTATGATGGTAAATTTTTTTTTTATATTTACTATTATATTCAATCTAATTACAGAAGAAATTGCTTTTAAAATATGCCAAAACAATATTTGGAGCTTTCAAATAAAATTACATGGTCTAACATTCTGACCTTTTCAGTGTGCACAAAATAAAATTATGTTATGTTCTTTACAGTGGATACCAAAACCACTCTTCTGTGGAACTCAAACAATCCAGGCTACGACTTCAGACTAGGAAGCACGTTTTCAGAATGGACTTTAGCAGTCTGCCAAGGATTGTATATACTCTCTTTCATGCACGATTTTAGAACTATTGGTTATCAATTGAAATTTTCACTTATGAATGAATATAAACCAAAAATAGATGGATTAAGTACAGAAACTTAGAATTATAAATGTATTCATTTTATAATAAGGGAATAGGGAAACCCAAAAAAAAACTGGCACTAGTGCCATTATGAAATTCATAATGATATGAATTTTTGTAAGAGAAATAATAAAAATAGAGATTCTATCAAATTTTAAGTTTCTTTTATTATAAATAACTATTAATATACCCACATAAATATATGTTTCATAAACATTTACGACAAGATTTTTACAATTAGATATGTTTATTTTCTTCATAACTTTGACAGCTGTCAAACAAACAAATAGTTGCCATAACAATGAATAAAATGCTACTTGATCAAGCTATGAATTTTACACTAAATGTTTTTTGAATGTCAAACATCAAATAAAAAAATCTAGTTCAGCAGCAATTAAGGCCGTCGTAGATAAAATATTGAATGATACACGTTTGATACAGCTAGTGTAATGAAACTTGAGTGATAAAAACACTCGGCTAATCGCCTCGTGATTTAACATCACACACGTTTCATTACAATGGCTATATCAAACTTATATCATTAATATCTATTAGCACACTGTTCTCAAATTTTGATTAATTAACTGCTTCTGATCAATGAGTGATCATCCTCAGACTACCGGAGAGACTACAAAGAAAGGAAATATGTATGTTTTACGTTTTTATTTCCTTTCTTTGTAGTCTCTCCGGTAGTCTGAGGATGATTACTCAGTGATCGAAACCGGTTACTTAATCAAAATTAGAGAACAGTTAAGCATTTTATGGTTTTTTTATTAAAAAAGCCCTTTCCAATTCCCGTATTTATTTTAGTGTAGTGATAGGATTTTGAACTTATTTTGGGTAGAAGAAATATTTATGAAAAAATTGCTTTTTTTATTGAAATAATTTGTTTTTGCTCCTGAGGATGGCCCAATTTGGCCGAAACTGCCTTCCCTCTATCATTATACGTACAATCATACAAAATATTGTTTAATTTTCAAATAAATCCAATTGCACTGTTGACGTCTGTAGCCTTAATTTGATTGATAAAATATAGCATTGTTATATTTGTTTACTTTAAACATGCAAATGTTTACCCTATACAATTCTAAAACAAAAATCGTGACTGTTATTCTAAAGGAAAGCGAATTAACTAATTTAATTTACATCATCGCTGCCTCTGTTCTTTGTTCACAATTAGTCTATTCACAAAACACGTAGGGATAACATTACGTAAAATCAAATTATTTGCGAAATCATAACTCTCAGGAAATGACGTCGCATTTGTGTTGAGATACTCGTGCGTATAGGGGCATGAGCATTGTCTAAACAGCGCTGATTGTTTTGTATTGTAATTCTGAACAGTTTGGTAGATTAAGTAGGAGGGGGGAGAAACAGAAATATTTTCGGTTTTTTTGTGGTCTGATTATTGTATTATTAAAGTATTATTTCTAAGGGCCGTAGAAAAATCTAAGGCAAACATTTTAGCTTCCTGTATATAAAAATCTTCATAACAAAATGAGATGGACGTAATTTTTATGGACGCTAAGTAAATTCCGACGTTCACAATATTTATTATCATAACATTAAAAGAAGCACATCATTATGTTACGAACGACCATCAAGCTACACATTTACGTTTCTGGAACATCTTACAAGAACGCATGCAATAAGAACTGAACCTTTTATATAAAGATTGAACTGAAATGTTAACATTCTAAATTGCTGTAATATTTTCTGATCTTCCAACCTAAATCCTCTTAAATTCTTAATGCATTTCCAGAAGTTCTTCCGGTTGGACATAATTCAATTCGTACTTAAAATACTGGAATTCTTATATTTCTTTTATCTGAAATATTCTAATCAATAAATCGTACACTATTTTCCACCATGATAATTATCATGTTTGAGATTCTTTCATGTGTTTTTTTCAAACCTTGAGTGAGAGCCAGAGGATTATTGTTCATTCTGTACTAAATGTGCCCAAGTTTTCACATCTAGTCTACTGTATATTTTCGAATTATTTACTGTATACTTGCCTTCCCAAGTAATAATGACTGACCGTCGACCAAAATATGACGTCAGATTTTGGTCATAATGAAGTCATAAACTGACGGTCATATTTCGACGTCATAAGACGTTGAATCGTCACATTTCAAGTCAAATTGTGGTTATAAATTGCCGTCATAAAATGTTAAACTGACGTCATAATTTGACGTTATGTTTCAGCGTTTTGAGAAATCATACTTATGCTTGAATATGATTCATTAGATATATTTTTAGCGCATTTTTTGGAAAAAAGCGCTATTATATTCACTTTGGCTGTCTGGCTGGCTGGCTGGCGTGGCGCTGAGTTCTCAGCAACTATACTATTTACAGACTTGAAACTGGTACTAAATGGAAGCTGCTGTTTCGTAGGTTTGCACAAGTTGCTTTAATTCAAGCTCAATGATTGTGGAAGATTAAATTATTCAATTACTTGTTTCAAGTGGAACAATGCCCATAGATATATATGACATTAGGGATATGGCAACTGAAATTTATCAAAGTAGATAAAAATTCAGTTACAACTTTAGCCGCGGGTGTCACTATTATTATGTACAGTTGTCAAATCTGTCCGGGCTTCATTCAATGACTTGTTTGCCGCGAATTTGAAGCTTATTAGAATGAATTATTATTATTGGATGAAAATTTGTTTACTTTTCGTGTATTTTTCTTATATAACTTTGATAAAGATCAAATTATCATTTTAAGGTACAGCACTTGACCTCCCGTCAGTCAATAACTAAACAATGAAGATTAAAAGATATTTTTGAGTTTATACATGCATAAATTATTTACCTATCAAATAGTCAACTTGAAACTAGTACTAAATGGAAGCTGCTGTTTCGTAAGTTTGCCCAAACTGCTTGATTTCAAGCTCAGTAATTGTGAGAGATGGTAATTTGCGAAATCGCTGAAGTAACAAGCATTCATTAGCTGTCAACAATGCGCTTTCATCATCTAGATGATTCTTCCATTTTTTTTTAGTCAGTGTACTTTGCGCTAACGTTTTCAACTGATTGAGCTCCTTTTTTGGCTTAACGTCATTTTATGACGTAAGTTCGACGTCATTTTGTGACGTATGTAACATTTTCAGCCCAGCGTCCATTTTATGACTTAAATTCGATATGATCAGTATCAGTTATCAGACTATCAATAATAGTGAAGAACCTGATTCTCTATTTGTTTTGATTACAAGCATTCAAAGGGTAACATATTTGATTTTTTCTCCGAAGCGTACCTCCTGTACCCAACGCATCTTTTACAACAGTTCGGAAATCTTTGGTAAGATTCGGACTATTGAAATATCAAACTACTACCAACGGTTTTTCTTTTGTTCAGTTCAGGAAAGTTTAGTTGTCATAAAATGACGTCAAACATAAGTCATATTGTGACGTCATATAGCCCCACGCATTGAAGTCTTGCTGACGCGATTATGGCCAAAAATGTGACGTCGATATGACGTCATATTTGGTTATAATTGTTACTTGGGTTGTTTTTTGATAATGATCCTTGGTGAAGGATCAAAACGTCAATACGTAATTAAATGTTAATTTGATTCTTTTCAATACTTTAAATGAAGAGTATCTTGATTAAATTATTTTCTCAAATCCCAGTTATCTGCCGTGAAATAAATCGGAGATGACTAGAATAATATTATTAATTAACATTCCAACAACAGAATCTCATAACTTCAGTTTTACTTTGATTAAATTCCCTGCATATTTCGGTGATCTAAATTCTTTGAAAGCAGTTCAATTTTAAATGTTTTCCTGCAGACAACTCTTTTTATTCCTTTTCTGGAAATTTAGGATACGAAGCTGGACAGTTCTGGTATCGACATTTAATCTTTACTGAATACGTATTCGTTCGTTTCTCGTTTTGCTTCAACTCTTGAATTTTACTTTGTTTGGAAGATAGGCGTCAATCCTATTTTTAACTTTCTCAATTCATTTTCAAATGTAATTTATTTCAAAATACTTTAATAAACATATGAATTTGATAATAGATATTAATGATACAAGTTTGATATAGCCGTCGTAATGAAACGTGTGTGACGTTGAATCACGAGGCGATTAGCCGAGTGTTTTTATCACTCAAGTTTCATTACACTAGCTATATCAAACGTGTATCATTCAATATTTTATCTACGACGACCTTAATTGCTGCTGGACTAGATTTTTTAGCGCATTTTTTGGAAAAAAGCGCTATTATATTCACATTGGCTGTCTGGCTGGCTGGATGGCTGGCTGGCTGGCTGGCGTGACGCTCAGTTCTCAGCAACTATACTATTTACAGACTTGAAACTGGTACTAAATAAAAGCTGCTGTTCCGTAGGTTTGCACAAATTGCTTTAATTCAAGCTCAGTGATTGTGGAAGATTAAATTATTCAATTACTTGTTTCAAGTGGAACAATGCCCATAGATATATATGACATTAGGGATATGGCAACTATAATTTATTAAAGTAGATAAAAATTTAGTTACAACTTCTAGCCGTCGGTGTCACTATTATTATGTACAGTTGTCAAATCTGTCCGGGATTCATTCAATGACTTGTTTGACGCGAATTTGAAGCTTATTAGAATGAATTATTATTATTGAATGAAAATTTGTCCACTTTTGGTGTATTTTTTTTATATAGCTTTGATAAAGATCAAATTATCATTTTAAGGTACAGCACTTGACCTCCCGTCAGTCAATAACTAAACAATGAAGATTAAAAGGTATTTTTGAGTTTGTACATGCATAAATTATGTATCTATCAAATAGTCAACTTGAAACTAGTACTAAATGGAAGCTGCTGTTTCGTAAGTTTGCCCAAACTGCTTGATTTCAAGCTCAGTAATTGTGAGAGATGGTAATTTGCGAAATCTTTGAAGCAACAAGCATTCATGAGCTGTCAAAAATGCGCTTTCATCATCCAGATGATTCTTCCAGTTTTTATTTGATGTTTTACATTCGAAAAACATTTAGTGTAAAATTTATAGTTTGATCAAGTAGCATTTTATTCATTGCTATGGCAACTATTTGTTTGTTTGACAGGTGTCAAAGTTATAAAGAAAATAAACATATCTAATTGTGAAAATCTTATCTTAAATGTTTATAAAACATAAATTTATGTGTGTGTATTAATAGTTATTTATATTAAAAGAAACTTAAAATTTGATAGAATTTCTATATTTATTATTTCTCTTACAAAAAATCGTGTCATTATGAATTTCATAATGGCACTAGTGTCATTATGAAATTCATAATGACATGCAAATTAGTGGGCGAAACACCTATTAGCGCACAGTCGTAGATAAAAACATTTTACTTTTTAGTAGCACTTAATATTATAATTTTATTAACTGTCAGGCGTAAAAGTAGAGCTCAGAGACTTCATTTTTGTCTGATTGCCAGAAATAGGTCAATTCAAACAGAAACTGAAATGGGAATGCAATTACAATGCAGTATTCTATGGAATCAATCTAATGAATTCTATTGGAAACGGAACTACCAGTTATTTGCTGATATTTCGGTGACTTTAATTGTCGATATTCTTCGACAACAAATATTGGAAAACTATTCACAGGAAAATTGTAGAAAGTATAAAACAATTTTGTGGATTGTAACAAATCCAATTTAAAATTGAAATTATTTATTTGTCTATAATAGAATAAATCGGTAGAAAATTTTTGTTTTGCGCACGCATCACGCGAAAAGTATTTGACGGATTTGGAATATGGATGAAATTTTTATTGGACCATCATTTTTGTAATTAATATCTTTTCAATTGCTTAAAATTGATAAATAAAAGTGCAAATTTAGCGAGGGAAATTCAAAATTCTAAAACGCAACACCATTGGTTAAAGCAAAATGTGACGTCAAATACTATGCCAACAAGTACGCACTGCTTACATTTGTATGGCATTGCAGGCTTTTGATTAGAAAACAGTAATAACGTGTGTGTTGTAAATTCAATTATTGTTTAAGTGTAATTTTAGCATCCTAGTGAGATTATAAATCATTTAAGACAGTGGTTTTGTAAAAGCACAATCGGAAAATCTGTCAAGAATAGATCCATTCATGATGTCGTCTTATTTTCTTTCAAATCCAAATTTTACGTCCGCTGAAGTGAAAAGAGTGAACACTGCAAAGTAATTATTCAATAATTACACATTATGTACGCTATTTTAATAAATGCAATCCGAAATTAGATGAGCAGTGAACATAACCTATAATTTTTGTTTATTTCAAAACGAGCAAATGTTAAACGAAGCCGCATACATACACTGAATTTTATTGCTAAAACTAATCACATATAATGTTATTCATGATTTGTAAAGTTTATTATGATACTTCATCTCTTCTGATAACCTTACATCATTTCTTACGTATTTAAAACCTATCTGAATTGGAAAAAATACTGTACTAAGTACATTTCTGATAGTATTTTGCATTCAGGCACAATGCAATACTTATAAACTGACTTTTGACCTTTTTTATGCTGAAATAAGTTAAGAACGGAAACACCTGTAGTAAACAATGGACTGTAATGTCACTGGACATGTTATTTGACGTCATCCATAGAGCGCGCGAAAATGGCGGCGTTCAAACAGCTCAGCACTTTTAAACATAATTTAAATTTTTTACTATGTTATAACGATGTAAAAAGTGAATTAAAAATATAAAATTAATTATTTAATAAGAGTGTATCCCTACCGCTACAATTTCAGCGTAACTAAGTCATCGATGCAGCGCATGTGCATTATAAAAAAATTTGACTTACGAATTTCAAGAGAAGAGGGTCCGACGTACTTGTTTCCTACTCGGGCACCAATTTGTGACGTACATCGGAGCTGTAGACGGTTGCTCGGGCGCCAATTGGTTCTTGCGGAACAGCTCCTATAATAATAATAAATAAGAATAAAACAAATCGGCAAATACTTTTTTTAAAACAACATTGATAAATAACGTCATGTTACATTTTATTTAATGAAAAATATCTGTGGATGGGATGACAACATGGCCGCAGACATGAAATTTATTATAGTAATTTAATACACAGGTACGTGGTGAATAATATGGGGTACACGAACTGCGAGATATATGTAATTCGATGTTGGCGGATGTAGAGCGTAAAGCAAATAGCGATAGAGAATTATCTGGTGTGCAGTGTGCAGCAGGATAAACGGAAGTAGGAAACGGATCAGCAGGAACGTACTTGGACTCTAGCCATCAAAACTTGCGCCCTTGTAAAATGAAATAATGAGGTTTTTCGTATATTAACTTATTTAAAATTTTTAAATTGGATGTATTTGAATAAGAATATATTTTTTCAAGATTCTGAACCGGGAGCTCTATATAAAGGACTGCGTTGTTTACTTAAATAAAACTATTTAGTTCAATTCAAAAGCATTTTCTAGGCGGACTGGAACAATTGCTTTAATTATTATAGAATGTACTTAGCAAATAAAAAGTAATTAATTTTTGCGTGTGTATTATTAAATCTGGAGTAAGTACCTCAGCGCAGTTGGTTCAGCAATGCGAGAAATAATTTGTCAACTCCCGAGGTTGCAAGAATTAATATTTTATTTTAATTAAACCAACTGCGTTACAATTACGAAGAGGTATTATGGATTAATATACGACATTGTACCAAATTGGATTTGTGAAGCAGCAAATTAATTTTTTATTTGGTCGAATTGGTCAATTTTTTTCAGTTCCTGACATCCCGAGAAATCAATGTTTCAGGAAAATTTCACAGCAGCAATATTGTCTTGATTTCTTGCATTTTGTCGTCCTTGTGGTGTTTATCTTTTATGTATAGTAAATTTGTAACTAGGTTTTTCACGATTCGACGAATTGCAAGTACCGTAGGAAGATTATTTCTTCCAAAATTTTTACGTAACGAGCGACGATTTTAATAAAAATGACTGTATTAGCGGTTTGATAAACATTGAGTTTGGTTAGGGCGGGCAAAGCCCGCGTGTTAGTTGGGTGCGAAGCGGATGAGGGTAAATTCGCCGCAGTGGGTATTCGACGGTATGGACTTTCGTCGATGCTATTTCGTTTCTTCCTATTGCGTCCAATTTATTATCTGTATAGCAAGGATTACTTGAATTGCTGGATTCAGCTTTGATTCAATCAATTTACTTTTACATTCCCCAATCAAGCGTGACTTTGATTGAAGCAGCAGTATCTCAGAGATACGTGAAGAAGCATCCTCTCCAGCGTGTAACAGGTCCATGGTACAGAACAGTTCCGCGCCGTCGTCATGGGTCATGGTAGTGGCCCGGGGATGTTATTGATCTGGAATGCGCGCGCTTTGTATGGAGTAAGAGGGCACTAGGCTGGGCGTTTGGTACACGACAGAGAACAGAGCACACGGCGCGGACGTGGAGTCGGAGCATCTCAGTGTCGCGCTGCTTGCTGACAATGTCGGACGCCTTCCCGGACGTGCTGGAGCTCAACGTCGGCGGCGTGTGTTATACCACGCAGCTCGCCACTGTCATTGCTGTCGAGGACTCGCTGCTCGCGCAGGTCTTCACTGGCCGCGTGCCCCACGTCAAGGACGCCAAGGGCCGATATTTCTTCGACAGGGATGGCGTGCTTTTCAGGTACGAGTACGCCAACAGCTGTTGTCGCTAGCATGTCCGCCAAAATTCACCATACCCACTGACCTAGTTATCTGTACATGAGATTATTGAAAGATGTCCTTATTACAACGGCTTGCATGTTACATTTTTCTATGCAACCAATAATGTAAACAAATACCTTGAGAAGTAATTTAGCAGATAATCTTAAGAGTATGTTTACCTTTAATATATATAAACAAGAAGCATTTTAAAATTATTATAGTCATTCAATGAATTGCAGTATTTTAGTTAAATTAAGACACAGTTTCAAAGATTGCATCAAAGTCTATTGTAGGTTATAATTAAACAATGACTCAGATCCGTTCAAATATTTACTTGAGCTTAAAACTTAATTGTCACATTTCTTGAATAAACAGCGTCTAAAAAGCAGATGTTCAAAATGATTTTATGAAAGGAGGCTTTTAAAGAGATGTAATCTAATATGAAATACATCCGATGATACTGAAGCAGTTATAAACTACCAACATTCCAAATAAAAATTAAATTTTCTGGAAGTGTCTCCGCTTGAGGGAATTATGACAATTGTAATTTTAATTATTTATATTATTATGTATGTTATGGACAACTTGTACAGCGCTACGCGCTGACTTGTCCATATTGTGTTCTCTCTCTGTTGCATGGGCAAATATATCAACAGCAAATCATTGATGTAACAAATGTTCAAAATATCGTCCATTTACTTGTACATCATTTGATATATACACAAATTTATTCAATAAAGTTTTCTGTCACTTCGGATTATAAATTAATCTAATTTTAATAATATTTTGATATATACAATGTCAAACAAAGTCAAAAAATTGACAACAAATTATCATTGCCTACCTTATCATTTCAATCGAACTGATTGTTTTATATTGCAAATTCTGAATGTCTATTATACATATAAACTGCACTTCCGGTTCAGCCGATTGATACAAAAATAGTAGATAACTATTTTGTGCTGCAACAAGTTCAAACACTAAATTTCAATATGCTATGGCTGATTATTCTAGATTTACGCAAAAAAATTAAAAAAATTTCAAGTAAAGTGCACTTCTGGCTTGTCCGATTCATACAAAAATAGCAGTTAATCATTCTGATACAACATCAAGTTCAAATACTAAATTTCAACATTCTACGGTTAATCATTCTAGATTTATAAGAAAAATTCGGAAAAAGTTTCAAGTAAAATGCACTTCTGGTACAGACGCTTGGAACCATAATGCGAGGTGCACAACTAGACCTTATACCAGTCTTAAATACAAAAATTCAACATTATACGTTCAACCAGTTTTGAGATTTGCGAGTTACGAACGCACGCACGCACATACGTACCGACATCAAGCCAAAAATAGTCAAAATGGATTCAGGGATGCTTAAAACGGATATTTCCATCAAAATCTCGATAGGTGAATTTTGTCGGTTTCACAATACTTCCTTGTACTTAGTACAAGTAAGTAATAATATGTTTGAATTATGACAGCTCGAATCGCCCGGAGTTCAGGTACAAAAAATAATAAAACTTTTTCTAACCACGTGCATTTCATTTTTCATCAAATTTTTTATACTCTTATAAAAAACTAATTGGGTGAGTGTTTTATGTGCAATTACTGCAAGCTAAATTTGTTAAAAAAATCACTTTGAATATATTAAAACATTTTAATGGTCGAGGTATATATTTTACCCCCTGTCATTAGCATAAAAATTCAGCATGAATTGAATAAAAATATTTTTAGTATACGAGCTCGTTTTTATTCATATTTTATTACGAAAAATCTGAAGTTGCGCTTAAATATAAATTTGTGGAAATCAAATTAGATTTGAGTCGACATCCGTACACAAGAAGGGACAATTTACGAGCAAATTTGATGTTCTTATAAAAATATTTGGCTGGAATTGGGACTCTTGAGAGTTAGACAAATTGGAAGCAAAAATAAATTCAAAACTTTCACAATCTGATAATAAAACTAGTGAGAAAAGTTTGAGTTAAAGATTTAACGATAGAAGTGATTATAACAAGTAATCAACTTCTAGCATAACTTTTTGAAAAGAGATCGTCCTCTAAAAAATTACACTATTTTTGTTGTTTTTTTGTTCTCAAGTATTTATTATGACTTTAATTTGATTTTGCAAAATGACATTAGGACTTTAGGACACGTAATTCTTCACTAATTTTGTTGATTCTTTGTTCTATTGATTGTAGAATATTCATATATTAGGTTTTGATATTTCATTTCGAAATCAAAACCCGATTGATTTACAATATTACAAATTCAGAATCTGGTTTTTATACTATCATCCTGAATAAGTGTATGGCTACATTAATGCGAGCGCGTGCGATTTTAGAACGTCCGTGCGTGTACGTACGATATCGTGTCTGACTTATTGGTGCTTACATTGTCTCCGTTTGACTGGCAAGAACCGAACCAGCAATTTCGTAAAATATTGGGCGATTGAATTATTAGTTATTTATACAACAAGTGAATTAAACCACTGTTTATTTGCGAGAAGAAAGTTCAAAATCACGAGCGCGTTTAGCGCGAGTGGTTTAATTCTTTGAGCAAATAAAGAGGTTTAATTCACGTGTTTCTATACATAATTTTATTCAATTTTGCGTAAATTTCTGGAACATGAAACTGAGGAACAAAATTCAAAGAAATTAAATTGCAGTTGCAAGGGAGCTTCATTGATATCGCGACGAGTGTTTGTTTTTCAAACATTCGGGAGTGTGACTGTCAGTAAACTGTCAGTTTTGTGAATTTTGAATTGAAGCGTTATAATTGTGAAAAGTATTGTCTGAAATGATGGAAGAAAGTGATTAATACAATGTTCTCGTCCCCGATACCATTTTGAACGAAGCAGCTGCAGCAGTTGGGAGAATTATTCCTCAGAAATCGAAATCTTGTATGAAAAGGAATTCCAACAGTGATTTAAATTTTTTTAAATCACTGATAATTCATTTTAAATCACTAGTGAATAAAGATTTACTTAAGACTGTTGCTATAGATTTAATAATGTAGCTTTGAAACGTCAAAATTGAATAAACCTATATAAATAGAGATAAAAATGAAGAGTATATAAAAGTGTTAAAAAATTTGAAGAAACAAGAAAACTCTTTGAATATTTATATATACTATACAAAATCTATACCAAACTGAAAACATACCCAACTTTCCGAAAATGTATTGAACCTAGGGAGAAACTAACTATATCACATAACACATAATTTTTCAACTATAATCCTCTTGTGGTATTCTTAAGAACTTTGATCCCATAATGATTTTTCCGACTCATTACAACTAATTAGTTTTTAATAGCCATTTTTTGATTCAAATTGTCCAGATATGCTCGCAGACAACGCAAGGAAAATCAAACCAGTTTGTTTAGGTTTGACAGTCGTGCGATAGCATCCGAGCGCGTCAGTCAAAATCGTTTGCAGTATAACCATACGTGTTTATTTCAAGGGATTTGTTTCTACCTGCGACGTCGTAAGTGCGCGTACGTCTTAAAAATCACACGCTAAGTCAGCAACTGTAGACCCGCGTTTTGTCCTTATTGGGATTCTTCAATACCTTATAGCAAGCCTCAGAACGAAGCTATAAAAATAGAGCTGATACATGACATGCAGAGATATAAATCTGCAGCAGTGCCATCTACTATAATGCAGCCGAAGTGGCAGGTTAAAAAAATACAGGATTCTGTATTGAATAGTTTTATTCATAAAAAAATTGTCAGTAATTGCCATGCGGGGGGCCTGTTAATTTGAAAGCAACATGCTTTTTTACTTACTTGTACAAAGTAATAAGTAAGTATTGTGAAACCGACAAAATTCACCTATCGAGATTTTGATGGAAATATTCGTTTTGAGCATCCCTGAATCCATTTTGACTATTTTTGGCTTGATGTTGGTACGTATGTTCGTACGTGCGTACATAACTCGCAAATCTCATAACTGGTTGAACGTATAATGTTAAAATTTTGTATTTAAGACTGGTATAGGGTCTAGTTGTGCACCTCGCATTATGGTTCCAATCGTCTGTACCGGAAGTGCACTTTACTTGAACTTTTTTCGAATTTTTCTAATAAATCCAGAATGATCAACCGTAGGATGTTGGAATTCAGTACTTGAACTTGATGTTGTATCAGAATGGTTATCTGCTATTTTTGTAATAATCGGCCAGGCCAGAAGTGCACTTTTTATGACAGATTATTTGAATTTTCCGCATAAATTCTCAACAATCAGTCGTAGAATATTTAAATTTTGTATTGGGCACTTTTATAATATCTAGTTGTACATCTTGCATTATGATTGCGATCGGCTGAGCCAGAAGTGCACTTTATTCGAAACATTTTTTGAATTTTCCGCATAAATCCAAAACGATTGAACGTAGATTGCTAGAATTGAGTATTTAGGACGATTATACCGTCTAGATGCTCACATTCTATTTTTATTGAGATCCACCGAGCCGGAAGTGCACTTTACTTGACAGTCTTTTGGAATTTTTTGCATAAATTCGAAACGATCAGGTGTAGAATATTGAAATTTGGTATTTCAGTCTGCTGTAGCATCTGAATGATTACCTACTATTTTCATAACAATAGACTGAACCGGAAGTGCACTTCAGTAGGAATTTATTCTTCAATTTTGCGCATAAATTCAGATTTGTTTTTTTAGTCGTAGAATTTTGGAAATCAGTATTTAGGAATGATGTAGTATAAGAATAATGGCCTACTGTTTCCATAGCAACTGACTTGGCTGAAAGCGCATTTTACTTGACAGGTTCTTAGAATCTTTTGGGTAAATCCAAAACGATTAACTGTAGAACGATGAGATTTTGTGTTTGATTATATATATCCAATGATTTACAAGTAAGTCACGTGATGGTCACGTCAGATTTTTTCCTTCAATTTTATGATTGTAGAATATTCATATAATACGTTTTGATATTTCATTTCAAAATCGAGACCTGGTTGATTTAAAGTATCATAAATTCAGAATTCGGTTTTTAACCATCATTCTGAATAAATCAGCAACTGTAGACACGTGTTTCGTCCTTATTGGGCTTCTTTAGTACAGTATAGCAAGCCTCAGAACGAAGCTATAAAAATAGAGCTGATACATAACATGCAGAAATATAAATCTGCAGCAGTGCCATCTACTATAATGCAGCCGAAGTGGCAGCTTAAAGAAATACAGAATACGGTATTGAATAGTATTATTTATAAAAAAAATTGTTAGTGATTGCTCTGCGGAGGGCCTGTTAATTTGAAAGCAACAAGCTTTTTTTTATACTTATTGAGTGCACTTTGGCATGAACTTGTCCTCATTTTCACATTATATTTCAACCTTATTCTGAACAGATACATAAGTCAAGCTAAACTTGAGTTTTATGCCTCCCCTTTCCTATAAATAATGACGTAATCTTATAGAACTCTCAAAAAATACAGAGACTCATTCAAATTGGGCGAAATAAAGTAACAGATAAAGTTCAGACCCTCTCTGGGAAATATTTCTAGTTGCACCAATGACGCATGAATTCAGGGTATACCTCACTCGTACGAGTCATTGTTTCCTACCCTATTTGGTAACGCTGAAATGGAATACTCGTCAATTTATATCGAACAATGGTTATAATTGAACATTATTAAACTTTGTTCCGTTAAAATCAATCAATTACTCACAAAAGATGAAATTTATTGGAAGTAAACATAAATTGATTAAAAAATTACGGGTTTATTTACTACCCCGACCTATAAATGATAGAAGTGACCGTGATTTTTTAACAGTTTGAGATTTTAATAATTAATCTTCAAGATTTAGACCCTACTAAACCCAAAAACCATAATTAAAAGGCACGATAACTTAAGAACGCGTACGAATTTTCGACTGAAATTTGATATTTAAGATTTTCTTCAAAAACTTAATTTTAAGCTTTGTTTTGGAGCAACATTTACATGAAATATTTTTCAAAATTATTGGTGGTTCATTTGTTATTACTAAAATTTGATTTATTATAAATAAATTTAAAATAAATTATTTGGTATCAAATTAAAGCTCCTGTGGAAATAATTCTAGTAAAAGTGTCAAAAATTATTGTCATTTTTTTCACAATTTTACAAACAATTTTTGGTTCTGTGTAAAAGCAATATAAGCGCTAATTAGTTGCAATTCTTCTGAGCATGAATAAAATATGGAGCAACATGAAATATACCAACAAAATAGCGTACGGCTGGTGAGTTTTAACTTTATTTTTTCAGACAACGTGCATATTTGCGCTGAATATAAAGTAGCTTTAAATATTCAGAGCCACACATTTTTTTCGATTTTCCATCAAAATTTATCATACTGTGCGTCGTTTTTACTGCCAGTTGCCGATGGGCAACAAAAAATAATTGAAATTGAATACGCTTTTAAATCTTAAAAATATATTTTCATATTTCATGGTGAGAATTTTTACGAAACGAATCAACCGGCATAATCCCTGGCTTAACTGAATCTCTACTTTATTTACAGTTAATAAAAAGATTAAAATGTAAAGCTGATTTTCACAACAATTCTTGTTAATTAAAAAGGACGAGTCGCGTTTCAAATCTCAAACAAGAACTGTTTTCACCATTTATAGTAGAATTCTATAATTTAAAAAGTCTGAAGGTGCTCAAGACACTAAAATCGTTATGTCAGCGTGAACTGAAGCAATTGAGTCTTATTGGAAAAGAGGTGACTAGTCCGCTACAATCAAGAAACTAATGGATGTGTTCAATGAGCCCAGCAAAGCAACGCACTAACCTAATCAGTAATGACGTCTTTTTTTTATTACTTTTAGTGTAGAACCTCCAGCGCAGATTTTCTCTTCAATTGTAATGCGTATACAGCTCAGGCTCAAATGTTTTTATAGAAAATCAAATAAATTTTCGTTCTGTAGATGCCATTTCACGATTTGTTTGCTAGCGCTGGCCTGCTGAGCTCATTGAACGCATTACATTTTCAGAATAATTCTGAAACTTTAGAGAAGTAAAAAGTAGCCAATACACATCAGCTTTATGAAACCAGAAAATTTTAAATAATCACTGATGGTAATTTGATAGTTAAAACTTCTCACATTCATTTGCAGTGATGTTCTTTTGTTCGAGTTCTGCGCCGGTTTAGTTCAAAAGCAATCTTCGTAACAGCAGCCATTTTCATTTTAACTTTTTTTATAATTATCAACAAACTTAAACAATAACAGTAGGGTTTTATCGATAGCTTACAGTCAGCGTAATTATAATTTCCAACCCTAGGTTAAAAAAAATAAAAATTTTAGCGAAGACTGACTAAATTTTTCTCTATTGGGCCAAGTGGTTTGAAACAGGGCTCGTATAATTCAGTTAAAGTTCTGTAAATAAAAAATTTAAAAAAAAACTTGTTGAACTTGATGTCCCAATGGAAATAAATAATTTACTGATAAGTATTACACGGCATTTCTGACATTGTTGTAACATTCCGTGTGTTCAAAACAGCAAACATTCTTTTATCGCCGAATCTCTTGGCTTCTATAGAAATAAAAATCAATGTTTGTATGTTTGTTCCCCATGCGTTCCGAAACCATTGATCAGATTGTAGTACAATTTTTATGGAGTGTTTTGGGGACGCCCGCGACGATTCCTGGCCCAAGAATCTATATATAACCAAAAATTTTTTTTAAACTTTTTCCTTCAGTGAAAATAATTATTTTTTATTTTTAATGAAATTTTTTGCGCTATGCTTTGATATTACTTTGAGATCTTCTATCTATCTATATCTTCTTCCAACTACTTCTATCTTCCTTATCTTCTATCTTCTTCTTCTATATAAATAAAAATCAATGTTTGTATGTTTGTTCCCTATGCGTTCCGAAACCATTGATCAGATTGTGGTAGAACCCTTGTGGAGTGTTTTAGGGACGCCCGCGACGGTTTCTGGCTCAAAAAATCATATATAAATAGATTTTTTCTTCATAGTTATTTGTTCATAATAAAACTTTTTGCACTATACTTTGATATTACTTGAAAATACGTCAATTTGATAAAATTAGCTCTATTATTTATTCATTAGTCTATTATTCTGAATTCTTATCTGTTCTTTCAGCTAAATTTATCAAAAATGTTTTGACACACCCAAAATTTGTAATAATTGCTGTCAAATGTGTAACTTTAATGTGAATTCCTCTTTATTTCTTCATACTTAACGTGGCATTGCAACGCATGCCGGATACAGCTAGTTAAATTATAAAATGTTCTTACTTCACATAAGACTATTAATTTTTTTATGTTACCGCATAAATGGTAAAGATATCATCCTTATCAACGCACATACTTGTGCACTGTAGCACACGCACTGTGAGATTAAAACTAATTAATATTTATTATACTTCTCTGGGAAATATTAACCGTATTTCCTTCCGATTTAACAAACACGCTTTTATTAGCTTGGCGAATATTTCAAAACTAATTTTCACGCATTTCCAAACTTTTTTTCTATTGCGATATGCCAACAAACAACGTACAAAACCGTGAAATTTTCAAATTTTGTCACGTGATCGACGAAACGCTGTTATTTGCCAAGCGCCGCTGTGACGTCATAAGGCATGTTGGCGTATTAAATCGACTTTGAATAGAAACAGACACAAAATAAGTTCTGATGGGTTCGTACAGCAACAATCAGATAATTTTTCTCGAAAATTGAGTTTTTAATGCAGCTGAAACAAGGGCTGTCAAATCCCAAGGGTAATTTTTTATTATGGTTCCTTCTTTTTTGTGTGCACAGTACAGTAAAATTTTTTTTTTAAGTAATTTATTAATTTTAAAACGTTATAATTAGCAAATGAAACGTCTTAGTGAATATTTAATACTAGTGGTCGCTCAGTGGTCGAAATTCATTATATTGGAACGAATTTAAGTCTATAAATTAGTTATTTCGGCTTTACTGGTGCTTAGAATTATTGCGGAAATATTTTATATTAAGAAATAAAAGCGAATATATTTGTTTTCTGGAAAATTCTGGTACCTTCTAGCATTTTCTAGAAATGCCTGGACGTTTGCGGGAAAAACGTAGTCAGAGACTTATAGTATGGACTGCTAGTGGTTGAAATAAATTGTGTTGTTTAAAATAAATCAATATTGACATAAATGTCCATAAATCCGGGGATTGGGAGTTTCAGGTAAAATTAACTTGGTACTCGATGTTCTATCCGAATCTTAAATAAAAAATAGTCGTCTCCATTCAAGGTTTTGGAGAGATTTCTCCTACCCCCGCCCCTTGGAGGGAAGGAAATCGTTGAACTTTTACTACAGACATTTTTCCATTCGGTGCACATTTCTCGATATATTCCAGAAAAAAAACATATTGTCTTTGACGGTAAATTCAAATGGGACACATTCCTTCGTGAGCGCGGTACAAAGTTTTCTCTTCAAGTAAAATTGAAATAGGGCACCTTGTATATAATTTCTGCTTTCTGTACTCCTCAATATGAACTTCAAGTATGCCATCGTGCGCGCGTTACAAATTTTTCTCTTTACGTAGATTTGAAATGGGACAGCCTGCACTCCTTCTCCATATGAACTTCAAGTATGCCAAATATCACAGTCCCTCGTGCGCGCATTACAAAGTTTTCTCTTCACGTAAATTCAAATGGGATATTCTGTAATTTTGGCTTTTTACATTACTTCTTCATTTAAACTTCAAGTATGCCAGATCTCACATTCCTTCGTTTGCGCGGTACAAAGTTTCTTTTGCACGCAAAATGAAGTATGCCAAATGCAACATTCCTAACTGCGCGCATAACGATGTTTTCTTTTAACGTAAAATCAAAATGGGACAGTTTTTATGTAATTTAAGCTTGTAACGAAAAAAAGGGCGAATTCCCAGAAACCTGAACATTTATAGTATTTCTATTAGACATTTCTAGTGCTCGCGCCGTGAACATAACCTGCAAATCATAGTGTATTAAAACATTTTGTGAAAGAAGATAAACTTACTTACGTAATACCATTTACTGAGTTAAACAGTGTGAATAAAGTGTTATACTAACTATTAATACCATAATTAAGTGTTTAAATAAGTTAAAGGTATAATTGTTGCACATCTGTCAGATTTGACAAATAAAAGCGCCATTTCGCAGAAATGTGGGTAACCAAGATGGCGGCGATACGAATATGTTTCAACTTTGTGATAAGAGATGGCGCTGACGACACTTAATCGTTCTACTGTCATAAAGGCGCGATGGATTTAATGGGGTAGACTTGCATGTCAAATGTAATACCTTGAGCTATGCACTCTTCACTTTTCTAAGTCTGTGGAATCAGATATTGGAAGCACCTTCTTTAAGAAGCGCTACGCTTTCTAATTCCAATAAGACAATTGAATTTTAAATCAGACTTTTTCAGATAATTTCTTCAAAATGTGGAATGGTTGGTAGTGTTGTTGGTTTGAATTAGCACCTTCTTCGTGAAGCGCTTGTTCAACAATGAAATCACCCAGGGCCTAGAACAGGCTGTTCTATTTGTAAATTATTATTGAGAAGTTCTAAATTCTTTTGAAAACGCCATCTCTCTTAAAACTCATTTCTATTTGTTAAATAAATTGTTTATGATAAATCAATCCGTTGTGATTATTGTTTGGTTTATGATCTCCTTTGCCTTTGTTCAAATTAGATTGATGTGTCAATCTGTTGTAATTGTTATTTCATTTGTTTTATTAATTTTACTTTGTTCAAATTAAATTCCTAAAATTCATTCTGTGGTTTCATCTTGGGGAGAATATTTTCACCTTTCAGAACTGGACTTCCTTTGATAAAAGTTCCAGTGTTTTGTTTCTTTTAAAATAAAAAGAATCTTGCATTCAGCTTGCATTGTTGCCTGATTATTACATTACAAATTTCCTGCACTCTTTCTTGATTTGAACTTCAAGTATGCAAAATCTCTCATACCTTCGTGCGCGCAGTGCAAAGTTTTCTCTTCACGTAAAATTTTAGCTTTCTGCACTCCTCCATATAAACTTCAAACATGCAAAATTCTTTTATGCGTGCAATATGCTCTAAAAGGGGTATTAAAACGTATTAAAATATTCAAAATAGGACACCAGTATATAATTTTCACTTTCTGCATTTCTTCTCCATATAAACTTTGAATAACAAAAATATTCTCTTCACGTATTAATATATAGATTAAAATGGGACACCCCCTACATAATTTTCGCTCACTGTACTCCTTCTCCATATGAGGTTCAAGTATGCCAAATCTCACATTCCTTCGTGCATGCAATATGCTTAAAAAGGGGGCCGAAACTTTTCTCTTGACGTAATAATTTGACCTTGTCACGTTGAAAACATTATTACAATGCAATATTTATTTGTTGAAATTTACAAAAGTGTCAAAAAAACTAACCTAACATTTCAAATGTATACAAAATAATGAATAACAATATATAGATGGATGTCAAGTTAATTTTTTGTTATTTGTTTGAAAGTTACATTTAATTAAACGTTTTCTTGGAATCTCACAGTACTTTGAAAATGTGATAACTTCATGACTGGGACTCTCGTATCTAAACTCTCGTATCTGCCCCGTTGGGACGTTTATAAACAATTTATTTGATTCGCGATGACTGCTGCTATTACATCCGTTTTTTCCTTATAACAAGGGTTCTCTTTCGCTGGCTCCATTGTAAGTAATGCTACAGTTGAGTGCCAACGTGCGTAGTGACGTCACAACAACCTTTTCAAACAGTGTTTGCTAATAACAACGATTTTCCTCAACAAAAAAATTAGTGTCAATAGTTTTTTTTAAATGTGTACAGAGTTAATTTTCTAGATTTCTGAAAAATCGTGGAAAATTTTTTTGTGAGTGTGGAAAATAATCTTAGGAAATTTATGAATTGATTCAGCGTAGTATCTTTGGAAAGTTCAGTTTTCTATTTTATCATCGATGAATCAAAATTTTATTGCTATATATTTTTAGATGACTCGTTCTAAAATTGCAATAAACTGCGCTTCGAATTCAAGGCCAGATTATAAAATTGCTTAATCGATTATCCATCATCTGAACTCTTCTTTTTCTGTGTTTTTAGGTACGTGCTAGACTTCCTACGTGATGGCGCCCTCGTGCTCCCAGACGGCTTCCGTGAAAAAGAGCGCCTGCAGAAAGAAGCACACTTCTTCCAGATGCCAGCGCTGGGCGAAGCCGTGAGTTCCTCGTCCCTGGATAAACGTTCTCCAGGCTGCATCACCGTGGGCTACCGAGGCAGCTTCCAGTTCGGCCGGGATGGTCTAGCAGATGTCAAATTCCGGAAGCTTTCTCGGATTCTTGTCTCTGGAAGGGTGAGCCTATGCAGGGACGTATTCGGAGAGACTCTCAATGAGAGTAGGGATCCTGATCACGGCATGACGGAGAGATATACCTCCAGGTTCTTCCTTAAACATTCATTCCTTGAACAGGCATTCGATATGCTAGCAGATCAAGGGTTTAAACTTTGTGGATCTTGTGGATCAGGCACTGCCGGATCTGCAGCAGGTGATTTAAAACCTGGAGTAGATTCGGAAGAAAATCGCTGGAATCATTACAACGAGTTTGTTTTTGTCAGGGAGTAAATTTTAAATTGAACTTTTCAGTGCCGGATTTATATTCGGAACAAATTCAACACCCTGGGGCTGATCTTTTCAAATTGATCATGCAGCCAAAAAGTTAATTAATGTTTTAATTATTCCGTGAAATTTATCACAAACTTAATTAAAAATTGGTTCATTATTCTGATAAAAAGAAAAACATAACCTCACTTTCAAACAAAAATATGACATTACCAATTACCTTTCTGGTTTATTATTGAACATAAATAAATGAAATAACAAGAAAATAACTTACTTTGTATGCACAGTGAATGCAAGCAAAAAAGTCACTAAATGTTGCACTATTCGAGACATAATACATACCGTCAGCACTCAAACTACAGAGACTGTTGAATATTGAATGGTCCTCCCTGGAATAGACTATAACAAGCTCGGCAGCATACGAGTAACATAGGTACACCGTGTGAAGATAATTTGACATAAAAGATCAAAGATCTGTTGAAAATTGCTTGTATTCTAATAATTTTACGACCGTTACGGCTCTGTGTATTATGTCTTATGAAGCAACAAGTATTGTGGAGAAAATATTACTTTTTATATAGGCAGATGAATCAATAAAATATTAAACTCATTTGCGGAAAAGTTATGACAATAGTAAATCGATTTTTGTTTTAATTTCGCCAGCTGGTAATTTAGTTTTGCATGTGTATCACGGAAGTGTGGTGCGCTCAAAATAACTCCATCAATAATTTAGCTATTACAACGGAATTTTCGTGCAAAGGGAATACTAC
Organism: Dromius quadrimaculatus; assembly: GCA_963989225.1. Taxonomy (NCBI): domain Eukaryota; kingdom Metazoa; phylum Arthropoda; class Insecta; order Coleoptera; family Carabidae; genus Dromius; species Dromius quadrimaculatus. Next base: position 67,755,245 of record OZ022324.1, on the reverse strand, counting down.
TTCCTGCTAGTCCGGAATTTGTATTTTCTTTTAATAGTGTGAAAAGAGGAAGTTATCGCTATTTCCGATTCCATTGTGATTGCTTAATTATTTTTCAAGTGGACCACATTTCATTGACATCCGTATAATAAATAATCAACAAGTAAATTTATTATTGAATAATCATAATTATACGTTTTATTTCTTAACATGCAAAAAGTGATTATTCTTGCCGGTTGGAAGTTCGCGTGACAAGACCGAGTAATAAAACTTCAAATGCAATTTCCAAGAAATGAGAAAAAAGCGTAAACATTCAACTGGATTAATGAAATAAGTTTGTTAATTTAAAGTTCCGCATGAAATATTACATAAATAATTAGATCCGGCACTGAGGGATCCAGAGGTAAAAAATTACTGAAGTTGATCGACAAGCGACCAAAATTCAGTCACTTCTAAAAAAGAGCTGAAGTCTGGGGTCAGTCGGTCGAGAATTTCACAAATGCCCATTCGACGACGGGAAGATTGTTTCAGGAAACGCGCCACAAAATGTCAACATTACATCGATTTTGTTTGCTTTAAACATATTACACTAAACAAAGATTCTACTTTCATAAAATTTTAAAACTGTTAGCGCAGTAGCTTGCGAATTGTAAACATCAAAAATATATTAGAATTTAAGAAATAGCAAAATATGGCCGCGAAGCTACCATATCGATGATGGAAACATAAAAAAACCTGTACAGGTTTTAGAATGCGTGTCCATAATCTGTATGATAACTTCACGGATCTCCAAACTCTTCTTATGATATTGTGTAAATAGATGCATAAATTTAAATAAATATTTGCGTTTTCACAATCACATCTTTCATAATATTGTTTAAAAATAGTACAGGATAATATAGCTAAGCCACCTTTTTGTAAATAGGTAGCTGGTTTAGTTATTACATCCTGTATTTCATAAACGGCGGACTCCAGACATTTAACTTCAAACATTCATATCTATAAAATAAATATAAGTCAACATTAAATTAATGACTTATATCATAGAAACTTATTTATAAGTAATGTTCATATTCAGTCATAATGTAAATAAATCATAATGACCATGTCTTCTTATTACTCGAATCTATAAGATATTTTATTTATTTACTTACTGGTGTCAAGGACCACATAAAAATTTCATTTCTTCAAAGAAAATACTTATAAAAAAATATATAAAATGTGACGAGATGCTAAAATATTATAAATAAAGTGGACATACTTTATTCATTCGCTTATACTCATAAAACTTCTGGAGCATTTCTCAGTGATGTAACTGCCGGTTAAACCAGAAATAAATTTATTCTAATTGTTGCAAATTATTCATAATTTAAATTCTGGAAAGCCAAAAAATATTATTATTCAAAAAAATGTACAACAATGAATATATGACCTTGAAACAAAAGGCCATACCTTCTTAGTGGATAAGATTCAAAGAACAAGCCGAAGAAGCGCGTCGAAATCAAATCAACTGTCTTTTTCCAAAACTGCAAAATCGATTCCTCAAAGGAATAAGATCATTAATTTAAATTATTTCGAATGTCATTCCAGTTAACATTACTTCTAGCTTAACCAAAAGTTGTATTCAAAAGCTAGTTTTTACACCATCATCCTGATACGATCATGAAGTGACGTTGAATTTAAGTCATTATATGACGTCAAACTGAGGTCATAATATGACGTCGATATTGAGTCATAAAATGACGTTAAACCTAAGTCATAAAATGACGTCAAACATAAGTCATAAAATGACGTCAAACATAAGTCATATAGCTCCACGCATTGACGTCTTGCTGAAGCGATTGTGGCCAAAAATGTGACAAAAAATATTATTATTATTATTCAAAAAATGTACAACAATGAATATATGACTTTGAAACTTTTAATTGAAAAGATTCGAAGAACAACGAGCCGAAGAAGCGCGTCAGAATCAAATCAACAATCTTTTTTGATCCAGGTATGAATATATTTGTAAAACTGCAAAATCGATTCCTCAAACGAATAAGCTCGGTCCACAAATAATTATTTCGAATGCCATCAAAGTTGACATTACCTCTAGATTAACCAAAAGTTGTGTTCAGAAGATAAGATCATGAAGTGATGTTGAATTTAAGTCATAATATGACGTCAAACTTGAGTCATAATATGACTTCAATATTGTCATAAAATGAAGTTAAACTTGGGTCATAAAATGACGTCAAACATTAGTCATAATATGACGTCATGTAGCTCCACACATTGATGTCTTGCTGACGCGATTGTGACCAAAAAAGTGACAAAAAATATTATTATTATTCAAAAAATGTACGGCAATGAATATATGACCGTGAAACAGAAAGCCAGATTATTTTAATTGAAAAGATTCGAAGAACAACGAGCCGAAGAAGCGCGTTAGAATAAAATCAACTGTCTTTTTCGATCCGGGCATGAAAATGTTTGTGAAACTGCAAAATCGATTCCCCAAATGAATAAGATCATTAATTCAAATCATTTCTAATGTCATCCCTGTTGACATTACTTCTAGCTTATCCAAAAGTTGTATTCAGAAGCCGGTTTTTGCACCATCATTCCAATAAGATCATATAATGACGTCAAATTAAGGTCATAATATGACGTCGATATTGAGTCATAAAATGATGTTAAACTGAAGTCATAAAATGACGTCAAACAATATGATGTCATATAGCTTTGTGACCAGAAATGTGACAAAACAGACATTCTGCATTGCCAAAAATATTATTATTATTCAAAAAATGTACGGCAATGACCTTGAAACAAAAGTCCAATCCTCTTAATTGAAAAGATTCGAAGAACAACGAGCCGAAGAAACGCATCAAAATCAAACCAACTGTCTTTTTTGATCTGGACTTGAAAATGTTACCAAAACTGCAAAATCGATTCCCTTAAGGGATAAGATCATTAACTTATAGGTCGGGCCACAAATAATTATTTCGAATGCCATTAAGTTGAAATTACTTCTAGCTTAATCAAAAGATGTATTCAGAAGCCGGTTTTTACACCATCACCCTGATAAGATCATGAAGTGACGTTTAATTCAAGACATAACGGTCATAATATGACGTCGACATCAAGTCTTAAAATGACGTTAAACTTGAGTCATAAATTGACGTCAAACATAAGTCATAATATGGCCTCATAGCTCCACGTATTGTTGGCGCGATTGTGACAAAAAATGTGACAAAACAGACATTCTGCATTGCCAAAAAATATTATTATTATCCAAAAAATGTACGGCAATAACTATATGACCTTGAGACAAAACTCCAGATCCTCTTAGTGGAAAAGATTCGAAGAACAACGAGCCGAAGAAGCGCGTTAAAATCAAATCAACTGTCTTTTTTGATCCGAACTTGAAAATGTTTCCAAAACTACAAAATCGATTCCTAAAAAGAATAAGATCATTAACTTATAGATCAATCCAGAATTGATAGGATGACTAGATTAATTCGAATGTCTTCTAGTTTGACTAAAAGTATTTAAGGACCTGGTTTTACACCATCATCCTGATAAGATCATGAAGTGACGTTAAATTCAAGTCATAATATGACGTCAAACTTAGGTCATAATATGACGTCGACATCAAGTCATAAAAAGACGTTAAGCTTGAGTCATGAATTGACGTCAAACATAAGTCATAATATGACATTCTGCATTGCCAAAAATATTATTATCATTCAAAAAATGTACGGCAATGAATCAAAAGTCTAGACCCTCTTAGTGGAAAAGATTCGAAGAACAACAAGCCGAAGAAGCGCGTCAAAATTAATTATTTCGAATGTCAACCCAGTTGACATTACTTCCAGCTTGATCAAAAGTTGTATTCACGGGCCAGTTTTACACCATCATCCTTATAAGATCATGAAGTGACGTTAAATTTAATTAATAATATGACGTCAAACTTAGGTCATAATATGACGTCGACATTAAGTCATAAAATGACGTCAAACATAATATGATGTCATATAGCTCCACGCATTGACGTCTTGCTGACGCGATTGTGACAAAACAAACATTTTACATTGCCAAAAAATATTATTATCATTCAAAAAATGTACGGCAATGAATATATGACGTTGAGACAAAAGTTCAGACCCTCTAATGCCCAGTATTATAAAGGACGAAGTAAATTTATTTCCAAAGTAAATTTATTTTCTTTAACAAATTCTAATCGAATGACAGTAAAAGCATTGCTGTCAAAAAGTCGACTGTCATTTAACAGAGTGAATTTTATTTACTTTGGGAGTTAAATTTATTTGTCCTTCATAATACTGGGCATAAGTGTAAAAGATTTGAAGAACAACGAGCCGAAGAAGCGCGTCAGAATTAAATCAACTGTCTTTTTCGATCCGGACATAAAAATGTTCTCAAAACTACAAAATCGATTCCTTAAAGAAATAAGATCATTAATTTAGGTCGGTCCAGGAAAAATTGGGGAACTAAATCATTTCGAATGTCATTAAAGTTGACATTACTTCTAGCTTAATCAAAAGTTATATTCACGGTCCGATTTTTACACTATCATCCTGATAAGTTGATGAAGTGACGTTGAATTTAAGTAATAATATGGCGTCAAACTTGCGACATAATATGACGTCAACATTAGGTCATAAAATGACGTTAAACTCAAGTCATAATTGACGTCATATAGCGCCACACATTGACGTCTTGTTGATGCGATTGTCATATCGATGTCATATTTGGTCATTAATGTTACTCGGGGAATAGGGAGCAACTGTAGACACGAGTTTCATTTATTGGCACTCTTCAATACAGGCTATCAAGTCTCAGATAATCGGCCGTGTGAGCCGCAAGACAATGAAAATGGAGTTGATACATGGCATGCAGAAATATAAATATACAGCAGTGCCATCTATTATAAAGCAGTCGAAGTAATAGGTTTTAATACTGTAAAATGACTTTTAAAAAAGTACATGAAACATAATTTGATAAATTGTTCACAAAATTAAAATTCAGTTTTTGTACTATTCTGAATATGGCGGCAACTGTAGACATGTGTCTACAGTTGCCGACCTGTCAAAGGTCCTGTATCTCTTATATCGTTGAGTTATTTTTATTTAATAAGCTAGAAAATATGGTCTGTCCACTTTTGAATTTTTTTCATTATATATCGTTAGTAATATGATTATTTAAAATATTAGAAAATTGTTTTTACTAATATTTTCCGTATCGGAAAATAGAATCGATATATTTCAGGGTCACGAAACTATAGCTGCACTCAAATTGATAAATGAAATTTGGTCTTGAAGTACAACTTTTTCATATTTTCTAGAATTATTTTTCAGGAGGCTATTAAAATTTCTCACAAAATTATTCTAATAATGTCTACATGCTCAGTTTTGCACAAAGGAACAAAAATTTCTTTGGAAAAGTAATTTTTGAATAATTAATTTTGTTAGCAGTAAACGAGGCTACTTTTACTGCGAATAGCTCCATCTATTAACTGATTAAATATTTCAGTGTTTCCGTAATGGAAGTGCACTATAAAAACATGCCACTATTCATAATGAAAACATGTCCTGTAATTGTATGCTCAACTCCTAATGTAAAACCAACACAAATTCTTACTATCCGTATTAATACTAAACCCAAAATATTAGAAAACTTGAAGAATAGTGAGAACCAATAATAAACTGCGATTTTATACCTCATGCCTTTTTGAGGGTTGAGAATTCAACCCTTGATAAGAAAAATAAAAAAGTTTATTGACCCACGCTTTCCAGTTATAGTGCAAACTCCAATTATTTAAAAAAAAAAATAGGTTTTTTCGTGACAACATTTTGCATGCCTTTGTAACGTAAAATAGTTGAAAGGGATTTGTACAATTCACAATGAAATTGTATACGTTCAAATATCCAGTAATGTTCAGCTGGAAATATGGAATATTCAGTTCTACATGTCAATAATGTAGAATTATGGTTTGAAGCAAAATGGAGCATGTAAGCAGAACATTAGTCCGTTGTTCTGTTATTTATTATTAGTTGAATATCTCTCGGCTATGTTAATGTTATTGTGTTTGTGATGTGCAACGTGGATGATAAATTTAATTTAGAATTGTTGGATTTTCCTTTGCTCGGTTCTGCAGTAAATTGTGTGATACACGTGATCATGCATAATTATCAGATTAAATGTGATTTTGTGCTTTACTTCAATGTGTTCTAGTTAAGATAATTATCAGGAGCATGACACGTCTGATGGTAATTATAAATGATCACCAATTTATCGTAGTATACCAGCTAATGTTATTAACATGACTAAAGGCCCATTCATAATCGCTGTCAAAACTATTGCCATTAATTTTTATAATTGGTAGTCAAATATCATAAATTACTTTCATTATCAACACAGTAATTTTCACTTTAAATCCTCATTCAATATTGGTATGAATGGACCTTTAAAGTTATTAAGTATTATTGTAATCAAATATTCATCCAAATAAAATACAAATTAATATCTGTTAAGTCTATATGTCAAAAATACTGTACATAGAATCAACGGATATTGATTAATTAACAAATTTAAATCTACAAGTGATAGTGTTAATATTTTTGTATTTTTAATTTTGTTGAAGTCAATCTTTTATCTAGAAACTATAAATAACATAGTAATACTAAAAATCTGTCTTCATACCTTTGAGTAATGTAATGTAAAGCCAAATTAGTTTGACAAATTGTCAATAAAATAGACTTAATATAAGAAAAATTATGTTAAAATGTATGTGTATATAAATACACGTTCATAATGTACAAAGGAAATAAAAAATACATATATTTAGCTCTGAAAAGAAATAAAATTCTCACAAAAAATTTAAATAACTTTTTTCCCTAATAATTATAAGAAATTGCGTTACTATTCACTTCCACTTTTGTAAATGGCCCTAAAACAATGTTTCAAAATTCCATGGCCAGTTTCATCGCTGTTTCAGAAATTCAGAACGTCGCATCAATTAATTGCATATTTCAAAGTGAAAGCTGTCATTGTCAAAAAGACAGCTGTCATTGTCAAAGTGACAGCTGTCATTGTCAAAGTGACAGCTGTCATTGTCAAAGTGACAGCTGCCATTATCAAAGTGACAGCTGTCATTGTTAAAGTGACAGATGGCGGTTATATTATACGCAGATTCCACTAATTATTTATTTTTGATATCTTTTAAGGTTATCTCCCAATTTACCGACTTTACTTGCAATTCATTACGGATTTAAACGGCAATTTCTCAAAAATTCATTGAGATATCTGAATATGGATCACAGAAACTTCAAAACGATAGTTTAAGATACAGATGTAACAATTTTTGACTGATAATTTCGACTGATTAAAATTTTATAGACAGCCAAAGTTGACTTATGTGTAATTTTCAATTTCCGTCCATAAAAATTCAATTTGTACGGATTTCCAATTAGGATTTTGTACGTTTATTTGAGCTAATACGAAAAATCGTTTAGTACAAGAACAAATCGATATCTTTAGTAGTTCACGAGATATGTCCACAAATTTGAAAATTTTGACAGTTTTTACCTCTTCATACAAATTAAATTGTAGAAAATCACTCAATCAAAATATTCAAGTATAATTGGGCACAATTATACTTTGAACTATACTGAATCCGGGCCTGAAAACTGTACTTCAATATCTTCAATATTTTTCGAGATAAAAATTACTAATCCCAACAGTTTCTGTCTTCCAATATTTACCGACTTTACTTGCAATTCATTACGGATTTGAATGGTAATATCTCAAAAATTAATTAAGATATCAAAATATGGATCACAGAAATGTCAAAATGTAAGTTTAAGATACAGTTTTAATAATTTTTAACAGATAATTTTGACATATAAAAATTTTATAGGCACCTCAAGTTGACTTATGTCCATGAAAATTTAATTTGTACGAATTTCCTATTACAATTTTGTACATTTATTCAAGCTATTCCAAAAAATCGTTTGATGCAAGGAAAAATGAATATCTCGGTTAGTTCATGAGATATGCCCCCAAATTTGGAAATTTTGCCAGTTTTTACCTTATAATACAAATTAAATTGTAGAAAATGACTCAATCACAATATTCAAGTATAATTGAGCACAATTATACATTAAACTATACTTGATTTGGGCCTGAAACCGCACTTCAATATCTCCAATATTTTTCGAGATAGAAATTACCAATCCCAACAGTTTCTGTCTTCCAATATTTACCGACTTTACTTGCAATTCATTACGGATTTGATATTAAACACGGTAGAGCCAAATTACTTATTTTGAAAAACAATTGACGAACGTTTGCGTGTGATGTCGAAATATGAGTGATAATAATCCTAATTTCACATTATGATTCTCATTATTTCTTTGCATCAGGAAAATATAACGAATTTTATATTAATAATAAATGAACCGCTGATAATTTTGAAAAATATTTCTGGTGAGTATGTGCCAAATCATTCAAGGATTAATTTCAGTTATTTTATATTTTATGATAAATACTACCGTTTATAAAATAAAGGCAAAAAACTAAAAAGTTCCATCAGTAAAGTTTTGGTACCACTGGTTGAAAAAAGCTTGTCTACGAACTTGAACCTAGATTTTTGATGAAAAACTTGAATATAAAATTTTAGTCAAAAATTCGTACGCGTTCTCAAGTTATCGTGCTTCTAGACACACCTACTTTTCTTCAAAATTATGTTTTTTGGGTTCAGTAGGGTCTAAAACGTGAAAATTCACCAAAATCTCGAACTGTCAAAAAATCACAATTAAAATACTTCTCTTATTTTATTATGCGCATCTGTAAATCCGAAGTAATAAAAAAAGCGATGGAAAGAAAAACAAATTTAGGAAATCGGAGAATATTAAAGTTATCATAAAACGATTTAAAGTACTAAAAACACTTTGATCTACGATCGAATGAAAAGTGACAGTTTTTTACATCATTTTCAATGTAAAAAGTGGGCTTTTATACAAAACTATGCAATAAAACTTTTATTGTACACTTTTATTGTACACTTTTATTGCACGATTTTAGAGGAAGAGTCTATCAGCTCTAATTATCAGTATTTAAACAACTGCGGAATATTTTGAAACTAATCTATAACACTAAAATTACTTTTGGACATTTTAAATTTGATTTTTTAATTCAAATTCATATAACATTTATGTCAATTTGCACTAAAGAATGACTTTTTACACATGTATTTCAAATATATATAAAATACAAGTATGTAATAAAATAATAAATGTAAAGGGCCTAGAAAATGCGCAACTGCCTGACGGAGCTTTTTCGTTTGATGTAATCCGCCAAAGAACTTTTCGCACTCCCGGGAATTAAAGATGAATTTAATCCCTCCAGTTAAGAACGGTCCAATGCTCTCATTGGCCAAAATACGTACCAAATTTACATTAGCACAACAACCTGTCAGTCGTTCATTAGTTATTTTATTCTATACGTATGCATAAAATCAAATTTTTTCAACGACGTGAATTTGAAATATTCGTTTTTTAGTAACTGCATGCATCTGTCAAAAAAAACACAATAAAATGAGTGTTCCATTTGAAATAAAAAAGTTAAAGGCCGACTTCCGGAGCAACTCAAAAAAATACTCTGTATAGAGATTAGTGTAAAAAATATATTTTGAAGAAAATATTTTTAGCAGTGTGGAACCAAATTGTGAATTTAAATTATAATGATATATGTTTATAATTTAAATAACACGCGCCAACAATTAGTTCTCCTACTTCGTCGCTAAGTTACATAAATTGTAGATAATCTGTTAAACTTCCCAATTATTTTTTTGTTATGTTATTGTTTATGTAGAAAATAAAATTAATGATTATTACAGATTAATGTTTATTTTGAAGGATTTTTTATTGCACTTGGAAGATTTTTCAGTTGTGTGGCAACACTGGCTGTCACTCTGACGTCTTTAAAACAAAAATAACCTAATTATGATGTAAATTACGAAATGGAAGTAAATACTCAAACAAAATTGAGTGCTTTGACTCAAATATCTAAATTAAGACTTGAAAAAGTTTTAAAAAATATTCCTGGAACCAAGGACATAACGATAGAAGCAGAATTAATTCGCCCGCTAGAAAGAATATGTGGCGTAAAATGGCTAAGGCACATTTTGATAACATTTTCTAAATAATTTTGTAATCTTATTTTGTTTATTTCAGAATGCAAGATGTGGATAAGATCTATAAACTTGAAAAGAATGCTCCTGTTTATACAAAGAATACTCAACTGTACTTGATATCTTCAAACTTGATATTATTTAAACGCGTTTTGGATCAAATCCAAGAATCATTAAATAAAAATAGTTCAATAAAGTTTCATGTGATTGTAACGCCAAGAATACTGATTACATTTGAGAAATTACTGGAGGAGGAAGGGTTGTTCGGTATTGTGGCGCTGCACACTTTTCAGTGGGATTTTATTCATATTGATACCGGAATTCTTAGCTTAGAAATAACGAATTTATTTGCTGAATGTTTTGTAAATAGTGATTATTCATTATTACCTTGTTTGTCGTCAAGTCTGCATACTCTTTTTTGTGTAACTGGTAGACCGCAAACAACAGCTTCCATTGGAACATATTCTTCGAGTGTTCTGAAACAAATAGATTTATTCAGTGAAAATTTAGATGTAGAACCAAAAAGTGACTCTGATTTTGATTTTTTTCTGATTATGGATCGTTCTGTTGATTATGTTAGTGCCTTGCTAACACCTACTACTTATTCAGGGTTATTAAACGAAATTTATAAAGTAAAATGTGGTGTGGTTGAAGATAACGAAACCCCAAAAAACGCTGAGGCTTCCAGTTCTAAATCGTATTTATTTAGCATGGATAGCACTTCAGATTCTGTTTATTCTGATATCAAAAATAGACATATCTCTGAAGTTTCTGATATTCTTGGTAATCAAGCGCGGCAATTAAAATCGGAAAGTGAAGCTTCAAAAGAAATGGCATTAAGTGAAATCAAAACTTATGTTCAAACAAAACTTCAAAAAGTAAAAGAAAAATCGCGCTTTTTAAGTTACCATCTTCAGGCTTGTGAAAGTATTATTGAAAAACTTGGTAGTAAATTTGAACGACTAAAAAAAATTGAACAATCTTTTATGATAAATGTAAATAGAAGCACCAACGTTCGAACATTAGAGGACATGATTTTAATTGATGATGAATATATTAGCTTAAAATTAATTTGTTTGATGAGTTTAACGCAGCAACTAACATTTGACGAATATCATAATTTAAGATTACTGTATTTACATCAAGTTGGCTATAAGTATTTATATATGTTTGGAAATTTAATAAATTGTGGTTTGATTATAGAGCCCTTAAAAACAAAAATGCCGTCTTTAAGTCTAAATTTATCGCTTGAATCAAAGAAAGTTTTTTATTCAATATCAAACAAACTCAAATTAGTCCCTCAGAATCCGGAACAAGTGAATGTTAGGGCCCCAATTTGTCCTAGTTATGTTTTCGGTGGAATATACATTCCTATTTTAGCGCAACTAGTAACATTATTAATAAAAGCTCAAACGGAAAACGATTTTAAAAGTAAAGTTGAACTTTTAAATGGAGTTCTGTTGACAAATGGTATTACAAAGTCATTTCCTCTACAGAGGCGCAAAATAATTATTTGTGTTATTGGAGGAATTACTTATTCAGAAATAGGTGCTTTGGATTTAGTTGAAAAACTTATGAATTGTAAAATTGTAGTTGTTAGTAATTGCATTGTATCAGGAAATGATTTAATTGATGCTACAAAGTAATGTACAACTGTAAGTTTTTTGCAATATAGTGATATTTTTTAATTTAAGTTGTTTTCTTCAACTTCGAACTTAATTCAATCGAGTTGACAAAAGGGGTTATTATTTTATTGTAATTTACATTATATAGTCTAAATAAGTATTACATTTAATTCTATCGGAAATATCTTCTCCATATAAACTCACATTCCTTCGTGAGTGCGGTACAAAGTTTTCTCTTCGGATAAAATTAAAATAGGGCACCTTGTATATAATTTCAGCTTTCTGTACTCCTCAATATGAACTTCAAGTTTGCCAAAACTCAAATCCCTTCGTGTGCGCGTTACAAGGTTTTCTTTTCACGTAGATGTACATAATTTTAGCTTCTGCACTCCTTCTCCATATGAACTTCAAGTTCCTTGTGCACGCATTACAAAGTTTTCTCTTCACGTGAACTCAAATCGGACATTCTGCATATAATTTTGGCTTCTTGCATCCCTTCTTCACTTAAACTTCAAGTATGTAAAATCTTACATGCATTCGTGCGCACGATACTAAGTTTTCTCATCATGTAAAATTAAAATGGAACACTCTACTCATAATTTAAGCTTCCTGCATTCCTTCTTCATTTGAACTTCAAATATTCCGAATCTTACATTCTTTCGTACGCGCGTTACAAAATATTCTCTTCATCTAAGCCCGAAATGGGATATCCTGTATATAATTTTAGCTTTCTGCACTCCTTCGCCATATAAACTCCAAATATACAGAATCTTACATTCTTCCGTGTGCGTTTTTCCTGCATAAAATTTAAACCTTCTGCACTTCTCCATTTGAACTTCAAGTAGGCCAAATCTAACATTCCTTAGTGCGCTCGGTACAACTCTCCACGCAAAATGAAAATGAAACACCGAGTATATAATTTCCATATGAACTTTTAATATTCCTTCGTAAGCGTGCTACAAAGTTTTCTCTTAACGCGAAATTAAAATGAGACACCTGTATATAATTTTAGCTTTCTGCACTTCTATATATTCAAACTTCAAGTATGCCAAGTCCCACATTCCTTCGTGCGCGCGGTACAAAGTTCTATCGCAACGCAAAATCATAATCGGACACTCTTTCTGCACTTCTTTCCCATATAAACTTCAAGTATACCTAACTTCACATTCCTTCATGCGCGCGGTAGAAAGTTTTCTCTTCACGTATATATAGGACAGCCTTCATATAATTTAAGCTTTTTGCACTCCTCCACATGAACTTCAATATTTAAATTTTTTTGTGCGTACAATATGCTTCAAAATGGGGTACAAAGTTTTCTTTCCACGTATTAAAATATATTAAAAATGAGATACCAGTATAAAAAATTTATTTTCTGCACTTCTTCTCCATATAAACTTTGAGTATACCAAATCTCACTTTCTTCTGTGCATGCAATATGCTTAAAAAGGGAATTGAAAGTTTTCTTTTCACGTATTAATATATAGATTAAAATGGGACATCCCATACATAATGTTTGCTTTCCGCACTACTTCTCTATATGAATTTCAAGTATGTCAAAACTCACAATCCTTCGCGCATGCAATATGCTTAAAAAGGAGGCCGAAAGTTTTCTCTTGACGTATTAATATATAGATGAGCTAATTGATTGATCTTTGTCGGGACGTCATAGAGCGAGAGCTGGCTGCAAAAAACTCAACCGATCGAGAAACAGAATGAAATGTTCTTCAAACGTTAGTACTCATCGAGACAATAAGAAAAATCATGGTGTGCCTAGGCAGAAGTTGTGCACAAGTATAGTATGATTATTTTTATGGTATATTTTTCGTACAGCAACTATACCAATAGCGTAACGAAATTACTCTTAAAAATTAGGTGTTACTGAGTAAAAAAATATATATCTGTGTGCCTCGTCGAATTCTGTTATTATGCCTTGGCACACAACTTCTTTAAAGCATCCATGTTGTAAAATTTAAGTCTATAAATCAGTCATTTCGGCTTTACTGGTGCTTATAATTATTGTGGAAATATTTTACATCAAGAAATAGAAGCGAATATATTTGTTTTCTAGAAAATTGCTGGTACCTTCTAGCGCTTTCTAGAAACGCCTGGACGTTTGCGGAAAAAACGTAGTGGGGAGAGACCCACGGTATATATCAGTGGCTGACTCAACGAGGAGGATTATTGATTTTGGCTCAGAGACCTTATAATGTGGACTGCTAGTGGTTGAAATATATTGTGTTATTTAAAATAAATCAATATTGACATAAATAATTGGAGTCAAGTTATAGTATAGTGTAGTAATCTTTAGTTTAAATTAGAATTAGTTATTAAAAATAGTGTCAGTTATGTAATTTATTATTTTAATAAAATATAAAAATAAATATTAGTGTTTAGTAACTTTTACTCCCTAAATTAAAATAAATAACGTTACAATATGTATCTTTTTCTAATGTACGATCTCTCTCAGTAGCATAATCATTTATTATACCATAAGTAGTTGAAGTATTATCGATTATTTTTGTGGTGCTATCACGAATGTTTATTGTGCTTGCGTTTGAATATCACGAGTGTGCAGCACGAATGGTATTCACAAGCACAATAAACATGAGTGATTGCACCACAAAAATAGTCTATAATACTTTAACTACAAATGGTATATGGAGGACTATTCCAGGAGTCAATCCATTTTTTCAAATTAGTTTTCCATGAATCTAGTAACAACTCACGTAATTTTCATAGGAACGAGTAAACAAACTTCTGTCAAATTGAAAAATTAGAATTTCTTGCATTTTATTTGACGAATAATAGAGAAATATATTGCGTCTTGATATGGAATCTAGTTCAGAAAGGTTTGGTGATAGATCAGAAGATAAAATTGATGAAGATATTCAGAAAAATATTCCATTAAATACGAAGAAAGCACAAATTGGAGGTATCCACATCTTTGAGTAAAATACTCACTCTGACCACTAGTGTAATACCCGATGGTATTTCTACACGTCCAAATACCCACTGATATGCACCGTTCCTAAGGCGATTTAGCATTGTTAACCTTGTTATAAATACTACGAATGGAATAGTCAAGTATAGTGAGTTATAGGAACTCGGGTTTAGGCCTGTAACGATAGTTTTCAAAATTTACCTCCGCGCAGCACATTTGCATAGAATACCCATACAAATGACAGTAGCAAAAAGTTTAAGGAAAAGAAAATGGTGTGCCAGGTATTTGAAACAGGCATAGACGTAGCACACTTCTTTTTTCTAATACAGAAATGTTTAAAGCTGTTATTCGATGGGTCAAGTAACAGCCAAAAAAAATTGAAAAAAGTGGTGTGCCAAGGCTTAAGAACAGGATTCTTTTACTCAGTAACACCTAAGTTTTAAGGGTAATTTCATAGTGTTACCCCTTTGGTACAGTTACTGTACGAAAAATGTACCATAAAAAAAATCATACCATACTTGTGCACAACTTTTGCCTAGGCACACCATGACTTTTTTATAGTCTCGGTGGGTACTAACGTTTGAAACACATTTCATTCTGTTATTCGATCGGCCGGGTTTTCTGCAGCCAGCTCTTGGATTATCAGCTCTATCACTTTGCGGATTTCGTCCATAAAATACAAGTCTTTCAATAAATATTTTTGTTGGTTGGTACAGAACTTGCCGTTTTTGCATCGCTTCAAGTATAGTTGAAATAAATATATCAGGCCAACAAGAGGCTATTTAAATACAGTTTGAGTAAATCATAATATCATTTCGAAAGAATGTGGGAAAATTGGATGAATAGGCATTCATTTAACATATTTCCAATAAAAATTTAGTTTTCAAATACAATTTTAGATACAAAGTGATCAATAATGATTGACTGTCACGTGACTGGCAAAAGTTCGCATTATGATCAAAACTATCTTCATAGAATAAAGTTAGTATAAATTTATGTATTTTGATAACTACGTTATCGATATTTCAAGAACACAGTGGCGTATATTTTGCATATTTTATGTCTGATTTATACATAATCTGATCCAAGAAACAAAAAAGTAAGTAAATAGTTGTATTATTGAATGATTATTGACCATTTATTATTTTTCTACCAAATTATTAGGTTAGAATAATGTTTTCAGAGGAAGTTCTAGTTCACAATGGGCGTAAGCATAAGAAGTTATGCTTACGTAGTGCATAACAGCTGCATAAGAAAGTTGAAATCATCTCAACTTTACGAATTTCTTACGCATATATTTTCTTAATGCGCATGTCCATTATAGTTTTGCAGACACAGACAACAAATGTGTCAAATGAATGAAAATAAACTTGTTTTTGCGGTTAGTAATATTTAAAATCTTTGTTTTAATAACAATATTAAACGAATTTCGTCTTCCAAAAAAGACATTTAATTGCAAACATGTGCAGAAACAAAAGTAATGCCCTAAACTAAGAGCTTTAATATAAAAAACAAAACCAAAAGCAATGAAAAATATTTTCAAATTTTAAATAGGAATCTTTAAAAAGACGGTTTTGATAAAATAATCGAATCAAAACAAAAATAAAGCAAAGCGTTGTTTAGGACAAGTGATTTAAATTGTAACAGATACTAAAAACTAAAAGCCCTATATTTTATTACCAACTCGTAATATCCCTATAAATTAATTTTTATGCTTTGCTTATGCTATGCTCATTGTGAACACGCGTAAGATTTTCATAAGAATTATGTTATGTACTTCTTATGCTTACGCCCATTGTGAATTGAGGCTTAGCGTTAGCAACACTTTACTGAATAGCAACAAATAACAATGAACAAAAAACGCACTATGACACGCGCCAAAATGACAGCTTTAACTTAATTAAGAGAAAATTACAGGTTAAACATACATAAGTAAAAGAAAACAAAAATTCTCTCGATTTCGCCGGCAACAAATGTAAAGTCGCTTCTTTAGCTGCATTCAGAATTTCGCGAGAATCATTAGCTTCTGACAAATTAATTTTTAATATTGTTTATTTGTTACTATGCTCTTGCTTGGCAGTTGTCAAAACCGTTACTACGTTTTTGAATAACACAACCTTGATTAGTATTTCTGTAGAATAGTATTTCTATTCTTGGCGTCTTCCATTCAAGTTTTTTCATCAGGCATACAAAAAAATTGCATGTTCAACACGAAAAAAAAGCGATATTACTTTGCTCGTGTAAATTTAATTCACTTGCTCGTTGCTCTCGCTCGTGAATTAAAACATTAAACTAGCTAGTAGACTCTCACTTTTCTCTACTTGTCAAACAATCTACTATTAATTTATTTTGGTTGCTCCTTATTCACCTGTTTTTATTTTTCTAGTTTGCATTATAATGTTTTTAGGATTATTTTATTCAATTATATATTGTCCTAATATTCGACTTTGTGTCTGTTGGGCTGTGCTTTCGAATAAATATATGTTAAAATTTTAATTCTTCCAACCTGTTGGCTCACTTTGTATGTGCGATTATTGTTTTGATTATTACATAAATTATGCAATACTTTTCGCACTATTCTTTCAGCACAAATGTATTATTCTATAAATACATATAGAAAGTGAAAAATTACAACTTTACGTACCCCAATTATTATTTCAGGTGACGACTCAAAAATTCTGCTCTTATACACTTGAAAGAAATTCATAAACTGATAATATTTCCCATAGAAAACTACCAACTTAAAAATGTAATTAAATCAGTATTTAATAGAATGAACAAGTTCGTTCGCTCCGAATTGCAGGTGTATTTTCTAATCGATAAACTGTCTGAATTAGCGCAAGCAGAGTTAATTTAGAACATTCATATGGAATAGAATAAAAATTAGCCGAAATTATAAAACTCTTGAAAGTAAATAATAGATTTTATTGTCTGTTACTCAAATTTAGATATGTGCCAAAGATGTATCATTCAATTTTTTGTCTGAAATCTGGTACACCCTCAAAACGCTGTATTCAGGGAACGAATTTGAATTTTTATAATATGAAAACAGCATTTTATGAGGGAGGCTTGAGACTATTATTGTGGTAAATAATTATTTGATAAGTTACAGTTGAAAAACATCATAAAAGTATTTTTTAAAATTCTCTTTTAGTAAGCCAAACTTGTACAGTTCTTAAAAGAATTGGGAAGCGCCAATTTTATTACTTCATAAATAAATAAAATGAAATAATAAAATGCAAATTATAATTGTATAGATCTGTTATTAATACATATTTTACAAATTGTATATAACGTTAATAATTAAACTGTAGTTAAGCGATATTAACAATAATTCATGGAATAACAAATTTAAGTGCTTACTTTCTATACAAATAAATAATACTTGAGAGAAATTAGTCAAGTGCATATAAGATAATCAGGAAAATAAATAAAACTTAGTGACTAGTAATAAATACAATGGGGTTTGTAACATTTAATATTAATCCAAATTCATAAAAATTGTTCAAATTACTGAATTTTTACTCGCTTTAATAGTAAATATAATTGTAACGTCCGATAATTTTTTTTTCCAATACCTTCGATGAGTAATATATTTTTGTACTTAAATTTGGACGTGGTCACTTACCCCATTCAAAATAAATTAAATAAAACAATTCAAAATTACCAAATTCTGAAGATAAAAATTATAACTAATAGTTAATTCTGAATAAACGAATGCTAAGTTCTAAGTACTTACATATCACAAGTATTTTATTATATTACAATGTTATTTATATTTGTATTCATGTCTGATGTGCAGAAAATGAAGAATAATATTTTAAGATTTACTGCGATAAAATCGATTTCACATTAATAAATAAATAAAAGCTCAGAATTGTTATTTGTTATTGTCCATATTTTTATGTGATGTTAACAATCACAAATACTTTGTCAAGATTGTTGCTTTTTTCGTCTACGTCCTCCCTCTAATAGGTAAGACAAATCTAATGTTTGTTTGGAAGGTAAACGACCTAATAAACGAAGAAGAATTCCATTCAGGTGAGCTTTTTGTTCTTCTCGAGTCTGAAAATAGATATATTTAAAATATTACGAAGTACTTTTACATCGAACCGAAACTTTTAAGTGTACAAAATTACGCTCGACGATTTATTAACAGAAGATTTTGCGTCTGAATACTTTTGATTCTTGAAAATACTAGAATAGATCGGATATTAAATTTCGAAGCTTGATTAAATGTATTCGGATACTTTTTGGCCAAATATTAAGTGGGTTTGTAAGGTGCATTAATTTTTCAACCAGAATATGTCGCGGCAGAATTACATCTTTAACGTAATTCTTTTTGATTAAAATTGACTTACCCGTACTCGAATAACTGGCACTGGCAATGCCGTCGCTTGTTGTACATCCTCCTTCCTGTCCTCCTTTTCTTCCCCCGGTCGCCTTCCTCGAGGCTTCACTACCGCTTGAACATCATGCGGAGTGAAAGTTCTAGATATTTTAAGCCTTTGATCAAACCTTTCGAAAGCGTAACTTTTAGTGCATAATGGATATTTGGATTTAGAAATTTTGGAGAAAAGACGAGCAGTTTTATCCACACGATACTCGCAGATGTAAATGTGTTCTTCACTTGAATCGATTGGACGGCCCTTGCAGTAAGTATTAATATCCAAAACCCAACATACAGACATTATTAACTCGACAGGAACGACTTCATAGAGAGGGACACGCATTACCTCATTTGGGAAAAATCTACAAATATAATATATATTAGTAATGATAACTAAAAGTTTTTAACTTTTTAACTTACTTTCTAGTAGGTTCATGGTAAGTTTCATGAGGGCGCAAATAATGATGTCCAAAGGCGAATCTTTCTCCGTTATCCTTGTTCTTCCACAATCTTTCGATCCTAAATATGTCCAAATCCGTGTATTTTATATTGCCAACTGTTTCATAAGTGTGTTTCTTATCTGTTCCAGGGATAGGAATATCTCTCAATACATATACGGTATCTCCTTGCCGAAGCTGCAAGTCTCCTCTCATGAGAGATATGTAATAACGATGTCCATGTTCAGTGAATTCTTCCAGAGGTATTTCCAAATCAACAGGACGGGGAACACAACGCTCGCAATGATATGTTGGGGTAGAGGGATCTGCGCGGACGCATTCGCAATGTTGCCAAACTAGACAACGTTCGCATTGAATCATGAGGCCTTCGTCGCGGTACAATCCACAAATACAACGAATTACGTCTTCTTCTTCATCGCCTATAAATAATTGCACAAATTAATTGCATCACAACAAATTATTAAAAATAATTACCTGGATCTTTTCCACCAGTGACGAAATTTGGAGGCGCTTTCTCTCCCAGAACGTCTTCAAGCCGCTTTAAACAATCAGCTTTGCCTTGTCCATAAACTTTTCGCAATCTTGTAGCAGCTATCCCCAATTCGGAAGTCCGGCCAAAATATTTAACAGAATTAACAAACAATTTAATCATGTCACTGTCGAATGCGTCCACTGTTCTGTAAACTCCAGTAGCAATGTTTTGTTCAATAGTGTTAAGATCAATTGGTTCAGAGATTTTCTGGAAATATTCTGGCACTTTTCTTTTTGAGGGCAAAGTCAAAAAAGGCGTGCACAAAAATTCATTGTGCTCGTCTTTGGCTGTAGTAACGAGTTCAAATAAATCACGCAGAACGGTTGCAAGTCGGGCTGCTTTATTAAGCTCCGGATTATCTTCCGCTTGAGCTAACCGACGAGTGCGCATATTACGAGGTTTGCGCAAAGCATTTAACTGATTCAAAAATGATGAAGGTGCTGTGGACACTGATTGGGCTCGAGGAATTGACACCATTCGTTCTCGGATACGTTTCACCTTTTCCAAGTTTCTGAGTAAGAAACAATGATGCTGCAAAGCAAATATTTTCTGCTGATGGCTCATCGGTTTAACTTGCGGTGTTACTATTACAGGTATCGGCTCTCCCTTTTTCTCTTCTTTCGGCTGTTCTTTCACTCCATTGGAAGTTGCTTTTTTCGCTTGATTCTTTCTAGGACGACCTACACGCCCTACTTGATTGCTGTTTACTTCAGAATTTGACTGTACGGTAGAAGGAAGTTGTCTAACCCGTTGTGATTTACCCCCAATTACTCCGCGGCAATTATTGCTACCACATTTACATACTTGACCTTCGGCAGGATTAAACAACGAGAAATTATAATCGTAAGTTAGTTCTTCATCTGGGGAAATATCTCGCAGAGCGAAAAGTGCCATCCGGAACTGGCCATTTACCGACCATTTCTGCATCTAAAAAATATATTCCAGTTATTAATTATTTATTTAATTGCGGCCGTCTAAAATGGAGACTAACCTCACAATTAGGCTGACAAGAATGATTAACGAATCGGCCGTCACCACCCATGCGATGTCCATCTATGACTAATCCGCCATCCAGATGCAAGCAGTAATGATGTGTATCATGAGCGTAGCGTGTGGCCATGCGATGCTTGAATTCCTGGTCTGATACTACTTCACCCACATATTCGAGGATGAATTCACCTGATTTGATAGACATCTTTGTGCGCACGCCCCAACCCTACAATATTTCCATAATATTAAATTTAGAAATGAAAATGCAAGCAAAAATGTCCTATATGATGAAAAAAACCATCCAAATATTTAAAAATGAGACTTACCTTATTTTCTGTCATGAATTTTTCAAGTCCAGGGGCCCATTCATGTTTCTGAATTTTTTGATTGCCGCAACGGTGGGTAGATGGACATTCAGCAAGCACTAAACGATTTATGCAATCATCTTCACAACTAGAACTTGTTGAACAGTTGCAAGCTTGAGGCTCACATGCTCCGGACGGAAATCGTGCACAATACACATCTGAAAATATCAAATAATCAGCTCTCGATTAGAAAAACTATTATTTTATTATTACGTTTAGCCACTTTCACATTATTTGTTAAATATTTAATATTTAAATCGTAGTCCCAACCGTTTTTAACGTAAATAAACTTATAAACCAGTATACAATTGTTTTAATGCCAACTGTCAAAATATCCACTGATAAATCAAAATACGGACTCGCATTCATAGTTACTAATAGTGAACAATTGATTTCAGCGTGCATCACCAGTTGCCGCTAGTGTCGCGCATCCTCATTATTGATTGTAGTTGTGCAGTCTATGCGGGGTATACTCAATGACTTTTGTTATGAGCGATTTTAGTCCTTATTTGAATGTTACATAAAGAACAATTAATGTCAATTGATAAAATGACAAATAATCAACAATAATAATATTTTTAAATATTTTAAATATAAAAATCAAGTAAATAATAATTGTAACATGCGGAATGTCACAAAAAAATCTGTCATATTCAAATATTGATAAATATACACGTAATTTTACAAAATCGTTTTGTTCAATGATATTTGACCGTCTAGCGGCAGAAATTTACAGAATGTCATTGTTCAGTATGAAGTTGTAAATTTTGGTGATATCTAGGGACTTTGGAGTCCGTGGTTGCTTGCTTGTGTGAATCACGTTTAGCATTTGACTTCATTCTTAATATGGTTCAAGCAGCTGTCAGTGTGCTATGTGTCAATGTTAATATCTTTCTTGTTTTTGTGAAAAACTATTATAAAATATGTAAAATCAAGAGAATACATCGAAATTAATAATGTTGTATGGACAAAAAACAAATATTCATCAAGTGTCTGACAAATTTACACGAAACAAAAATACAAATGAAGTTGTACGTTGTTTCAAGTATGAAGTATTGCCACCACAAATATATTAGCTGTCGCTGTCATGCTATCAAATATTCTGAGAATATTTGTTCGTGTAAAATGCTGATATAAATTATTAAATATGACAATACATGTAAAAATAATCGTGTAAAGTGGGAATAATATTAAAAAGAGAAAAGGGTACGATCCTATAATAGACGCTACAAACCACATTTTTTTTTCTGCTAGATGGCGACACCAGCGATTCACTAGCAAGCAGTGGCACTAAAACAGTGGTTTTTGTTTCAAATATGGGGCACAAAATTCGATGTATAATTTTGTACGTATAACAATGGCTGTAAGTTAGCTCGCTACGCTCGCGGCTTTGATAAACATCCCTGAATATTACCGCAATCGCGCTGCGCGCGCTTGAAGTTGGGAGAAAACCACCTCGAAGGGTGAACTGGGCTGAAATAGTGTGAAATGTGGTATAAACTCTCAAATAATTTGTTTGAGAGCCACTGCGCACAACAGCAGCATAATGTGAGCTGTGCGCAAGCGCAACAATAGCGCCTATTCTAGGAACGATCCGAGAAAAGATTTGTATTTTTGTTTGTAAACTCAAAAACTAATGGACCGATTTCGAAAATTCTTTTACCGGAATAATTTGATATTATCACTGAGTAACATAGGCTATAATAGAAGAAGTGGCGCATGAGCCGTATATGTTCATTCAAGCACCGTTCATCCGATTGAATTTAAACATTTTATAAGTGTTGGTGGTAACTTTATGAAAGTACATACATTGAGTAACGCACGTGCCGCCGTATTTGATCATTCGCGTATCGTTCATTCGATTGATTTGAAACTCACAATAGTTATTGTGGGCACTTGTGTGAGAGTTTTTATTATAGTACCATCAAGATACATAAAGTGGCGTCCGAACTGTATTTGTTTGCTCACGCATCGTTCATCAGATTTAATTGAAACTCACTATATTTGTAGTTGACCTTTTTGTGAAGGTTTCTATTCTATTGAGTGGCGCACAAGCCGTATTTTATCGTTCATCCGATTGAATTAAAACTCACAATAGTTATTGTGAGCACTTGTGTGAAAGTTTTTATTATAATACTGTAACGAATTTAAGTCTATTAGTCATTTCGGCTTTACTGGTGCTTAGAATTATTGTGGAAATATTTTACGTCAAGAAATAGAAGCAAATATATTTGTTTTTTAGAAACTGGTGGTACCTTCTAGCGTTTTCTAGAAACGCCTGGACGTTTGCGGGAAAAACGTAGTGGGGAGAGATCCACGGTATATAACAGTGGCTGACTCAACAAGGGAGATTATTGATTTTTGGCACAGTGACCTTATAATGTGATTGAAATAAATTGTGTTATTTAAAATAAATCAATATTGACATGAATAATTAAAGTTAAGTTATAGTGTAATGTAATAATCTTTATTTTAAATTAGAATTATTATTAAGAAATAGTGTTAGTTATCTAATTGATCATTTTAATAAATCATAAGAATAAATAGTAGTGTTTAGTAACTTTTGCTCCCTAAATTAAAATAAATAACGTTATAATACCATCAACATACATAAAGTGGCATTTGAGCCGTATTTATTTGCTCCCGCATCGTTCATCCGATTGAATTGAAACTCATTACATTTGTAGTTGGTTTTTTTGTGAAGATTTTTATAATAAAGTCATTAACATACATTTAGAGGCGCACGAACCGTATTTGTTCTTCTTATTGAGTTGAAACCTACAATAGTTGTTGTTGGCGCTTTCGTAAGAGTTCTTATTACAGTATCATTAACATATATAGAGTGGCGCACGAGCCGTATTTGTCAATTCGCGCATCGTTCATTCGATTAAGCTGGAACTCTGTATAGTTGTTGTTCGCACTTGCTTGAAGGCTTTGACATAATATGTGAAATAGGTGGCGCACGAGCGGTATTTGTTCATTCTAGCATCGTTCATCCGATTCTGTAGTTGTTGCCGACGCTTTCGTGAAAGTTTTTGACAATATCATCTATCTATACCAATTTTATAAAGATAAGAGATTTGCATTTTTGTTTGTAATGTCAATTCGTTGTGGTTTCACCACAAGTATTAATTTCTGGCCTTGCGTTTGACGCTTTATAATTTTGAAAGTTTATTTGAAATATTGATTAATCTTGTTATAGAAAAGTATATTCTGCAACTAGTTTGGAATGAAGCTTATCGTGACGAATTCACGAAATTACTTTCTCTACGACCATAAATTCGGCAATTTACAGCGAAACAAAAAATTACAAACTCTGAAACAGAGAAACAACAAAAACTGCTGTAGTTGAAATTTAATTCAAGATAATTTGACATTCCTACTGATTGTTATAATTGATGAATAGATGCAGCTTGATAAAATACCAAATATAAAATACAATAATGTGAGTGATATTTCTTGGGATTTCAGTCAAATAATTCAATTAAATTTCTTCTCTAAGGAAATTATTCATTAATTATTGTTTAAGAAATTGATCTTATATTAAACATTGATTTAAAATAATATGAATATAAACTAGCGAAAAAAAGGGAATTTTCTTTTGTCAATTGCCACAACCGACATCTGTGGAAGACGTTGGCTAAATGCGCATTAAATTATTTGACTGAAATCCCAGGAAATATCACTTACATTATTCACATATCCAGTCAGCGTCAAACGCAATATTATTTGAAATCTGTATTACCGATATGTCAATGTGACGGATGCTCATTTTGATTTAAAAATTGAATTTTCGGCATTTCAATTATAATTTGCAATATTTTAAACTGAATTATAGCAACTATATCATTTTAAGAACAAATATGCAGTGGCGTGCAATCCACAGCACACCTTATGAAAATATTAGATTACGTAAATAAAATTAATATAATGGTTCATTGAATACTTCATTTTATTTCACAAATTTTCATTATAAAATCAGAGAAAGAGCGTATATTATCTATTTATGCAACCAAAAATACGAGCGCGCTTCGTGGGCCACTCTGCTATATATTTGAAACGAATGTCGACGCTTAAGGTGCAGATTTCTCGCCTGCACGGCGAGCGAGATCTGTTTAGCATAGTCAGTATAGGGAAAGTGAAGGAATAGAGTCTGACAGAGAAAAAGCATACCGAAATTAGCGATCTCCTATCGCTCGTTCTCTCTCGCTGGGTGCAGGCAGACTTTCTGCACCTGGAGCTGAATATTCAACATTTAGCTGAGTCCTTTTATTAGTTTGTTTCAAAATAGTTGAAATATTGTTATTCGTTATTTAAGACAACAATATTAGGTAAACACTTATTTTATACGTTTCTTAAATTATTCATTTTTGTGAAATTATCATTTGTAGAATGACAACTGCAAAAATATCTATAATTTGTGATCTACTGGAAAATCCTTTTTCACGTCGTGATGTCGGAACAAAAAATGAAATTATGAAAACAAGACCAGCTCCAGACATAAAATTCACTCAAATATAAAAATTAAAGGCCACGGACTGTGCGAAATTTCCAAATTAAAATATATGAAATATTTAAATGGATTGCTGGTTGTTGCGAGCAAAATAAGCTGTGCACACCTATCACAGAAATTCACCGCACGCCACTGCAAATAAGATAGTATTTTTATGTATTTTATTATTACCATGAATGTGTAAGAGATGTCGCTAGTTGTGCTCATTCCATCACTTGTGTTGGAATAAATATTCTAACACAGATGATATGATAGAATTGAATCATTCCGTTCTTAAAATTAATATTAGAATGTTGATGTTCTATAATGGTCGTAGAGAAAGTATAGTCTACAACATGTTTGAAGCTTTTCGCTCTTTATTTTATGTAATAACAGTAATATTTTTCTCTATAAAACTTACTGGTTCGTATTTTTCGGTAGTTCCATGATGGCACTAAATCTCGACCAGGTAATTGTGAATGCGTATGCTGCCACCACAAATCATGTGGCAACTGAAATGGCACTTTTCGACAACGTAAGTATTTGCCACAATGGTAAGGTGACGGCAAAAGTCCGTACGGATGCTCATTAGGGTTGTAAACCAGACGATTTTTTGTTGAAGCAGATTCTCTTCTGGCTCTTGCAGATTCACTACAACAAAAATAATTTTAATGACCGACTAGTTTATTATTGCTGTCATAATAACATTGTTTTCAGGGTAGTTACGTAACAAATAATACCCGAGGGCATTATGTTTCAAAATAATGCCAAACAAGTTGCCTAGTCACAGCAAGTAACTACAGTAATTTCTCTGACAGAAATCACAATGACAGGACATACATTACTAAAAATTTTGATTGTAAACAAAAATAGGACATTAAACATTGAAGGCACCACAGGAGTTGAACAGACAATAATGCCTACGGTCAACGTACACACCTCGGGCCAGAGGCCCTCAGAAAGTACACTGTTGATCTCAGGCATTATTGTCCTTTTAACACCCTTGATACCTTAATTGTAATTAATAATTTATACTTACTCATCTTCCTTGTAGTAGTCGGAAAACAATCCGGCAACAAGAAACTTCTTCCTCCATTTGTTGGCTTTTTTTGATCGTTTAGTGTCGTCTCCCGAACTGCTAGCCACACTATCACTCCTCTGCTTTTTATCAGACGGCAAAGGTTCAATACTACTTGCAGGACTTAAGTCCCTAATTCTTTTCCTAAAGTACGACTGACTTTCATCAAACATTTTCCTTCTTTTTTCCATCTTGTCGCTACTAAAATCTCGTTTTCTTTTCAAGCTTCTTTCTAATTCCTCATGTAAGGTAAGTTCCGAACCAGCTGAAGAATCTCTTGTACGGTAATGAATCCTTTCCTCAAGTGATTTAGTATCAGGTGTTAAGTCTCGCCTTTTTTTAACCCGATCACTGGATCGAGTTTCAACTGAAGTTGCAGGGGAAATATCTCTTAACCTAAGACTCATTCGTTCTTGTTTGATTTCTAAGCGGCTTGAACATCGTTCTGATTTTACAGATTTTGTAGGCTCGAATTCAGAAGTAAATGTGCATTCATCCATTGGGAGGCTGTCACATTCGCTAGATATTTCCCATTTAGAAACAATGTCTGATTCTGTGCTACTTATATTGTTTTCAGGTTTGGCTTGCAATTTTTCTAAAGCCACTACAGATAAAGTGCCGTTAGTTTGTGTACGTTTCACAAAAGTTGACGCTTCTTCACCAATTCGGGGTACTCTATCATAAATATTGTTATCTTTTACTTCAACTTCAGGTTTGACAATTTTTGGCACTTCAACCTTTTTCTTTTTCTTCTTTTTTACAGTAGGAAATCCGGTACGATTTATTGCTTTCCTTCTACGCACCTTTTTCTTCAATTTATTATCAGATGTTTCCGGTTTTTCGACTTCTTTAGTAGTTTTTTTATCAGGTTTTTCTGTTTCAATAATTTCAGGGACTTTTTTGTTTCTTAAATTATGCTTTGTTTCTCCAAGATGTTGCACTGTTTGTATTGTTGTAGCGGGGATGTGTAATTCTAAATCGACTGTTTGTAAAAATATTCCAGTTGGTTTTTCATCAACGATACTGTCTAATAATTTGTCGCTTTCTGGTGGTTTAATTTTTTTAACTATAGGGGATTTTATTACAGAAGCGCGTGTTATTTGCTCCGGAATTGCCTCACAGTTTTTTGACTTTTTGTCGGTAGTTTCTGACGAATTGATATTACTTTTCTTTGACACTAAATTAGATGCTAAATCTTCTAGACGATTCTTTTTGCGGGTGATCATTTGTGCCACTGTCTCAATTTTTTTCTCAGGTTTTTTTATTGAAATTTTTTCCAAAACATTAGTTTCGACAGGATCATTTGTTTTGACTAATGTAGAATCTAGCTTTTTAGTAACGTCTAATTGTACATTTGTGTCAATATTTTCCACTTCCAAACGATGTCGCTTTTTGGGTGTTGTTGCTGTAATTGTTGTCACAGATTTTTTAGGCTCCGGTGTTGATAATTTTTCAGCTTCAGGAGGTTTTATTGCAGTGTATCGTGTAATACAAGCTTCTATAGCTTCGTCTATATGTGCATCTATTAAATTTTCCGAATTTTTTTCAAGGTTATTATTATTGGCGACTTTTGCTTCGTCGTTGTTTTTATTCATTACTAAAACACTTTTATTTAAGTTTTGAGATGGGCTTTTATTTGGTGCACATTGGGTTTCAGGATTTTTTGCCTTTTCAGGACTTACTGTTTTGTTACTGTTTATTACACCATTTTTTGTTTTAGTATCAACAGATTCTTTCGAACTGTCCAATTCTATTGCAGCATTATTCGCCGAGATGTGGTAATGTCTTTTCTTTAGGGGTAACCGTTGTTCATTTGTTTCTTTACTTTCGCCGCTGTTTGTGTTAGTTTGTTTCTTTTTTTTGCGGCCATCACTATTCTCCAAACCTTTTCTTTTTTTCGAAAGCCTTTTAACACAGCGAAACATTTCGGGCAAATTTTCTTTCTGCGGTTTATTAGTTCCCAAGTTACAATATTTAACAAAATCTGATATAAGTTTGTCAATATCTGGATCAATTTTAGTGGGCAGAGCAGATTGACTGGTAACAGTTTTAAGTATTTTAATTTTATGCTTCTTGTGTTTTTGATAGTGTTTTGTATGCATGACTTTCATGTGTTTAAATGAAGTAAGTTTTGATTTTAAAATGCTTAATTTTGTTTTATTTTTGATGTAGGCAATACACTTGGGCTTTTGACAATTTTTACTGTTTTTTGAGTTTGTTGTATTTTCGTCGCTTGCTGTAGACTGCAACACAGATTTGTTTGCACACTTATTACTTAATTCTAACCGTTTACTAACTCTTTCACAAATTTCACTTAAAAGGGCACCACTGGATTTCGTCTTTTTAGGCACAGTATTCACATTTGTATTACTAATATCACTTTTTTTATGATCCGACTTTCCTAAACTTAAACATAAAGTATTCGACGTTAACTGAACAATATCATTATCACTAGTTTTATTCGATTTTTTATTTTTTTGCGAGCTTTTCGATGTATGTACTTTTTTCTCGGGTTCGGCTGCACTTTTTTCTGAATTATTGACATTTTGTGCAATTTCATGCCGATGTTTAGGCGGCCGACCAGGTTTCCGGAGCCCAATTTTACCAACCGGCCTGCCTGCTTTGCGTCTAGGAGGATATAACACCCTATCAGCATTAGCGTACAACATCCGGTCAAGATTATTACAAGTAAGCGCCATTTTTTGTTTCTGAGCAATTTTTTGATTAACTTTTTTAACATTAGTTTTATTTTTTGTGATGTCGCTAGTATTCGATTCATTTTTGGATTTAACGTTTTGTGATGGACTAGATTCAGGGCTGGAAAGATGGTCAGGACTATTTTGTATTCCTGAATCTGGGGAAACATTAGGTTCCCCACAGTATTCATTATTTAATAAATTATTATTATTGTGGCAATCGGGCAAAATTGTACTATTATTGGTTGATTTTTTTGATGGATTTTTCCGTGGTCGTCCACGTTTTCGTTTAATAGCATCTGATTTACTACCATCAGAAGTTTTGACTGTATCTTGTGTTGTATTTGTAGATTTGCTGTCTGCCTCAGTGGAACTAACCTGTTGACCAGATGGATTGTTTAAAAGTTGAGTTTGTTGCACAAATTGTTGCAACAATGTACTAGCGTATGTCGCAGGTTGCGAATCAGTTTCACTGGAACTTTCAGTACCAGTGGTAACTCTCTGGATGGCGGCATGGACAAGCTGCGTCGGTAATTCCATGTCAGAGCCCGAAGCATCATCAACATCTTGTACATTATGTACGCCTGTTTCGAAACCGCCGAACGCATCGCAATCTGGTTCTTGTTGGTCCGGAAGAATGGCAGCTAGATCTTCTTGTCGAATTTCTTGGAGACTACACGAAGCCAACATCGCGCTGTTGGACTCGGATACGGAACTCTCGTCAGAGCTGGATGCATCTCCCGCTGGGGATGAGATTCTTGCTAGCGGTAGCGATGCCATCTGAAAATAAGAACTCATCGTTAATATTGTATTGGGGACACGATACAATTAGAATATGAGAAAATTTTAATGCAAGAGTGGGTAATATAAATAAAGGAATAGAAGAAATAATGGGAAGATATGGTGAACAAACTAAAAATAACAACGGAAGAAGATTAATCGATTTCTGCATAATAAATGACCTGAAAATATTAAATACATATTTCCAGCACAAAGACATACATAAATATACCCGAGAAGTAAAAAGTAGGAATGAGAGATCAATAATAGATTATTTTATCACAAATAAAACGCAAATAAAAAACATAAATGATGGTAACCCTTCGTTAGTGTTGTGGGGTATGTCATACCCCATTAACTCTATTTTCAATCGTAAAATCAATTTAAGACAAACAAGTGATTTCTTTTTCTCAGTAGCTTAGGATTATACTTGAACAAAGAGAACAGACTTATATACAACTATGTATAAACTTTCAATTGAGCATCAGACTTGCTGGAAGTTGGTTGAGGTATGATATACCCCGGTACACTTTTAAAGTAACTTCTTATGTAGATGTGGAAAAGCCCTATGTACATTTTTGTTTGATATTCCATCCCAATAATTTATTGTGTAATTATTCCTAAAATATGAACGCACATCTCACTGCAATGCTAGGCCCTGGTTCAGTCAGAAATTAGTGTTATTGCCATATATTAACGATTTGTGTTAGAATGAGGGCTATAATCGAAAAAATTTATATGAAGTACTCCAACTATTTTCAAAAAATAATATAGGTTTACTTGCAAGAAAATTTAGATTTACTTGCAAGAAAATTTAGATTTACGACCCCAATTTTGTGATTTTGATACAATTATATGAAAAAATTACTTGCTTTGTCAACTCGAAATTGAGGCTGTCAATCGAAAAAAATCTTCCAAGTAAGGTTATATTATTTTCAAAAAATAATTCAACTCTGTCATTTACAATTTTTTGATTACGGTTCTGGTTCAGTCAGAAATCTGTATTATTGCCATAATTCGCCGATTTCTGTCAAAATTAGGGCTCCAATCAAAAAATGTTATATGAAAGACCCTAATTATTTTCGAAAAAAAAGCATGAGTTTACTTGAAAGTTTTTTTCGATTTACTGCAATTTTATTAAAATTTGGAGTATAGTTTCACAAGAGGCTAGTAGATGGCAGCATCTAGCACGTTTTGAGACAATACAAAATTATTCCTCGATTTTCTGCAAATTGACAACTTTTATCGGAAAATATATGAAGTATTCGAAGCTAAAATTTCAATTTCTGTCGATGTCATTCTAAATTTAAAATTATATTACGTTATACAATAAGCTATTTCATATTTTGGTATTTTTTAAGGCCAATGTAGCCAAATGACAAAAGACAAGCAGAAGATGTTCTGTTTGTCCTAGAAACAAAGATAGAATAGTAAATTGTGCAACAAGTGCGATAAGTTGTCGATTGCCCACGAAAGCGAAGTTGGGCGTACACGAACGAAGCAAGTGCGTTCATTCGCTCAAGTGGGTAATTGACAACACCGCACGAGTTGCAGATACTATTTTTTATTACGAATGCGGGATAAGTACCATTTTGCGCTTATTTTTCTAAGCGGTAAATGATTTGCATGCGACAAGATTACTTGTCACACGCTAATTATACTTGGCGCACTCAAAAGCCAAAGAGCCATTTACTGCCCAGAAAAACGTGCGCAAAATAGTGCTTATGTATTAAAAAGACATTTAATGCTTGTAAGCGATGTAGAATTCCACTGTGCTTGGAACATGCAATTTTGAGTTGCAAAAACTGTGCCCAGTTTGAGGAGCAATAATTTTTTTTTCTTTGATGATACTTAAGTAATTTTTTCTTGCTTTACTTATTTGATCCTTCTTCTCGAAAAATACTGTGAGATCTTTGATGTGTGATAATATTGGAAGTATTTATGAGCGATAATATTGATGTATGTTTTTTCCAAGGCAGGCTTGCTGTTATTTTGATTTATCTTTTATATTTTCACAATAAATATAGCTGAATACATTTTGTTCAGTTTATATCACTTGGTAACAAGTTGTAGAATATGTGCAAACAGAAAAATTAACATATTTTAGAATTTAAAATAGCTTGAGAGGACTTTCATATGGGGTATGACATACCCCACAACACCAACCGTGAAACTTTTTTCGAGAACACTAACGGAGGGTTAAAGTCAAAAAAGGTAGTGAAATCGGAAGTGACCATTTCCTAACAGTAGCGAAAATGAAAATAAAACAAGAAGAAACCCAAACAAAGAAAGAAATCAGGAAAGAAATAAACACGGTTAAATTGAGGATAGATAAACTGAACAATGTAGAAGTAAGGAGGTAATACCAAGATAAAATTGGCGAATTGATAATGAAAACACCAATTTCAAATCAAGAAAATATTGAAGAAATGTGGAAAACGTTTAAACAAATAATACAAGAGGCAACAAAAGAAACATGCGGAACTAATAAAAACACAAGAAACATTACACAGACACACTGGTGGAATAAAGAAGTTAAAGAAGTAATTAAAATGAAAAAACAAAAATGGAAGAAATACTTAAGTACAAAAAAGGAAGAAGACTACAAAGAGTATAAAATACAAAGAACAGAGGTAAAACAAACTATAAAACAATCAAAGTTGAAGACATGGGAAGAATTCGGAAAAACAAAGGAAATCAACTACAAGGAAAACCAGAAACTATTCTACAAAACATTGAAAACATGCAAAAAGCAAAAACAAGTTATACTAAAACAAATACAAGATAAACAGGGAAACATATTAAAAGAATATGAGTTAATAATGGTAAGATGGAAAAAACACTTCCAAGAGCTATTAGAGGAAGATCAAGTCATGGACGTAAGAGATCATCAAGAATCAAACAACGAAATCAATAACGAAACAGAAAATATCACGTATGACGAAGTGAAGACAATACTACAGAAACTTAGTAACGGTAAAGCTCCAGGTCACGACATGGTAAAGGCAGAACAGCTGAAGTATATAGGGGAACATAGAGAGCAAATATTATTAATCATACTTAACCAAATATGGAGAACAGGAAAAAATCCAGGAGACTGGGAAAAGGCGGTAATATTTCCGATACATAAAAAAGGCGATAGCAAGAAATGTAACAATTATAGAGGAATATCACTCCTATGCACAGCGGCTAAAATTTATGAATCCATATTGGAAAACAAATCAAGAAGAAAAATAGAATTAAACATCGAACCCGCGCAAAGTGGCTTCAGGAAGGGACACTCAACCCAAGATCATATCTTTACTATCAGAACATTGACAGAAATAGTAATGAAACAAAATAAAAAGCTATACATAACATTTGTCGACCTAGAAAAAGCCTTCGATAGAGTCCCTAGAAAAAAAATGTGGGAAATATTAAGAAAGAGAGGAATAAGTGAGGAACTTATAAGTATATATAGTAATACCTCAAATTATATAAGAACTGGAAATGAGACCTCATCAGAATTTATTACAACACAAGGACTTAGGCAAGGAGGAGCCTTGAGCCCTATAGTATTTTTAATTTTTCTGGACAATATAATAAAGAACATAAAGAGCAAAATAAAGAGAGTAGATGTTGGCTACCATAAACTAGCCAGGATATCAATAGCAGAGTGCGCTTTTGCGAATGATCTGGCAATTCTGGCAAAAAACGAAACCAATGCAACACAACCTGAACGTGTGGAATGAAGAACTCACAAAGCACAACATGAAAGTGAACATAGAAAAAACAAAAGTAATGGTAATAGCAAAAGAAGACATAGATGCAAACGTAACAATGAACGGGAAAGAGATAGAATAGAACAAGTGGAAACTTTCACATACCTTGGAGCTGTTATACAAAATAGAGGAGGAATTGAATAAGAAATAAACCAAGAGGCGAATAAAAGCTATTACTCAATAAACAAAACAATATTGAACAATAAACAGATATCTAAGGGAACTAAGATGACACTTTACAAAACAATGTATAGACCAACATTAATATATGGAAGTAAGTCATGGCAGATGAATAATAGACTTAAGAGTGAAATACAAGCGAGTGAAATGAGATTCCTAAGAAGAGTAGAAGGGGTTACAAGGATACACAAAATCAGAAATGAACATGTACATAAGAGCTAGTCTAGAAATTGAAAGTATACAAACCACCATTGAAAAGAAACAAGCTGCATGGTACGGTCACCTAATAAGAATGCCGGAAACTCGACAAACCAAACAAGTATGGAACTCCAAAATAGTGAAAGAAAAAAGAAGAGGAAGACCAGCCAAAACATGGCAGGATATAGTGGAAGAAATACTAAGAAGGAACAACATCAGCACCCAAGAGGCAAATAGAATGGCAAAAAATCGAAAAGAGTGGAAAGACTTCGTGAATAATATGAACTAAAGTAAATAGTCAATCCTGACATCCGTAAGGGTATTAAAGGATTTAAAATGATAATAATAATAATAATCGTTAATACTGTAACGTGCGAAAGTGTCACAATTTGTAAAAATAAAATAAGTCCTGAATCCGGCCCTGTATGGGCACCGCCCCGCATGTAACTCTCGACTGATCTAAAACATTTCCAGAAACGGACATCTGTTTATATATGAGCAAACGATCTGACTGAAGAACAGTGAACAGTAAAACAGTGAAATAATGACGTCTAATGCGATGTTAGATCATATGCTAATATGCGACACAACTTTTAAATGCTTGAGTGAAATTAAATAATCTGAGTGTATAAACCCGGCAATGAAAAAAATATATTTTCTTGTTTTGTATTTGAATGCGTGATGAATAATTATAAAAAGTACAACAAATATGCGCATATTCTAGTGTAGCTAAATGATCTAAAAAACTCGTAAAAAACATAATGAACTAAATAATTATGCGAGTTACATGATCGCAGAACGAGACACTGTTCAGTGTTATGTCGTTGTCCCTTGAAGGCCAACGGTAAGATCCGGTTTGATTAGAAATAGAAACTGATCTGTTGGATGTTATTATCGACACGTCTTATTTAAACTATTAAATATTTTTGTTGCATAAAATAAACGATGACAGATTTTAGAAACGTATACTTAACTGCTTCACATATTTTCATGTGAAGAATGTGAGGTGGTTGTTCAGGAAGCAGTTTACACTGTATTCGCAACAAATTAAATACTTGAGAAGTTTTAAAAAGAATTCCAGGATACAAAGTTGAGCATACTTTTTTACAAATAAAATTACTTCTCGTTTGCACGTGAAATTTTTCAAATAACCAATTTTAGAAACGTTCCCAATATGCAATATGCAATATATATTTTGAAGAAAAATCATTATTCAATCAAAGTAAATATAGTTTACACGCATATGTTATGCAAAATATGTTAATTTGTTAATTATTCATCCGTGCATAAACCAACTAAATGCAAAAAAGAAAGGTAATGCAAATATTCGGCATATATAGTACTGATGCATTTGCAATATCACGCTAACAAAATCACGGGCACAATTCAACAACAGAAATAAAAAAAATAATGGATATGCAACTATTGATTTGCGTTTGTATCTCTCAAAGCTCTATTCGTATGTAAATTTACAATCAGACTGTTGATGCGAATATTGTTCGGCCATCTATATTAATAAAAAAAATTGAAGTGTCTGTCTGTGATTTCACAATAAATGCAAAAAGTCTCGAACAGGCTCCGAAATGGCCCTATTAATTTTAGGGATTAAAATAGGGATTCCAACATAAATTTTTGTATCTTGCAGGGTACAGAAGATATGTGAAATATATAAAGTACCTAATTAGTTCACATAATTATTTATTTAAATTTCAGTATTGACGAAGTCGATGTTCAATTGTCGAACGTGATTGACAGCCTACGGTTACTAGATGTTCGGTGGTTGCCAGGCATCAACTATTAGACAATTGAATGTTGGCCCATTGTTGGATTAGATATATAAGAGTGTGAGCTAGGAGAGTCATTCATTCAGTACGAGTACCTTTGAGTGAAATAGTGTAAAAAGTAGATACTAAATAAACTTGGATGAATAAATTATTTACAATAAAATTTTTGACAATATTAATACGTTTCTGAGTTGGAAAAGCCGAAAATAAATTTGTTAAATAGATGAATAATAGGAATATTGGCTTTGAAAGTATTTATTAATTACGATGAAATGACTACGTTTCGGCCAAAAGAGTTTAGGCCATTTTCAAATCTAAAATTACATCAGGTACAATCTAGGTCAAAAGAATTGAGTCGAAAAATTGTTAAAATTTAGAACATAAGTTGCGTTCAACTCACTGAAGTAATTATTTCAGTTTTGTTTTAAATTTTAACAATTTTTCGACTCAATTCTTTCGACCTAGATTGTACCCGATTTAATTTTAGACTTGAAAATGGCCTAAGCCCTTTTGTTCGAAACGTAGTCATTTCATCGTAATTAATAAATACTTTCAAAGCCAATATTTCTATCATTCATCTATTTAACAATATTAATACGTCAAGAGGAAATTTTCAGCCCCCTTTTTAAGAATATTGCATGCATGAAGGAATGTGAGATTTCGCATATTTGAAGTTTATATGGAGGAGTGCAGAAAGCGAAAATTATGTACGGGATGTCCCATTTTAATTCTATATAATATTAATACGTGAAGAGAGAATTTTCGATTTTCTTTTTAAGCATATTACATGCATAGAGGAATGTGAGATTTGGCATACTCAAAGTTTATATGGAGAAGAAGTGCAGAAAGTGAATATTATATATATATATATATATATATATATATATATATATATATATATATATATATATATATATATATATATATATATATATATATATATATATATATATATATATATATATATATATATATATATATATATATATATATATATATATATATATATATATATATATATATATATATATATATATATATATATATATATATATATATATATATATATATATATATATATATATATATATATATATATATATATATATATATATATATATATATATATATATATATATATATATATATATATATATATATATATATATATATATATATATATATATATATATATATATATATATATATATATATATATATATATATATATATATATATATATATATATATATATATATATATATATATATATATATATATATATATATATATATATATATATATATATATATATATATATATATATATATATATATATATATATATATATATATATATATATATATATATATATATATATATATATATATATATATATATATATATATATATATATATATATATATATATATATATATATATATATATATATATATATATATATATATATATATATATATATATATAGGTGTCCCATTTTTCATATATTTTTATACGCCGAAAGAAAGCTTTGTACCGTACCCCGTTTTTAAAGCACATTTGAAGTTTATATGAAGGAGTGCAGAAAGATAAAATTATATACAGGCTGCCCCATTTCAATTTTACCGCGCACACGAAGGAATGTGAGTTTGAAGTTTATATGGAGGAGAAGTTCGATTTTGATATTACGTTGACAGAAAACTTTGTATCGCGCGTACAAAGTAATGTGAGACATATTTGAAGTTTAAGTATATAGAGAAGTGCAGATAGCTAAATTATATACAGAATGTCCCATTTGAATTTACGTGGAAAAAAAACTTTGGATTGCGCACACGAGGGACTGTGAAATTTGGCACACTTGAAGTTCATATGGAGGAGTGCAGAAAGCTAACATTATTCACCGGGTGTCCTATTTTAATTTTACCTGAAGAAGAAACTTTGTACCACGCTCACAAAGAAATTTGAGATTTGGCATACTTGAAGTTCATATGGAAGAGTACAGAAAGCTGGAATTGTATACGAGGTATCCTATTTTAATTTTATCTGAAGAGGAAACTTTGTTCACGAAGAAATGTGAGATTTAACATACTTGAAGTTTATAAGGAGAACGAGTGCAGAAATCTGAAGTATTGTAACGTGTGATAGTGTGGAGGCTCATAAAAGTGGAATACTTTGACTTGACTGCGCCTTGCATCGCGCCGCACCGCATCACATCACCCCTCCCAATGGAAGCTTTTAGCAATATTCTAGAAATGTGGCAGAACTTTCGAGAGATGGATATTTCTATATATAAAGGCAAGCAAAAGACTTGAGTAATAATAGTGTAATGGTGACGCTAGAGCAGTGAATATCAAAAAGTGAAGTGATCAGTGAATATAAATAGTTAAATATGAATATCTGCGACTTTGTTTAAGTTAGTATTGAGTGATAAATAAATAATATAGTGTTGTTAGTGATATTCGGAAGAATAAAACTTTTATTTCATATTAAATTATTAAATAGTGACTTTTATTTAATTACAAACTATTTCTTCAAGCAATAAACATTACAGTATATACCGAAGTGTCTCATTTGAAATTATCGCCGAAGACAATAGAATTTTTTGCTGGAATATATCGAGAAATATGCATCCAATGAAAAAATTTCTGCAGTAAAAAGTTAAGGGCGGGGTAAGGGGAAATCTCACCAGTCTTGAATGGAAACTACTATTTTTTATCTTAAATTCGGATATTACCTGAAAACTTCAACTTCCGGGAATAGAGGGTTAAAATTAATAACTTTCAAATTCAACAATATAATGAATTACGGTCGATCTGCAGTGTCAGCGTAACTGTGGAAATGATAATTATCTTTGCTATTTTGCAAATATTAGTGTAAGATAAAACAGCGAGTCTTCCTTTAATTAATTCAATTTAAAACAAGAGCAGAGCACGCCAGACTAAATTATGTTTTGTTCTAGTTTTCAAACAGTAAAATATTTTGCTTAATATGGGTAATACAGTAAATATTTTCATGTACATGATTTTATACATTTTATTGTAAAATAACTTTCCGTAGAAAATTAATATGGAATAAATTATTAACAGAAGTTTGTGACGAGCTTGTAAAAGTGTTTAATAATAAATTAACTTTAAGCATATAGATCAAAGTCTGTATTAATTTAAACTTTCTGAAATGTGTAATAACATCCCTCCACGTTTACTAGATTAAATTAAAAATTGAAGGTATTACTGGAAGCAATATTGAATTTATTCTAAAATAATATCAAAAACTATTATTTTATTCCAGGGATTAGATGATTAAAATCATTTGATTTAAATCATGATTACAATCAAGATTTCAATTAAGTGATTTTAGCCGGAAAAAAAAATTTTCTTCAAAGAAAAACACTACAGTAGAAAATGAAGTCAACTACTTATCATAAGAAAATTAGAAACAGGAAAAATATATATTCTATCAAAAATAAACATTTGACGCATTTTTTACGACAATTTAAAATTAAATCAATACTTTTCAATCAAAAGTAGTAGCAATTCGATACAATCACTTGGCAAAGTTGCTAACGTCGGAATGTTGAAAAATTAAATTAAACTTGTAGATAAATATGCCTAAATTTCTGTCAGGAATCTATTGGAAACACCTCCAGTAAACGGCTAATAAATCTTGTATCTACTTAAGACTGATCCATT
Organism: Dromius quadrimaculatus; assembly: GCA_963989225.1. NCBI lineage: Eukaryota > Metazoa > Arthropoda > Insecta > Coleoptera > Carabidae > Dromius > Dromius quadrimaculatus. Next base: position 67,715,109 of record OZ022324.1, on the reverse strand, counting down.
CACAGCAACATATGTGTACAAGGCATACAGAAGTCAGGATCAATTAAAGACTGCACAAGATGCCGATGCAGTGATCGGATGACGGCGATTACAGCGACTGTAGCAGAGACAACAATGTGACCGGATGCCCTTGAACGCACGATTGCGAGGTTCTTACCACATTAAACTAAGATAATTGCGACTCTCGTTCAATTCCAATACCATACCAAAAGAAAAACGTACTTGAAATTAGAACAAGAAACGATTAAAAAATTGAAGAATCATCTAGATGATGAAAGCGCATTTTTGACAGCTCATGAATGCTTGTTACTCCAGAGATTTCGCAAATTACCATCTCCTACAATTACTGAGCTTGAAATCAAGCAGTCTGGGCAAACTTACGAAACAGCAGCTTCCATTTAGTACTAGTTTTAAGTTGACTATTTGATAGGTACATAATTTATGCATGCACAAACTCAAAAATACCTTTTAATCTTCATTGTTTAGTTATTGACTAACAGGAGATCAAGTGCTGTACCTTAAAATAATAATTTGATCTTTATTAAAGCTATGTAAGAAAAATACACCAAAAGTAAACAAAATTTCATCCAATAATAATAATTCATTCTAATAAGCTTCAAATTCGCGTCAAACAAGTCATTGAATGAATCCCAGACAGACTTGACAACTGTATACAATAGTAGTGACACGTACGGCTAAAGTTGTAACTAAATTTTTATCTACTTTAATAAACTTTAGTTGCCATATCCCTAATGTCATATATATCTATGGGCATTGTTTCACTTGAAACAAGTAATTGAATAATTTAATCTACCACAATCACTGAGCTTGAATTAAAGCAATTTGTGCAAACCTACGAAACAGCAGCTTTTATTTAGTACCAGTTTCTAGTCTGTAAATAGTATAGTTGCTGAGAACTCAGCGTCACGCCAGCCAGCCAGCCAACCAGACAGCCAAATTGAATATAATAGCGCTTTTTTTCCAAAAAATGCGCTAAAATAGTGAGCATTTGATCGATTAGAATTTATAATTGATTCGATATTCACAATTTCTTCACTTTGTCACTGTTTTATCGCTATTGCTCTCGCTTTTTAATTCCGACGTTAGCAACGTTGCCAAGTTTCTTGTAGATAATTGCTATTTTCCACGTTTTCTTCACTCATTTTAACTATTAACCTTTTTGAGTTTGTATGTATGTGAATACGCTTCATGTTTTCTTTCAAACTTTTTTCTATCAAACTATTTTTTAACAAACAAACAAGTTTATTAACTTCAGTATTACATAAAAACTGGTCCTATAAATAATAAAAGCTTAGTCCAAATGTGGCCTAATACTTCTGAACAAAAAGTAAATATGCAAAAAATTTAACAAGTGAATAACAGGAGCGGATTCAGTAAATATGCTGATAAATTCTATGCAGACTTTGTTGAGTTAGTTATGTAAATTAATCTGAAGTTTAATAATCAACTGAATAAACTTACTTTAACCATTACAAATAACCTCTAGAATAATTTAACTATTGATCTTGTTTCAAGTAAATACTCATTGCTGTTGTAATACACCAATTAAAATATAATTAGCTTTTTTGATAGAATCTGCTAATAACATTTGTCTGAAACGTTTTCTTCGATCTGTCCAATTTTAACACACTGCAACAATCATTCAAAACAAAGTGGGCTTACTACCATTAAACAATGAAACAGGAGCCGAATAATAAATGCAGTCACTCAATTTTTAGCGCATTTTTTGGAAAAAAAGCGCTATTATATTCACTTTGGTTGTCTGGCTGGCATGACGCTGAGTTCTCAGCAACTATACTATTTACAGACTTGAAACTGGTACTAAATAAAAGCTGCTGTTTCGTCGGTTTGCACAAATTGCTTCAATTCAAGCTCAGTGATTGTGGAAGATTAAATTATTCAATTACTTGTTTCAAGTGAAACAATGCCCATAGATATATATGACATTAGGGATATGGCAACGAAAATTTATTAAAGTAGATAAAAATTTAGTTACAACTTTCGCCACGGATGTCACTATTATTATGACCAGTTGTCAAATCTGTCCGGGATTCATTCAATGACTTGTTTGACGCGAATTTGAAGCTTATTAGAATGAATTATTATTATTGGATGAAAATTTGTTCACTTCTGGTGTATTCTTTTATATAGCTTTGATAAAGATCAAATTATTATTTTAAGGTACAGCACTTGACCTCCCGTCAGTCAATAACTAAACAACGAAGATTAAAAGGTATTTTTGAGTTTGTACATGCATAAATTATGTACCTATCAAATAGTGAACTTAAAACTAGTACTAAATGGAAGCTGCTGTTTCGTAAGTTTGCCCAAACTGCTTGATTTCAAGCTCAGTAATTATGAGAGATGGTAATTTGCGAAATCTCTGAAGCAACAAGCATTCATGAGCTGTCAAAAATGCGCTTTCATCATCTAGATGATTCTTCAATTTTTTTTTGTGCATTTTCAAGTGGCCGAGTGTAGATATTTCATTTTCTCTCGGATATTTCGGATCTTTCTCACAATACATTTTTCTCAGCACGCTGAAAGTCGCACTTCACTTTAAGTAATAGACTTTTATAGTTTCTCCAACTCTATTCAACTCATGATATTATCAGTTCTTATTTCAGGCGCCTCATTTCCATTTCCATTTCAAGTTTATAATAAAAAAATACAATTATTTGCCTTTTGTCTTGCCATCTAACAAATGTCTATTTGCGAATCCATCTCTGCTAACAATCGTCTTTGTATAGAAACCAAGTATTAGCGCGTGGGTAGACGTCAACGATCTCATTGGGATCGATCTCTCGTAGAGATTAATGAACGCTAAGCTGATGTGATCAAGGCCGACAAGAAGTGATCCGCGAATGCTGGGAATTCTCGCGCCACGCTCACACACAAATCCGGTATGAATCTCAAACTCGCAAATTGAATTTTGCAAGTACTTATTAAATGTCGCGATATGAAATGATTTGAAGTTTTAATTTGAATTCATTATTTCCATTTGATGAACACTGAAAATATTCTTCATATTGTAACCAAATTAATTAGATTCTAAACTTGGAACGGTAATGAGAGTGAATACCGATCCAGCCAGCGCTGTAAAATACTGCACTCCATGGAAAATAGCTTACGAATTTAAATCTATAAATTAGTCATTTCGGCTTCACTGGTGCTTGGAATTATTGTGGAAATATTTTACATCAAGAAATAGAAGCGAATATATTTGTTTTCTAGAAAATTGCTGGTACCTTCTAGCGATTTCTAGAAAAGTCTGGACGTTTGCGGGAAAAACGTAGTGGGGATATATCAGTGGCTGACTCAACGAGGAGTATTATTGATTTTGGCTCAGAGACCTTATAATATGGACTGCTAGTGGTTGAAATAAATTTTGTTATTTAAAATGAATCAATATTCACATAAATAATTAAAGTTACGTTATAGTGTAGTGTTTAGTAACTTTTGCTCCCAAAATCAAATTAAAATAAATAACATTACAGTACATATTTTGCCCAGAAATACATTACCGTTAAGCTAAAACGTTTTTGAATGAAAATATGTTCACAACATCTTGAATATAATGTAAAATGGAATAGAACTTTTAATGCTTCTGGACTTTCTCGTATACACGTGTTTGAATATCGATTTTAGAATTTATTTTTAAAAGATTGGTAAACGACTTGTCAAGTTGAAATAATATTTAAATTGAAGATTGTATCGAAAATAAAAAAAAATTGCATGACGGTTGATGACATAACATACGCAATTTTTTAAATTATAAATTGGCTTTAAAATAACAAACTTTCTAGACTTAATAAAAGTCTAATAATTTATGTAAAATACGCATTAAAAATTGAGTGCAAAGTTAACCGACTTCCACGCTATTTAGTTTTACAAAGTTAATGCAAGTGCATTCTCATGAAATTACATAAACAAATGAAATATCATTAAATGCCAACATATTTATGTTAAATGTCATAACATTTATACGATGCACTATAAAATAAATTTTCCTTTTCTATGTTTTGTGGTTGTAAATAACATTAACATTACAATTATTTCTATCAATTACAATTTTAAATAGCCTTGGCGGAGAAAAATGATTAATGTTATGATCTAATGAAGACGGATTATCTTGCCACTAAACAGCTTTAGAAATTAAAGCACAAAAGCTGTATGCACATTAAAAGCCAGATTATATTCTGAGTGAGGTACAATGCAGGCAAACAAATTTAAATGTGAAATAATTACGGAAGCAGTAAACAAACTACACACAATTTCAATTTGCGAGTGATTGAGTTGAAATTAGTCAACAAATCAAGTGCACAAATGCAGATTAGGTTAGTATTTTCGTGATTATATGCTCATTTAGTATAAACCAAATACTAACAGCTCATAAATTGAATAAGCACATTAATTTGGTCGACAATTTTAAATAGTTATTTATGTATCTGGTGCGCGAAATTATACTTTAGTGCTTGAGCCGAGACACAAATTATTTGAAAGCCCAAAGAAATTTCGTGCACGAGTTGCATACAACATTTTTTTTTTTACAGATGTCAAAAAATTATAAAAAAATATTAAAATCATATTAAAATACAAAAATTAGTGGGTTTTTAGCGCATTTTCACTTTGGCTGTCTGGCTGGCTGGCGTGACGCTGAGTTCTCATCAACTATACTATTTACAGACTTGAAACTGGTATTAAATAAAAGCTGCTGTTTCGCAGGTTTGCACAAATTGCTCTAATTCAAGCTCAGTGATTGTGGAAGATTAAATTATTCAATTACTTGTTTCAAGTAAGACAATGCCCATAGATATATACGAACATTAGGGATATGGCAACTGAAGTTTATTCAAGTAAATAAAAATTTAGTTACAACTTTCGCCGCGGGTGTCACTATTATTATGTACAGTTGTCAAATCTGTCCGGGATTCATTCAATGACTTGTTTGACGCGAATTTGAAGCTTATTAGAATGAATTATTATTATTGGATGAAAATTTGTTTACTTTTGGTGTATTTTTTTATATAGCTTTGATAAAGAACCAATTATTATTTTAAGGTACAGCACTTGACCTCCCGTCAGTCAATAACTAAACAATGAAGATTAAAAGGTATTTTTGGGTTTGTACATGTATAAATTATGTACCTTTCAAATAGTCAACTTGAAACTAGTACTAAATGGAAGCTGCTGTTTCGTAAGTTTGCCCAAACTGCTTGATTTCAAGCTCAGTAATTGTGAGAGATGGTAATTTGCGAAATCTCTGAAGTAACAAGCATTCATGAGCTGTCAAAAATGCGCTTTCATCATCAAGATGATTCTTCCATTTTTTTTCTTCGCGACAAAAATTACACGTGCACTTTGTCGAAAAAATATTCTACTAATTTTTGTATTTTAATATGATTTTAATATTTTTTCCATAATTTTTTGACGTCCGTAGAAAAATTATTGTATGCAACTTGTGCACGAGATTTCTTTGGAGCTTTCATTCTCAAGCACTTAAGTATAATTTATACATAAATAATTATTAATTCTTTTAACTCATCTTTCGTCTCTAAATACTTCATAACCTTGTCTCTCTCACACTCATTTTTTTTTTATATTACAAGCATTTGACTCATAGATGTCACTTTTTAGGGACACGCACCTTAAAAGAACAAATTAATTGGTGTTGTGCAGCTTTAGATAAATCAATTCACAGCTCTTTGACAGATAGAAGTACAATGTGAAAACTAATACGGATGCTCTAAAAAATTCATTCTAAATAATATTTGTAATATCAATTGTTAAAACAATTGTTTTCTTATCGAAATGCTCCAAATAAAACAGTGATTAGTCACTGATAAATTATGGAATTTCTTCATACTCCATAATTGATTTTTTCTTGCCTTATCTGCAACAATATAAAATAATCCAATTGAAATAAATATGACTAATATTTTTGAAATAGTTGCTTTTTTATCTCAACTTGTAACATAAAAATCAACGGTCGTAAGTAAAGTAGCAAACGATGCGTCATTCAAATGCGTGATTTCATGTTTGTAGCACTTCTCACTGATTCATTTGTTTAGTTATTAAACAAGTTTAAATTTCAGCTTCATTTCCATATTTTTTTCTACACTGTTGACTACTCAAATTGCACGATTTAAAGGAACGCTGAACACAAAGGAATAAATCAATATTGCAAACATTGTGTAAAGTGGGTGTTTTTCGTTTTTGTTTTTTACTTTCTGCAAATATTATCAATAAAAATAGACTGGGAGCTGGTGACAAGTGAAGCTCTCTGATTTTATACTGCATGCCTTTTTTGAGTGGACAAATTACCCTTTGAAAAAAATAATATAAAGGAGTTATTGTCCCATGCATGCTTTTCGATCACAGTGCAAAAAATAGTTGGAAGTAATTTAAAGCCTAGTAGTGAAAGGCATGCAATACACAACAAACTAAAAGGTTCATTCCGTATTTCTAAATTGCATGCCAATTTTTTCTATTATTTTAATTGGCATCCAATTTGAGAACACGGAATATTACATTTTTTCCAAATTCGCGTCCGTTTGGGCCTTATGGTCTGTTGCGAATTGCATGCCTTTGAATAACATTCAATTATTTTATGTTACTAAGGCATACAATCTGATTTAAAAAAAATTGTACTGTAACCGGGAAGCATGAATGGGTCAATAACCTTTTAACTTTCTTATCAAGGATTCAAGGGGTAAATTTTCAATTCACAAAAAGGCATGCGGTATATTGTCGTTTTGTTAGGTTTTGTTGCTTCTTATGAGCGTCAAAATATGAAAGTGATGATGTTTATATTAATGTCAAGTCTGAATTAAGTCTAATAAAATTATAAAGAAATTAAAAAGAGTTAATTACGTCCATTCATGGTAAACAAAAGTCCTATTTTAGCATTTAATTTCCTTTTTAGTATTACAGCGTAATATTACCATCGACTAGCGTAAATAATACGATGTTTGTTTAGTTTGAGCAACAATAATGGAAATACAGAAATGCAAATCATCAACATGTTTACCTGTTTTTGAAAGCATTTGATAGAAAACAATGTTATATGAAAATGAAACATTTTATATTTTTATTACAAACTAAGAATAATATACATATTTTTTTGCTGTCTGATCTGAAAGTTAAATGTGCAGTCGGTAGACCGCAATGTGACAAGGACAAATTAATAAAATTTATTTGTGTTATTGATGAATACATCATAAAAATAAATAAGTTAAACAATTACACATTTGTTTTTATTCTTTTATTGTCGACTAGCATCATAATATTATGATTATGGCACAGAAAATCGTTTACAAAGCAGCGTTAGGAATTTCCAGATACTTGGCAATAAGTCCAGGAATTAGTCAAAATGGATTACGTGCACATTTTCCAGAATCTTTTCATTCATTGGATTTTTAGCGCATTTTTTGGAAAAAAGCGCTATTATGTTCACTTTGACTGGCTGGCTGGCGCGACGCTGAGTTCTCAGCAACTATGCTATTTACAGACTTGAAATTGGTACTAAATAAAAGCTGCTGTTTCGTAGGTTTGCACAAATTGCTTTAATTCAAGCTCAGTGATTGTGGAAAATTAAATTATTCAATTACTTGTTTCAAGTGAAACAATGCCCATAGATATATATGACATTAGGGATATGGCAACTAAACTTTATTAAAGTAGATAAAAATTTAGTTACAACTTTCACCGCGGGTGTCACTAATATTATGTACAGTTGTCAAATCTGTCAGGGATTCATTCAATGACTTGTTTGACGCGAATTTGAAACTTATTAGAATGAATTATTATTATTGGATGAACGTTTGTTCACTTTTGGTGTATTTTTTTTATATAGCTTTGATAAAGATCAAATTATCATTTTAAGGTACAGCACTTGACCTCCCGTCAGTCAATAACTAAACAATGAGGATTAAAAGGTATTTTTGAGTTTGTACATGCATAAATTATGTGCCTATCAGAAAGTCAATTTGAAACTAGTACTAAATGGAAGCTGCTGTTTCGTAAGCATGCCCAAACTGTTTGATTTCAAGCTCAGTAATTGTTAGAGATGCTAATTTGCGAAATATCTGAAGTAACAAGCATTCATGAGCTGTCAAAAATGCGCTTTCATCATCTAGATGATTCTTCCATTGTTCATAACTCACGGTGTTTGCGATGTTTAGAATACGTTAAGGGTTCAGGGTTCACATCCCGCCAGGTAATAAACCATATGAGCTTGTTTATACCCAATAATCCAGTGGTATTCTAACAGTGGAACTTTTACAAAATATTTCCTATTTTATTCTGCAAATACAAAACAGCTTCTATAAATTGTACTCAGGTACTGTGCAACATTGTGTGGATATAAAGAGAAGCGAAGAGGTCGCAGGGTCAGATAAGGTGATTTGCGATGTCTGTTTGGAAATGAAACTAAAACAACCAACGGACAATACTTCCTTCATTACCTGCCTTATCTAGTCCCATCAAAGTCAAAGGTTTGGTTACAGTCAGTGGAGCCATTCTTTTCATCTTTAGATGGGCTACCACGATTTCCAACTTTGTATTCTAATTTTATAAAATTAAAGCCGGAGCAGCCCGCATCGTCGAATACCCATGTCGTCGAAAGTTCACAATATTTACTGCGGCAAATTTATCTTCACTACTGTTTTGTGCGACTGTACTAGCGGTTTAATGATCATCGCGCATGGCAAGTTGAGCTTGGTCAGAGCGGGTAAGGCCCGCCCGGGAGTTAGGTGCAAAGCACTACCGATTAAAAACATAAATTACTGTTTTAGTGCCATTTACATACAAAATTGTAGTGAGGGTAAATTTGCCGCAATGGGTATTCAACAGTGTGGTACGCATTTATTCTAACTGCATACATTTTTGTTTTAAATTTTTTATTTATTTCGAAATAGAATGTATATTCAATTATAAGTTACCAAAGCAGCAAATGCTTATATAGGCTTCAATAATTATGGTATTCCACAAAATATTCAAAAAGATGTTTCTTCAAGATGGAAAGAAAGTTTGTGTTATATTTTGTTCAATGGCAGCCTGTACTTCCGGTACATATAATACTCATGCTCTAAAAGTGTCTGTGATTAAATGAGTAATAAAAATTCTGTTTTCGTGCTTGTCTACTGCTGTCTGGCCGGACAAGGCCGTGTTAAAGAGAGCGTTTCACAATTCTTATTTTCACACGTATTCAAACTCGGAGGGTTGGTAGGGAAATTTAATTATTATTACGGTATTGGGCTGAATTCATGAAAAACAGTTCAAAATTTAATTTTTCTCGAATATGAAATATTTAAAATTAATAATTGCGAAATAAAAGATAATCTAATATCGTTATAAAGAATTTAATAATCAAAATTGAGACATTCATATTGTGAATTTTAAATAGAAGCTGTTGTTAATTGGATTTTATTCTGAATATTTATTTATGTCTTTATTTTTACTTACTTGTACAAAGTGACAAGTATTGTGAAACCGACAAAATTCACCTATCGAGATTTTGCTGGAAATATCCGTTTTGAGCATCCCTGAATCCATTTTGACTATTTTTTGTTTAATACGTAACGTATGTATGTGTATATGTGCGTAACTCGCAAATCTCAAAACTGACTAAACGTATAATATTGAAATTTTGTATTTAAGACTGATATAGGGTCCAGTTGTGCACCTCGCATTATGGTTCCAATCGTCTGTACCGGAAGTGCACTGTACTTGAAACTTTTTTCGAATTTTTTAGCATATTGAAATTTCGTATAAAGAACTTCTATAACAACTTATTGTACATCTTGCATTATGATTGCAATCGGCTAAGCTGGAAGTGCACTTTACTTAGAACTTTTTTTTGATTTTCCGCATAAATCCAGAATGATCAGCCGTAGGATACTGGAATTTAGCATTTGAAATTGCTGTAGCATTTCAATGGTCATCTTTTATTCTTGTAACAATCGGTTGAGCCGGAAGTGCACTTTATATGACAGACTTTTCGAATTTTCCGCATAAATTCTAAACAATCAGTCGTAGAATATTTAAATTTTGTATTAGGCACTTTTATAATATCTAGTTGTACACCTTGCGTTATGATTGCTATCGACTAAGCCGAAAGAGCACTTTATTCGAAACATTTTTTTAATTTTCCGCATCAATCCAAAACGATTAGGCGTAGATTGTTAGAATTCAATATTTAGGACGATTATACCGTCTAAATGCTCATATCCTATTTTTATTGAGATTCACCCAGCCGGAAGCGCACTTTACTTGACAGTCTTTTGGAATTTTTCGCATAAATTCGAAACGATCAGGTGTAGAATATTGAAATTTGGTATTTCAGTCTGCTGTAGCATCTGAATGATTGCCTACTATTTTCATAAAAATAGACTGAACCGGAAGTGCACTTCAGTAGGAATTTATTTTTTAATTTCGCGCATAAATTCAGATCTGTTGGTAGTCGTAGAATTTTGGAAATCATATTTAGGAATGTTGTAGTATAAGAATAATGGCCTACTGTTTCCATAGCAACCGACTTGACTGAAAGCGCATTTTACTTGACAGATTCTTAGAATCTCTTGGGTCAATCCAAAACGATTAACTGTGGAACGATGAGATTTTGTGATTGAGCCTGTTATCTCTTTACGACATTCGAGAATAACTTAGAAATTTCTGGATGTTTGCTTTTCGTATATATAAGGGCGAACAACCTGACTAAGGAACAGTGAATAGTGAAATAACGTGATAAATGAATAAATTGTTGTAAATAAATATTAGTGACCTTGTAGTTGAGGTTCAATAATAGTGAGTGATACGAATTATATTCAGTAATTTCCCGCGTTTAATTCATTTACAAAAAACCGGTTTGAAAATTTGCATTTATTAAATGGTCACACCATCTTTCGATATATTATTTGAAACGAAACATTAAACAAAACAAGTAGTTGTGGTTATAACTAAATAGATTATGCATATTTTTTGCTTGTAGACAAAAAATTACTCTGTACATATTTTCAGTGGTAATTATGTTGTTTAACTCTAAAATAATGTGTAATTATATAATTAAACACATCTCTTGCTTATAATGAGATTAGGGAAATTTTACATTGTGAAGGTAAGTAAGTGAAAACATCAGGTAAATCAGACTACTTTACATGGAGGGAATATATCAGTTTATGCAAATTTAGCATGACCTCACCGTTTGATGGTCATGAGAACAAATTCGTTTACAATTCATTTTTTGCTATGCCACCTTTGTTTGTGAACAACACGTTTCATATTCATTGAATTTTTTGTGACAAATATTTTTTATATATCTTTTTATAAAATAAAAAATATGAACAAAAAATTGAGGAATCATCTAGATGATGAAAGCGCATTTATGACAGCTAATAAATGCTTGTTACTTCAAAGATTTCGCAAATTACCACTCTCACAATTACTGAGCTTGAAATCAAGCAATTTGGGCCAACTTACGAAACAGCAGCTTCCATTTAGTACTAGTTTCAAGTTAACTATTTGATAGGTACATAATTTATGCATGTACAAACTCAAAAATACCTTTTAATCTTTATTGTTTAGTTATTGACTGACGGGAGGTCAAGTGATGTACCTTAGAATGATAATTTGATCTTTATCAAAGTTATATAAAAAAAATACACCGAAAGTAAACAAATTTTCATCCAATAATAATAATTCATTCTAATAAGCTTCAAATTCGCGTCAAACAAGTCATTGAATGAATCCCGGACAGATTTGACAACTGTACATAATAATAGTGACACGTGCGGCGAAAGTTGTAATTAAATTTTTATCTACTTTAATAAATTTTAGTTGCCATATCCCTAATGTCATATATATCTATGGGCATTGCTTCACTTAAAACAAGTAATTGAATAATTTAATCTTCCACAATCACTGAGCTTCAATTAAAGCAATTTGTGCAAACCTACGAAACAGCAGCTTTTATTCAGTACCAGTTTCAAGTCTGTAAATAGAATAGTTGCTGAGAACTCAGCGTCACGCCAGCCAGCCAGACAGCCAAAGTGAATATAATAGCGCTTCTTTCGAAAAATATATATTTTTTTTTATTTCCTTATGTATGTTTCTTGTTTCTAATCACCTTATGATGAGAAAAAAATATTTTTTTCCAAAAAATGCGCTATTATATTCACTTTGGCTGGCTGGCGTGACGCTGAGTTCTCAGCAACTATACTATTTACAGACTTGAAACTGGTACTAATTATAAGCTGCTGTTTCGTAGGTTTGCACAAATTGCTTTAATTCAAGCTCGGTGATTGTGAAAGATTACTTGTTCAAATGAAACAATGCCCATAGATATATATGACATTAGGGATATGGCAACTGAAATTTATTAAAGTAGATAAAAATTTAGTTACAACTTTCGCCGCGGGTGTCACTTTGATTATGTACAGTTGTCAAATCTGTCCGGGATTCATTTAATGACTTGTTTGACGCGAATTTGAAGCTTATTAGAATGAATTATTATTATTGGATGAAAATTTGTTTACTTTCGGTGTATTTTTTTTATATAACTTTGATAAAGATCAAATTATCATTTTAAGGTACAGCATTTGACCTTCCGTCAGTCAATAACTAAACAATGAAGATTAAAAAGTATTTTTGAGTTTGTACATGCATAAATTATGTACCTATCAAATAGTCAACTTGAAACTAGTACTAAATGGAAGCTGCTGTTTCGTAAGTTTGCCCAAACTGCTTGATTTCAAGCTCAGTAATTGTTAGAGATGGTAATTTGCGAAATCTCTGAAGTAACAAGCATTCATGAGCTGTCAAAAATGCGCTTTCATCATCTAGATGATTCTTAGCGACACACTGGGGGAATGAAAATTTGTCAGTGGAATTAAAATGTAAAGAATGTTTTTTTTTTTAGTATGTTCGCACCTGACAATAATACTGATCAAGATTTCTGTGGTACGTTTCCACCAGATGGCTGACGTAATCCCAGTCCCCTTCGGCGAGTGCGCCACCTCCAGTCCAGTCATTGGCGCCACCACTGTCACTCATGTGGCGCACCATGACGCCACGCGTCGGCGTCACTACATCAACACAAGCTACACGCGATCACTACACACTGCACTCCTTTTTATCAACACACTGATAATAAAAACTGCCAATGGGTTGACGCACTGGGAAGTTTTAATATGCATGAGGCTTCAACTGTTAATACTGTTCACAAACAAAACATACACTCTTATGACTCATCCTGTGAATATTATGGAATTATTTAACAAGATGTTAACCAAAAAAACGCTTTTGTGTAACATTTTATTAGGATTTGTGACAAACTTTGACAAATAAAAACTGATATTTTACGTTTTGCCATTTTTGAACCACTCTGTATATATAAATGAAAAATTGTACTAATAAATAAATAAATAAATATAAATAGATATGTACAGGGTGTTTGTTTGAAATGATTGAATATAATCTGAAACTTTGCACATGAGTCTTAATGATAAAGCAGAGTTTTTCTAAAATATTTTCAAAATTGTGACACTTCCGGTTGTACCGGAACTCGACTCAACTTTCTTATTTTAAATGGAGCACCCTATATTCTATTATATTTTTGAATTCTCGTCTATTTCTTAAAGGACTTTATTTTAAACAGTTTCTGAAATAATTGCATATTTTTGACAGTTGCATGCAGCTACTAAAAAACAAATATTTCGAATTTATGTTGTTGGAAAAATTTGATTTTATGCACACGTGCTCACAATGAAATAAAGTTTTCCATGATTTCAATGATTTTCATAAATATTATACAGGGTGTATATAAAGTGGCTCCAAAATTTCAATCGATAGTAAATTGTCACCTGTCGTAATTCCGAGGGGGAAACAATTTGGCAGTAGAATTAAAACAGAAAATTGTGTGACATATTTATTACTAACAGGCGGGCTTCGCCCGCTTTGATCAAGCTAGGCGAGGAATTTTGAGTAATGGCGTGCTCCGTATGCAATAATATGTACATATATACCAGTGGTATTAAAACAGTGGTTTTTGTTTTCAAATTGTGGTGCTTCGCACCCAACTAACGGGCGGGCTTCGCCCGCTCTGAACAAACTCGATGTAGAAATTCAGAAATGTAATCAAATTGCGAATTGGATTCATGTTTACATGGCATTATTTTCTTGTAACAGTATCAGTTTTTATTTGTAATTCGTAACTTTGATTAAATTTGCAATAAAATCAATCAAAACAAAATTGGTATAAATTCAAATAAACTGCAATTGATTTTGAATTCAATTTGATGAACACAAATGTAACCACACTAATTAACAACCACGCTCACTTTCACTTGGTCAACAAATACCGGTCTCCAACTGCACATCTCCCGCCGATGGCAACCAGCAAACTGGTTAGTGTTTATTTACCCACCAATCAGTTTAATTCCCACATGAATCACCGGGTACATGATGTGTCACCCTTGGACACCACTAGCACTCGCCGGGTGTGTATGACGTAACACGTTATAGGTAACTAAATGGTAAATGGTTAGGGAGCGTGTGACACGCAAGTTTGAGGACCGGACACACCGTTCGGGTACAGGTAGCACGGCCAAGGCGGTTAGTGAGACGCTAACAAGCTATTAGCGAGAGTTTAGTCACTGAGAGCGGCAGGAGGCAGATTTGCGATGTAAGAATGGGGGGGATTTGTTTGTTATATGGTTGATCTAAACACGTTGCGGTTAATTTGATGAATGTCACACATTTAAAAAACAAAAAAATATTAACACTCATACAATGTTACAATGCGTTATATTATTAGAATAATTACCAACTTTTCCTTTTAATATTATCTGCGTGATAAATTAATTTGTATAATTAGTAGCAGTAAATAATTTTCTTATCATTTATTTAATTGAAGTTGAAAATTCAATTTCCCATTTATCAAATTATAATTTTGGCGCCAAAATTTCAACTCTTTACATTTGAAGTATTGAAACTGAATAAATGTGTGAGCAATTCCCATAAAATTAATTCCAACAATTGGCAATTATATTTATTTAACTTTGTGCAATCTTAAATTACTTTTCGGTTTTTTGACCTATTGTTTGAATAAACAAATGCATTGCTTTTATAATTAAAACCAGTAAATTCCAGCAATACAATTTCTTCATTATTTGCAATCAAAACCTATTCGATATGATTGTTATTTAACACAAAACAGCATCAAATAAGCACATTTTGTGCTTGTGTATAATAGCACACATGGCCGCATTTGAATTAATGAAATGCATCCACGAATGAATAGAAGGGCAGAGGGCGTGCGCACTCACTGTCGAGTTGATAAGAACAGGTTTGGGCGCTGCCGACTGCACATACACTGCAATGCATTCACGGCAATATACTTTACCTCAAATATTTTACATCAATAAAACAATAGGACATCATTCTTATGCTACAACATTCCTAAATACTGATTTCCAAGATACTACGTCCAACAGTTCCGAATTTATGCGCGAAATTTGAAAAAATCCAACTGGAATGCACTTCCGGTTCAGTCGATTGTTATGAAAATAGTAGGCAATCACTCAGATGCTACAGCAGACTAAAATACTAAATTTCAATACTCTACGACCAACCGTTTCGAATTTATGCGAAATATTCCAAAAGACTGTCAAGTAAAGTGCACTTCCGGTTCAGTCGATCTCAATGAAAATATTATATGAGTATTAAAATGGCACAATCGTCTTAAATACTGAATTCTAATATTCTACGTTCAACCGTGTTGGATTTATGCCAGCCGATCGCAATCATAATGCGAGGTGTACAACTAGATATCATAGAAGTATTTAATACGAAATTTCAATTTTGTACGACTAATTGTTTTGAATTTATGCGGAAAATTCGAAAAGTCTGTTATATGAAGTGCACTTCCGGCTCAGCCGATTGATACAAAAATAGAAGATAAACTTTAAAACAAGATATTTTTAAAACCACTCGATCGATTTTCAAAAATAAAACGTTTACAAAATCCTCAAGCTACCTACTAATTTGTCTGAAACATTTTTTTCGATCTGTCCAAAATTTAATTACAAGATAAATTTTAACACACTGCAACAATCATTTAAAACAAAGTAGGCTTGCTGTCATTTAACAATGTAAATTAATTTTTGTTTATCCTTTCACAGTTCACGAAGGACATTAAGCTTAAACAGCTGTGCAGTTAAAATCTGTGCTGCCATCTGTGAGCGCTAAATAAATTAATGATGTTATTCCGACCCAAATTTATTCAGAAAAAACGCTGGATTATAAATGAAATTAATAATAAGAATAAATTTAGTAAATTCGATGCAAAATAATTATTCCCATTAAATATTTTTCTTTAATTTACATGAGGTTAAATATAGGTAAAATTGCTTTTGAACACAAAAAAATCATTGATGCTATCGCAAAATGAAAAGAAGTTAGCAGAAAACACACAAAACTTAATAATACTTTTCATTTATAGCAACAATGGGCAGAGTAAGTAATGACGTCAATGTGTTGCGAGTAGCTAAAATCAATTTGGCACTTTTCCAAACACACAAGAACACATTTTATCATAAGATCTTACATTCAATTCATTTATTATTTAAGTTATCCGTTTTGAGCATCCCTGAATCCATTTTGATTATTTTTGGCTTGACGTCGCAAATCTCAAAAACCGTCGAACGTATAATGTTGAAATTTTGTATAGAGACTGGACTAAAATGTGGTTGTGCACCTCGCATTATGGTTGCAATCGTCTGTACCGAAAATGTGTAGCATCTAAATGATTCACTCCTATTTTTGTACCAATCGACTGAACCGGAAGTACAATTTATATAACAGACTTTTTGAATTTCGTATTGAGCACTTCTATAACATCTAATTATTATGATTATGATTGCGATCGGCTGAGCCGAAAGTGAACTTTATTCAAAACATTTTTTGAATTTCTCGCATAAATCCAAAACTATTGAACATAGAATGTTACAATTCAATATTTTAGACGATTGTACCAACTAGATGCTCGTATCCTATTTTCATTGAGATCGGCTGAGCCGGAAGTGCACTTTCCTTCACACTCTTTTGGAAATTTTTGCAAAAATTCAAAAGAATCAACTGTAAAATATTGAAATTTCGTATTATGCACTTCAACATTGAGTTATTACGATTATGATTGCGATCGGCTGGACCGAAAGTGCATTTTACTTGACAGTCTTTTGAAAATTTTCGCATAAATTCAAAACCATCAGTTGTAAAATATTGAAATTTTGTATCATGCACTTCAAAATCTGATTATTACGATTATGATTCCAATCAGCTGAACCGGCACTTTATTCGAAACATTCTTAGAATTTTTCGCATAAATCCAAAATGATTGTACGTAGTACGTTAGAATTCAATATTTAAGACGATTGTACCATCTAGATGCTCATATCCTATTCTCATTGAGATCGACTGAGCCAGAAATGCATTTTATTTGACAGTCTTTTGGAAATTTTCGCATAAATACAAAACAATCAGCCGTAACATATTGAAATTTCGTATTAGGCACTTCTACATTTGGTTATTACGATTATGATTACGATCGGCTGGACTGAAAGTGCATTTTACTTGACAGTCTTTTTTTCGCATAAATTCAAAACATTCAGCCGTAGAATATTGAAATTTCGTATTAAGTACTTCTATAATATCTAGTTGTACATCTCGCATTATGATTGCGATCGGCTGGACCGTTTTTTTCTATTAATTTTCCACATAAATCCAAAACGGTTGAACGTAGAATGTTAGAATTCAGTATTTGAGACGATTGTACCATTTAGATACTCATATCCTATTCTCATTGAGATCGACTGAGCTGGAAGTACACTTTACTTGACAGTCTTTTCGACTTTTTAGCATAAATTCGAAACGATCGACCGTAGAGTATTGAAATTTAGTATTTCAGCTTGCTGTAGCATCTGAATGATTGCCTACTATTCTCATAGCAATCGACTGAACCGGAGGTGCACTCCAGTTGGATTTTTTAAAAATTTTACGCATAAATGAAGAACTGTTAGATGTAGAGTCTTGGAAATCAGTATTTAGGAATGTTGTAGCATAAGAATGTTGACCTAATGTTTACAAAGCAACCAATTGGGCCGAAAGCGCACTTTACTTGACAGATTTTTAGAATTTTTCGGATACATCAAAAATGATTAGCCGTGGAACGATGAGACTGCTTGATTATCGCAAAAAATATGTTCAATGATGTACAAGTAAATCATGTGAGGCTCATTTCAGAGTTTTCCCTCAGTAATTATGAGGTTCTAACCTAGGAGGAGATAGCTCTACAATAAATTGGATGAATGAGCGAACGAGTGACTGAAATAATCGAACTTTCAAGTTTGTTTTCGACGAACTAAAAATGTTAGAAGTTTTAACATCAATAAATATTAGCATCTGAACAAACAGATTCAAGGAAAATCATGTTTCGCTTCGTAATTGGGTAAATATAAGACTTAAGTCTGCAATAAATTTTTTTAAATTTATTTTAACAAATGATAAGGTCTTACCTTGTTTCCTCTCACGGGCAGTCTTCCTCTTCCGCGCGTGTTCGAAGTCTTAGCCACTTTAGAATTCTGCTCTTTTCGCACAAACTTTTTCCCACTATCTACTTTATCATTGTGCTTATTCATTGTTTTCGTATTCACTTTCCGTAAATATTTCACTCTCCCACCTGGACTGTCTCGTTTCCCGATTTTCTTATCCGAATTGAGACTTTTCTGCGACTGAGACTCAGAATTAGTCGATTCAGAATCTGAACAATCAGAATCGGAATCAGAAGAACTCAACTTGGGGGCAGAAATGTTTTTTTCTGCTTCAACAGTTGCTACAGTTGATGGAAGAGTTTCCTGTTCATTTTGGGGTCCAGGACTACTGCAGGATTTTCGGACTGTTGCAATAGTGAGACGTAATCCTCCTGTTTGTGAGCTAGTTACGCTGAACTGCGGCGGAACGCTGCTTGATGAGGAAGCTTGACTCGAAGACGAGCTCTCGCTATCTGAGGACGAATAACTGCATGACCCAGAGGCATCACTAACAGAATTCTGTAATAAACGAGAAAGAAATCATAATAAATGATACGAACACATATCAACATGAAAAATTTAGGTTACGAATCCCAACTGTCAACTGTTGATGTTCACAATAAAATCAACAAGTGTCACATTTATTTTGATACTTAAGTAAATAAAAAATGTGGAATATGTTTAAGGTAATTTTACCTCTGAATCAGATCCGGAATCACTGTCGGAATTGCTGCAGCACTCATTTTGAGGATTGTGTGTGGGTGGAACACTAGGCCCGGAACTAAAAGCTGTGATATCTACGGTACTTGGCAAACTGGACGGTTCGGGATCTTCACTGGGCCGATGCACAACACATGACCAACCACTCAATAACTCTGTCTGCCCACCGACACTTCCTTCGCTTCCAGCCATGTTTCACTACCCTTCAACATAAAATATTATTTTCCAAACCACATTTTCCAATTAAACTTACTTTATTGTAAAGATAATATAATAAAACAAATATTTAGTATGAGAAACTTGGCGCGAAATAAGTGGGCCATATGTGCAAGCTACATCAACTACCATAAAAAACCGTTAAAATAAAAGATGTTTCTAGAATGTCAGGACACATAACCACACTTAAAAACTCACCAGCAAATAACATAGTCATATTATCCTGAGAAACAATCCCGGAATAATGCAACAAGAGGAATAAAGTTCAATTTTCATGTTTATTTACAGAAATGAATAAACACAGCACGTCAATTACAAGATGGCTTCCGAGTAAATTGTTCATTCATTACACTATTGCCAGCAATCACTCAACTTGATGTCAATGGATATTAAAGAACACCATTCACATTTAGAACAATATTTTACTTTTAAAGTAAATGGAACAGATAAATCAGTTATATTTTTCACATAAAACTTTTAATTAATTGCGTAGACAATTGCGCAACAGTCATGCAACACAACTTACATATGTGTCGCTGCCAACCTAACATAATTGAATACACAACTCAGTAGTCTCAGAGGCGCTCGGAAGATGGCTGCACGTGAAAAATAAAAAGAGCGGCAAATTTTCCCTTTTAATCCTTGCACGAAAATAGTAATAGCAACGTAATCTTATCAAAAGTATATCGATAAAATAATTAATAAATTAGTGTAATGATAAGAAGTTCGATTTGTCATCAGGTTTTTTTGTAACAAAATTCCATGTGTAAATATTATTTAGAATACAAGTGTTCAATAAAAATAGTATAATGTGGTTAGTACGTGAAAAAGAGAGAAATGAGGATTTGAAAAAACAAGGAATATTGTACGAAGACGAAGAAGAAACGGTACAAGAAAAAAAATGGAAAATATGGTGTAAGATATAAAATGAAAAACTATTTTTACGAAAATATGTGTTTATAAGTCAAATATTTTTTATACTGTTGTATTTATCATTTAACCTATTTATAATTTATGTCGAGAGAAGAGCAATGATTTTTTTGTTATAGTGTTTTTTAAATTTGACACTATAATTATTCTGTTTTCAGTAAATTATTCCTACATCCACCGTCAGTCAGCATTCACAGTTTGAAATTTTTGGAGTCTCTAATTTGGTCAAAAATTAATAATTTATGTCAAAAGGACAGCTAGAATTTTTATGTTATTGTGACTTTAAAATTTGTACATCATGCGTAGAAAAACAAAAACGGGATTCTGTCTTCAACATATTATTTCTACGTCCTTCCTCTGTCAGGAATCACAAACCCAAATTTTTTGAATCAGTGGTTTAGTCAGGAATTAATAATTTATCCTAAGAGGATACTTGGGGTTGTGGTTCTTAGTTTAGAACACTGTAATTGTGTGCAGAAAAACAAAAGCAAAATTCTATTTTTAGTGAATTATTTTCACATTTTCCCTCAGTCAGTATTCATAATTACAAATTTTTTTGAAGCCTAGTTTAGTCAGGAAGTAATAATTTATCTTAAGAGAACAGCTAGGATTTTTGTCATTGTAATCTTTATAGTTTTGTACACTATAATTGTCTGCAGAAAAATAATTTTTACAATCAATTATTTACACATCATCCCTTAGTCAGTAATTATAATTTTAATTTTTTTGAATGACTGATTTAGTCAGGAAATATTAATTTCTCTCAGAAGGACAGCTAGGATTTTCATATCAATTTTGTACACTATAATCCTCAGATAAAATTCATACCTTCAAATTTTTTGAATCGCTGGTTTTGTCAGAAATTAATTAGTTTTCGATGCTCTACCCGAATCTTAATTAAAAATAGTCATTTCTATTTTCATTCAAGATTTTGACGGTATTTCTCCTACTCTCGCCCCTTGGCAGAAGATAAATTCAATTGGGATACCTGTATATAATTTTAGATGTCTGCACTCCTCCTCTATATAGACTTCAAGTAAGTTAAATCTCACATTCCTTCGTGAGTGCGGTATAAAGTTTTCTCTTCAGGTAAAACTAAAATAAGGCACCTTGTATATAATTTCAGCTTTCTGTACTCCTTAATTTGAACTTCAAGTATGCCAAATTTAACATTCCTTTGTGTGCGCGGTATAAATAAAAATGGAACACTGTGTATAGTTTCTGCTTCATGCACTCCTTCTCTATAAACACTTTAATTATTTCAAATCTCACATTTCTTCCTGTATGTGATACTTAAACTTCAAGTATGCCAAGTTTCACATTCCTTAGTGCGTGCGGTACAAAGTTCTCTCCCGACTCACGACGTAAGATCACAATCGGACACTCTCGATATAATTTTAGCTTTCTGCACTCCTTCTCCATATAAACTTCAAGTATACCTAATCTCACATTCCTTCGTGCGCACGGTTTCCACGTAAAATTTAAGTGGGACAGCCTGTATATAATTTTAGCTTTCTGCACTCCTCCATGTGAACTTTAAATATGTAAATTCTTTTGTGCGCGCAATATGCTTCAAAAAGGGCACAAAGCTTTCTTTCCACGTATTAAAATATATTAAAAATGGGACTCCTTGAATATAATTTTCATTCTCTGTACTTCTTCTCCATTTAAACTTTAAGTATGCCAAATCTCACATTCCTTCGTGAATGCAATATGCTTAGAAAGGGGGCCGGAAGTTTACTCTTGACGTGTTAATATATAGATTTCAAAAGAACGACTCGAATTTTTATATCATTGTGACTTTTAGTTTTGAACATTATAATTGTGTGAAGGAAAATGAAGATGTGATTCCGTTTTCAGTTTATCATTCTTATATCCTTCCCGTGTAAGAAATTAAATTCTCTCTTTGTCAGCATTTAAAGTGCATTTTTTTTTTAATTGGTTTAGTCAGGAATTATTTGATTCTAGAGGACAACTAGAATTTCAGATGATTATGGCACGCCGTTTTGCTATTTAATATCAACAATTAATTCGAGGTTGAATTTGAACTATACATTTTTATTATCTTGCAAGATAATTTTAATTCATCGAATTTTTATGATTGAATTAAAATTATGTACATAATGGAAATTCAGATTATTATTATCTTGCAGGATAATTTTAATTCCTTGAATTTTTATGATTGAATTAGAATTATGTACATAATAGAAGTTCAGAATTATTATTATCTTGCAAGATAATTTCTAAACGTTGAATTTTTTTGATTGAATTAAAATTATGTACATAGTAATAATTCAGCATGGAGATTATTTAGCAAATTATATGGAACTGTTGGATTTTTATGATTGAATTGAAATTATGTACATAATAAAAATTCGAAATTATTATTATCTTGCAATAGAATTTTTAAGCATTGAACTTTTATGATTGAATTGGAATTATGTACATAATAGAAATTTAGAATTATTATTATCTTACAGTATAATTTTAATTCACTGAATTTTTATGAATGAATAAAAATTATGTACATAATGGAAGTTCAGAATTATCATTATCTTGCAAGATAATTTCAATTCATTGAATTTTTATGATTGAATTGAAATTATGTTCATTAAAATTATCTTGCAAGATAATAATAATTTTGAATTCCATTATGTACATAATTTTAATTCAATAAAAAAATTCCATGAATTAAAATTATCCTGCAAGAAAATAATAATTCTGAATTTCCATTACGTACATAATTTTAATTCAATCATAATAATTCAATGCATTAAAATTATCTTGCAAGATAGTAATAATTCTGAATTTTCATTATGTACATGATTTTAATTCAATCATAAAAATTCAATGAATTAAAATTATCTTGCAAGATAATAAAAATGTATAGTTCAAATTTTACTGGAATAAATTGTTGCTATTAAATAGCAAAACGGCGTGCCATAGGTCATTGTGATTTTTACACGGCGAACTCTATTTACCAGGCGGGAGTGTGATGGAAGGGAGCGTGACGTCAGTAGGCTTTGTGAGCGAGCCAGCGATAGTAGTAGACTTGATGACTTCGTGATACGAAGTAGATTTTCTTCTAATATTTTGAATACCTAGCTAAATATATACATATTATTCAATTTAAACATACCTCGCAAATTTTGTGTCTCAGCTTGTAAAAGCAATTATGATAGTACAGAAGAAAATGTAACTACATTTGAATTTCTGAAGATTGCATTGCAACTAGCTATACAAGTACATACAATTATCCAGGAGAAATTAGGACTTTTTATTACGATAAACCGCATTTGAAACCTAATCCGTTTCAAACAATCTTTCCTGGACTTACTCATTATTTAAATATGGAATCAAATATTAAAAAAAAATCATAGACGATCGAAATTTTGAAATCATAAAAAAAGAACAAGAAAAAACTAATAGGATATTAGAAATACAACTAATGGAAAATAGAGTTCAAAATTTTGACTTACTGCTTAAAAAAGCACCTGAATTTGTCAAAACTATAAATGGCGATATTTTTGTAAAAGTAAATGATGACGGTATTATTATTTACAAAATGGATTCCAAAGTAGTAAGTCGTTCCTTTTATATTGAAATAGATAGAAATTTGAGCCCAAAGTATTTCTTTAAAAATAAACTGGTAAGTTTGAGTGAATTACAGCATAATAACACTCCATTATCTACAAATGAACTTGATACATTATCCAAATTGAGAGATATTTCAGGATGTATGTTAAATGAAACTGATTTTGTCAATACTTATTCTATTATTTAGAATTTAAATAATGATGTCTGAGAACGAAGGCGGTGAAGAGAGAATTGGGCAATTATTGTACTTAAGTGAACAAATAAGTCTCCTTTTCTCAAATCAAAAGCGCTACACTTCAAAAATTATTATTTGGTCTTACATGATTGATATGCAATCACATCCTAAATATTTGCAACAACTTACAGCTTCTTTTCATATATGTTCAAGTTCTTAAATAGGAAATGATCATTTCTTAAGAGTAATTGCAAATAGACTTACAAAAGAAGAGGACAAGTGGGTGATTTTGCAACTTGATAAAATATATGTTAATGAAAGCATTGATAGCGAACTGTTATTTTGAGTTACATTTATCGCATTACAACGTTTTACTCTAAAACTATATTCAGAGACAAGAGAATTACCGTTATTATTGTTGTTAGTAAGTCAATAATCATTCTGCATAAACATTATAGTTCTAAAATACAAATTTAATACTATTACATCGCATGAAACTGTGTAAAAACCAGCCTACTGACGTCATGCGAATGCTGTGGTAGTGGGGGTCACACTCCCGCCTGGTATAGAGTCCACCGTGGATTTTTAGTTTCGTATAATTGTGTGTAGAAAAATGGGAGCGAAATTTTTCTTTCAGTAATTTATTTCTACATCTTTCCTTAGTAAACATTAATTATTTCAAATTTTTTGAATGGCTGATTCAATCAAGAAAAGATACTTTCTCTGAAGAGAATACTTAGTATTTTTATGTCATAGTAATTTTTAGTTTTGTACACTATTATTATGTGTAGAAAACAAAAACTTGATTCCTTGTTCAATAAATTATTTTTGAACTATTTTTATATCAGTATTCATAGTTTCAATTTATTAGAATCGGTGGTTTAGTCAAAAATTAATAATTCATCTAAGAAGGACAGTTAGGATTTTAATGTCATTGTGATTTTTGGTTCTGAGCACTTTTATTGTATGAAGGATAACAAGGACATTATTTTGTCCTCAGAATATTATTCCTACATCCTTCCTCTGACAGTCTGGTTTAATCAGGAATTAATAATTTATCTCAATTGGGATTATTGTCATTCGTTTTGAATAGGGTTTTTTAAATCACAATTTTTTTGAGTTTAAACAAATAATTCCGATGTTTTATTTTATTTTTACCCAATTTTCATGTTATTGTTATGTCATTATACTTTTCATTATTAAACCCAATTTCAATAACTGGTATGTAATATTTAATCACTTGTAGTCCGTTAGACGAGGCATAAATTTTTCGTTGATTACCGCTCACTTGAAACTTCGTGAGTGACTTCATTGTGATGAGTCCGACAGCTTTCACATTTAACGAAATACTTGATTTGGGGGCGTTTTTCAGCGAGGGCTAATTGAACATGTCAATTTCATGAAGCCTTAAAAATGTATTACCGTCATAAAAATAATATGGTCCGACATTAATATTGGGAACCAGCGGTAGTCCGACAAGCCGCACTTGTCACAAGTACGTTGGCATAAAAACGGATTACCGCTAGTCTGAGACTTTGAGGACGTTTCTTCTCTAAAATTTGGTAATTTTGTCCGACAAATTTTCGGGGGGGTTTTCTCAGTCCGACACTGAAAACATGTCAGGATTATAACAGTTCCTTCATCAATGACCACTTGTCGGACCAAAACAATCATAATTTAAAAACATATCATCCGTCCAAAAAACATATTGTCCGACAGAAATATTGGTTCTTATCGTCAGTCCGACAAGAAAACGCTCGCACATATATAACTCAGTTTTTGACGTATTTAATATCAAAAGATTAGTAATGGACGTTTTTATAAGCTAGTAATGAATAATTCATCAACAGAATAATTGAAAGAAAGTAAAGTACATTATTTAGACTCAAACATTTGGAACAAATTGCTGACATGTAACTTATTATGAACCAGAAAATTCACAGTATATTTACATAATTTAGTCTAGCTTTTTGTTTCCAATTTTAAAATAATATTTACAAAATTCATTGTACTGAAACAATAGGAAATTTATTAACTTGTATATTTAAATATTTTTCGAATGATATGTGAGCTTATTTTACGTTATTGCACTATGAAAAATGACAATAATCAATTTTGAGTACATGTAGTTACAGAAAATAATATAAAATATGAACAAAAATGTATTATTATTTACGTTACGTAATATACAACATATTTAATAGAAATATATGATGAATCATTAAAAAAATTTGTTACAGTGAAAAACGCTTGGATACATCTATACTACAGCAAAATATTTCGAGCCATGTTTGTGATAATAACCATAGCAGTAGTCATTCCAATATTCATTCTTCTTTATTTGGATGTAACTAACGCCAAATTTGATGAAAACCACACATGCAGCGCTGAAATTGGCTATTTAATACCCTGCGGCATTCAGAAAACAACTTACGAAAAATGTGCGGCCCTGAAATGTTGTTTTAACGAAACCGCCAAGACTTGTTTTCACAAAGTCCCTTCCTATTATCAGTACACGCAAAATGATGCGGAATCTAGCTCAAATTTATTCCACCCAACGGAAGAGGAAACTCCTTTCGGCGCAAAAAATATTCCAGTTTATCTGACTATCAAAAAAGAGGATCAATTTAAATTGATGATTATTTTAAGTACAGTAAAAGAAGAGATAAGTGATGATAATCAGGCCGAAAATGAAGAATATAAGTACAAAATTTTTAAGGAAACGTTGGGGGTAGAAGTTAACAGAACAAAAAATACTGGAAGATTACTTACTACAACAAGAGGTCCTACAATTATATCAAACGGATATTGGGAATGGACTGTGGATCTTTTTGCAGAGCATCTGTTTGGGATGGATCTTTTGAGAGTGCCGGATAATGAAACAGTAACAAAGGTAAAACCAATTATTCAAATTAATTCACTATTAACGCGATCCATGCGCTGCCTAGCGGCTCAAAGTGTAATGTTTTCATATACAGCATTTTTTATTTTTTTTTGACAGATGCTTGCATTAAAAAAATAATATCTCAAATTCAAGTAGGTTTATTGTGAATAACCTCTGCTCGAAATTAGATTTCCTCGATTTTGTTATTTAATACTTTTTGAAATGCTGAAATATCAGAAGTAGCATCAAAGTGCCCTTCAGAAGCTATAACGGTCACTGACTAATGTTTATAAAAGTCTCTTGATAGCTACAATATTCTCCATCGATTTCCCAATTTTACACAATAGAGCTTTCAAGAGCCGAATCCTTGAAAAGGTAGCAATATAATTACATCCTAAATCAGGTACAACAAAGAATTAATGGGTTTTTATAGAAAGGTTATTGTGAATATGAAGGAAGCTTGTATGACAAAAAAATATATTAAATAACAAATTTATAAAAACTGATTTTCAAGATTCTACTAACTAAAGTGCACTTCCGGCTCAGTCAATTGTTATGAGAATAGTAGGCAATCATTCAGATGCTACAGCAGACTGAAATACTGAATTTCAACACTCTACGGCCGATCGTTTCGAATTATGCGGAAAAATCTAAAAGACTGTCAGGTAAAGTGCACTTCCGGCTCAGTCAATCTCAATGAAAATAGGATATGAGCATCTAGGTGGTACAATCGCCTCAATTACTGAATTTTAACGTTCTGCGATAAATCGTTTTGGATTTATGCGGAAAATTCAAAAAAAGGTTCAGACGATCGCAATCATAATGTGAGGTGCACAATTAGATGTTACAGAAGTGGCAATTTTTTCGACAATAGTATGTGACGAAGCTAAAGAGTAATTTATAATTCTGTGAAACATTTCTGATGCTCGCGTTGTGATCATAACCTAAAAATAATAATAGGTTTAAACAATTAGTCAAAGAAGACAAACTAACTGACGTGATACACTTTACTCAAAGTCAAAATGTTGATCAAGTATTAGAAAAAGTATTAATGCCGTAATTCAGTGTTCTAAATAAGTTATTGTTGTTATAATGGAACATCTGTCAAATTTCATACCTCCACTGCGCAGAAGCTTTTGTATCAAAGATGGCGCTATGCTTAAAGCCTGTATTACACGATACAATTTATTGACCAATAAATTGACCAAGTTTTCTGTCAAGTTTTCAACAATTTATTGTCGAGCTCAAAAATATTTTGTACCATATTACACAATACAAGTTTTCGTCAATAAAAATCAGAACTACCAACTTATAAATTTTGACATAACTTTAAAAAGTGTGGTTAGAGAGAAGGATGACAAAAAATTAATATACTGAAGGCAACTGTATATAAAATTATATTAATACTTTGTCAACACTAAGATTATGTTTGCAATGTTTGTCTTTCTTTAGGTTAAGTCAAGTATAAAACGCGTGTTTCATTTGACGCGAAATAACTAATATGAGTAATGTTGGCAACGAAAAAATCTCCCTAGAATACCCCAGAATATTGGTGAAAAATAGGGCCACAACAATAAATTGAAGGTCAACTTTTGAGAATTATTGACCAATAAATTGTATCGTGTAATACAGGCATTAGATCCCTTAGATCATATAAAATATCTAGATGGAAATACATTTGTGCGAACAGTCCGAAGTTGTGCAGCGTATTGCTGTAAGTGCCAATATGTAAAAGATGGATTAGTATCTTTGCACGTATATGTATATTAATTTAATAAAGAGTTAATATTAATTTAATATATTCATGAAAAACGTATTTCATAAGAAGTTTACGCATCTGACATCTAGTGAGACAATACTGAAGTAGGTCAATCATAGCTCTATCCTTGTACCTCTCTTTCTGTCCTGCCAGCTTCAAAACAAACAGCTACTTGCTTTGTCTAGAGTATTTGTTGGTACACTAGTGGAACAGGAACCCAAGGAAATTCCAAAAGTCACAAAGAGATGGCGGTATCAGTATGCACAGAAATTTTCTAGTGGCACTAAAACGGTGTAAACTAGTATTGAAACAAAGAAAATGTATTTTTTTTTTTGTTTAAAATAAAAACAACCGAAACATAACCTAAACCGAGCTTTTTAAGCCGACTAGGATTGGAAGGCAGTAAAGTGGTGATTGTTGTCCGCGAGGCACACACTTGTACGTATTCAGATGGAATGCACTCTGTTTGAATGCCACTGACTAAAGCAACACGTGTGCAAGGTACGCATGCGCGTACGAATTACGCGCATGCGCACGTCTTTGGGTTCCTATTCCCTTAGTGAGCCAGAAAATGAATTGAAATGAACTGTGCATGTGTATCGAGTCTCATTTGCTATTAATAAAAGTAATGTTACATTATATCCTGCGTTTCTCATTTTGCGGGCTTGACAAACCGAAATTTGATTATTTTTACGCTTGCGCAGTCCATTTTCCTTACTTTCTTACAATATATCTTCCATCTCTTCCCGTCATAACCGTTCGCAGTTTCTTTCATCTAGATTATCTATGATCTAAGCTAAGGCTATACTTTTGTAATAAGAAATGGCGCTGGTAGTATCTGTTAGTGCTACAGTCGTGTAGTTTCGGTAGATTTAATTGGTATGCTTGAATTTTGAAATTAAATGGTCCAATTTAACCTAGACGCTTGATTTTAAATTATAATTTGGTTTTACTTTACAGACTAATCACATTTTCAAATGCGGATTGATTGTTTACATTGTTAAGTTCTTAGCACCTATCCTGAAGCGCTTGTTCACTAACGGAATCACCTAGGGCCAATAATAAACTGTTCTATTTCCTTTCTAAATTAATTTCGAAATAATTAAATTCATTTAACCGCCATCTCTCTTAAAAACCAATTTCTGTACCCAAATTATCAAGTAACGTTTTCCTTTGTACTTCATTTAAATTAAATTCATAAAACTCATTCTGTGGTTCCATTTCGGGGCAAATATTTTTATCTTTCAGCACCGGACTCCTTAAGATTAAAAACTTCATTGTTTTGCTTCTTTTTAAATAAAACGCATATTGTAACGTGCAAAAGTGTCATAATTCATAAAAAATAAGCCCTGTGTTCGTCTCTATTGTCTGTGCGGAGCCTGTTATATCTTTGCGTCGCGCCAAGCGACATTCGAGAATAATGTAGAAATTTCTAGATGTATGTAAATTGGATATATAAGAGCGAACAATCTGACGTAGTGAATAGTGAAATCGAGTGAATATTCAGTGCGTGATCAGCTAAATGCGAAGTGTAATAAATGAATAAGTTGTTGAAAATAAATATTAGTAACTTTGACGTTGAAGTTTGGAAGTAGTGAGTGATAAATGAATTATATAGTTTTAGTGATATTTCAAAGAATAAAACTTTCATTTATTAAATAGTGACTTTTATTTTGACAATGAACAATTACTTCAAGAGCAATGAACATTACAATAAATAACCTCGAGTAAGTAAATGAGGTAGAAATTGAATATTCATCCATTTTTAAAGGTACGAATAAATGACTTAGTAAATGTACGAATTGACATTACAAATGAATTTTAATCATTATTTAATCATTGCAGACTAGAAATTTTGATAGAATGTTGGTATTGTCACAAGTAAAGTTGGCCGCATAAAGCTACGCTTTGTCTTGTGCAGCCAGTTTCACCTTGGACAATAATGATGGTCATTTAGTCCTTGTATAATATTGTAATGAACAGTGCTCCTACAGATTAGACTTCCATGACGACAAATCGGTTAGACGGGTAGTATACGCAATAGAGGTGTGTGTCAAGGACGTGGCGATGTCAGACCGAATGAAAATTTCTCGAAAGATTGGAAACCGGAAAACTGAGTCGAATTGGACAGTGACTGAGTAAGGAAAAGAAAATTGGAGAGAATAGTCGGTGCGTGTAGTATTTGTGGTTGGTGGTTTGGTAATGCAGCGCGCAAAAGTGAACTAGACGAAGTGACAAGTGCAAATAAATGAGAAGAGTGATAAATAATTAGAGAAACAGTTGGAAATAAATAAATTTCATATTTTCAAGTCTTACACCCTGTGTGTACTGATTGTAATCCTTTTTTGTGAAGTAAATCCTTTCAAATGGAACATTAAATTTTCCGTTTGAAAATAATAGCTTTTGATATTTGAATGAAGTTTTCATGTTTCAAAACAGTTTCTAAATGATTAAACACGATATATGAAACACAAAGGCTTAATAGAACAAGAAATGTGGCTTACAATCAAAGAGAAATAAAACTTTTATGAGTGAAAAATTCAGTACACATTTTTTTTTTTAAAGCTTTATATTGTAATGTGCGAAAGTGTCATAATTTGCAAAAATGAAATAGAACCTGAATCCGGTTCTGTTTTGGTGAAGCCTTTCATCACTTTGCGTCTCGAACATTCAAGTAGCCTACTAGAATGATGTAGAAATTTCTATATATATGGACATCCGTATATATAAGGGCGAATAACTTTACTTTTATCTTAATTATGAACAATTTCTTCAAGAGCAATAAACATTACAATATCAATGAATACTTTGTTGGGTGCAGCATTTCAATCATGCAATATATTATTAAAACTATAGAAAGGCTTCAAAAGAGGTGATGAATAAAGGAAAATCTATTTATCCTGCGTCTTTTCTTCCAGTCCTAAGGCTGTTTCCAATGTAATCCTAATTTAATTTATCAATCCCGCACATGTGACCACAAATAGATTCTTATTGAATTCCGGATATGTCCAAATTTTATTACTGAGTTTGGGGAATAAGTCGGTGCACATTGATTTTTTATTAATCTAGAATTTGATGCAGGTTTGCGTATCTAAGTTTTTAGCGCATTTTTTAGAAAAAATGGAAGAATCATCTAGATGATGGAAGCGCATTTTTGACAGCTCATGGATGCTTGTTACTTCAGAGATGTCGCAAATTACCATCTCTCACAATTACTGAGCTTGAAATCAAGCAGTTTGGGCAAACTTACAAAACAGCAGCTCCCATTTAGTACTAGTTTCAAGTTGACTATTTGATAGGTACATAATTTATGCATGTACAAACTCAAAAATACCTTTTAATCTTCATTGTTTAGTTATTGACTGACGGGAGGTCAAGTGCTGTACCTTAAAATGATAATTTGATCTTTATCAAAGCTATATAAAAAAAATACACCAAAAGTAAACAAATTTCCATCCAATAATAATTCATTCTAATAAGCTTCAAATTTGCGTCAAACAAGTCATTGAATGAATCCCGGACAGATTTGACAACTGTACATAATAATAGTGACACCGGCAGCTGAAGTGGTAACTAAATTTTCATCTACTTTAATAAATTTTAGTTGCCATATCCCTAATGTCATATATATCTATGGGCATTGTCTCACTTGAAACAAGTAATTGAATAATTTAATCTTCCACAAACACTGAACTTGAATTAAAGCAATTTGTGCAAACCTACGAAACAGTAGCTTTTATTTAGTACCAGTTTCAAATCTGTAAATAGTATAGTTGCTGGGAACTCAGCGTCACGCCAGCCAGCCAAAGTGAATATAATAGCGCTTTTTTCCAAAAAATGCGCTAAAAAGCGCTATTATATTCACTTTGGCTGTCTGGCTGGCTGGCGTGACGCTGAGTTCTCAGTAACTATACTATTTACAGACAGAAATAAAAACTGCTGTTTCGTAGGTTTGCACAAACTGCTTTAATTCAAGCTCAGTGATTGTGGAAGATTAAATTATTCAATCACTTGTTTCAAGTGAAACAATGCCCATAGATATATATGACATTAGGGATATGGCAACTAAAGTTTATTCAAGTAGATGAAAATTTAGTTACAACTTTAGCCGCCGGTGTCACTATTATTATGTACAGTTGTCAAATCTGTCCGGGATTCATTCAATGACTTGCTTGACGCGAATTTGAAGGTTATTAAAATGAATTATTATTATTGGTTAAAAATTGGTGTACTTCTGATGTATTTTTTTTTTATATAGCTTTGATAAAGATCAAATTATCATTTTAAGGTACAGCACTTGACCTCCCGTCAGTCAATAATTAAACAATGAAGAATAAAAGGTATTTTTGGGTTTGTACATGCATAAATTATGTTCCTATCAAATAGTCAACTTGAAACTAGTACTAAATGGAAGCTGCTGTTTCGTAAGTTTGCCCAAACTGCTTGATTTCAAGCTCAGTAATTGTGAGAGATGGTAATTTGCGAAATCTCTGAAGTACCAAGCATTCATGAGCTGTCAAAAATGCGCTTTCATCATCTAGATGATTCTTCCATTTTTTACTTACTTGTACTAAGTACAAGGAAGTACTGTGAAATCGACAAAATTCACTTATCGAGATTTTGATGGAAATACCCGTTCTGAGCATCCCTGAATCCATTTTGATTATTTTCGGCTTGACGTCGGTACGTATGTTCGTGCGTTCATAACTCGCAAATCTCAAAACTGGTTGAACGTGTATTGTCGAAATTTTGTATTCAAGACTGGTATAAGGTCTAGTTGTGCACCTCGCATTATGGTTCCAATCGTCTGTACCGGAAGTGCACTTTACTTGAAACTTTTTTTGAATTTTTCGCATAAATCTAGAATGATCAGCCAGTGTTTTAATTTGTTACAGCATCAAAATAGTTATCTACTATTTTTGTATCAATCGGCTGAGCCGGAAGTGCAGTTTATATGTATAACAGACATTCAGAATTTACCGTATAAAACAATCAATTTAATTGAAATGATTTTTTGATTTTGTTTGATATTGTACATGTCAAAATATTATTAAAATTATATTAATTATAATCTGGAGTGACAGAAAACTTCATTGAATAAATTTGTGTATATATCAAATGATGTACAAGTAAGTCACGTGATGTTCACGTCAGATTTTTTATTTATGTTGAATTTATGAATTTAAATTACTAATTACGTTAGTTTATTAGATCCAAAGACTTTTAATATTATTTTCTCCGCCTTTTTAATTTGCTGATCTGATTGGACGTCGCCTGAAAGTAATAAAGAAACGGGCAGCATGTCTCAGGATTAAAATCTTATTTATAATAGATTAGACTTCAGTATACACAAGAAAATCTTATCAGCTTACAGCTGAAAGTAACTAGGAACAGAACGTTTTTAATTACTTTTGAAAAAACTAGACATGAATAACATTTCGTCTGTAAATTTGTGTTCAGTTCTTTTTGAATATCTTATAGGTAATTTACAAGAACTCGATGGATCATTCCTCTGTGGCTCGATTCATGTCGTATAACGCTGGTAAATTCCATGGATTTGAGGTAGAGCATTCAGGTCCTTTGGAAGTGACAGTGACAGAAGCAAAGCTTCTAGTGCTAAAACTACTTAGTGGATCTAAATTTATTTTGAGGTTGACGACGGGACCGACGCCTGTAGAAGTAGTGAGGCAGCTTAGAAACAATGAAGTGAGGGTGTCGGTGCCGCAGTGGGTTCTTGGGGTTCACGTGTGTAGGTAAGTTTTCATGAATTCTGTTCCTTATTCATTATGCACCTATAAAAAATTTGCATTTAAATTATTGTTGAATAATGATGCATTAATATTATTTTAAATCTATTTCTGTTCAAAATACAAGTTTCCCTGGAATAAATGCGTTGGATAAACATCCCACACAGTAAATAATCGAGCGACGACTCATTCACGTGTAGCGTATTTACGGTTCGTTGCTGTTTTGAAAAACCTGTCCAAATTGTTTTTTGTTCAATTAATTCAGTTGTTGATCTCAATCTGTTGTTTACCAACATTGCTTACAAGCTTTTTATCCTTGATGTTATATCTTGTTACGACAAATATTTTTCTGCTTTAAAACAAATATTTATTAGTCAAAAATTCACCATATGGCCTAACCCATTTTTTAACGCATTTTAAGTGCATTTTTTGGAAAAAAGCGCTATTATATTCACTTTGGCTGTCTGGCTGGCGTGACGCTGAGTTCTCAATAACTATACTATTTACAGACTTGAAACTGGTACTAAATAAAAGCTGCTGTTTCGTAGGTTTGCACAAATTGCTTTAATTCAATCTCAGTATTGTGGAATATTAAATTATTCAATTACTTGTTTCAAGTGAAACAATGCCCATAGATATATATGACATTAGGGATATGGCAGCTGAAATTTATTAAAGAAGATAAAAATTTAGTTACAACTTTAGCCGCGGGTGTCACTTTTATTATATACAGTTGTCAAATCTGTCCGGGACTCATTCAATGACTCGTTTGACGCGAATTTGAAGCTTATTAGAATGAATTATTATTATTGGATGAAAATTTGTTTACTTTTGGTGTATTTTTTGTATATAGCTTTGATAAAGATCAAATTATCATTTCAAGGTACAGCACTTGACCCCCCGTCAGTCAATAATTAAACAATGAAGATTAAAAGGTATTTTTGAGTTTGTACATGCATAAATTATGTACCTATCAAATAGTCAACTTGAAACTAGTACTAAATGGAAGCTGCTGTCTCGTAAGTTTGCCCAAACTGCTTGATTTCAAGCTCAGTAATTGTGAGAGATGGTAATTTGCGAAATCTCTGAAGTGACAAGCATTCATGAGCTGTCAAAAACGCGCTTTAATCATCTAGATGATTCTTCCATTTTTTAAGTCTCCAGAATACAAACAGTTTCCCGACACACCCTGCTACACCAATATGACCCAAAAACCGTAGTATACATAAAACCTAGTTTCGAGTAAACAACCATGATCGCTTTCAAGGTCAAGTATGTGCAAACACATTTGCATCACTTTAAAGTCGAACTTTGAGCGCTCAGTTTATCTGTGTGGTGCATTACTTTAATTATCTGAGCTTAATTAGCCATCATATTATTCAATACAGTGTTGTGAAGTGGCTGAGAACTTCTATCAATTGGTGAGTTTGTCTGTCATTGAGTTTCATGAGTTTGATATGTTTAGCGTCACATGTGGTGTCACGCTAAGTGTCCCTGGGGTACCAACATCATCGGTGCTCACACCTTGACCGTGTGATTTTGTGTTATAGCAGTGTTGTTCCAAGAGTGGATAAACCAACCAACCTGCGTGTGTCGCAGACATCGGTACGGCATTACGGAACTGATAGCCATTCGTAGGTGTCGTTCAACGTGAGATAAACATTATTCTGCCGGTGTTGCGCGGGAATATGTACTGTATGTTATTGCAGGCAATGGGGTTGTTCCAAGGGTGGGTAGATCGACAAACTCGCGTGTGTCGCGGGCATCGATGTTCATTATAATATTTGGTGGACTCAACGGCCTATCTGTTAACCAGATATCCTATCCAACCAAAACTAAACCTGAAATGCCCTAACGGTGAGGAGTTGATGTGTGTGACTCTTTTTTTCGGCTTAAACCTGACGGCAAGGCCACCAACACCTCATTATTATTATCTCTCGACTCCCTTAACACATGTTTCAATTAAATTAGCTAGTGGTCCAAAATTTGACAATTCTCCCTGTAGAAACATGTTACTCGACAATCAGTTGGTATTAAATTGACGCACGTGTGGTATTTGGAGCAGATACCGCAAATAATGTTTGAGCACATCAATAGATCCGCAGAGAAAAGCAAAACAGAATAAACATAGTATCGATGAAACCTCTAATGAGCAATTTAATTGTGCTGTATTTGTTTGTTTTGGAAGACAATTTCTCAAAGTTTAGAACAATCTATTTTTGGAATTTACAAACTTTTATTTAATAATTATAATATTGAGTAAAAGTTTGAGATTGTTAGAATTTGAGTGAACATTCGCGTGACCTTAGAAGTATTGCAATAAAGTATTGATACAGATTTTTAGCGCATTTTTTATAAAAAACCGCTATTATATTCACTTTGGCTGGCTGGCTGGCTGGCTGGCTGGCTGACGTGACGCTGAGTTCTCAGCAGCTATACTATCTACAGACTTGAAACTGGTACTAAATAAAAGCTGCTGTTTCGTAGGTTTGCACAAATTGCTTTAATTCAAGCTCAGTGATTGTGGAGGATTAAATTATTCAATTACTTGTTTCAAGTGAAACAATGCTCATAGATATATATGACATTAGGGATATGGCAGCTAAAATTTATTAAAGTAGATTCAAATTTAGTTACAGCTTTAGCCGCCGGTGTCACTATTATTATGTACAGTTGTCAAATCTGTCCGGGATTCATTCAATGACTTGTTTGACGCGAATTTGAAGCTTATTAGAATGAATTATTATTATTGGATTAAAATTTGTTTACTTTAGGTGTATTTTTTTTATATAGCTTTGATAAAGATCAAATTATCATTTTAAGGTACAGCACTTGACCTCCCGTCAGTCAATAACTAAACAGTAAAGATTAAAAGGTATTTTTGAGTTTGTACATGCATAAATTATGTACCTATCAAATAGTCAACTTGAAACTAGTACTAAATGGAAGCTGCTGTTTCGTAAGTTTGCCCAAACTGCTTGATTTCAAGCTCAGTTATTGTGAAAGATGGTAATTTGCGAAATCTCTGAAATAACAAGCATTCATGAGCTGTCAAAAATGCGCTTTCATCATCTAGATGATTCTTCCATTTTTTTTTGTATTACTCAAACAAGTCTCGTCGGACTGAAAGATTGAGAGTAGCATCCGGAAATGTCTTGGACACTCCAAGTACACATCAATCATTTACAAAAAAAATCAGATGATCTAGAATATAACTAGAGGAAGGATTCGAGTACAGTATGGGAATACCAAATTTTAGTATCAGAAAAGTAGCATGCATATTTCAAAGTGACAGCTGTCATTGTCAAAGTGACAGCTGTCATTGTCGAAGTGACAGTTGTCATTGCGGTTATATTTTAGTCTTTACATATTTTTAAAAATTTAATTATTTATTTTTGAAATCTACCATCTTATCTCCCCGAGAGCTTAAAATTGATACCAAACTTGACATAATTTAAATGATTTGAGAAAGAAACAATTGACAATTGTTTGAATATCCTTTTTGACACTTCTACTAGAATTATCTCCGCAAGAGCTTTAATTTGGCTAGTGGCCGCCCAGTGGTCGAAACTATGAACGTTATTAAATTTAACCTTCCATCCTTGGAGGTTTCAGGTAAAATTAATTAGGTATTTGACGCTTCATCCGAATTCGATATTTTAGAGTGACTTCCTATTCTTCGCTTCAACCCTCGGAGGAGGAAATAAATCATTAAACTTTTATTCCAGACATTCTTCCATTCGGTGCAAACTTTTCGATATATTCCAGTGTGAAATGATATCGTATTCAACGGTAAATCGAGATAGGACACTCTGTATATAATTTTGGCATTCTGCAATCCTTTTCAATATAAACTTCAAGTATGGCAAATCTCACCTTCCTTCGTGCGCGCGGTACAAAGTTTTCTTTTCACGTAAAACTGAAGTAGGATATCCTTTACACAATTTCAGCTATTTGCATTTCTTCTCCATATAAACTTCAAGTATGTCAGATCTCACATTCCTTCGTGCGCGCGGTACAAAGTTTTCTCTTCACGTAAAATCAAAATGGGACAGCCTGTATATAATTTCAACTGCACTCGTTCTCAATATAAATTTTGAATATGCCAAATCTCACATTTCTTTGTGCATGCAATTTACTTAAAAGGTGTACAAAGTTTTTTTTGAAATGGAATATATATATAATCTATTTAAATCTCATTTTACCCTTCCGGGTGTCGAGATTAGTTTTTCTATCCTTTGTTATTCTATGTTATTTGTGAAATCTTTCCATTTTTTCCTGTTTGATGCTATTCTTTTTGCTTCTTGACAGCTGATATTGTTCTTTTCTAGTGTTTCTTGTATGTAATTTTTTCATGTCTTCTGTGGTCTTCCTCTACTCTTCTTTTTTGTCGTCTTAGCCTTCCATACCATTTTTGTTTGGTTATCATCTGGCATTCTTATAAGATGGCCGTACCAAGCAAGTTGTTTTTTTTCCATGGTAGTATGTATACTCTCTATTTGTAACCTTTTTCGTATATCTTCGTTTCTTATTCTATCTAGTCTTGTTACCCCTTCTACTTTTCTCAGGTATCTCATTTCCGCAGCTTGTATTCTTCTTTTTGTTCTCTGGTTCATCGTCCATGTTTCACTCCCATATAACAGTATTGGTCTGTATAATACTTTGAATAGTGTCATTTTGGTCTTTTTCTTAACTTGTTTATTGCTTAGGATTTTGTTCATTGCGTAGTAACTTTTGTTTGCTGTCAAAATTCGGTTGTTTATTTCTTTTGTTGTTCAATGTGTGTCCTAAATATGTGAATGTTTCTACCTGTTCGATTTCTCTTTGATTTATTTTTATCTCCGTTGTTATTTCTTCTTTCGCTATTACCATTATTTTTGTTTTGTCTACGTTTATGGTCATATTGTACTTTTTTAATTCCTCATCCCACAAGTTAATGTTATGTTGTAAGTCTTTTTCACTTTTTGCAAGTATTGCAAGGTCATCTGCAAAGGCGCACTCCGCTATCATAATCCTTTCCAAGTTATGGTGTCCTACTTCAATTTTTTTAGTTTTGTCTTTTATATTTTTTAAGATGTTGTCTAGGTATATAATGAATAATAGTGAGCTTAATGCTCCACCTTGCCTTAGTCCCTGTGTTGTGATGAATTCCTTTGAAGTTTCATTTCCTGTTCTAACATAGTTGGATGTCTTTTTATTGATACTTTTTATTGCTTGCGTTAGCTGTTTGTCAATCTGTCTTATTTTTAATATTTCCCACATCTTTTCCCTCGGCACCCTGTCAAAAACTTTTTCCAGGTCCAGAAATGCTATGTACAGTTTACTGTCTTCTCGTATGGTCTTTTCTGTTTTCTTATGGTAAAAATGTGATCCTTTTCTAAAACCACTTTGTGCTTTCTCCATCTTTGTGTCTATTAATTTTCTCAATTTATTTTCTAATATTGCCTCATAAATTTTTGCAGCTGTACATAGCAGTGATATTCCTCGGTAATTACTGCATATTCTATTGTCTCCTTTCTTGTGTATTGGGAATATCACTGCCATTTCCCAGTCTTTTGGTATTTGCCCTATTTTCTATATTTTATTCAACATTATTAATAATATTTGTTCTCCTTCCTCTCCCATATATTTTAATTGTTCCGCTCTTATTCCGTCATGACCTGGTGCTTTACCGTTTTTTAATTTTTTTATTACTGTCTTCATTTCTTCCTCTGTAATATTTTCTTGATTTACGATTCTTGTGTTTTCCAGTTCTGTACTTTTTTCTTCTCTACTGACATTGTTAATGTGTATTTCTTCCAATAGTTCTTCAAAATGTTCTTTCCATTTTTCCATGATTCCTTTGTCTTCTTTTATTATGACTCCTTACTGGTTTACTAGCTGTTGCAATGCTATGTGTTTTTCTTTCTTGCAGTTCTTAATTATTCTGTAGAATAATTTTTGATTCTCCTTAAATTTTTCCTCAATTTTGTTTCCAATTCCTTTTGATTTTTTTATCTCTGTCTTCGTTATCTTCCTTTGTATTTTATAATCTTCATAATCCTCCTCTTTTTTGGTATTGATATATTTTTTCCATTTTTGTTTTGTTTTCCTGACTTCTTCTTCTATTTTTTCATTCCACCAATGTGCTTGTTGAAATGGAATATCCTGTATATAGTTTTTACTTTCTGCACTCCTTCTCCATATAAACTTTGAGTGTGCTGAATCTCACATTCCTTCTAGCATGCAATATACTTAAAAAGCAGTAGAAAGTGTTTTCTTCACGTATTATTATACAGATTAAAATGGGACACTTTGTATATAATTCTGCACACCTTTTCCATATGAACTTTAAGCGCGTCGAATCTCACATTCCTCCGTGCATGCGATATGCTCAAAAAGGGGTCGAAAGTTTTATCTTGATGCATTAATACAATAGAGCCGAGTTATTCATTTAAAAAAAAAAAATGACGAACGTTTGCATGTGATGCCCAAATATGAGATTTGCGAGTTCCATACGTAACTACATATTTTGTACAAGTAAAAATGGCGTTAATTTTGTTGTGAATATTCGAAATTGAAAAAATAATATTGGAGTAATCAATTCCCAGTTTTAGTCTGCAACATCTTATCGTGAAACTTGTAATGTAGTATATATATATATATATATATATATATATATATATATATATATATATATATATATATATATATATATATATATATATATATATATATATATATATATAAGCCAATTTGTAATGTACTATAAACAAAAACGCAGAAAAAACACAACAACCACAATGACAGTTGTAATTACAATTTATACATTACTCAAACTTTACCACCTCTCACTCACATGAAGTTTTATATGCTCAGGCGCCAGGATCTTTTTATTTTAAAAGAAACAAAACACTGGAACTTTTATCAAAGGAAGTTCGGTTCTGAAATGTAGAAATATTTTCCCCAAAATGAAACCACAGAAGGAGTTTTAGGAATTCAATTTGATCAAAGCAATATAAATGAAACAAGCGAAACAATAATTACAACAGATTGACTCATCAATCTAATTAAAACAAATGCACAGGAATAAATCATGAACCAAACAATAATCACAATGGATAGATTTATCATAAACAATTATTTAACAAATAGAAATTAGTTTTAAGAGAGATGTCGTTTTTAAAAGAATCTAGAACTTTTCAAAGATAATTTAGAAAATGAATAGAACAGCCTATTCTAGGCCCTGGTTGATTTCATTGTTGAACAAGCGCTTCGCGAAGAAGGTGCTAATTCAAAACCAACAATGCTACCAACCAGTCCACATTTATAATAAATGAACTAAATCTGAAAATCTAGTTTAAATTCAATTGTCTTACGGGAATTAGATAGCGTAGCGCTTCACAAGGAAGGTGCTTCCATTATCTGATCCCACAGACTCAGAAAAGTGAAGAGTGCATACTCTTCGATTACATTGGAAATGCAAGCCAGCCCTATGAAATCCATAGTGCCTTTGTGACAGTTAAACGATTAAGTGTCGTCAGCGCCATCTCTTATCACAAAGTTGAAACATATTCGTATCGCCGCCATCTTAGTTACACACATTTCTGCGCAATGGCGCTTTTATCGGTCAAATCTGACAGATGTCCAACAATTATAACTTTAACTTATTCAAACACTTAATTATGGCATTAATAGTTAGTCTAACACTTAATTCACACTGTTTAACTCAATAAATGGTATTACGTAAGTAAGTTTATCTTCTTTCACAAAATGTTTTAATTTACTATTGTTTGTAGGTTATGTTCACGGCGCGAGCACTAGAAATGTCTAGCAGAAATACTATAAATATTTGGGTTTCTGGAGATTAACCCTTCTTAGGGATGAACTGTAGGCACTAGCTTCGTCACAAACTTTTCCATTAACAAGAACTTTGTTTTGTTGTTCCTCCCATATATGAATGTTTGTTTTTGAGTAATTATAAGG
The DNA here is from genome assembly GCA_963989225.1 of Dromius quadrimaculatus. Classification (NCBI taxonomy): domain Eukaryota; kingdom Metazoa; phylum Arthropoda; class Insecta; order Coleoptera; family Carabidae; genus Dromius; species Dromius quadrimaculatus. The sequence continues at coordinate 67,672,511 of OZ022324.1, read as the reverse complement.
CTTCCTTTTTCATTTTGTTTATGGAAGGCTCCATTAAAATTTCTTGGAAGTGACTTTTTATAGTTCATTTTTAACTTTGTATTACGTGCTTTTGTTCTTCACAAATGTCATAGTCATACACGAAGCTAGTATCATTGGTATGTTGGGTTTTGTTTGATATTACTTCATTCTTTGGTACTGTATTCTGTTATACAAGGTGCTTACTTGGGAGTTTAACGAAAAAACTTGAAAAAGTTCTTTTTTGATGATTCAATAAGCCTTAAGAAGAGTATAATGATGTACTCTGATGTTTTAATTTTGCTGTACATTGTATTGCAATGAACGACTGCATACGTCGCTCTTTTACATTATTGAACACTTGAAAGTTTTCAGTTTATATAGATATTAAAGACTCAACAAATTTGGGACGATATTATGACCTCAAAGCAAAATTCAAATATGAATACAAAGAGGGCCAAAAGTTCAATGACTTGACGATAATAATAACGTTTGAAATTCTATATTTGAAAATTAAACTAATTAGTTACTATTCTTCTTTTCCTAATGACACGAGTAATTAAAAAAATCAATGATTCATGTGGGATTCTGTAATATTTTGTGTATTAATTTTTTGTTTGTTCTAGGGATGGAATTATTACGAACATCGATGAAACGTTATTAGAAGTGAACAAATTTCAAACACAAAGCTCTTTTCCATATGATTCGGACTGTCTGCATGAAAATCTATTTTCTCTTGCTCGACACAAAGGCAATACCAAAGTGATTGAAGCCATCAAAAAAATCAAATCAAGGAAAAAGTTTTTGATGTCTTTGTCCCCACAGGTAATTAATTATTGATTTCATTAACCCGTCTAAGCTCCCAGAAAAATATTTTTCCATTAGTTGTGTCAACTATAATGAGTTCTAATGTTTCTCAAGAAGATATTTCTTTGTAACTCCAATTTCGTAAGCATTATAAAGTGTCTTTCAATTAAAATACAAGTACGCCCTACACATAATTCCTTTGAAAGTCGTCGCAGTAGCTTCGTCAATTATTTGAGTAAACATTTTTTCTAATATTTTTCCAAGCATAAAGAGGGAGGGTCAACAATCATGCAATGATTGAAGAACAACAAGTCTTATTCAACTCCCAGATCAGACAGACATCCAATCTTCTTTTCATCCCTTGACCCAATTTCTCTAGTAGCGAATGAAACGCAAATTTAAAATCCAGATCAAAATAGATTGAATAAATAATTTAGTTATCATGAAATAATAAATCGAAGGAAAAGTTGTTGAAACTTGAATTTAATCAAATGTATGTTGTTTCTGAACAATTTCAAATTGGGCAACACGCTGTACATTGGCGGGTAGTGACAGCTGACATCCCTGTCTTACCTTAACTTCTGACTAGAATAAATTTTGGTTTCGAAACAAATTAAAAAATCTCGAAAATAAACTCAGAGCACATTAAAAACACTATTACCACTAATTTTTGGCGCATTTTTTAGAAAAAAGCGCTATTATATTCACTTTGGCTGTCTGGCTGGCAGGCGTGACGCTGCGTTCTTAGCAACTATACTATTTACAGACTTGAAACTGGTACTAAATAAAAGCTGCTGTTTCATAGGTTTGCATAAATTGCTTAAATTCAAGCTCAGTGATTGTGGAGGATTAAATTATTCAATTACTTGTTTCAAGTAAAACAATGCCCATAGATATATATGACATTAGGGATATGGCAACTAAAATTTATTAAAGTAGATAAAAATTTAGTTACAACTTTTGCCGCGCCTGTCACTATTATTATGTTATTTGTCAAATCTGTCCGAGATTCATTCAATGACTTGTTTGACGCGAATTTGAAGCTTATTAGAATGAATTATTATTATTGGATGAAAATTTGTTTACTTTTGATGTATTTTTTTTATATAGCTTTGATAAAGATTAATTATCATTCTAAGGTAATGCACTTGACCTCCCGTCAGTCAATAACTGAACAATGAAGATTAAAAGGTATTTTTGAGTTTGTACATGCATAAATTATGTATCTATCAAATAGTCAACTTTAAACTAGTACTAAATGGAAGCTGCTGTTTCGTAAGTTTGCCCAAACTGCTTGATTTCAAGCTCAGTAATTGTGGAAGATGGTAATTTGCGAAATCTCTGGAGTAACAAGCATTCATGTGCTGTCAAAGATGCGCTTTCATCATCTAGATGATTCTTCAATTTTTTTGTATGGAAAAATCGTTGTGACTAGCAAGCACTATTTCAAAATGAACGACGTTAGAAAAGGTCACGAGAAACCGCCATGTTGCTGTGACGTCACTCCGCACGTTGGCGCTCAGCTGTAGCATAGTTCTCAATAGATAGTCAGCAAAAAGAAATATTGGTTCTAAATACAAACATTGAGTTAGAAATTAATTACTTTAAAGTCTAATCTCTCGATGATATATTAGTCATCAGAATTTTTTTTGGATTTCAAAAAAAATATTGAATTCATTAAAATACCTCTTCACCAATTAAAATGCGCAACAAATTACTTTTTCCCAAATATTGTACATTAAATAATTGGTAAAATTAACGTTGAAAGATTATTACCGACAAGACATATATTATTTTTGTCAATGTTTGTTATAAACGTTGGAAAACCGTAGATAGAAATATATTACTTTAAAGACTCTCACCCAATATGTTCCATTGATGTTCTGTATAATCACACGTCCACGTGAATCCTCAGTCCTCTTGAACCGGGTGGCTGGCTCGAAGCCCTAAAAGTGTTAAAATATATAAGCACAAGGCTAAGCGAGAAATTATCGGTGTCAACAGTTCCAACACACATATTTCTTCCGTTGGCAACCTGGACAGGATTGTTACAGTCCCACTGTTCAATCCCAGTCGTTGGTAACCTGGCAAGGGTTACTACAGCCCAAAGCTGCTCGCTGCATCCATTCTCATAAATACATTCTTTCCCCTCGCTTGGTCTAAAGCCAACTATAGCTGCGTTACACACTCCCGATTCCAAGCCGTATCATAAACACACCACTCTCACGCACACATACTCTTCCCCCGTTGGCAACCTGATCAGAATTGCTACAGTTCCACTGCTTAATTCCAGCCGTTGGCAACCTGGCTAGGGTTACTACAGCCCAAAACTGCTTGCTGCATCGTTGACGACCAATCATGGTACGTTACAACCCGAAACTGATCGCCGAGCCATCGACAACAATCACAGTCGCATCTCCAAGCCGTCCCATAAACACTTCACTCTTATACAACTACCAAGTAACTCAATTCACACACCCAGTAACTCAACTCACACACCCAGTAACTCAAATAACCTAGCTTTGTACTATCACTTCACAAACTCTATAATACCTACGTCTTCACTATCTGAATGATAAAATTACACTGCCAGGAAACTCAAGATTCAGCATCCAGTTATGAGTAAATACATAACTAATTGAATGAGGGTTACTACAGCCCAAAGCTGCTCGCTGCATCGTTGAGCCGTCGGCAATCAACCAAATAAGTCAACTCACACACCCAGTAACTCATCTCACCTAGCACTGTACTATCACTATAACTCTGTTATACCCAAGTCTTTACTATCTGGACGATGAAATTACACTGCCTGGAAATTTAAAACTCAGCATGCAGTTATGAGCATCACATAACTAATTGAATTAATAAACTAGTAAAATTATGGAATTGGGCGATGATAATTTTACCTAATAACCGTTGGCAACCTGGAAAGGGTTACTACAGCCCAAAGCTGCTCGCTGCATCGTTGGCGGCCAGCCACGGCATACTACAGCTAGAAGCTGCTCGCTGAGCCAAATATGAACATTTTCCTTTTATACATGCACCAAAAAACTCAACTCACACACCCAGTAACTCATCTCACCTAGCACTGTACTATCACTATAACTCTGTTAAAATAGTTATTTGAACATAACATATAAATTCCAGACCTTTTACTTTGACGTGAGTTAAAGTTAGTTTATTACCTTATACCTGTATAAGTCACCAATAATCAAGATTCGTAGCTTCCGAACGTTTTTACCTATAGAAGTGAGAATATATATACAAAATTTCAGCCTTTATGCTTTATCGTCTATCTGGCAAGCGCTGGCTCTCACTCTATCAGGTAAAATTATCATCGCCCAATTCCATAAGTTTGCCAGTTTATTAATTATGTGACAGTGTAGTTTTATCGTTCAGAAAGTGAAGACGTGGGTATTACAGAGCTAGAGAAGTGATGGTACAGTGCTAGGAGAGATGAGTTACTGAGTGTGTGAGTTGAGTTATTGATGCATGTATAAGAGTGAGATGTTCAAATATTCGGCTATTAGGGTATTAGGTAAAATTATCATCGCCCGATTTCATAATTTTACTAGTTTATTAATTCAATTAATTGTGTGATGCTCATAACTGCATGCTGAGTCTTAAGTTTCAAGGCAATGTAGTTTTATCGTCCAGATTGTAAAGACGTGGGTATAACAGAGTTATAGTGATAGTCAAGAAGGAGAAACAGAATGTAACATTTCATTTCCTCTACCTCTCATCTTTTGTTTCGTCAGACCTAAAATGTTTAATTGTTAACTATAAATGTTATTTGTTTCTTACCCTCGTTATACTACTAACCTACTTTCATTGTTTATCAATTATAATCCTGTCAACTGTTGACTTTCGTTTTCTGCTGTATGGTGCTGTTGTCTGGCGGCAATAGTTGTAACTAATCTTTTTTTCGCGTTCTTATGCAACTTTCTTTTCAGATCTGTATTTCCAGCTGATGGAATTCCCGATTGGAGTTTGAAATGCCGATATTTTTATTATTAAACTAACGATTAGTAATTTCCATACTTAACAGGAAAAACTGTACTTAACTTTGAGAAGGTTACTTTAAAGGCCATTCATTCCGATTTTGGAAGTCTTATCGAAAAGTGCTAGCGAATTATTATTTTGTGAATTTTGTGCCAAAGTTTATTATCGGGCCGAAATTTAAAACACCCTTGGTGGATTTGAATTCGCAGCGTTCCGAACCACGGTTCAGCGGAAATTATTCCGGATTTTGTTTCGAACTTGATCTTCAAAAATCAAAACCTACAAGCCGATCAACATCAGAAGGTAGAAGCTATTGCAATTTCCTAGAGTCATTTATTCATATTAGTTACATTTTCTTATCTGCTAAACTAAAACTTAATTAAAAATTAATTGCTCAAATCAAACTAAAACTTAATTAAAAATACATTGCTCAAATCAATTAGTTCATCGCAGTATCGCATTTCAGACTTTAATTCGGCTTATTCTTTCAGGCTTCTCTTTTGTGTCTCCTTTTTTTGTGTGTTTCCCGTATTCCATTTTGCGTATTCGACTTGCGTCGTTTCGGATTCACCGCTGGTATCTTCGGGACTTTCCGTTCGTCATCGCCTGTGACGTCATCGTCATCCGTCTTGCGGCAGAGCATCTGCGCCATCTTGAAGATCTACCTTCACGATCTCCGAGTGGACCTCGAGTCGGCGCAAAAGCTAAGATTTATTGTGTTACGATTTTATTGGTTAATTATTATAACATTTATTCTTGTAAACCCAATCAAACCGATATTTACTTTTATTCAATTTTCTACTGTTTTGGTGAGTTGTTGCCATTAACGTGTGGCAAACGCACTAAGCGTTAACCGCGCGGCGCCGTAGCTCCTAGAGCGAGTCAATCACTCATTCCTTTGTGTGCGCACTACGATCCGTGAGGGTACCCCCAACTGTCCCGTAGAGTGTGTTGAGCACGACTGTCATTCGCCTCGATTTTTGCACGAGCTCTATCCGCTATTGTGTACGCGATTCTCGTAGTACTGCGCCTGCCATTCGCCGCGACTGTAATAAACATCAGTTATCATCATACTCAGTTTGATTGGCATACTTGTTTCTGGAGTTTCGTATTGCCAATAAAAGTCGATTGTCTGCAAAGCTAGCGACTAGTTTTTTTCGCGCGCTTGCCTTTTTCCTCCCCCTCCCGTTTAGGTTCGGCGATCAACCATCGGTTGAACCAAGGACGCTACCAGGTCGCCTGGCGCCCAACAGAAACATTATTAAAATCCTCCAGATTCGACGTAGACCGCACGCCGTCTCCTACGAGCTAGCTGAGGTTTCAACCCGGGTAGGGATTGAACGGAGGTTATAAGAAGGCATAATAATAAATAAAGGAGTAAGACAAGGCGATGCCCTATCAGTCACGTTATTTACATAATTTAGCCTTAGAGCACGCAATGAGAAATATAACAAAGGGAACACTCAGAACAAGAGAAAGACAAATAATAGCCTACGCAGATGACATAGCAATTGTAGCAAAGAATAGAAAAGTGATGAAAGAAATACTGGAGGAAGTAATAAGTGGAGGAAAGAAAATAGGGCTAGAAATAAACGAAGGAAAGACCAAAATAATGATAATCGAAAACAAGGTAGAAGAAAATATAATTAAAATAGGAGAGTTCAAATACGAGGAAGTAGATAAATTGAAATATCTAGGAGTATTGTTAACGAACAAAGGAGATAGAGAAATAGAAATAAAAGAAAAAATAACGGCAACAAATAAAGCTTTCCACGCAAATAGAAAACTTCTAGAAAATAAAATTATATCGAAAACTACAAAAATGAAAATATATAGAACCATAATAAGACCAATAACATTATACGCAGCAGAAACAATGTCAATGACAAAAAAGAACGAAGAACAGCTGCGAATAACTGAAAGGAAAATAATAAGAAGAATATTAGGAACCATAAAATAACAGATACAGAATATAGAATTGGAATGAACCACGAGATTGAACAATAACTAAATGAAGAAGACATAGTAAAAAGAATAAAACAACAAAGGATAAAATGGCTTGGGCATGTATGGAGAGCCAGCGAGCAAGATACAATCAAGTCAATAATGCAGTGGAGCCCTAGAAGCAAAAGAAGATAGGGAAGGCCAAGATCAATGTGAATAAAAGAAGTAGAAGAAGACTTGAGATCAGCGGGAATTAGAGATTGGAAACAAAGAACAGAAAACAGGAAAATATGGAGCAACATAGCCAAGAATATTTAAAATTGTAATGGAGAGCGATCCCCTTCAAAAAAAGGAGTGTTAAACCACTATATATATATATATATATATATATATATATATATATATATATATATATATATATATATATATATATATATATATATATATATATATATATATATATATATATATATATATATATATATATATATATATATATATATATATATATATATATATATATATAGTGATAGTACAGTGCTAGGTGAGATGAGTTACTGGATGTGTGAGTTGAGTTACTTGATGCATGTATGTATAAGAGTAAAATGTTCAAGTGCTCGGCTCAGCGAGCAGCATTCGGGCTGTAGTGTGCCATAGCTGGCCGCCAACGATGCAACCTTGGGCTGTAGTAACCCTTGCCAGGTTTCCAACGGTTATTAGGTAAAATTATCATCGCTCGATTCCATAATTTTGCTAGTTTATTAATTCAATTAGTTATGTGATGCTCTTAACTGCATGCTAAGTCTTAAGTTTCCAGGCAGTGTAATTTTATCGTCCAGATAGTAAATACTTGGGTATAACAGAGTTATAGTGATAGTACAGTGCTAACATCTCCACAGGCATAAGGTCAAATACACCGAGCAAGCGTTGCCTATATTATTATTATTATTAGTGAAGGGCTTGTGCGTCCAACCGCCTGTATCACTGCGACCTAAAGATCTTTTGTAATGTAGCCCTAGTTATTTAATCCTGGGTGATATTGAGGCTTCTAAAGCGCCTTAGTATCCTTCCAGGACTAGAATCTTTCACAATGTTGGCTGACACGAATGCCTTTCCAAAGTGAAATTTCCTATGAGAGATTACAGCTGCGCATTCACACAGCACGTGCTCTGAAGTTTCTTCGTCTTCTAGGTATAGACGACGTATATTATTTTCAGCTTTACCAATTTTGTGTAGATGGTAATTAAGAGGGAAATGGCCAGTTAGAAGACCTGTCAAGGTTCTTAGGTCCCCTTTGCTGAGAGAAAGTATCTCCTTCAGATTTGTTGGTGAAGGTGGCAGAAAGCGTTTTGTCTGTTTATTGCCTTTGAAGCTGTCCCAGTATGAGGCTTCTGCAATATCCTCCCATACTCTCAATTCTTTCTTCATGTGGCTCTTTAGAAGACCACAAGAAGATTCAGGTCCGCAAAATGGTAAACCAGCTCCCTTCTTAGCAAGCTCATCCGCGTCTTCATTGCCTTGTACCCCTTCATGCCCTGGCACCCACCAAAGAATTACATGGTTTTTTACTGCCAGTTGCTGCAGGGTATTTTTGCAATTCCAGACCAGCTTTGATTGACAGGTGTGGGCACCTATAGTTTTCAGAGCGGCCTGGCTGTCTGATAATATATTAATTGTTGCTCCTCTGAAACCTTTTTCCAGGTTTAATCTGGCGCAAAGATTTATAGCATATACTTCTGCTTGGAATATTGTGGCGCTATTACCTAAAGACTCAGAAATTTGAGTTCTTGTTCCGGATATTCCTACTCCAGTTTCACTACTTTCTAGTTTTGAAGCATCCGTGAACCAGAACAAGGAGCCATTGCCTATATATATGAATATATGTAAAAGAGTATTAGTTAGTACTTTATAGAGATTCCTATTTAGCCACTTATATTTATTTAGAACAACTTATTTATTTATTACACTTGACTGATAGGCTCTGAATATTCACTCCTCTTGATATTCACTATACTATCATCAGTCAGGTTGTTCGCCCTTATATATATATGTCCGTACATCTAGAAATTTCTACATCATTCTAGTAAGCTACTTGAATGTCGTTTGGCGCAACGCAAAGAGATAAAGGTTTATGAGACTTTTGCGAACATTTGTATACTTATCGTATTTGTCATTTCCAACAATTTCTGAAAAGTTTATAACGACATCACGCGTACAAATTTTCCAATAGATATTTCACGAAATATTGAGTATCTTGTAGGAGAGCTTTTGATCCATTTTTTGCATAAAATATTCGATTGGCTTCTTAATGAAACTAGCTGGCTTACTTTACAGATTACAGGTCCTATTTTAATTCGTAGGGACAGTCAATGTCGTCATGACAGTTACAAAGACTGTCTTCAACGATGGCGATATTAAATCACTTTTCCAATAGTTCGTTAGGTGGTTCATGTATCAAGAATCTCTTGAATGACGTCGAAAATGATTCCTACGAAGTAGACTTAAACATATGTTATATGAATTGAGAAATGCACTTGTAACTAGCTTTCAATTTATTGAATAATAACATAACATTCCTGAAATTTCAATTGGAAAGCCTGCTTTGAATCTTGTTTGAAATTCAGTGACGCTTGAAGCATTCCGCCTCTGTTTACATCGATTCATATTTAACATGTAATTAGGTATGTTCCACATTTACATTGTATTCTCGATTTTAAAATATTATGTGAATCGTTTCATGATTCATGTGAATGAAATACTGCACCAGTCGAAAGAATTTAGAAATTTCTGATAGAATATAATACTTTTTATGCTCAATACCATGCATTCCTATATCAAATAGTTCTTCAATTCTAGGTTTTGGTTGACAACATATCTGGGTCATCCTACAAAAAAGCTGAAGCACTCAATATTCTGTACACTAAAGAAGGAGCAATATTAAAAGGAAAATTCCTGCACAAGACAGTTGCTTTTCCTGACTACAGCTCTTTGAAAGCACAAAATTGGTTCAAAGGTGTTTATGACAGTGAATTGGAGCATTTGAAACCGGATGGATTGATCTTGCGGAACAGTTGGCCGCTTAATGACAACTACGAACTGACGGAAAAGGACAAAGAACAATTCCAGTATTTATCACAGGTATTTATTGCAGCTTGAGGTTATTGGAAACTGATTTGATTTTATTTTTGAAGGGAATTGAAAGCTCTCTTGCACAAACAATACCGTGGAACAGCCTCAGCAGCTCTAATAAACAACACATTGAAGTCCATAATTCTTACGGACTGGAATACGCAAACGTAGCGGCAACTCAAACAAAATCTCCATTCATTCTTTCGAGTGGATTTACTCAAGGAAGTTATTATCCTTCTCACATTCAAAACTTGAATACCTCTTGGGTTAACTTCAAAACAATGTTACGTAAAACTTTATCTCACAGTTTATTTGGGGGACCTTTGTTTAGTGTCCCAATATGTGGGGACACTACAAATTTTTCTATAACAATAAATCAGGGTGTATGTACAAGGTGGTATCTAACAGCTGCCACAATGCCTTTATTCAGAATATCTTCAGACCTACCTCGAAGGTTTCCCAACGCTTACAACGATGTGCGATATGTCAAAAATATAATGATAGATGCAATTAGAAAACGGTACAGTCTTTTACCGTATTACTACACAGTTTTGTCCGAAAATTTACCAATGGTTCGACCAATGTTTTTCAATTTTCCGCAAGACAATGAAACTTTTATTCTGGATGAACAGTACATGATTGGTGATGCTTTACTTGTAGCTCAACCAAGCTTATTCCCAACTCCTAATATGCAAGTTTATCTGCCGAAAATTCCTGGAGGATGGTATGATTTCTGGGGCGGAAGAAGATTCCTAGAAATTGGGTGGATCACAATACCAATGACTGAAGGCGAATTGATAACTTTCATATCAGCTGGACAAGTTGTTCCTTTAAGAGATGTAAGTAATTTTTTTTGTCTAAATATAAATTATCAGCAGCATCCAATAACATTAAAGGCTTCATTTTAATGTTTTTCAAAGCCCTATTCAATTTTGCTGCTGGTATTCACATTTAATTGAATATTTTGGGTTTTCAATATCTTTACTAAAAGCTGATATTAATTTCAATTCAAGTTTGTTTTTGCTTCGAGTTCTTTGCGATGAATTTTTATCCCCCTCCTTCCCCTTACTCCTTCTTTTAACCCATCGTTGTGTTGTGGGGTATGTCATACCCCATTAACTCTATTTCCAATCGTAAAATCAATTTAAGACAAACAAGTGATTTCTTTTTCTCAGTAGCTTAGGATTATACTTGAACAAAGAGAACAGACTTATATACAACTATGTATAAACTTTCAATTGAGCATCAGACTTGCTGGAAGTTGGTTGGGGTATGATATACCCCGGTACACTTTTAAAGTAACTTCTTATGTAGATGTAGAAAAGCCCTATGTACATTTTTCTTTGATATTCCATCTCAATAATTTATTGTGTAATTATTCCTAAAATATGAACGCACATCTCACTGCAATGCTAGGCCCTGGTTCAGTCAGAAATTAGTGTTATTGCCATATATTAACGATTTGTGTCAGAATAAGAGCTCTAATCGAAAAAATTTATATGAAGTACCCCAACTATTTTCAAAAAATAATATAGGTTTACTTGAAAGAAAATTTAGATTTACGACCCCAATTTTGTGATTTTGATACAATTATATGAAAAAACTACTTGCTTTGTCAACTCGAAATTAAGGCTGTCAATCGAAAAAATCTTTCAAGTAAGGTCATATTATTTTCAAAAAATAATTCAACTCTGTCATTTACAATTTTTTGATTACGGTTCTGGTTCAGTCAGAAATCCGTATTATTGCCAGTATTCGCCGATTTCTGTCAAAATTAGGGCTCCAATCAAAAAATGTTATATGAAAGACCCTAATTATTTTCGAAAAAAAAACATGAGTTTACTTGAAAGTTTTTTCGATTTGCTGCAATTTTATTAAAATTTAGAGTATAGTTCCACAAGAGGCTAGTAGATGGCAGCATCTAGCACGTTTTGAGACGATACAAAATTATTCCTCGATTTTCCGCGAATTGACTACTTTTATCGAGAAATAAATGAAGAATTCGACACAACAATTTCAATTTCTGTCGATAACGTGAAATTTTTTTAGTAATTTATCGTTTTTTGAACAAAAATTTCTGACGCCGTTTACTCGAAATTAAGATCGTTAACCGAAAAAATCTTTCAAGTAAACTCATGATATTTTCAAAAAATACTCAAAGTTTGTCATTGACTAATTTTTGATTACGGCCCTGGTTCAGTCAGAAATTAGTGTTATTGCCATATATTAACGATTTGTGTCAGAATGAGGGCTCTAATCGAAAAAATTTATATGAAGTATCCCAACTATTTTCAAAAAATAATATAGGTTTACTTGAAAGAAAATTTATATTTACGACCCCAATTTTGAGATTTTGATACAATTATATGAAAAAATTACTTGCTATGTCAACTCGAAATTAAGGCTGTCAATCGAAAGAATCTTTCAAGTAAGGTCATATTATTTTCAAAAAATAATTCAACTCTGTCATCTACAATTTTTTGATTACGGTTCTGGTTCAGTCAGAAATCCGTATTATTGCCATAATTCGCCGATTTCTGTCAAAATTAGGGCTCCAATCAAAAAATGTTATATGAAAGACCCTAATTATTTTCGAAAAAAAACATGAGTTTACTTGAAACTTTTTTTCGATTTATTGCAATTTTATTAAAATTTGGAGTATAGTTCCACAATAAGCTAGTAGATGGCAGCATCTAGCACGTTTTGAGACGATACAAAATTATTCCTCGATTTTCCGCAAATTGACAACTTTTATCGGAAAATATATAAAGTATTCGAAGCTACAATTTCAATTTTTGTCGATGTCATTCTAAATTTAAAATTATATTACGTTATACAATAAGCTATTTCATATTTTAGTATTTTTTAAGGCCTATTTAGTCAAATGACAAAAGACAAGCAGAAGATGTTCTGTTTGTCCTAGAAACAAAGATAGAATAGTAAATTGTGCAACAAGTGCGATAAGTTGTCGATTGCCCACGAAAGCAAAGTTGGGCGTACACGAACGAAGCAAGTGCGTTCATTCGCTCAAGTGGGTAATTGACAACATCGCACGAGTTGCAGATACTATTTTTTATTACGAATGCGGGATAAGTACCATTTTGCGCTAATTTTTCTAAGCGGTAAATGATTTGCGTGCGACAAGATTACTTGTCACACGCTAATTATACTTGGCGCACTCAAAAGCCAAAGAGCCATTTACTGCCCAGAAAAACGTGCGCAAAATAGTGCTTATGTATTAAAAAGACATTTAATGCTTGTACGCGATGTAGAATTCCACTGTGCTTGGAGCATGCAATTTTGAGTTGCAAAAACTGTGCCCAGTTTGAGGAGCAATAATTTTTTTTTCTTTGATGATACTTGAGTAATTTTTTCTTGCTTTACTTATTTGATCCTTCTTCTCGAAAAATACTGTGAGATCTTTGATGTGTGATGATATTAGAAGTATTTATGAGCGATAATATTGATGTATGTTTTTTCCAAGGCAGATTTGCTGTTATTTTGATTTATCTTTTATATTTTTACAATAAATATAGCTGGATACATTTTGTTCAGTTTATATCAGTTGAAAACAAGTTGTAGAACATGTGCAAACAAAAAAATTATCATATTTCAGAATTTAAAATAGCTTGAGAGGACTTTCATATGGGGTATGACATACCCCACAACACCAACCGTGAAACTTTTTTTGAGAACACTAATGGAGAGTTAAGTTAGGGTGGAAAAAACCAAAACTGGCGAATATTAGGCATGAAAAAAGCACCTGAAAAAAGAGCTCGCATGTCTAGACCAGAAGCAACTTTCTCTATATGTACGCTTGAGTTAGACCACGTGAGGCCGAAATGCAGAGTTCTACAGGGAGCGAGAGTCTTTACGGCGCGCGAGCAAGAGCTGTCAGAGCTCTTGCATCTCGAGCCGCGCTATTGGAAAGAAACGCGTCTCTTCATCAAAATGCAAGCAGAGTAATGAGAACATTCACACGGAGAACAAAACCGGCTCTTACTCTTTATAGTTTCTTGTTCCGCAGTCCAAAGTCCAGATGGATTCTGATATCAAATGGTGATAAATATAGCACGAAACCGATGCGCCTTTTGGGACAAAAGTACAGATTCGTACAAGGACCGCAACGATGTAGCTAAAAATTGGAGGGAAGTTCCCAAATGATGGTGATATCGACGGTCGCAGCACACGTACGATCCATCGCGATTTTCACTTACTTGGCGTCTGATGCGAAAGCGCTCAAGCCAAAAGTGGGGAAGAGGACGAGAACCGTATGGCTCTCAGTGTGAAAAAGGCCTTACAGTATGAAGTCTAAAGAGTGGGACAAAGTTGACAGGATCATATTTAATTCTATAATCACTCACTGAAGACCAATATTCAGTTCCAGCCAAAAGAGGGAGTTTCTCTGCGGCACCTTCCAAAATACCAACAAAGGACATCGTAGCCAATGCTAAGTCTTCAATCAGACAGTTGAGGTAGAAAAACTTGAAGCCATGGTAAATAGGCCCTTGTTGCTTTTCAACAACACATTAAAGTCATACACCCCAGGATCCAGTTCACCATAAAGAAGGAAAACAATGAGCAACTGACTTTTCTTGATGTCTTCATTATAAAATCGTATGGGAAGCCCTCTCAGTCAAGTTGTTGCCAATTTATACACTACGTCTCAAGTGTTGGCTTCGTTACATTAATGACACTTTTATGACTTAAAGTCATGGTAAGTAGGTCCTTGCTGCCTTTATACAACACATCAAAGCCATACACCCCAAAATTCAGTTCACCATGAAGAAGGAAAACAATAGGCAACTGACTTTTCTTGATATTTGCGTCATCAAGAACTCTAACGACGCTCTTGAACGTAAGGTATATCAGAAACTAACACACATAAACCTATATCTGAACAAGAACTCGTATCACCACCCAGGACAGAAGTGGGCTGTATCGAATATGTGAAGAAGAACTCTGCCATTTGGATCAAGCCAAACAGAAAATGTTGAACCTACAGGATTCCATAACGAAGATTTTGCACCAAATCAAGAAACTCGTGAAGCGAAATTGGTTTTTCCACTTAAGACATCGCGAAATATTCAATGGAACTATTACAACCGCACGTAGGCAGCTGCGATTACTACATTAGAAAAATTGTAAACAGTCACACTGTAACCTGAAGACTTACTCGTGAGCTTCGATGTGGTTTCGCTTTTCATCATCAAGCAATCTACCGTTCATCAAGGACATTTTCATCGATGATGTCATGTACTCACAACAACATAATTCCAATTAGATGGCACATTCTACCAGCAAATCAGTGGTGCTCCTATGAGGAGCCCTTCCAGTCAAGTAGTCACTACGTCTCAAGTGCTGGCTCCGCTACGTTGATGACATTTTTAGGACTTGGAGCCTTTATACAACACATCAACGCCCTACACCCCAGGATCCAGTTTACCATGAAGAAGGAGAACAATAGGCAACTGAATTTTCTTGATGTTTTCGCTTATCGGAAACTAACACACACAGACCTATATGTAAACAAGAACTCGGATCACCACCCAGGACAGAAGTGGGCTGTATTCAAAACCTCAGTATCGGATCTGCGAGCCTCAACACTTACAAGAAGAACTCTGCCATTTGGATCAAGTCAAATAGAAAATGTTCAACCTACTGGATTCATCAACAAAGTGACATTGGTTTTCTTACTAATGACTATGCAGCTGCGATTACTACTTTTTCACTATGTTACTCATCAAACAAACTATCGCAATCATCAAGGACATTTTCAGTGATGATGTCATGTTTCACCATGTGCTTACGACTACATACTTTTAATGGGATGGCACATTCCACGAGCCAATTTCTGTACTAAGTGCTGGATCCGCTACGTTGATGACATTCTTAAAACTTGGAGTCATGGTAATACGCCCTTGGTGCTTAATACAACACATCAAAGCCAAATACCCCAGGATCCAGTTCCCCATGAAGAAAAAAAGCAATAAGCAATTGACTTTTCTTGAGATTTTCATCATAAAATCCTATGGGGAAACTTCTCAGTCAAGTAGCTGCCAATTTCCACACTACATCCCAAGTGCTGGCTCGGCTACGTTGATGACACTATTATAATTTGGAGCCATGGTAAATAAGCTCTCGCTGCCTTTATACAACACATCAAAGCCATACAGCCCAGGATTCAGTTCACCATGAAGAAGGAAAACGATTAACAATTGAGTTTTTCTGATGTCATAAAATTCTATGGGAGAACTTCTTAGTCAAATAGTTGCTAATTTCCACAGTACGTCCCAAATGCTGGCTTTGCTACGTTGATGGCACCTTTATGACTTGAAGCTATGGTGAATAGGCCCTCGCTGCCTTTATACAACACATCAAGGACATACAACCAAGGATCTATTTCACTATGAAGAAGGAAAACAATAGGCAACTGCCTTTTCTTGATGTTGGGGACAAAAGTGGGCTGTACTCGAAACCTCAGTGTCAGATCTGCGAGTCTCAACACTTACAAAAAGACCTCCGCTATTTGGATCGAGCCTTTCAAGTGAACTGTTATACACCTCAAGAAATCAGGCCCACTGTACATCCCAATAACAAAACTACAACTGGAACTGAGCCGTCATCGGTGGTTATACGTAGTATTCTTGTCTTACATCAAGAAAGTAACTCAAACGCCACAACAGCAGCGGAATCTGGTCAGATCAGCCTCTTAACCTTGGGACTCACTCACAATTAGAGTCTACAAGATTCCCTGTTCTTATGGTGAGGTTCACATCGGTACAACTAAGCGCAGCATTAAGATAAGAATTGAAGGACATGAAAGGAGCTGCCGCTTACTGTACCTCGAAAACAGTTGTGACGGTACAGCCGACAATCTTCCAGTACTTCCCACGCCTGATATAAGCAAGCTTCTGAACAACATTAATAAGAATTAAGAAGGAGAAAACATGGTATGAAACACTTGCCAAAGACACTCAGGAATCTATCTTAGTAGCAAGCCATCCAGGAACCTATTTCAATAGCGAGCCGATCAGGAGCAAGCAGATCTAACAGCTACACCTCCACTAGTATATATATCAGAGCACAGCCCAGTTGAGACTTCGAGATATAATCTCCGACTATACAGTAGTCGACGAGACATTCAGATCCTATCGACCACAGCCCATCAGTTCGGATTCTTCAATTCTATTAATTTTATAATCTATGAGCACTACACCATGGGAACTCCAAGATCCAGTTCGCCATGAAGAAAGAAAACAATAGGCAACTGGCTTTTCTTGTTAAAACCTCAGTACATTGCGCTTATCGGATCTGCGAGCCTCAACACCTACAAGAAGAACTTCGTCATTTGGATCAAGCCTTTCAAGCCAACGGTTACACACCTCAAGAGATCAGATACACGGTACATCCCAAAAACGAAACTACAACTGAAACTAAGCCTTCATCGGTGGTTATAGTATTCTTACCTTACATCAAGAAAGTAACTCAAACGCCACAACAGCAGCAGAATCTGATCAGATCAGCCAAAGACCCTTGGGGACTCACTTACAACTAGAGTCTACAAGATTACCTGTTCCTGTGGTAGGGTCTACATCGGTACAACTAAGCGCAGCATTAAGATAAGAATTGAAGAACTTGAAAGGAACTGCTGCCTACTGTACCCCGAAAAGTTTACAGTTATGACGGAACAGAAGTATTGCCGACAATCTTCCAGTACTTTCCACGTCTGCACAGAGAAGCCATAGAAAACAAGCATCCAAACAACATCAACAAGAAAGAAGAAGTACTTGCCAAAGACACCCAGAAACTTATCTTAGCAGCAAGCCAATTAGAAGCAAGTGAAGCCATTCAGGAACCCCAGTTCCTGTTGAAACTTCGAGGTATTATCTCCGACTATGCAACCACTGAAAATGTCGACGAAACATTAGATTCTATCGACCACAGCCCATCACTCCGGATTCTTCTATTAAAGTCTACATCATGGGAGTCCCAGAAAACCGTTGTCATGTTTCCTCCGGCAGCTTTTTTGGTTTTGGATTTAATTGGATATGACTACAATTCATTCTAAAATTTCGTGAAGTTTGTTCAAGGGAGGATATCAAGGGATGTGATTCAGCTTATATTAGCTGGCGTGTCTTCTAGGATATCGTGCCATTCTCCTTGGAATCTTCTTATCGGGCATTTGCGGACTATGTGGTCTACAGTTTGGTTGGGGGCCTCGCAGTCACATTCTTCTATAACTGAAAGCCCCCTTTTATAGAGCATGGAGAGACCTCTGGCATGTCCAGTTTCCTAGTAGTTGGATCTTTGTGGTTGTTTCGACAAAAATCGTGGCTAGATATCCATTTAGTTTTCCAGGCCTTTGATGTTGAATGGTTCTTGCTGATTCAATATATTGTCTAGCCAGATTGGGTTACCGGACTTCAGATGGTGAATTGGAAGAGTCCTTGATTGATTTGGATCATGCAGTTGCTCCCATTCACGAACGTGGCTTGCTGACATCGTGGGTCTGGCAGAGCTATTTTAGTCAGGATATCGGAATGGATTTTAGAGTTCCCGATATGGTTCTCATTGTGTTATCATGATGTACATCGATTTTATTGACGTGTGAACTTTTGTTATCGAAGCGCAATACTCATCACGTGAAATGTGGTGGACGCGATCTATCGCAATGTTTGGTAATTTCAGTCGACGATCATCCAGTATGGACGGTTTTTGGGCATCCTGGATTGACGTACGACTACTTTTAAATTCAGCCGCCCACATTTGACCGTCAAAAAATCAAGGAACAGATTATGTTACCTGGATTCATTCTTAATTCTGAGTCAGATGTAGCTCTGCAACAGTTCATCTTGAATTGCTTCTTTGTTAAAGCAATTCTCTCAGATGCGCACTTGACCTCATTACAGTCTTAATAGAAATGTAATGAAAAGTTGATTGTCGGTTTTTCCTAGTAAATCCCTTTGTAATGTTGAAATAAATTCCTGTCAAACAGCAGTTGTTCCAGATTAATTTCTCTGCGAGCCAAAATTTTTTCTTCGGGTGGACAAATCTGTCACTAAACAATAAATCTTATGTTTTTTTCAGTAAAGACAAACAGATGTCTTGTTTCTTTATTGGTTTTTGCGCAGCTGAGTCTGGTAGCTACTACTGTACACTATTATTTCAACAGATACTGATCCTCTAGTCTCTAGCTTATTTTCTATAATTCATGTGTGCGTAGTCTGGAGATAAAAGCTTTTTTTCTGTCTCCGATCCGTAGTTTGCTATTACATTAACTCCTAAGCTCTGTTTCTATTTCCGGATATCCCGGAAGGACTAAAATACAAGTTTTTAGCATCAAAAAAGGGTAAACTTAACCCCATTACACGTGTAAAGATCAAACTTTGTATGCAATTAAAATTGAGATACATTTAAGTCAATATTAAACCGAGATTTCTCGTCCTTTTGCATACGTCATTCCCTGATATTATTAATTTGTTTTGTTTCAGGAAACAGGAAATTCAGTAGAGCAGACTCTCGGAAAACCATTCAAATTTGTAATTGCTTTAAATTGTGCAACCAAGGATAAAAATTGCAGTGCGAAAGGAACAATGTTTACTGAAAGCTCTATTACTCTAGAATTTTTTGCGGACTCAACTAGCCTGCGGATTTTACATGTTAAAGAATGCAATTCTGGAGAACATGATATTTTAATCAGTATATTAAAAATTTATGGAGATGATACTAGATATTATAGAGTACCTGATGATAAATCCGCCTTTTGTATAAGCAGTAATGGAAACGTGATTTTGAATTATTCAGAACTAGCACCAATTTGATGAAATTAAATTATTCAAGCAGATTAATTGTATTTATTTTTTTTTTTTCAAATAAACACATCCTTAACAAGAACACTGATCTGCAAAATGAGTTCAAAATAATTGCTTCTTCACATTGCCTGCTCACTTAAAAAGTCAGCAGAAAACCCTTGCCACTGTCGCTTTTTCTGCATTATTTAATTCTGTCGTTGGACGACTAGTTTGTTTTATTCCAAGTTTTTTATTTAAGCTTGAAGGTATTTAATTTCAACCACTTCCATAGTTGTTTTTAAAGTGTAATAAAAATGATAAAACTTATGAAAATTGCAACTACTCACAAATTATTAGAGTGGTGGTTGTCTTGACGATCGCCGTATCGATTTTGGACGGAATATGGAAGCACCGTACTACTCAGCGCAATTTTTATGTCATGCAGTTCGCAAGTTTAATTAAATTGATTTTCTAAATCAATCTATTTGCAGCCTTGTATTGAGTTTGGTTGAAAAGCGATTAGTGTCGACCTGAAACGAAAAATTCGCTGCGGTTCATTCAATAACAAAATATTCTGAGAATTGAGTAAAAATAATCAACAACATGATAAACCAATACTGACTCAAGTTTTGTTTTATTTTGAATGAAATTTCTAGTTTAATCAATGTGTAGGTTGTCGCTGCAGCAATAACATTTCGTTACCTTGCAGAGGTGGGTAATAAATTATGTATACTACAAATAGAACACTTCATTCCATGTTATTTTCTCATTCAAACTACTTGCTGGATTCAAGAAAAAAGTTATTTTGCTGTTAATCAAGAACTCTTATTTTGAAATTTCCAGTTAGGATCCTGACATTTGAGTACGTTCAGAATATATTAAAAAGTTTTCCAAGTTAACTTAATAGACTGTTCGCTCGTGTTGCTTCAATTTTCTAATAATTTAAAACTTTTGCTATTACCAATCACTGTACTGACCAATATTAAAGTCCAAACTATACAGGGTGTTAAAAATCGGGTAACATTTTTAGCTGATTCACAATCAAAAATAATTTCAATTCGCAAAATTATGGCTAAGTCCTTTTTCACCGCGTCATACCACCTCTCCTTTGGTCTTCCCCTTCTTTATTTTTTCACAGCACCTCCGTCTAACATCTTTCTTACTACTCTGTCCTCTGGTAGTCTCAGCATATGCCCTAGCCACTGTAACCTTTGTCCTTTAGCCACTTCCACTATTCCAGGCTAACTATAGAGTTCCATAAGCTCAGTATTAGTTCGTCTTAACCACATACCACCATAAATCTTTCTCAGAATTTGTCTCTCCCACACTTCTAGTTCATTTTGCATAGTCTTGTTTAGCACCCACATTTCACTACCGTACAGTATCACTGGTCTTATAATGGTTTCATATAACCGCTTTTTTGCACTTCTTGACACACTTTTTGATTTTAATAGTTTCCCCGTAGCTCCCACACTTCTGTTTCCTTTCGTTGTCCGTGTTATTATATCCCGCTCTTCGCTATTGTTGTTTGTTACCGTAACACCTAAGTAAACAAAGTTTTTAACTTTCTCGAATGCGTAGGTTTTACCTCCTCCAACTTTGTGTTTCTTGATGATCCGACTCTATCTCCATGTGTTTGGTTTTGTCCTCGTTTATTTTTAATCCCATTTCTTCCGCCGTTTGGACTAAACGTTTGAATACCTCCTTTAGTTCTGTTTTTGTTCTGATTATTAACGTTATGTCGTCTGCAAACGCTAAACATTGGTGTTTTAGTTGACAAATGGTTCCTTTTGTGTAGATTCTACTTTTCCTTATAACCTAATCTAGCGCCAAGTTGAACAGGACGGGTGATACTGGGTCTCCTTGCCTTAGTCCTCTGTTTACATCGAAGCTCTCTGATGTTTCTCCATCCACCAGTACTCTGCATTTTGTCTCTTCATGGGTCATCTTAATTAATCTTATCAATTTTTTGGGTATTCCTAGTTCTGCAAGTGCTTCATACAGTTTATGTTTATTTATTGTCATATGCTTGTTTAAAATCTATAAACAACATTTGCAGGCTTGAATTGTGTTCATAACTATCCGCTTTAGTTTGTTTCAGTGCAAATATTTGATCCGTAGTTGATCTGTTCGGTCTGAAACCAGCTTGATATTCTCCTAGGGTATTGTCCGCTTGTTTTTGTATTCTATTATTTAAATTTTGTACGCCACGTCTAATAGTGCTATACCTCTGTAATTCTCGCATTTCAGTCCGTCCCCCTTTTCAAAAATTGGGCATATTAGTGCTTCCTTCCATCTCACAAGCATACATTCAGTCCGCCATATATTCTCTATTATTTCCATAATATACTGGATTACTTCGTCTCCTGCATTTTTGTATATCTCTGATGTTATTCCGTTTATTCCCGGGCTTTTATTATTTTTCAACTGGTTCAGTATTTCTCGAATTTCATTTATGTCTGGTGGGTTTTGTTCTATACTATTCCCTTCTTGTTGAGTTGTTTCGGTTTCATTTGTAATTCCCAAAGCCAGATTCCCTTCATTTAGCACTTTCTTGAAACATTCTTCTCATACATGTAGTTTGTCCTTTGCTGTTACTAGTTCTCCCTCTTTCTTTTTACAGTACACTAGTGGCGGTTGATACTCTGTTCTTTGTTTCTTGGCCTCCTGATAAAAGTTTCTCAACTCTTTGTTTTTAAAATCTTCTTCTAATATTATCATTTTTTCTTCCATCATTTGCCTTTTCTTTTGTCTACACAATTGTTTCGTTCGTCTCTTATGCATGTTGTATTTCAATTTATTTTCATTTGAGTTATTTTGTAGTAGGTTCCTTTTAGCCATATTCCTCTTCCTATTTGCACTTTTGCATTCTTCGTCGAACCATTCCTTATTTTTGTTCCTCATATTTTTGCGCAGCATCTGTTCTGAGACTTTAAGTATTGCTCCTTCCATTTTATATCTATCCTTTCCTCTGAAACTTGCTCTGCTAGCTCTAGCTCCTTCGACAGTAGATTTTGAAATCGCTCTCTGCTTTTCTCATTATTAAGTGGCGAGGTCCGAGGTGACATATCGTTTCAAACGGTTATGTTTACCCTGTGTTACTTTTGGCAACTCCTGTTTCATTACTACATTTTTATCTGAGCAAACATGATTATTATGAAAATTGAATATTCCATCTTTAAAGAACGAAATCTGGATTATTGGCATTCTGGTGTAAAATCCATAGACACAATTCCATTCTGGCTTGATAATCAGTAAGATTAAGTTGTACCCGTTGAAAGTGGTACAGATGTAGAAGCTGAGAATGAGAAGTTCTCCAAACAAGGGGACCAATGATACCCACTTCAGCGGATATCCTTCTAACACTTGTTTCGGGATTTTCGTCAATAATATTCAACACTCTTTCTTCAACTTTGGCTGAAACTACTGTCCTCGGCCGTCCACTATCGGCAGAACGTTTATGTAGTAAACCAGTACCCCTCAGTCGTTGGAAACTTTTTAAAATATTTCTGGATGTAGGCAAACGCGATTTGAATAAGCTTCTTTACGAAGACGCCGCGCTTGAAGTGCGTTTCCATTAGCACGATTATATATTTCAATAATGGAATAAAGAGGCATGTTTTATTACTTTTATAAAAAAATCTGACGTGAACATCACGTGACTTATTTGTACATCATTGGATATATATATATATAATAAGATGTGATTTTGTGTTTGATCGTATATATATCATTGGATATGTATAATCAAACACAAAATCTCATCGTTCCACAGTTAATCGTTTTGGATTTACATAAGAGATTCTAAAAATTTGTCAAGTAAAATGCGCTTTCAGCCAAGTCGGTTGCTATGGAAACAGTAGGCCATTATTCTTATACTACAACATTCCTTAATACTGATTTCCAAAATTCTACGACTACCAACAGATCTGAATTTATGCACAAAATTAAAAATAAATTCCTACTGAAGTGCACTTCCGGCTCAGTCTATTGTTATGAAAATAGTAGGCAATCATTCAGATGCTACAGCAGACTGAAATACCAAATTTCAATATTCTACACCTGATCGTTCGAATTTATGCGTAAAATTCCAAAAGACAGTCAAGTAAAGTGCACTTCCGGCTCTGTGGATCTCAATAAAAATAGGATATGAGCATCTAGGCGATATAGTCGTCCTAAATACTGAAGTCTAACAATCTACGTTTAATCGTTTTAGATTTATGCGGAAAATTCAAAATATCTGTCATATAAGTGCACTTCCGGCTCAGCCGATTGTTACAAAACTGAAAGATGACCATTAAGATGCTACAGCAATTCCAAATGCTAAATTCCAGTATCCTACGGCTGATCATTCTGGATATATGCGGAAAATTAAAAAAAAGTTTCAAGGAAAGTGCACATCCGGCTTAGCCGATCACAATCATAATGCAAAATGTACAATAAGATGTTATAGAAGTTCCTTATATGAAATTTCAATATGCTATGGCGGATCATTTTATATTTATGCAAAAAATTCAAAAAAAAATTCAAGTAAAGTGCACTTCTGGCCTGGCCGATTCTTACAAAAATAGCAGGTAACCATTCTAATACAACATCAAGTTCGAATACTAAATTTCAACATCCAACGGTTGATCATTCTGGATTTATTAGGGAAATTCGAAAAAAGTTTCAAGTAAAGTGCACTTCCGGTACAGACGATTGGAACCACAATGCGAGGTGCACAACTAGACCCTATACCAGTCCTAAATACAAAATTTCAACATTATACGTTCAACCAGTTTTGAGATTTGCGAGTTACGCACGAACGCACGCATGCACGAACATACGTACCGACATCAAGCCAAAAATAGTCAAAATGGGTTCAGGAATGCTCAAAACGGATATTTCCATCAAATCTCGACAGGTGAATTTTATCGGTTTCATAATACTTCCTTGTACTTTGTACAAGTAAGTAAAAAAACAATCAGTGTTCAACTACTCAATTTTATGTTCAGTGATAATGTAGATATTATTACAAAACGCCAGAATAAAATAATTATTTATGTGGCTAAAATACTCATTTATTAGATTCATTAAAAAATCCGAGAATTAAGGGAAAATGAGGAAATACTAGAAAGATGGAGATAATATTTCCAAGAGTTACTAGAAGAGAATCAACTCACAAGCGAAATAGAAGAGAATGGAACGCACCAAAGAGAAAGAACAGAAATAGGAGCATAGACCATTTGAGCACGGCGGTCAAATTTTTAATCCGTATAGCAAGGTCTTCCGTAATCCTTATGTACCACTTGAGCACGGCGGAAGCTTAACAAATTATTGGATAAACTATTAGCAAAGATAGTGAGTAAGATGTGAAATCCTTAATGTACAATGCAGATAGCCAAAATGAACCAATCATGTAACAATAATAAGAAAAAAACACCCTCATTGGGCTATTCTCAACAAAATAAATTATGTTAGTTAAAAGAAAGTGTGAATATTTGTGAATATGTTTTTTTTCTACCTATATAGTTTTTATCAGTCGTTATTTGTTTATGATAACATAAAATTAATTGCTATCCAAGTTCGTTTATTATATTAATTCACAATTTATGGCATTTAGAGAAGTTACATTTATTTGAAATTAAAAGATTAAAGTAATAAACTTGGCTCAAACGGTATATAGGGATTAAGAGTTGAATGCTCAAATGGTCTATGGGATTGGGACTAAACTGACCGTCGCGCTCAAACGGTATATCCCCAGGAATAGATAGAAGAACAAAGGAAATCGGGCGTACATGAACTCGGCACCAATCCGATTAGCACTGGGCACACGAACTCGGCACTGTCAATTTTTAGAAAAAATTGTTGAAAAAAGACTTATCTATACGTCCGTACATACCTACATTATTACAAAAACATACAAATATGTATAGAACACACTAAAACATTTATTTAAGAAAGGAACAATATCTAAAGACTAGGAGAAAGCAGTGATATTTCCTATATACAGAAAAGGAGACAATAGAGACTGCAGAAACTATAGAGAAATGTTACTATTATGCTCAGTAGCAAAAGTATACGGAACTATCTTAGAGAGCATACGTAGGCAATGTACAGTAGAAACACTGAAAGAAACTCAAAGCGAATTCAGGAAAGGACACTCCACACAAGATTATATAATCTTAATAAGAAAACTCACAGAAAAACCCTAAAACAAAACAAAAAACTATACATTGCATTCATTGATTTAGAAAAGACGTTCGACAAAGAGCCAAGAAGATTTATTTGGAAGATACTAAGAGAAAGACAAATAGACGAAGAATTAATACGAGCAATAAAAAGTACATATAATAATAATCGAACTATATAAGAACAAACAGTGGAACATCGGAGGAATTTACATCACAAGGACTGAGACAAGGAGGGACTTTGAATTCTCTACTATTCATTTTGTTCCTGGATAAAATAATGAAAAACATAAAGAACAAAACAAAAAAAGTGGCAGTTGGTAATTATAAGTTGGAGCAAATAAAAATAGCAGAATGTGCATCTGCAGATTACTTGACAATTCTAGCAAAAAGCGAAAAAGAGCTGCCGGACAACATGGATGAATGGGATACAGAACTAAGGAAACATAATATGACGATAAATACAGATGAAACCAAAGTCATGGTTATAGCGAAACAAGAAGTGGAAACAAATATAACGCTAAATGGAAGAAACCTTTACTTAGCTAAGAGCAACACTAAACAATAAGGGAAACTTAGAGTATGAAGTCAACAAAAGAATTCAAGCAGCTAACAGAAGTTACTTCGCTTTGAATAAAATTATAAACAATAAACAAGTAACAAGGAAGACTGAAACAACTTTATACAAAACAATTTATAGGCCAACAATTATATACGGCAGCGAAACGTGAGTAATGAACCTAAAACTAAAAAGCAAAGCACAAGCGGCCGAGATGAGGTTCTTGAAAAGAATAGAGGGAGTAAAAAGGATAGATAAAATGAAGAACGGCCACATGAAAAACAATATACAAATAGAAAGTATACGGTAGAGAAAAAACAGTTATCAAAAATCGAACGCAGGAACAACATTAGCCTTCAAGAAGCAGGAAATAAAGCGCTAAACAGAAAAAAATGAAAGGAAATTGTGAACGCAATAAACTAAACTAAAAGTCAAGCCCGAAAGGACATTAAAAGATTTAAACAGATGAATTTATTAAATTTTTTGTGTTTCTGTCAATGTTTTCTAAAGCATCTTTAGGTGTTGATGGTATTTTGTGCAAGTGTTTATGGGCTGTATTTGGTACAGTTAATTATTATGTGTAAGGCGAGTGTGTCCATTTAGTCTTGTTAGTATAGTTTTTGTTCTTCTGTCTTTGTGTATTATCCATTTCTGAACTCCTTCTTCGATTTTTCTTAGTTTGTTGCTCGTCTTTTTTCCGTGCATTTTGCCACATTTTATTATGTTCTTTTTTATCAGAGGTTTTCTTGATTTGGGGCTGCTTTTGTTGCACAATCTGCTTCTTCGTTCCTTCGTACACCTTTTTGGGATTGAGCCCATAGTTTATTGTTTCATGAAGGCACTCTCGTGTTCTTTGTACACAATTTGTATTGTGTACAACAATAGATAAACGAAAATTGTATGGAATGCCAGAACCGCGAAAGGAAGAAAAAGGGGAAGACCAGCAACAATAAACTAAACAGTGGAGTGCGGTGACTTTCTGTGATAGGTGTGCACAGTCGGTGGTGAGGAAGGGGATATATACATGGCCAACAATACAGCTTATTTTGCTCGCAACAACCAGCAATCCATTCAAATTTTTCATATATTTTAATTTGGAAATGTCGCACGGACTGCTGGCCTTTAATTTTTATATTTTGAGTGAATTTTATGTCTGGCTTTGGTCTTGTTTTCATAATTTCATTTTTTGTTCCGACATCACGACGTGAAAAAGGATTTTCCAGTAGATCACAAATTATAGATCTTTTAGCAGTTGTCATTCTACAAATGAAAATTTCACAAAAATAAATAATTTAAGAAACGTATTAAATAAGTGTTCACCTAATATTGTTGTCTTAAATAACGAATAATAATATTTCAACTATTTTAAAACAAACTAATAAAAGGCGTTTGAAAAAGAACTCAGCTAAACGTTGAATATTCAGCTAGGTGCAGAAAGTCTGCCTGCACCCACTGAGAGAGAACGAGCGATAGGAGATCGCTAATTTCGGTATGCTTTTTCTCTGTCAGACTTTATTCCTTCACTTTCCCTATACTGACTATGCTAAACAGACCTCGCTCGCCGTGCAGGCGAGAAATCTGCACCTCAAGCGTCGACATTCGTTTCAAATATATAGCAGAGTGGCCCGCGAGGCGCGCTCGTATTTCTGGTTGCATAAATAGATCAAATACGCCCTTTCTCTGATTTTATAATGAAAATTTGTGAATAAAATGAAGTATTCAATGAACCATTTTATTAATTTTATTTACGTGATTTCTAATATTTTCATAGGGTGTGCAGTGCAATTTCGACGCCCGAAAGGGTATTAAGAGATTCAAATAGATGATAATAATGATAAAAAATTCGTGTTGACCAGTGGCACTTGAAATGTACTCTTCTACCCCCATAATTTTGCTAATTTTGACAAAATTCTTTTTGATTGTGAATGAGCACATAGAAATGTATATGCCATAAAATTTTTTCACCTTTTTTTAGCACCCTGTATTAAAGATTAAATTAATGATTGTTTAATAGGGTTGATTTATTCTAAATATGCTGTCAGGTCGATTCTCAGACTTACAAGGTCTTACTTCGTGCTAAATAATTTAGCTAATTTTTGTTATGTTAATGAATTCCCGTGTATCATATCCTTAGAGATTACATGTTTGTTACAATTGAGTTCTCGGGTGGAGGCGAATTAATTATCCTTTAGTGTTTCACGCTAGTTTGCGTAGCTTGCAAACAAAGTTGGAATTATTTAGAATGACTATTGTTCCCAAACATATCCCTGCTTATAATCTACATATATATCGGGCGCTCCATATTCTCCAACATATTTATTTATGTTTTCCCCCATCTTTCATTTTCGGTTGTAGGTTTATGTGAATTTTTGTTTGTTTGGGTGTTAGACTACAGAAATTCTTGGAAACTTCAGTTTGAGCTAAAATAGAATAAAATAGAATAAAAGTTTGCGGATATTAGTGGTCACACAAAAGGACGCCCAAGCAGGGACGTCATTACAGTTGATGTATCAAACATCAACGACAAACGAAATACTCAAACATGTTTACTACTCCACTTTCATGTTAATTCTTTTCATTAATCTTACTAGTCTTTTGATTTATTCTTTCGTTTGAGATCATGACTAGAATTCGTTTTAGCTACTTGATATTCAAAAGTTGTACACATCTTCCGGAGTTTCACAAATCATTTAGGCTTTTATTGGTATTTCCCTTTCATTTTTCACATTCTAGTTCATAAATTAGACTTTTGTGCGCAAATCTGCATACTGGTAATGTTTACAGGAAGTAAATTGTGACATGGTGTGAGCAGAAATCATGTTGCATTAACAGAGAGTAACTATTGTTATTAAACAAAGTGTTTTCAACAAAATTTCAATATTTAATCGACTTTGTACTAGCTAAAATGAGTGAACAAGGCTGTCGAATGATAATAACAATCAATGTTTGTTGTTCATCAGCTTCAACGGTTAAATTTCACCCTTTCTCCTTTTTGTATCCTGAGTATTTTCAAATACTGCTGTGGACGAGAGCAACGTGTGATTGGTCTGAGCTGGAGCTCCTGGAAAGAGTCCGGAGGACGTCATTCAAGGCCGCCATTTTGAGTTGAGCTTTTTTGGACATTTTTCTACAGTCTGCCATTCTTTCGGATGTTAGGCAAGTCTGCAAAATCGACTAAAATCTTACTGACAGTCAGTTTACATGGCTCCAAGGGAAAAGCATACGCAGGAGAATTTATAAATGAATTGCGTAATTTGGAGCATAGATGCTAGAGTCAAGTTGATGAAATTTCTCAAGGCAGACTGTATTCTGTATATGAAAAAGTAATTTCTGGACGATTTTTGATACAATAATATATTTTCTCTTTCCAGAAAGACATTCAATTCCAAATCAGTTGAAAACAAACATCCTTTTCTCATTCAAACAGCAGTTGCACCACCCAACGATAGCATGTGGGTTCTGACAAAAAATACACCATGGCAACTGAGAACGCAGCTCCGATACGCGCGCAATCGCCGTTTTGAGCAGTTGAACCAACGCACCAGAGTATTCACTCCTTCAGTGGACGCGTGACGGCTCCAGGAATCCGATCTTTGCGATTCACGTGATATGAAAGTTTCGTGATGAAAAGAAAGACGCTCATGTTACAAATAAATTAAAATGAGTGACGAATTTGATACTTTAACCAATATAGTGATGTAAATTTTGAATTACATGTTAGTAATGGACTTTACAGATGTTTGAATTTCTTTATTTAATTTTTTTGCCTAAAAATATTTTAAGTTGCTGTGAACTTCAAATCTTCCTAATGAAACTTTCTCCAGCACAATGAATGAACTAATGAGCGTGGACTCCGATATGGGTTTAGTTACACCTACGGAAAACCCAGTCAGTGTGAAATTAGATTGGTCGGATTACAACGATTCTTTCATTGAAATCGAACTGGATTCGAACGACACATTTCCCGCAGATTTGCGGTTTAATAAAAACTCTCTAACTGTGGTGATAGTGTACTGTGTGTTGTTTGTCATTGCGGCTGTGGGAAATTTAACTGTCTTTATTACTTTGTTTAAATCGCGCCACAGGAAATCTAGGATAAGTCTTATGATAACTCATTTGGCGTTGGCTGATCTGATGGTGACTTTCATTATGATTCCTCTTGAGGTGAGTGAAAAAAATACGTCAGTCAAAAACTAACTTTTCATGTACTTACTTTAGTGTATTTTTACTTACGTACTAAGTACAAGGAAGTATTGTGAAACCGCTAAAATTCACCTATCGAGATTTTGATGGAAATATCCGGTTTGAGCATCCCTGAATCCATTTTGACTGTTGACACAGAAGTGCACTTTACTTGAAACTTTTTTTTATTTTTTGCTTGAACCTAGAATGATCAGCCATAGCATATTGAAATTTAGTGTTTGAATTTGTTGTAGCATCAAAATAGTTATTTACTATTTTTGTATCAATCGGATGAGCCAGAAGTGCAGTTAATATGTACAACAGACATTCAGAATTTGCCGTATAAAACAATCGGTTTAATTGAAATGATAAGATAGGCAATTATAATCTGTTGTCAATTTTTAGCGCATTTTTCGGAAAAAAGCGCTATTATATTCACTTTGGCTGTCTGGCTGACGCTGAGTTCTCAGCAACTATACTATTTACAGACTTGAAACTGGTACTAAATAAAAGCTGCTGTTTCGTAGGTTTGCACAAATTGCTTTAATTTAAGCTCAGTGATTGTGGAAGATTAAATTATTCAATTACTTGTTTCAAGTGAAACAATGCCCGTAGATATATATGACATTAGGGATATGGCAATTAAAGTTTATTCAAGTAGATAAAAATTTAGTTACAACTTTAGCCGTGGGTGTCACTATTATTATATACAGTTGTCAAATCTGTCCGGGATTCATTCAATGACTTGTTTGACGCGAATTTGAAGCTTATTAGAATGAATTATTATTATTGGATGAAAATTTGTTCACTTTTGCTGTATTTTTTTTTATATAGCTTTGATAAAGATCAAATTATCATTTTAAGGTACAGCACTTGACCTCCTGTCTGTCAATAACTAAGCAATGAAGATTAGAAGGTATTTTTGGGTTTGTACATGCATAAATTATGAACCTATCAAACAGTCAACTTGAAACTAGTACTAAATGGAAACTGCTGTTTCGTAAGTGTGCCCAAACTGCTTGATTTCAAGCTCAGTAATTGTGAGAGATGGTAATTTGCGAAATCTTTGAAGTAACAAGCATTCATGAGCTGTCAAAAATGCGCTTTCATCATCTAGATGATTCTTGAATTTTTTGATTTTATTTGATATTTTACATGTCAAAATATTATTAAAATTATAATAATTATATTTTGGAGTGACAGAGAATTTTATTGAATGAATTTGTGTATATATCAAATGATGTAAAAGTAAGTCACGTGATGTTCACGTCAGATTTTTTAGAATATTAACATCTGCAAGGCATTTAGTTTTTTTTGTCTTTGACTTCCTCTAAATCCTGTATGTTGCTTTCTCTGAGATTTTAAAATCAGTTTATCCACGACTCGCGTCACCTAGGCCAACCCAAGTTGTAAAAATGTTTTAGAAACTGAACTTTCAAGAGTGACATTTCCCAGAAACTCTATAAAAACTAATAATAAAAAATTAAAATCAAATAGGAATAACTATTTTTGTATTTTTAAAAATGTGGACGTTTGCACCAAACGAGAGCCCCTGCACTTATTCTTAAAATAATACGAAGGATTCTTCTGGCAAAATTATAGTGAGTCGACTTATAGGCAGGGCACTTACCACATCATTAGTACAGATTTATTCCAATATAAAACAGGTAGAAAAACACAGATTTATCGGAATATTTTATGTATCATTTTAAAAATGTAGCACTTTTGTTAAATGTGCAGTTTTTAGCGCATTTTTTGTAAAAAAGCGCTTTTATATTCACTTTGGCTGTCTGGCTGGCTGGCTGGCGTGACGCTGAGTTCTCAGCAACTATACTATCTACAGACTTGAAACTGGTACTAAATAAAAACTGCTGTTTCGTAGGTTTGCACAAATTACTTAAATCGAAGCTCAGTGATTGTGGAAGATTAAATTATTCAATTACTTGTTTCAAGTGAAACAATGCCCATAGATATATATGACATTAAGGATATGGCAACTTGAATTTATTGAAGTAGATAAAAATTTAGTTACAACTTTCGCCGCTGTTGTCACTATTATTATGTACAGTTGTCAAATCTGTCCGGGATTCATTCAATGACTAGTTTGACGCGAATTTGAAGCTTATTAGAATGAATTATTATTATTGGATGAAAATTTGTTCACTTTTGGTGTATTTTTTTCATACAGCTTTGATAAAGATCAAATTATCATTTTAAGGTATAGCACTTGACCTCCCGTCAGTCAATAACTAAACAATGAAGATTAAAAGGTATTTTTGAGTTTGTGCATGCATAAATTATGTACCTTTCAAATAGTCAATTTGAAACTAGTACTAAATGGAAGCTGCTGTTTCGTGAGTCTGCCCAAACTGCTTGATTTCAAGCTCAGTAATTGTGAGAAATGGTAATTTGCGAAATCTCTGAAGTAACAAGCATTCATGAGCTGTCAAAAATGCACTTTCATCATCTAGATCAGGGGTCGGCAACCTGCGGCCCGCGGGCCGCATGCGGCCCTTTGCAACTTTTTGTGCGGCCCGCCAAAGCACCAATATTTTATTTTTAATAATATTTATACTCGTATATGATATAAAAGCACTATTCAAGTCACATTTTACATTTCAATGTACGGCCCGCATAAAAAAAAATATTATAAAAATGGCCCGCCGTCCGAAAATGGTTGCCGACTCCTGATCTAGATGATTCTTCCATTTTTTTTTATCAGAATGTCTTCGCCTTCTTCTTCAAAAGTATGATACATATTTGAAATTATTCATTTTGATTTATTCGGAAAATGCTTTTGATTTATTTTGCAAATTTGAGTTGCTTCGTATTCACTTAGAACTCCAGTTTCTTCACTCCAAGCTCTCCACATTTGAATAAATGATAAATTAGGACTAATTTTAATTTTGTTCAAACTAATTCAAAAACAGATATTTGAAGATATTACATCTTACATTTTAAAGAAAAACTGTTCAATACAGCCCACGATACGACAATTCAAGCAAATTCTATTTAATTTTGATTAGAATACAGAGAAAGCTCTTGTTGTACATGTTCTGCGTTTATTGGGAATTAATCCTTTGGTGCAGTTGGTTATTTTTCTATTTACTTGTACTAAGTACAAGGAAGTATTGTGAAACCGACAAAATTCACTTATCGAGATTTTGATAAACATATCCGTTTTGAGCATCCCTAAATCCATTTTGACTATTTTCGGCTTGATGTCAGTATGAATTTGCGTTCGTTCGTTCATGCGTTCATTCATTCGTTCGTAACTGGCAAATCTCAAAACTGGTTGAACGTATAATGTTGAAATTCTGTATTTAAGATTTGTATAGGGTCTAGTTGTGCACCTCGCATTGTGGTTCTAATCGTCTGTACCGGAAGTGCACTTTACTTGAAACTTTTTTCGAATTTCTCTAATAAATCCAGAATGATCAACCGTAGGATGTTGAAATTCAATATTTGAACTTAATGTTGTATCAGAATAATTATCTGCTATTTTTGTAAGAATCGGCCAGGCCAGAAGTGCACTTTACCTGAAACTTTTCTTAAATTTTTTGCATAAATATAGAATGATCCGCCATAGCATATTGAAATTTCGTATAAAGAACTTCTATAACATCTTATTGTACATCTTGCATTATTGCGATCTGCTAAACCGGAAGTGCACTTTACTTAAGACTTTTTTTTCAATTTTCTGCATAGATCCAGAATGATCAGCCGTAGGATACTGGAATTTAGCATTTGAAATTGCTGTAGCATCTTAATGATCCTCTTCTATCTTTGTAACAATCGGCTGAGCCGGAAGTGCACTTTATATGACAGACTTTTTGAATTTTCCGCATAAATTCTGAACAATCAGTCGTAGAATATTTAAATTTTGTATTAGGCACTTTTATAATATCTAGCTGTACACCTTGCATTATGATTGCTATCGAGTAAGCCGGAAGAGCACTTTATTCGAAACATTTTTTGAATTTTCCGCATAAATCCAAAACGATTGAACGTAGATTGTTAGAATTCAGTATTAAGGACGATTATACCGTCTAGATGCTCATATCCTATTTTATTGAGATTCACTAAGCCGGAAGTGCACTTTACTTGAAAGTCTTTTGGAATTTTTCGCATAAATTCGAAACGATCGGGTGTAGAATATTGAAATTTGGTATTCCAGTCTGCTGTAGCATCTGAATGATTGCCTACCATTTCCATAACAATAGACTGAACCGGAAGTGCCCTTCAGTAGGAATTAATTTTTTAATTTTGCGCATAAATTCAGATCTCTTGGTAGTCGTAGAATTCTGGAAATCAGTATTTAGGAATGTTCTAGTATAAGAATAATGGCCTACTGTTTCCATAGCAACCGATTTGGCTGAAAGCGCATTTTATTTGACAGATTCTTAGAGTCTCTTGGGTAAATCCAAAACGATTAACTGTGGAACGATGAGATTTTGTGTTTGAAAAATGTTTCGGGCAAATATTATTCTAAATTATTCAAGGATCAATTTTAGTTTTTTATATTTCTTAATAAATATAAATATAGAATAAACGCAAGAAACTAAAAAGTTCCATCAATAAAATTTGTACGCGTTCTCAAATTATCGTGCTTCCATTTTTTGAGATTGTATTTTTTGGGCCCGGTATTACCTACCAGTAGCTGATTTTCTTTATAAACCTTACCAAAGTGATCGAGCTATGCTTAAAATAAACCGGGCTTAGGAAGTTTTGAAGTGATTCGTCTACTTTATATTCATATAATCCACTTTTCCTATTCGCAGGGATTACGTTCTTGAAACAGTTGATAACAAATCTGCGAGTACTTGAAAGAAAAATTAATCGGATTATAATGGAATACGCTCCTGAAGTCATCAAAAATAGTTTTTCGTACTTTAGCCACGCTTCTTAAAATTAAAAGGTAGAAACGGGATAATTCGTTTTTCTCTGAGATGGATATAATTATTGAGCTGGAACTAAGCACATTTTGAGGATTACCAACTCACACATAATTCAATAGTCAAAATCTATTAATGTGGAAACATTTACACCAAAGATTGAATTGGGATTTGTAACACCATTTGAACTTGTTATATTTGCTAGAGTTTGCTTCGATCGAAAAGTGGGAGATGCTGGCTATCACAGACAGTTATAAAATTGATTGCTTCTCGTTTTTAATTCATTTAATTCACACAAGCATAGTTGAATTTATTCTTTTTGTGATTTTATTTCTGCAAACATTTGTTTCCAGCGGTCAAATTTCAAGTGATTTCTGTGCTCTTTACGTTTGACACTTAACCAGCTTTTCATAAGTCAACAACAAAATCAATTTTGGCGTAAATATTTGGTAATATCAAACAGAAATTTACATATGCACTACGGGGAAATTAATTCCCAGCTATCGAGTATCCAAAAAAATCACTGTGTGGGACATCAATTTGTAAGTGTTGGAAAAAATATAAAAAGTTGAACGTGTTGAAATTGGGATGCAGATTGCTGCTAGAAAGACAACGCAGTGTGGGCGAGGCAACAAAAAATCTGATAATGACACAAAAAATCTGAGTTGATCTCTGCATCTCTTTCTTCACTGTCTTGAAAATCTTTATCATTTCAACCTTGTAACTCAAATATAGTACCTTTGTGAATTAATATTGGTGGAACTAAGTACAACCTCTGTCATCAATCCATTTGTCAAGTTATTTATTAATTTGTGCCTTTGCTGTACAAAAAGTTCAAAATATTTACCTTTATGTCAAAATACTCAAGTTTAAACATTTGTTGCATGAGTTGCTATTATTTGTAAAATGTAAAATGGTGTAAATTTTAGCTTTAATACCTAGCCACATTTCGATTTCATGGAGATCATTTTTCAATTGATTGCACACGGATTCAACATCTGGAAGTACTCGTAATTCAATAACTGCTTACTTCAACCGTGAATTTATTTCTACCATTGAGAAAGACTTTCCCAGCAAAAAAGAAAAATCGATGAAGTATTGTAAGAATAGAATAAGAATCACCTGAGGTAGTTTTATTTTCAATTTTGCATACTTGATCCAACTTAATTGAAGATGGAGACAATTGTTCAAGCTATCAACTTTAAATTTTTCCTTTTTTAGATCGTTTGCCTCATTTCTTCATTTCATTCATTGTATATGTTTTTGTCAAATTTCATCCACTTTCACAATAAATTGTCCTTCAAGTCTAGTCCAATGTCTAACAAAAATAATAAATCTTATATTGCTCCACTACTCAGGATTTACTAGGGCGGATTACGCTGAGCGGTAGTTGTCTTGACGATCGCCGTATCGACCTTGGGCGGAGTACGGAAGCGCCGTAAAGCTCATTTAAGGTGAAACATCACCCGGAAATACTAGCTGTCTCTGTCAAGTCTAATCTTGTTTTGGAGTAAGTGAGGCTTATGGAAGGTCAGTGATTACGGCGGGATACACAAGAATTCAAATTTGACATTTCAGAAGAAAAACATTTTGTAGAGAAATTTACTGAAATTAATGCTCGCATACAGAATAATTTCTCGAAGACATAAGTTTTAATGAAATTATTTATTATTATGAGTTTTTTATTGAATCATAAAGGATAAAGTAAAATAAAGGGTTATCTAATTTTGATAGAAAATTGGTTTTAAATTGAAAATTATGAATTTTTTATTGAACCGTACAGCACAAGGATTATGTATGGAATATTATGTAGAGCAAATGATCTCCACGACTTTGTTGGCACATACAGACTCTTGATTATCATGTCGCGATAGCGAGCACGATTAAATGTCTTTGCCTGATCAGCTATTTCTTCGAATCCAAAATTTGCACCAAACAGTGACACGTTGTGGATGCATTTGTTTCTCAACAATCATTCGTGGATTCTCTGGATCTAAAATGCGACAATTTTCACTACAGTTCATTTCAGTTAAGAACGGCCCAAAGGCGTAAATGCGAACACAATTCATTTACAGTAAATGCAGGATACAAAACAAGCTGTCTGGAAATGAATTGAAGGAATAAAAGCAACAAATATATTCACATATTACCTGAATAAATACAAATTTGAATCTTCGAGCTGCACAAATCCATTTATGATAATTGATGAACGACTGACAAATGATATTTTAGAACAATCGTAAATAATGATAAAACATTGTTATTATGAACAATATTATGATTCTACCATCCATACAGTTTTCATTCTATATATTGTGAACTTTGTAAAATCATTAAAGTTTGGTTGAACATATATTTTTACTCTCAACTTACTTGGCTCGCCTTGAAGATTATTTCTAAGAGGCATACTTCTTGCTTTCCGTGAGTCTACTATTTCTGGAGCAAGTTCTGTATCATAAAATGAACTTACTGTAACATTGTAAGTCAGATTTGTCAAATATCCTGGAATCCGAACCATTTTTCTTACTAGTATGACAAGATCGGTAAAACTACAATTTAAACTTATTTTGCCGGTTCTTGAAAGCCTGATATTTAAATATGTGAAGCCGAATACAGTACCAAAATATCATATACATAGATTTTATCAAACACAGCCAGAAGCAGATATTCAAAACAGTTTTTGTTACTAAAATCAACCATAGGCTATTTATCCTCTAATAAATAAATACATGATAAAATTAATCTAGGTAGGTTAACAAGCTTTTACATTTGTCATCTAGTTAATACAAAATTGGGATACTAGATAGCGCCACAGAACAAATCAACAAGTAAATTGTCATATTCACATTATTGAAAGAAGTAGAAAAGAAATTGAAGAATACTTCCTTGAATTATTATTTTGAAATATACAGCCGCTGAAACTCCGGGAAATATTGTAAAATATTGCTCATAATTTTTAGATATGATAAATATATTTCTTTTTGTTTATTTGACGTTTCTTCATAACAAAATCTACAATTTGAAAAAAAAATAAAAATTTCGTGAAAACTTGGAATCTCACGACTCTCAAAAAAATATATTATCTCCAAGAAATATTTGGCCATGAAATATGATTACTTTTGTCGAAATTAACCTTGCAGGGAATATATAAAGTGTAAATGGACATCAGAGAAGTACCCAAAATATCAAGAATTTTGAGCCTAAAATCCAGCGACCGATGTCAAAAAAATGGAAGAATCATCTAGATAATGAAAGCGCATTTTTGACAGCTCATGAATGCTTGTTACTTCAGAGATTTCACGAATTACCATCTCACAATTACTGAGCTTGAAATCAAGCAGTTTGGGCAAACTTACGAAACAGCAGCTTCCTTTTAGTGCTAGTTTCAAGTTGACTATTTGATAAGTACATAATTTATGCATGTACAAATCCAAAAATACCTTTTAATCTTCATTGCTTGGTTATTGACAGACGGGAGGTCAAGTGCTGTACCTAAAAATGATAATTTGATCTTTATCAAAGCTATATAAAAAAATACATCAAAAGTGAACAAATTTTCAACCAATAATAATAATTCATTCTAATAAGCTTCAAATTCGCGTCAAACAAGTCATTGAATGAATCCCGAACAGAATTGACAACTGTACATAATAATAGTGACACCCGCGGCTGAAGTTGTAACTAAATTCATATCTACTTTAATAAATTTTAGTTGCCATATCCCTAATGTCATATATATCTATGGACATTGTTTCACTTGAAACAAGTAATTAAATAATTTAATCCTCCACAATCACTGAGCTTGAATTAAAGCAATTTGTGCAAACCTACGAAACAGCAGCTTTTATTTAGTACCAGTTTCAAGTCTGTAAATAGTATAGTTGCTGAGAACTCAGCGTCACGCCAGCCAGCCAGCCAGACAGCCAAAATGAATATAATAGCGCTTTTTTTCAAAAAATGCGCTAAAAAATAATTATTCAAATATATATAATTTTTGAATACAATACTTTGATTTCCCTCCAATTTTCAATATAAATATTATACTTTTAGAAGTGCACAGAAAGGGTTATAAGCGGAATATTAATTGATAAAAATCAATAATTTTTGCACAACACTCTGAAGAATATTGTCATCTATAAGTCCACCAAATTTTGTACCTAAAAATTGGATAATCTCTGAGAAATTAATATTTTCAGCACTAATTATTTTTTTTCTCGAAATTGTCAAGTTTAATTTTCATGAAAATTTTTATATGATAACTGCAAGTATAGCGCCTAGTATATATATTTTTTCCAGATAAGTAATTATCAGAGTCCCTGAGATATAGGATTTGCATGCTAGTTTTATACGTTAGCACTTATTTTATACGAATTTATTGCAGATATAATGAAACTTTAATATATACGCTACTGAAAACTTTGTTAATTTATTATAAGAAAGTATTTATCAAACATATTGCTACAAGATTCATCAATTCAGATTTCGCGCTAAAATTGTTCTTCTGGGTGATGTTTCACCTTAAGCGCTGTCTTTATTTCATGCAGATTGCAACGCAAGTAGAAAGGATAGCCAATTTTTTTTGCTTCCAAACTCTTTATTCTTGTTTGTTCATTACGAAAAGCTTCGCTAAAGGCGCAATGAATGTTGCATCGGTAGCGTAATGGTCCACGTAAATTTTTTAGTTTTTGTGATTTTTGGAATAAAATTCCTGGCGTGATTAATGGAGTAGACAGTTGAGGGGCTGATTTTATTTTACAAAAATAGTAATAAAATATTGAATTTCGATTGATTTGTTCTGTGCTATCATTTGGTGGACTGTTTTTGATGTTAAAGAATGTCTAATAGCTGTAGTTCGTATATAATTCAGAAAGATGTCTTTAATTTTGCAAGAAATGATGAGCTACAGCTGGAACAGAAGCTCATTATTTGCTTATAATTACAACGTCAAAAACAGTTCTTAATTTAATGATGTCAGAACGATACTAAATCACAAACAAACAAAAAAAAATATAAATCATATTCAATCCCATAAGAATAATGGCGTATTGCTCCAAATCTCAAATTCGATTATTTAACTTCGTTAAATAAAACCAAGAGAATTTGACACTGGAAAATTGTATTTACGAATATTCTTAGCTCAATAAAAATATGTTGACTTTGTAATCCAAAGGTTGTGGGATCGATGCTACCTTCGCACAAAAATCTTATAGTTTTAGACCCTACTGAATCCGAAAAACATAATTTTAACGATAACTTGAGAACGCGAACGAACTTTTGACTAAAATTTTATATTTAAGTTTTTCATCAAAAAACTTGGTTCAGGTTCGTAGATAAGCATTTTTCAACCATTGGTACTAAAACCTTACTGATAGGACTTTTTAGCTTTTTGCGATTATTTTATAAACAGTAGTATTTATCATGAAATATGTAATAACTAAAATTGATTCTTGGATAAATTGGCACAACATATACCCAAAACATTTAAAAAAATGGAAAAATCCTCTAGATGATGAAAGCGCATTTTTGACAGCTCATGAATGCTTGTTACCTCAGAGATTTCGCAAATTACCATCTCTCACAATTACTGAGCTTGAAATCAAGCAGTTTGGGCAAACTTACGAAACAGCAGCTTCCATTTAGTACTAGTTTCAAGTTGACTATTTGATACGTACATAATTTATGCATGTACAAACTCAAAAATACATTTTATTCTTCATTGTTTAATTATTGACTGACAGGAGGTCAAGTGCTGTACCTTAAAATTAAAATTTGCTCTTTATCAAAGCTATATTAAAAAAAATACACCAAAATTAAACAAATTTTCAACCAATAATAGTGATTCATTCTAATAAGCTTCAAATTTGCGTCAAACAAGTCATTGAATGAATCTCGGACAGATTTGACAACTGTACATAATAATAGTGACATCCGCAGCTAAAGTTGTAACTAAATTTTTATCTACTTTAATAAATTTTAGTTGCCATATCCCTAATGTCATATATATCAATGGGCATTGTTTCACTTGAAACAAGTAATTGAATAATTTAATCTTCCACAATCACTGAGCTTGAATTAAAGCAATTTGTGCAAACCCACGAAACAGCAGCTTTTATTTAGTACCAGTTTCAAGTCTGTAAATAGTATAGTTGCTGAGAAATCAGCGTCACGCCAGCCAGCCAGCCAGTCAAAGTGAATATAATAGCGCTTTTTTCGGAAAATGCGCTAAAAACTATCAGCGGTTTATTTGTTATTATTTAAATTATTATAAAATTCGTTATATTTTCATGAAGTAGAGAAATAATGAGAATCATAATGTGAAATTAGGATTATTATCACTCATATTTTGACATCACATGCAAACGTTCGTCAATTGTTTCTTTAAAATAAGTCATTTGGCTCTATCGTGTTTGGTCGATCAATTTAAAGCTCTTGTGGCGATTATTCTAGTAGAAGTGTCAAAGAGGATATTCAAACGATTGTCAATTGTTTCTTTCACAAATCATTTAAATGATGTCTAGTTCGGTATCAATCTCAAGCTCCAGGGAAATAAGCTTAGTAGATATCAAAAATGAATAATTAAGTAGTGGTATGTTCCAATGGATTAAAGAGCCGAAAATCCAGAAAAGGACTTTTTATTTTCAAAAGAATTAAAATATAATCTCCATCTGTCACTTTAACAATGACAGCTGTCACTTTGATAACGACAGCTGTCACTTTGTCAATGACAGCTTCCACTTTGAAATATGCAATCAATTGATGCGACTTTTTGAATTTTTTTGGGCCTGACCATAAAAGTTCCAGTAAATCAGAAAAACAAATCCCTATTGTGAAATCAATATTATTATAGAAGTTTGGAAATTAATTGTAAAATTCTATAAATAGCGTAATGCAATAATGAAACTCCCGGAAAATAACAAAATACACAAAAAATGCATAGACGTAAAATATTTTAATTATCTCTTCAATTCTGATTTTGTTTGTTTTGTTTGTTATTTACAGATTAATTTCGAGGTTGATGATATATTATATGAAACTGGAATTGAAATAATGAATAAATCCATTTATCAATCGTTTCGCATTCAATCATTTGGAATTTGTTCCAACTGTAAATAATTTATGGCCTGCGGATATCTGCTTCTATAAAATTATATTGAACCATTCATTACTGTTCAAATCTATTGGATCCTTTATTTTCGCTAATTCATGTTTTTCTTAACAATAACTTCATATTCAATATTATAAAGTGAATATAGTGACTGTATTAACAATGTTTCATGTCCATTCAAATTGATGACATTAATAAATGATTACGAGCTAATGTAAACAGTTTCAATAGTCAGAAACCGCGTGTAGGGCCTGTTGTTGAAAGCAATGAATATTCTTGAAGAAACTGTTAGAATTACTATACAGGGAGAAACAAAAATGAGTATATTATATTACACTGTAATAGAACTTGTCAAGCAGACCAGTTTTTCTTCTTAAATTTTTCTGTAAATCTTCTGGATATCAAGTAAAAATTCATCAAAGTTGGTTCGAACTTGGTTCGAACTGAATGTTCCTCATTTGTTGAAAGAATGACAGCTATCGATTGTAATGAATATTTTGCAACTTTGAGCCATCGTAGTCACGTCAATCATTTATTTGAAACTGAAAGAATATTTTGGTAATACATTAATATTCGCTCACGTCGATAATTTTATTTTCACATATATTGAAAGAAAGACTAAATTTGTCTCTGAAATCAACAATTTAATCTATTAGTCGTATGTATATGCCATTGTTGAGAAATTTTATTTCTATTTAGGAATTTCACGTACATTTTCAGTACATTTCTTAAACATTGAATTATCTGCACAAGTTCATTGCATTTGAATCAGCTGATTTGAATAGTCCGAATATAGTCAGACTGTGCTGCCATCTATGAACAGCTCAAAAAGTAGTTGTTGTTCTCAACCTACTTCACTATCGTTTGTTCTCAAACATAGAGAGAAAATCATTCAACGATTTATTTGAAGAAAGCGGTGGAATATTAAATGGAATGCAATTCTAAAATAATTGATTTAATGAATAATTTAATTGAAAATATTGCCACATAAATTCTTGAAGCTCCTTTTCTTGAAGAATAGAGAACATAACCTACAAATATATCAAACTGAGTTTGGTAATTGATTTTAAATATTTTTTAAAATACAAGATACAATATTTTACTTGTTTAGCAGATAAATTATTTGGGAGCTCTGCTCAATTTAGGTAAACTGGTAATTTTAAGGATAAAATTGGTTATATTGGAAAATGTTTGTATCTGAATCTTTGGACCTAAAATGTCCAGAGTGTACGTACTGATCTTAAAATTAATAAGGTAATAAATCTTACTTCTCTACCATAGCCAAAGGGAAAAGGGAATCGTTCCACTTTAGTATTTTGAGTTTGAGTTCAAAATAAAATTA
Organism: Dromius quadrimaculatus; assembly: GCA_963989225.1. Classification (NCBI taxonomy): domain Eukaryota; kingdom Metazoa; phylum Arthropoda; class Insecta; order Coleoptera; family Carabidae; genus Dromius; species Dromius quadrimaculatus. The sequence goes on along the minus strand of OZ022324.1, from coordinate 67,628,585 downwards.
GTAATACAGTCCACTAGAGTTGCTCAGAGGTTTTCTGTAACAAGAGCCTTATGAAAGAAAGTCAGTTAAATTGGTCAATCTTAAAACAATACAACAAAAAATATCGATAGTACAGGGCTGAGCCCACGGTTTGCCCATGTGTTACAGTCAATTATTATATTTTTCAGCGCATTTTTTGTAAAAAAGCGCTATTATATTCACTTTGGCTGTCTGGCGTGACGCTGAGTTCTCAGCAACTATACTATTTACAGACTTGAGACTGATACTAAATAAAAGCTGCTGTTTCGTAGGTTTGCACAAATTGCTTTAATTCAAGCTCAGTGATTGTGGAAGATTAAATTATTCAATTACTTGTTTCAAGTGAAACAATGCCCATAGATATATATGACATTAGGGATATGGCAACTAAAATTTGTTAAACTAGATAAAAGTTTAGTTACAACTTTAGCCGCGGGTGTCACTATTATTATGTACAGTTGTCAAATCTGTCCGGGATTCATTCAATGACTTGTTTGACGCGAATTTGAAGCTTATTAGAATGAATTATTATTATTGGATGAAAATTTGTTTACTTCAGGTGTATTTTTTTATATAGCTTTGATAAAGATCAAATTATCATTTTAAGGTACAGCACTTGACCTCCCGTCAGTCAATAACTAAACAATGAAGATTAAAAGGTATTTTTGAGTTTGTGCATGCATAAATTATGTACCTATCAAATAGTTAACTTGAAACTAGTACTAAATGGAAGCTGCTATTTCGTAAGTTTGCCCAAACTGCTTAATTTCAAGCCCAGTAATTGTGAGAGATAGTAATTTGCGAAATCTCTGAAGTAAGAAGCATTCATGAGCTGTCAAAAATGCGCTTTCATCATCTAGATGATTTTTCCATTTTTTCCATTGACTTCAAAAAGTATATGTATCGGATGTTCAATAGGACATACATGACGTTTGATATTTTGGTTTGTAATAATTGAGGCTAGGGTGAGGTGCCTGTAAGTTGAGATAAGTTTATTTTGGTATTTATTGTGCCATCTGTGGCCAGTGGTGTAAATAGGGTCCGCAAAACCCCGCAATGCGGGGGGGCCGCGCAGTTAAGGGGGCACAACACAATTTGCCACGAAACTATAATATACCATTTGGATATAAAAATATCTCTCAACCAAGTTACATTTGAGTCATAATTATTGCGATTGCTGTACCCAAATAATAATATATTTAGTTTATTACTACTGCCAATTATACCTGATTTTAAAAAATATTCGACTATCTATTGCCAATTGTCGTTGCTGATGCTTCATATATGCTAACTCTAATTTCTTGATAAAATCCGAATCTGAAAGTATTTGCAAAAAATGAGAAATAACACCCGAGTTTAAAGGTACAAGAAAATCAGTAAGAAAACGTTAATTTGATGAGTGATGTGACGACTACGATTTTGTTAATGCCGAACATAAATTTAAAGTCAATGTTTTTTATAGAACAATTGACATAGTCAATTCACAAACTAAAAATAGATTTGAAGAAATGTTAAAAATTGCAAATATTTTTTGAATTTTTAAGGCCAAAAACATTGTCAACATTATTAGAAAAAGAACTCCAAATGTCGGCAATAGAATTATAAAAATATTATAGCGATGATTTATCAGAAAACTTTATGATGCAATTAAATTATGCAATATATTTTCTTAAAAATGACATTAATGCTAATACAACTATTCATGAAATTATAGATATTATTTTAATCAAATATTCATTTATCGAAAGTGATTTATGTGAGGTTTCCACTGCTTTATTATTATTTTTAAGCATTCCTGTCACTGTGGCTGCAGCAGAATAGTATATTCCGATACAAGTGCGAAATGGAGATCATTCCATGCGAATGTGAATAATTCAGCCACGAGACGAAGTCGAGTAGCAGAATTCACATGAGCATGGTATGATCGATTCGCACGAGTGACGGATGTTATTTTTCTACAGTCAAAAGTGTCCACGTGAATATCTATTACCAAAATATACCGTTTTCTGAGAAAGAATTTGCTTCATTGATCTTATCCCAATTCATCAAATGTTGATGAAATTACTTATATTGACTTAATTTTGAAGGGGAATGAAAATCAAAAAGAATTAAAATTATGACAGTAATGAAATAGTTTTTTTGCGACGCCACGCGGCTTTCTTAGGAACCTCTGAGCGTGCGGAATGTTCCGCACGCCACAGCGTGTGAAATGAGTATCATTCTATAGTGTCTGTAGGAAAATATCTTTCAGCAAATTAAAAATAATTAAATCCTATCTTAGAAACAGCATGAATCAAGAAAATTTGTATTTAATAATTCTTATAATAGATTTTGCAAATAAAAAATCCCGAGGAACCGATATTCAATTTAATTTTATATGAAATATGTGAATTATCATTTTTTTGTAATTATTTTTTTTACTTTTAAGAACTATGAAAAATATTGCATTTATGACTGTTTTCTTGTACCTAATCACTGAATTTTCAAAAGGTCATTGGGGCCTACATTTTGTTTTGCGGGGGGGCCACCAAATCCTAGTTACGCCACTGTCTGTGGCTCAACAACAGCCTTACGAAGTCAAGAATAGAAGCACCTAATCAGGGAGGAGTGTATTTTGGATTCATCTGATTATAAAAATCTGACGTGGACATCACGTGACTTACTTGTAGTCGGTTGCTATGGAAACAGTATGTCATCATTCTTATGCTACAACATTCCTAAATACTGACTTCCAGGATTCTACGGTTAGCAGTTCTGAATTTATGCGCAAAATTCCAAGATCGTCAAGTATAGTGCACTTTCGACTCAGTCGATCTCAATGAGAATAGGATATGAGCATCTAGACAGTACTATCATCTTGAATACTGTATTCTAATATTCTATGTTCGATCGTTTTGGATTTATGCGGAAAATTAAAAAATGTTTCGAGTAAACTGCACTCCCGGCTTAGCCGATCACAATCATAATGCAAGGTGTATAACTAGATGCTATAAAAGTGTTCAATACGAAATCTCAATATTCTGCGACTGATTATTTTAAATTTATGAGAAAAATTCGAAAAGTCTGTAATATGAAATGCACTTCCGGCTTAGTCGATTGGGACGGAAGTAGGAGATGATCATTTGGATGCTACAGCAATTCCAAATACTGAATTCCAGTATCCTACGGCTAATCGTTCTAGATTTATGCGGAGAATTCAAAAAAAGTATCAGTTAAAGTGTACTTCCAGTACAGACGATTGCAACCACAATGCGAAATGCACATCAAGATCCTAGATCCTATACCACTTTTTTATACAAAATTTCAGCATTATACGTTTGACGAATTCTGAGATTTGCGAGCTACGCACATACACACATACATACGTACATACGTACCGACATCGAGCCAAAAATAGTCAAAATGGATTCAGAGATGCTCAAAACGGATATTTCCATCAAAATCTTGATAGGTGAATTTTGTCGGTTTCACAATACTTCCTTGTATTTGGTACAGCTTCTCTGGTTGACTAATTTCGATGAATTAATTTTAGAATAACACTTATTATTCAAAAGTAAATAACAGTGTTATCTCAAGTATCAATTGTTACATGAATATTCATTGTAGGAGAATATTGATATCCACTAAAATATTGTGCCAATGTGACAGTGGTTTATGTTTCAAGCAATCAAAAGATTTATATCGTAATTTTATAAAAGTCTTGAACCGTTATTGATTGTTAAGAAACCAAAATATCATGACTTATTTGAGTTTTACAAACTTTACATTCAATAGTTGTATTTCTTTTGTGGAATATTCTGCTATCATTGAGAGATGTTTATAATTTTGACAGCATATTGCTTTCAGATTAACAAGCCTCCCACGTAACGTCGAGTTGGAAACTTTCAAAACTATTTCGTTATTATCAACAGCTGAGGATATTAGTGGATTATTAGTTGCTGAACAATCAAGGTTTCAAAAGTAATTTGTGAATAACTTGTGTTCAACCAACAGTGCAATGAAAAATCTAAGAAACAGTTGAACTTTCTGATATGAGAATATTGAGCTTCAGAATATTTTCAAGTGTTGTTCAAAGAAATTATTTCTTGTTACTGATTGAAATCAATTTTTACTTACTTGTAAAGTACATGATGTTCGTTGGTAACTCGCAAATCTCAAAACTGGTTGAACGTATAATGCTGAGATTTTGTATTTAAGACTGGTATAGGGCCTAGTTGTGCACCTCGCGTTATGGTTCGAATTGTCTGTACCGAAAGTGCACTTTACTTGAAACTTTTTTTAATTTTTTGCATAAATCTAGAATGATCAGCCATAGCATATTGAAATTTAGTGTTTGAACTTGTTGTAGCATCAAAATAGTTATCTACTATTTTTGTATCAATCGGCTGAGCCGGAAGTGCAGTTTATATGTATATCAGACATTCAGAATTGCTGTATAAAACAATCAGTTTAATTGAAATGATAAGGTAGGCAATGATAATCTATTGTCAATTTTTTGATTTTGTTTGCCATTGTACATGTCAAAATATTATAAAAATTATATTAATTATAATCTGAAGTGACACAAACTTCATTGAATAAATTTGTGTATATATCAAATGATGTACAAGTAAGTTACGTGATGTTCACGTCAGATTTTTCAATATATATTAACACCTAGTAGGGATTTTCAAATGCAAATATTTCAAGTTTACAGCTGTAAGTGTCGTCCCTATAAATGGCAGCCTGTAAAAAATTGTTCCCTGTTTTCTCTGACGAGCGCCCGATCTATAAGTATAGAAAAGTAGCGGAAAATAAGATCTTGCGTGTTGAATACGTAATTCCTCTGCAATCATAACCATAATTTTGTGATTTTTCACCGATTCAAATATTATCGTGAACATCAAACTTATAGTATCGTTTATGGAATTTCTGTGCAAAAACAAGGTCGTATACCTGTCATATTTCACGTCATGGACAATGCGGCTTTTTCTATTCTTGGAAGTGATAAAAAATGGTATATTACATCTGAAGTGATAAATATTTCATGACATTCAAGGGCTCTTAAAGTTTATTGTCAGGATTATCGTTGATACATTATTACCAAATAAAACAAAAGTGAATCATCAATAGACATACAAATGAATGTGAACAGTTCATTAACGCTCAGAAATATCTGAAGCTCAGCTTTTGTTTCAAGATAATCGATTCGAATGATCCAAGTGAAGGACTTTCAGTTCTAATGGTAATTCAAAATAGTTTGAAGTAGGCGCTGAAAGCAAATAACCGGTTTTCATCAACCATAAATACCACTTCAATTACAATTAGTGACTAAAACCTGACAATGTTGTAGTTCGAGCTTTCATTGCTTTAAATATCGATGCACAATGGAGTTAGGACCCACATAACTGTTTATTGATAACCTTTGATGAAAATTACCAGAATAAACAGAAAATGAATGATATTGATAGTCATAAGTTCAAATGTTATAGCATTGATATTTAGTTACATAAAATTCGTGAGGAATATGTTACTGAATTACAGATTCAGATAATAGGAAACAAAACAAACAAAATTATTTATTACAATACGACATTTTCTGAGTTGAATATTCAACAACTGTGTGGGAAGTCTGAATCTTTCAGGGAAGCTGTATAACAAGAATCGTAGCTCGGTTAAATATTTCGATCGTCTCATATTCAACAACCGTGGAGCTAGTACGATCGTATAATATAATTTTTATATATTTTAATGTTTATTGTTTAAATAAAAATCATTATTTAATAAATGAAAAAGAAATAAAAGTTTTGTTTTTCAAAGTATTCACTATTATTAAACATCAACCACAAAGCCGCCAATATTTATTTACAACAACTTATTTATTTATCACGCTCTGAATTGTACTTCAATATTCCTCGGGCAGGTTGTTCGTCCTATATATACGGAAGTCAAACATCCAGAAATTTCTACGTTATTCTCGAATGTCGCTTGGCGCGACGTAAAGAGATAACGGGCTTCGCCCAGACAACAGGAACGGATTTAGGCCTATTTTTACAAATTATGACTCTTTCGCACGTTATAATATTAATTTTTAGCGAATTTTTTGGAAAAAAGCGCTATTATATTCACTTTGGCTGTCTGGCTGGCTGGCGTGACGCTGAGTTCTCAGCAACTATACTATTTACAGACTTGAAACTGGTACTAAATAAAAGCTGCTGTTTCGTAGGTTTGCACAAATTACTTTAATTCAAGCTCAGTGATTATGGAAGATTAGATTATTCAATTACTTGTTTCAAGTGAAACAATACCCATAGATATATATGACATTAGGGATATGGCAACTAAAATTTATACTAATTTAGTCACAACTCTCGCCGCGAGTGTCACTATTATTATGTACAGTTGTCAAATCTATCCGGGATTCATTCAATGACTTGTTTGACGCGAATTTGAAGCTTATTAGAATGAATTATTATTATTGGATGAAAATTTGTTTACTTTTGGTGTATTTTTTTTTATATAGCTTTGATAAAGATCAAATTATAATTTTAAGGTATCGCACTTGACCTCTCGTCAGTCAATAACTAAACAATGAAGATTAAAAGGTATTTTTGAGTTTGTACATGCATAAATTATGTACCTATCAAATAGTCAACTTGAAACTAGTACTAAATGGAAGCTGCTGTTTCGTAAGTTTGCCCAAACTGCTTGATTCCAAGCTCAGTAATTGTGAGAGATGGTAATTTGTGAGATCTCTGAAGAAACAAGCATTCATGAGCTGTCAAAAATACGCTTTCATCATCTTGATGATTTTTCAATTTTAATAGCTATCAGGTATATTTATTCATGTCTTTTTGAAAAAATGTACGTAAGTACAGGATGAAGCATCAATTAAAATATGTGATAAGCTTGAATTGAGTATGTAATAAAACGAATTGAAAAACCAATCCGATTTACGACTAGATTAAATTCTGAATCCTGAATCCTCAAGCTCTTGAAAATAATTCCTCCAACAGGCAAAGGGTATTTAACCATTCATTCATTGTGGAAATATCTGACAAGAAGAGTGAATACACAAAATGAATTAAATGTTTCTTGTACTCCACCAAAACTCCCACAAGGTTATTTGATTTAAATAAGGAGTTTATGGAAATTTATGCTTAGATTATATCTCAATCATAACTAATTATTCATGTAATATCACTGGTTGACTTTAAATGATAATTTTGCTACTACAAAGGCAATATTTCAAAGCTCTGGATCCTTTTGTACACATTAGAGAGCTGAATGTTTAGTCAGACAATACTTAATACACATTTGAAAGTTTTACAGAAATAAATAAGATGCGGATATTTACTGATAATGCATCAATTTTTGAGTACTTTCTGTTGTATTCCTGCATTAATATTTATTCACACAAGTGCTATTTAAAATCCCACGCTATTCATCAGCCTTTTTACTGAATACAATACACAGAGCTTAATCGAGTGAAGATTTTAATATAAATATGTACATGACAATTGAGAATAAAAGCTGTACAATTGTCCGAAATATTGATTTGTAAATATAATAGAGGTTTGCCGCTCGCGCCGCTATAATGAAAAAATGGCACCTAAAATGGCACTCATTTCACAATAAAAACGTTCATATACAAAATAAAAGTAGCAAGAATTTCCTACAATTTATGTAATGACCTTATTTTTCGCAAAATCATTAGTTTGGGAGTACAAGCGCCGCAAACAATTATACATCCATGCCAACCCGTGGCATTTGATATTAACTGTAATTTATGAATTATATGTTAACTTGAATCTAAAAACTATATTAGCAATAAATATTTCACTATGCGTTGAAAAATTGGCTTACTATAGCCTGTCTTCCGCAGTTATAAAGGAATGCGTCGCCTTTGTATCGGGCGTTCTTCTCTCCTTTTACAGTGTCGTTTGCATTTATAGAGCCATGGCTTCTAATGAAGTAAATTGTTTTATTTGTACTAATCTATTACATAAAAGTGAATTGATTAAAGCGAAAGAAAAACGATTGGAGATTTGTCGTAAGTTAAGAATTAAACGAAAGGACAACAAGGATAAACTTTTAGTGGGACTGAGATCGATAGTGGCTCACGATGTATGTTGAAAACGATATAATAATGAGGAGTTAATCGCTGCATCTTTGCGTAGAGGAAGTTACAGGAATAACGGTCATTCCAGAAATTATGGAAAAATTTGTCTTGTTCCATTCTGTATATAAATGTTTTTATCGTGAGATGAGTTGGATAAGAGATATTGTCAAAAAAACTGCTTCAAACTCGGAAAGAGCACATTCAAATCTATGAAATTACCCATTTTCAAAACTCTCGGAAAATTTTCCAGGTAAAACCATCAAATGAATTTACTTATAGTGGTTATCAAAAATAATAAATTCTATCGACCAAAAAAATTCATTAAATAGGTGTTTTATTGATTTATGCAACTTACGTGAAACGTTTTCCAGATTTTTTCGCTCTTTTTGGTGCGCGGATGGATCTGAAACAATATATATCAGTGAGATATTACATAGAGATAAATGTGTTATAAATAGAAACGACGTTTGATTTCAAATTCTGTATATTTATTTGAAACTTTGACGTTTCGATCCTTTGACCAAGGATCTTCTTCAGAAAACAATGATACAAAATAAAACAAGGCGAGTAACTAGATACTAAAAATATACAGAATACTAGATGTGATAACGTGGATATCACACCTAAACAAAAAGAATAAAATCTTCTGGCATTCACCCAAGGCTTGAGGAAAACCACGTGAAAACCCAAAACAGAGGAATATGTCCTACTTGGTACAGCTCCGCACACATCCCAAATCACAAAATACACGACATTTCAACAAGACAGCGTAGCGCTACTTTTGCTATTGGTTTGGCTCACAACTGCAGTGTTAAATAGTCTTCAGTGTACTTTTTAATCCAAAATATACATAGAACCGCACCAACTGGAACATTGTCATTATATTTGTGAGTAATTGATTACAGGAAGCCAAACATTTGATAATTCAAAACCATCAGTATGGTTAAAGTTATTTGGATGTTTCAGTATCTCAATTGCTTCTCTAACCAATCTACCATGAATCGATGAGCATCTTGCGACTATTCTTGTTTCTTCAAACTTGATGTCATGCAAAAACTCGATGGCATGATCAGCTACAGATGATTTATTTGAATGGTTTAATCTTATGCATCTCCTATGTTCAGCAATGCGAGTGTTCACAGTTCGGCCCGTCTGTCCAACGTAGACTTTCCCACAGGTACAAGAGATCTTATAAATGACCGAAGATTGTAGGGGAATCATGTCCTTCACAGGTCTCATGAACTGCATGGTTTTCATTACCGGAGCTGTTAAGAAAATGATGCTACAGAGATCCGTCTTGAAACAGCGAAAGTTCTAAAGAACGCGAAGCCACCCAAACCAAAGAGTAAAGAAGAATTTGAACCATCAAGAGATTCACGTCGTAATGAAGATCTTGTTATCTTGATAACTGACAAAGAAAAAGCTACTGTCATTCTTAATAAAGAATATTATATTAGCAAGGCTGAAGATTTGCTTGATGATCCAGCATATGAGAAAGTCAGTAGGGACCCTTCAAATTCGGTCAAGTATCAAACCATTAAACTTCCTAAAGAATCTTCTTTAGATAAGGATCTTATTAAATATTTAACTCCTAATGACCACATGTACTAAGATTTTATTGATTACCTAAAATTCATAAACAAAATTTCCCTCTTAGACTAATAGTCAATTGCATCAGTTCGCAAACTTATCTATTATCTAAATACCTTGACAGTTTACTGAGACCATTTATTGATGATTCTCCCTCGTATGTTGAAAATTCTAAACATTTTATTGGAATGATTAATAACATACAGTTGTGTGATAATGACATCCTTGTTAGTTTTGATGTTTTTTCTTTATTTACTAAGGTTCCAATAAAAGATACCCTAGAACTTTTGGAGAGGACTTTCTCTCAAGATATCATTAAATTATTCCATCATTGTTTGACGTCCAGTTTCTTCATTTTTGATAATGATTATTATAAACAAATTGATGGTGTTGCAATGGGGAACCCTATTTCTCCATCAACTGTGAATTATTACATGGAATTTTTTGAAGAGGAGGCATCAGAAACTAGTAATCATAAACCATCCTTATGGCTTTGTTACTTAGATGATGTTTTTGCCATTTAGCCCCATGGTCGTGATAGTTTGAATGGTTTTTTGAACCATTTGAATAATATCCATGAACGTATCAAATTTACATCAGAAATCGAAAATAATGGCTCTTTACCATTTCTTGATGTGAATTTAAAACGAACCAATGATGGTAGACTTTTGCATACTGTTTATAGGAAGCCTACACACACGAATCAATATATTTATGCTAATTCACATCACCATCCTTCACAAAAGTATGGAACAATCAAATGCTTATTCCGAAGGGTTGATGATATTTGTCATCCTGATGAACTTGATAATGAAATTAATAATCTAGAAGTGACTTTCCAGGAAAATGGCTTCAGTTATCACTCCATTAAAGAGGCTCTTTGACCCAAGTCTACCAATACTACTGTTGAGAACACTAGCGTGAGTAGAAATTATGTTTCTTTATCTTATGTGAGCAATGTTTCAGAGAAGATTGGGAGGATCTTGTCAAGATATAATTCAAAGTTTCCTTCGCTCCGGTAACGAAAATCAAGCAGTTTATGAGACCTGTAAAGGACGTGATTCCCCTACAATCTTCGAGCATTTATAAGATCCCTTGTACCTGTGGCAAAGTCTACGTTGGACAGACGGGCCGAACTGTGAACACTCGCCTTGCAGAACATAGGAGATGCATAAGATTACATCATCCAAATAAATCTTCTGGAGCTGATTATGCCATCGAGTTTTTTCCATGACATCAAGTTTGAAGAAACAAGAATAGTTGCAAGATGCTCATCAATTTATGGTAGATTGGTCAGAGAAGCCATTGAGATACTTGAACATCCTAATAATTGTAACCATACTGATGGTGTTGAGTTATCAAATGTTCGGCTTTCGGTAATCAATAACACACATATATAATGACTATGTTTTAGTTGATGTAGTTCTGTGTTTATCTTGGATTATAAAGTACACTGAAGACTATTTGACACTGCAGTTGTGAGCCAAACCAATAGCAAAGAATAGCGCTACGCTGTCTTGTTGAAATGTCGTGTATTTTGTGATTTGGGATGTGTGCGGAGCTGTACCAAGTAGGACATATTCCTCTGTTTGGGGTTTTCACGTGGTTTTCCTCAAGCATTGGGTGAATGCCAGAGAATTTAATTCTTTTTGTTTAGGTATGATATCCACGTTATCACATCTAGTATTCTGTATATTTTTAGTACTCAGTTACTTGCCTTGTTTTATTTTGTATCATTGTTTTCTGAAGAAGATCCTTGGTCAAAGGATCGAAACGTCAAAATTTCAAATGAATATACAGAATTTAAAATCAAAAGTCGTTTTTATTGAATAAAATTCTTAAAAATGTATAGATTATTGTATAGACATAAATTTTTGCTCAAGTTTGAATGAAGAGATACATTATCTCAATTCACTATACCTCTGGTACACATTCTATTGGATTGTTGACATCAAGTCTTATCACTAGTTTGATTAAAGTAGTAGCTTTTAATTTCTTTGAAGTTTTGATAGGGTAAATTTGCGAAGCAGAAAATTGGTGAGAGTGTAGTTAAGGTATTAAATTTCAGCTCCAGGATTTCGCGGAACACTTCCAACAAGCTTGCGGAGTACCAATTAAGAGATATCAGATCCATAGTTTCGCGGAACATTTTCAACAATTTGTGGAGCACCGAGTAAGAGCCACTAGATTAGAGTATGATACATTAATTATAGCTCATGTTAATAATATAAGCTGACGAACCGAATTTAGTTGAAGAGGGAGTAATATCACATTAAATTTTTCATTGTTATTTGTCTCCAAGTTTTGACATAATCTGAATTACTTCTTATAAATGATGTCTGGGAAGTTGTGAAAATTAACTTTTGTTTGTCGCGGTATGCTGTGAAGTATTCAGGAACAAGTAATTTGTAATCTAAACATTAAATGTCATGGGTTGCATGAATTCCTGAAACTTTGTGAAGATAAAGTAAATTACATTTGATTACTTGAGATGCAAACAGCTTGAAAAGGGTGACATGTGAATTCAGTTTTAGTATAAAAGGTTACAGCAAATACTTACGGTTGAGTTCCACATCGTGTGTGGAGCTGTTTTTAATGATCCCAAAGGTAAAATTGCGCCTGAAAAGCGTCACTGCTTCTAAGGATCATTGATAAATGAATCAAATGCCTATGTAAATTACAAGGCTGGGATGTCAATATACAGTACATTAATTATCGAGTATAAATTCATCAAAATTCTGTCAGAAATTTTATAGCCCGACTAGGGTTCGAACTGAATGTCTCTCATTTGTTGGAAGAATGACAGTTGTCGATTGAAATGAGTATTTTGCAACTTTGAACCATCGTAGTCTTGTCAATCATTCATTTGAAACTGAAAGATTATTAGTATTTTGGCAATACATTGATATTCGCTCACCTCGATAATTTTATATTTGCATATGTTGAAATAAAGACTAAATTTGTCTCTGAAATCAACAATTTGGTCTATTAGTCGTATTTATATGTCATTGTTGAGAAATTTGATTTCTATTTAGGGATTTCACGTATATTTTCAGATAGTACATTTTTTGAATATTAGATTGTCTGCACAAGTTCGTTGCACTCGAATCAGTTGATTTGAATAGACTGGATACAGTCAGAATCAGTGAGAGACTGTGCTGCCATCTATGAGCAGCTCAAAAAGTAGTTGCTGTTCTCAATTTACTTCATTATCGTGGTTCTTAAACATAAAGAGAAAATCATATAAATTATTTAAAGAAAACGGTGGAATATTGAACGGAATGCAATTCTAGAATAATTAATTTACTGAATAATTCAATTAGAAATATTGCTATATAAATTCTTGAAGCTTCTATTGTTGGAAAACAGGAAACATAACCTGTAAATGTATCAAACTAAATTAAGTAAATGATTTTAAATATTTTCTGAAATCTAAGCAGATCAATTCACGGGTCATACTTTATTGAAACGACCCGAGTGTGAAGTTTGTGATAATATGAGAGGAAACTAATAAACAGGTGCTTCATTCATAAATTGATGTATTTCATTTATCTCATCTGCTGTTTTACGTTTCAGATAAACGATAAGTTCTAAATATCTCATAGTATTCTCATCATAATGTATAAGTGCACAATATTTGACATTAAATACATTAGCATAACCACAATAATTCAATTTTTATTGAAAAATGTCAATTAGGAAATCGTTCCAAATATATTCGCTGAGCTAATCCTAAACTGCCTCCGAAATAGTAAACAGAAAAGCTAGTCATTTTCACAGGTTCAAGCTTTTGTGACAATAATTAATAATCGATTTTTTTCCAAATATTTGAAGGAATTGATAATTCACATATGTCGAAATCAATTGTTTCATTGTAACTGCTACTGGATTCAATAATTATGCACCCGAACGACTTGTTATATCAAAAGAGATGAAAAATGCTAAAGAAAACAAGAATTTGGAATGAATATTGTGTGGCTAGGGACGAAACAAGACGATTTCAGCTGAGGTTGAGTATTACTTGCCCGAGCGAAGCGAGGGCTGGCATCACCCTCGGCTGAAATCGTGTTTTGTCCCGTGCCACACACTGTATTTTTCATAATACCTGTATTGAAACTTCCCATATTACAAATTTGTCATTACAAAGTAAATATTTTTCTTTTCATTTTGCAGGTAAAAAGTCGAGAGTAGCTGCTTATGCTTTATCAATAAGATGTTGTGATGTACTTGAAATTGTCGTATTAATACTTTTTTTCTTGAAACTAATCGTCTTTTCAATTTAATTTACAGTTACGAATACAACAACTATCAAATTATCTTAGGTTATATGGTTTTCATTAAGAGATTGACAATGAACAAATGCGACTCTGCCAGGGATAAAACGATGTAAGAAACCAATTCAGCGGACAGAAACAAGCTTGTTTCTCCCCTAGGGCAGAAACAGGTTTGTTTCTGCCCGGTCACACTCGCATTTGTCTGAAATTGTCTTTTTTCTACTGACAAAATAGGCGTGAAAACGCGCTGTTTCAATGCAGGTATTATGAAAAAGTTATTAAGAAAAATTGTTATGCACGATGAGTTCTATTAGTGGTTGAAATCAATGAATTTATTTCTGTTACACACTGTATAAGACGAAATGGCTCTGTTCTGCGGCAGACTTGAGCTTATATCAAATGCAAAATTCAGACGTGTAGACTTTCATACGAAGTTTGTAAAAGTAAAGCTCTTATGATTGGAAAAATTTTGTCATACACTCGGCAAACGATAGAACACACCACTTGAAAATGCAGCAGAAATACCAATTTTTTAAACCGTCATAACTCGGTTGATTTTGATCAAAAATGGACGAATCTTTGAGTTTTGAAAAATTTGAAGTCTTCTTTTTCAGGACATTGAAGTTAGTTCCTATCACACACACAAGAAAAAAAAAATTATTGATGTCAAAAAATGTCAAACTTTGACTACTTGTACCAGGTGCTAAAAAAATCGTGGACTCAATTTACAACCCAGGAAATCAAGTCCATTCATTTTCCTTTAAATTGCGCAAAAAATCAAGTGTCTGCGACGATTTGGCGCAAAGTTATGAATTAAACAAAGAAAAACTATATTTTACACGTTTTTGGTCATAACTCGTCTAATCTTGCATGGAAATTGATGAGCTTTCAAGTTTTGAAAAGTTTGAAAATCTCTCTTTAATAGTATGCAAATTATTGTCTCGTCTAACCAAATTCAACTGCTGATACCCACCAAAGTTTTTTTCAAACAAAATGTTTACAAGTTTCACATCTTGTATGTGGGAAAAGAACAGGCATTTCCGACTATTTGTTTCACTTTGATATACCATTGTTTAGTGCTGGGTTGAGTTTATAATCAATTATGTCCGGACATTAACAGAAAAGTTGAAGTTTTTGAAAAAAATTCGCCTTGAGCGCAACTTTTTAACTTCTTAGGGGTTAATTAAAATATATGTCAAATAAAAAGCAACTATTAAGAATGTTGGACAGAAAAGTGTGTTAAGTCGGCCACACACGAGGCAATTTTCCAAGCAATTTTGTTCACTTAATTTGCAGCAAGTTTCCGTACGCTCTGGGCCGCTTTGAGCTGCGCTTGCTGTGACACTAGTTTTCGAAGCACACGAAGCAGGCTGCGCCACGGAAGTGCAGCTTATAAGTATAACAGACATTCAGAATTAGCCGAATAAAACAATCAGTTTAATTGAAATGATAAGGTAGGCAATGATAATCTGTTGTCAATTTTTTTGATTTTGTTTGACATTTTACATGTCAAAATATTATCAAAATTATATTAATTATAATCTGGAGTGACAGAAAACTTTATCGAATGAATTTGTGTATATATAATGTTCACGTCAGATTTCTTAACATAATTTACTCAGTTTCTGGCCTATTTATTGTAATAAAATGCTATTCATTCCTCTTCAAATGTGGAACAACAACGGAAAAAAGCAAATTAAATACCGAGAGCGAAGAAACGTAGAATACGTACTACTTCAATCTGCTTTGATGTGTCATTTCGAAGAAATATAAAAATGTGCTACTAAGTTTATTTTGCTAGATCTTTGCATTGTGACAAAGCTGCAGGAGTTATTAAATTTTTTAAGATCCGCTAGGATTTCATTAGTTTGTAGTTATTTATATTACCATCAGAAATTTTCTGATATATCTGCATGCTTTTAATTAGATATTGTCTGGCTCAAATTTAAAATTGAAGCTGCCAGCATGTTTTTATCAAATTAATTAGAGAGGTATGTACAAAAAAATAGATTTCAAGTGATTACACTTCAGTAACAGCATATTATATTATTTTGTTTTACATATTCCTGTGATTAATTTTATGAAAGCGTGCGAGTGACTTGAAAGTTATTAAGGGTAGGGACGATGCAATTCTTCACAAAAGAGAGCATAAATAGGATTACCGTTGCCAGAATATAATTACCTGGAATTTGATATAATTTATAGTCTGAAACATTCCTAAAATTTCTTGAGTAAGTGTGCAAGTGGCTCAAAAGGCACTAAGGGTCGTGGAATATTTTTATTTGCAGTGAATGTCGTTCAAATAAATTCAAAATGTAATGAGAATAGGGTACGTTGATGCCTTTGTCAAGTGCAGCCAGCTTCATCCTGTACAATAATGGCAGTCGTCCAGTCCTTGTACTATAATATACTATTGAAAAAATTGGATTGAATCAAAATTTCGAATGATCTGTCTAACCAGAATGAGATACAAAAATTGATACAATTTTAAACTTGTTTCTCAGTGTTTCTAGTTCACGAACTCAAGTTCATCCCAAAATTACTGAATCGTATTCAACATTAATTTATTTACAACATATGTTTCTTCTAATTCCATGAAGGGTTTGGCCGACCCTTTTTCGTAACAATATGTTTGTTACTTCAATTGTATTGCCAACATAGGACCCTTATTGGGCATGTGGACGCTTGTAAATTGTAATATGCATGAAGTTATAGATAAATACAACCATTGACGTGAATATTTTATATTATAAAAGAGTCTGAAGTGAAAACAATGATTACAGAAAGTTGGATAATAAATTCTGTAAGGAAACTAGAAAAGCTAGAAGTTTTCTGAAGAGATAGATAATGCACAAAGCGCAATTAATTTGAGAAGTAATGAAAAAAAAATCAATGAATATAGAATTATGTAACGATAACAAGGTTGAATGCTGCGAACTTTTTGCTTCGTTATATTATTTCTATTCTGAATTCAAAATCAATTCAGGATTTTCCATTTCTGTGATTCATTAGTTGAATATTGTTCTATTGTTACTATTTGATGAAGCAAGTGTCAAAAATGATGTGCCTTACTTCTGAAAGACTGTCTTCGACGATAACGACATTGAACTGCTTTCCCAATTGTCCGCTAGGTGTACGTTAAATTGTGCCATATAGTCCAGTCGACATGTACTTTGGGGTCGGAAAAAATGTGAACTTAATGAAACCTTGGTATGTTGTTTTTGATCACCCAATAGTGTTATTTCCATGTTTTCCGACCAAAATTTCGCGAAGCAATTTTCAGGAGGAGGAAAAAACCACGAAATTTTGGCACATTTTTCAGTTTTTGCCCTGTAACTTTCTCCCCTTCATTCCTACGCCTTAAATTATAAAGTTCAACTTTGTAGAGCATCAAATTCCCGATAAATTTGATACGTAAAACTTGTTTGTAGACCCACTAAGTTCAAAGATACAGCACTTCAAAAAAGTGGAAAATTTCTGAAAATCTGAAAAAATATAAAAAATTGCGGTTTTCGCTTAATATCTTTGATTTTCCAACATTATTTATGGTATTATGGTACCTAGTTTCATTCTGACGTAGAAATCAGTCAACACCTACCTACCTATGCCACCATATCTGGAGGCACGGTAGTCCCCCGCCAAGACAAGCCAAGCAAAGCGCAGCTGCACTACCTACCTTTCTCGAAGAGCTTCGTCGCTTTTTGAACCCTCATAACTTGGGTTTGGATTATACCAGATAAACAGAATTCTCGGGATATGATGTCAATAGTGGACTTATTAAACATATTGGCTGATACCACAAGCTCTGTTTCAGGCTATACTAGCTATGTATATTCAAATAAATTTTGTAGAAATATGTGTTTTCCGTAATTTGTATCCGAAGATTATTTTCTAAAGTAAAATTTTAATTGCGTCAAAACACATCTTGACACTATGCTCCTACTATCGCCAAAAATAGAGCTCGTGGTACCAGCCATAAAGTCCCAATTGCATAGTTCTTATACTTTAAATTTTATTGATATTTAAAAAAAACCCCAATTTCGTCACTGACTCGCTCACTGATGATCATCAGAATTCTTAAAGTACTCCCTGAAGTCCAAGAATGCTGAAATTTGGTACACAAACAACAACAAAATTCTGAAAATTGGAACTTTCACCCCCCAAACCCTCAAACTAGGGGAAGGAAATTTGTATGAGACTTCCGCAAATTTTGATGCTAGAGGTCTGAAAATTGATATAGGGACTACTTGTTATAAATAATAGTAGAATAAAAACTTACTTAAAGAAGTGGAGTCCCACCAAAAATATTTTCAAGTGAAATGTTGCCAAGACGAGACCATATGGCTCGCACTGTCAAAAAGTTGTCAGATTGAGAGTCAAGTCTCTAACCCTACACGCCCTAATTCTACAAGCCTCCTTGTCCATCTACCTGTCTAGCCACTACTCATTCAGAGGGAACTACAAGAACTATTGTATAACAGAAAACTAATGAATAGTGAACAAATTTCTCACTTTATGCCCATGTGAATGTAACGAAATGGCCAAGTCGCATATTCTGACTGAGGTGTAGAATTGTGAAGTTATGGCTTGTAGAATTAGAGCGTGTAGAGTTAAAAGCTTGGCTCTACATGGGATCTGATAACTCTTTGACAGTGCGAGCCATATGGCTTCGTCTTGGCAACATTTTACATGAAAATGTTTTTGGAGGGATTCCACTTCTTTTAGTAAATTTTTATTTTACTTTGATTCATAACAAGGAGTCTCTGTATCAATATTCAGACCTCTAGCATCAAAATTTGTTGAGGTCCCATACAAATTTCCATCCCCTAATTTGAGTGGTTGGGAGTAGAAGTTTCAAGTTTCAGAATTTTGTTGTTGCTTGTGTACTGATACTAGCTCACATACCAAATTTCAGCACTCTAGGACTTCAGGAAATAACCCAAGAGCTTTGATAATCATCAGTGAGCGAGTCAGTGACGAAATCGGGGTTTTTTCAGATGTCAATAAAATTTAAAGTATAAGAACTATGCAATTGAAACTTTATATGTTTAATAAGTCCACTATTGACATCATATCCCGAGAATTTCGTTTATCTGGTAAGTATAATCCAAATACAAGTTATGAGGGCTCGAAAAAACGACGAAGCTCTTCGAGAAAGGTAGGTAGTGCTCTTGCGCTTCATTTGACTGGTCTTGGTGGGGGCACTACCGTGCCTCCAGATATACTGGCATAGGTAGGCAGGGTGAGGGGTGGGTTGTTGATTGATTTTTGCGTCAGAATGAAACTAGGTACCATGAAAAAATTTGAAATATAAAAGATATCCAGCGAAAACCCCTATTCTTGATGTTTTTTTAGATTTTCAGAAATTTTTCTCTTTTTTTAAGTGCTGTATCTTGGAACTTAGTGGGTCTACGAACAAGTTTTACCAATCAAACTTATCGAAATTTAATGTTCTACGAAATTAAACTTAATGGTCTAAGGCGTAGGAATGAAGGGGAAAAAGTTACAGGGCGAAAACTGAAAAAAGTGTCAGAATTTCGTGGTTTTTCCTTTCCCTGGAAATTGTTGCGCGAAATTTTGGTCAGAAAATATACATATAACACTATTAGGTGATCAAAAATAATATACCAATGTTTCATCAAGTTCACAATTTTCCTAATCTGCCCCCATTTTTTCCAAAAAAAGCGCTATTATATTCACTTTGGCTGTCTGGCTGTCTAGCTGGCTGGCTGGCGTGACGCTGAGTTCTCAGCAACTATACTATTTACAGACTTGAAACAGAGGTACTAAATAAAAGCTACTGTTTCGTAGGTTTGCACAAATTGCTTTAATTTAAGCTCAGTGATTGTGGATGATTAAATTATTCAATTACTTGTTTCAAGTGAAACAATGCCCATGGATATATATGACACTAGGAATATGGCAACTATAATTTATTTAAGTAGATAAAAATTTAATTACAACTTTAGCCAGGAGTGTCACTATTATTATGTACAGTTGTCAAATCTGTCCGAGATTCATTCAATGACTTGTTTGACGCAAATTTGAAGCTTATTAGAATGAATCACTATTATTGGATGGAAATTTGTTTACTTTTGGTGTATTTTTTTATATAGCTTTGATAAAGATCAAATTATCATTCTAAGGTACAGCACTTGACCTCCCGTCAGTCAATAACTAAACAATGAAGATTAAAAGGTATTTTTGAGTTTGTACATGCATAAATTATGTACCTATCAAATAGTCAACTTGAAACTAGTACTAAATGGAAGCTGCTGTTTCGTAAGTTTGCCCAAACTGCTCGATTTCAAGCTCAGTAATTGTGAGAGATGGTAATTTGCGAAATCTCTGAGGTAACAAGCATTCATGAGCTGTCAAAAATACGCTTTCATCATCTAGATGATTCCTCCATTTTTTGACATGCCGACTGGACTAATAACTTACGCTGAAAGCACATGACAAATAATTGGAAGTAAACCACTGTTTTGGGTTAATAATTCGTGTCCTAATTCTGGAGGCTCATGTTATGTAAACATTCTAATTCATATATGTTGGCTATTGATTTTGATGAGTGATTTGGGATTAAATTCAATGATTTAGATAAGTACACAGTTTACAGATTCAAAGCTTTGCATTAACTGTCACATAATATAGTCAACTGTAGGAGTTAATTAGAAACTTCCAGAAACATGAGAATATTGAATTGCACAATAAAAAAGAAGCAAAGAAATCTATTTAAGTAAGTATACTTGATAAATATGAGAAGATCAACAAGCAAGGAAGGTAAAAACTTTTCAGAACTCATTTTTTATAATAAATATGTTTTATTGAGATTCGAAAAGAGCTTATTCCTCAGGATTCTGTTTTTCCAGATTTTATAGTTATGAAGAAACCTACTGTTTGGCTACGCTATGTTGATGATGTCCTTGCTGTTTGGCTTCATGGTAGAGATGAATTGAATGTTTTTTTGAATCTTCTGAGCATGCAACATAGAAATATTAAATTCAGTATTGAGGTTGAAGTAAATAACTGTCTTTCTTTTCTGGACATTTACCTGGAGAAACAAGATAATGGTAAACTCGTCCATTCACTATATAGGAAGCTGACTCATACAAATCAATAGTTACATGAGTCTTCAAATCACCATCCTGCTCAGAAATTTTGCACTATTAAAACTTTATATCGGAGAGCCTCTTCTTCATGTCATACAAGTAAACTGTTTAATGAAATCAAATTTTTAGATGATGTTTTCTTGAAGAATGGTTATAATAAAACACAGATCAAAAGAGCACTTAGATAGAAGAATTCTATGCCTCCCGATCAAGATCCAAATAATAAAAAATATTTACTACGTTGCCTTACGTAGCTACTTTTACATAAATATGACATAAAAACTTGTTACACTTCCAATTTGAAAATTCGAAATCTTATTGGTAATGCTAAAGACAGATTTCCTTTACAAGATTCCCTGCCAATGTGGCAAAGTATATATTGGACAAACCAGGAGGACTGTGGAAACAAGATTGAAAGAGCATTCTCGTTATATAAAACTGAACCACCCAGAAAAGTCTGCGGTGGCTGAGCAGCTATTCAAGAATTACATGGCAATGACTTTAAGAATACAAAGCTTCTGGCTAAAGAGAACAATTGGTTCAAGAGGCTAATAAGAGAAGCAATAGAAATAAAAAATCACCGAATAATTTTAATTTGAATACTGTTTATGAATTCAATCGATCGTGGTTACTAGTCATTTGTTCATAATTTCAAGTAATTTTTATCTATGAATCTACTTGCCAGAGTTACTTCAGCACCATCTCCTAAAGATCTGTGGATGGTTCAGTTATGTGCCAAACCAAAAATAGTAGAGCCAGATTGACCTAGAACCACAAGGAGTTAACAATTTTCCTATTCAGACCTTCATTTATTCATTATTGAATTATAAGCTAAACCACAGGCAGAGCTTTACGATCCTAGGAGTTAATATTTTATATTTATCTAGTCACCTTCTGTATTTTTGTTGTCTTGACAATTTTTTTGTTTATTTATTTATTATACGAACACTTGAAAAAGGCAGTATTTTGCTGTTGGAACGTTGTGTTTTTATTTTATACAGAACTTTATCCCAATAAATCATAAATCTACGTTAGAACTCCTTTGAAAATGGATAACATTAGTAGTACAAGTGCGTAATTTTTCGTTCCAAATTCATTTGAAATAAGATATATCAGCAGAAATGATGAATTGTCTTTAAACCCGCAATTTCGGACAAAGTTCTGCTAACAAATTACATATTCCTCCATCACCTGACCCCCTTTTATAATTAATTTCAACACTCTTCCAGACTGTTTCTATTAGATTACTTGTTACATTAACCATTCAAATTAGTGATCTTGTTCAAGTGAAAATTATTAATTCATAGTAAATTCTTGTTGGGATATTACACATTCCCAAGAGTACATAGTATCCCACAGACTATATCAAATTATTTAGTGGATGCAGTTTTCTCAGAACTGCGCTCGATATTGAGTGACCTACTATGTGCCAAATGGACAAGATGAGTTTTTTCATTCATATAATATTGTACTGATACTTCAATTTCTTTGATGTAGTCCTTATGCAATGGCTATTTGATCATTGGGAAAGATTCAAAGAAGAACCTCATTTACCGTTCAACAATCAGAGAAAAACATCTTAGATATTGGAAAGAAGAAAAATAAAGTCCAAAAAGTTCTTATGTGGGGTTATACAACAAACGTCGCATTAATCATTTGATCATTGATATAGATACATTTTAGGGGCAGAAAGATAAACTAGTTCCCTGTTTTAAGGAAGAATAACATTCAATGTTCAACATTTAGAGAATATATCTCGGAAAATAGAAGAAATGTAGGAGGGTTCAAGAGGTTCTGATCCTTAGGCCCGATTGCATAGTCTTTGGTTTATCCTAAGCCTAGTTACAATCATTTCAACAATAGTTATCTCGGTAATTAAGCTCGCTTAAGATAAATCAAAGACTGTGCAACCGGTCCTTAGAGTTATTTCACGTTTATCATTTTACTACCGAAAAAGAAATATTTTAGGGACCGCAGGATGAATTGACTCAGGAGGAACTCCATGAAATTGTTCAACAGGAAAAATAGACCCTGTATAATAAGAGGCTGAACAGGTAGTTTAATTAGTTCTTATTTTTGATTAATCGGTCAACTATCGGGAAATACATATTTCAGGGACAGCAGAATAGATTATTTTCGTGATTTAAGCAAGAATCTCATTGATAGTCCAAAAGTAGATGAGAACATATTTCGGATAATAAGAGAAGTTCTGATCTTTGGGACTATAACATAGAGAACATTAGTGACCATGTAGTACAGTCATTCAGTAGTTCTACCTGGAAAGGAATTAGAGCTTTACCATCTCATATCTTTGCCGCTCGCGCCACCATATTGGAAAAATGGCGTCCAAAAGCAGTTTTTTGATAATATCTCCTTTCCAACTCATTTCACGATAAACACAGTTATATACAAAATAAAAGTAGAAAAAATTCCTACAATCTATGTTATAACCTTATTTTCTGTAAAATCAATAGTTTTGGCGTACGCGCGCCACAAAGTGTATAGTTGGAGAGCTGGCAACGTATTTACTTTGGTTATTTCAGTAGACATGAAAATGACTAGGCAGATCCTTTATGGCACACTGAACAAGGAATTGAAAGTCTGGCACTCCGACGCTGAGAGAGATAGTGACCCCTACGCATGAAAGGAGGTGAAGAAAAAGTTGAACTTTATATATTTCAGTAGTTCTGGATTTTTTTATATATTAAATTTGAAAGGATTCTTTACTCATAAAAATTATTGCAAGTTGTACTCTGGTTATTTCAGCAGAGCTGAGTTTTTTCATATATTGAATTTGAGAGGATTTCATAAATATAAAAAATATTGCCAGACCAAATACTCGGGACCTAATGGTTGCAAGACCATTTCATTTCATTTTGATTTATGCAGAAGAGCTGAGTTTTTATTATAATAGAGAATACATCTGAGAGATGAAGCTGGACGCAAGTTGAGTGCTGAATACCGTGCCAGATCACAATTAGTTTAGGGAACGATATTGACAGTTTAAAATCTGTCATAATAGGTTTGCAAAATGATATTTTGCTACTAAAAAACAGTATATCTAACGCTAATACTTCAACATCAGAAATCGAGTTAACTGAAACTATTATACAAGAAATTGCTGATCGTGAACGTCGCTCTAAAAACATTGTTATTTTTGGCTCTTCAGAAGATAGCTCTAATTTAAAACTACAAGAGACTAAGGATAATTGGTTTGGTATCAAATATTTTGTCTCATGCTGACGTTTCTTCAGAAAATATTAGAATAATTCGATTGGGTCGTTACGATCCTACAAAATCAGGTTCGAGACCAATTAAAGTTCACTTAAAATCTCGTGAGGATGTTCTGAAGGTATTCAAAAATATTACTAAGATTAAAACAAATCCAATCTTCAAGAATCTATCTATCTCAAGTGATAAAACTCAAAAGCAGATAAACTACTACAAAATTATTAAAACTGAACTAAATGACAGATTGTCCAAAGGTGAAGATAATATTTCAATAAAACATATTAATGGCGTACCAAAAATTATTAATTCGGAAAACTAATAACTCCCAACAGAAGTAAAATGTTTCTTAATTGTCTTTATCAAAATACGCGGGGTCTTAAATCCAGAACGCATATGTTTTATACCAACTGTTGTACATCACTTAATGACATAATAATTCTCACGGAAACATGGCTTGATGATACAGTCAACAATGCTGAATTATTCCCTTCTAACTATAATGTGTTCAGGGAAGATCGAAATTTTTCGTCTACTGGACGTACTAAAGGTGGTGGTGTTCTGGTAGCTGTGGACAATCATATTAATACTCAATCATTTAATACTTCTAGCGTAAAATTACAAGCTCCTTTAATAGACTTAACTGCTTGTAAGTGTTTTTTTGGAAGTATGTCTTTAATTATCTGCGCAATATATGTACCTCCTGATATTTCGAATAGTGACATTGAAAATTTTACTGATGCCTTACAACCTCTTCTTTTAAATGAATCTGTTCTCATACTTGGTGATTTCAACTTACCAAATTTCACAAAACTGTCAATGAACTGTTCTAAATCATCTTCAATACGTAATCTTTGTAATATTTTAGATCTCTGTCAACATAATGAAATTCATAATGATTATAACAATATCATTGATCTTGTTCTGTCCAATTTAAACAGTCTATTTCAAGTCGAGAAATCTGATTTTCCGTTAGTCCCTGAAGATAAGAAATTTCATCCAGCTCTTGTGATTAATCTTCATCTCATTGCCGTGAAACTAAACAAATTTCCATTACTCAGTGATAATAGGTATAACTTTCGAAAAGCTAATTTTCACAATTTATATGATGATATTCGTAAAATCGATTGGTCTTCATTAGATAACTACGAAAATGTCAATGATGCTCTTGATTTTTTTAATTTTACCTTATATTGTGCCTTAGATGCGTCAGTTCCAAGAAGTACCTTCAAATCCAATAATAATTATCCACTTTGGTACACCTCAGAAATTAGATATAATTTGAAAAGTAAGGAATATTACAGAAGAAGATGGCTCAAAGCTAGGAATGAAAGGTTTTTAATTGAATTTAAAAGATTACGAAGCTTGATCAAATTACAAATCGATAATGCGTATATCTCTTTTACCACCCAAATAGAAGCTAATATTAAAAACAATCCATCTGATCTTTGGAAGTATGTACAGTTGAAGCAAGGAAATACTCGCATTCCTAGTGAATTACACGATGATCATTCCACTTATGTTAATCCACAAGACATTGTAAATGGATTTGCGAACTTCTTTTCTGGATTCTATCAACCAAGTTCTCCTTACAGTGATGATAAAAACTGTTCAAATTTTCCTACATTTTCACTTGGTTTAGTTAGCGAAGATTATATTAGTTCTCTGATGAATTCTCTTCCAAACAAAGCTTCCGCTGGCGAAGATCAACTTCCTTCTTATTTAATTAAGGATACCCGAGTTGTTCTCGCTAAACCACTTTGTACTATTATAAACTTGGCTATTCGTACATGTTGCTTTCCTGAACGATGGAAGAAAACCAGGATAACTCCCATTTGGAAAAAAAATGATAAATCATGTATCAAAAATTACCGTCCAATTTCTATACTGAACAATTATGCAAAAATTTTTGAAATGATGATTTATAATACCATCTATTCAAGTACTCGATGTTTTGTGTCATCTGATCAGCATGGATTTATGACAGGTCGCTCAACGACAACTAATCTTATCTGTTTCACTCAATTTGTTTCTGAAACTCTTGATGATCGTGGTCAGGTAGATGTTGTCCACACTGACTTTTCACGAGCCTTTGATTCTCTAGATCATGGAGTTTTACTATCAAAAATAAGCTCTTTTGGTGCATCTCCTTCTTTACTGAAACTAATTCAATCATACCTTAATGATCGGTACTGTTATGTTTTCTACAACGGTTATTCTTCTACCAAATTTTCAGCCAACTCAGGAGTCCCCCAAGGCTAAAACTTAGGACCACTTTTACTCACAATCTTTATAAATGAACTACTTTTTTCATTTTCTTGTCCTGTACTTGCATATGCGGATGATTTGAAAATTTTCAATAAAATAGATACTAGGGCTGACATAGATCTGCTTCAGAATAACATAGATAAAATAATTCATTGGTGTCAAGTGAACAAACTGAACCTTAACATTGCTAAATGTTTTACAGTGTCATATACCCGACGTACAGCTCCTATCTCTCACACATATCATATGGAAGGTATAACTCTGGAACTAAAAACGACAGTTAAAGATTTGGGAATTATTTTTACCTCTAAATTTGACTTTACGCCTCAAACGGAAAATGCATGTAAGGCTGCAAATGAATCTCTTGGCCATTTAATGAGAATCTCTAGTGTTTTCAAAGATATTTCTCTTTTCAAAACTTTGTACTTTGCGTTTGTTATAAGTAAACTTGAATACGCTATTCTAGTGTGGTATCCGTTCTATTCACATCAGTGCCTTTATCTTGATGGGATTCACAGGCGCTTCTTGAAATTTTTGTCATATAAGTTGGATGGTGTGTATCCAAGCAGAGGTTGTGATCAAAATGAACTACTTGAGCGTCATAATCTTGTATCGTTAAGCGACAGACGTGAATCGTCTAGTTCCAGATTTTTGTGGATGCTGTTAAATAATAAAATTGATAGTCCATTTTTAGTATCGTGTATATCAATGCGTGTCCCAAACATATCGACCAGACTCACTAGTACTTTTTATCTACCAACTCCGCATTCAGATATCTTGAGAAGATCACCAATCCACACCATGTGCCGTAATGCAGAACAACATTTTGAAGACATCTTTAAATAATTTTTGATTAATTGTTAATTTATCTAAATACTATAATAATTGTATGTGAATTTTTTGCATATTTGAAATTCTTGTCCGTTTGGTATTTCCCTGTAAATGGTTTTCTGTTGGGAAATAAATTATTATTATTATTATTATTATTATTATTATTAGGTGTTTCAGTGAGTGCGAGCAGGATAATCTTGAGAAAATTTGTTATAAAGTTCTTCGGAGAAAATTTAAGCATTCATGAAAATAATGGAAGCTATTACAATTTTTTTATGCAAGTTCATGGTGGACTTGCAACCATAAGGGTCCGAGAATTTGGCCTGGCAATATTTTTCATACATATGAAATCCTCTTAAATTCAATAAATGAAAAAACTCAGCTTTGCTGAAATAGCCAAAGCGTAATTTTTTTTTACTCAACTTCATGATGGTCTGGCAACCATTAGGTCCCTAAAATTTGGTCTTACAATAATTTTTATGTGTATAGAATACTTTCAAATTCCATATATCAAAAATTCGAAATTACTGAGATATATTAAGTTCAACTTTTGTTTCCCCCCCTTTGATGCGTTGGGGTCACTATCTCCCCCAGCGTCGGAGTGCAAGATCTTCAATTCCTGGTTCAGTGTGCCAAAAAGGATCTGCCTACTCATTTTCATGGAATAACCAAAGTAAATACGTTGCCAGCTCTTAGTCTAGTAGTTGGGCGCGAAGATCCCAGTTGTGGATGAATCGCGACATAGCTTCCTTTACGCAAAGATGCAGTGATTAACTTCTTATTATTACATCGTTTTCAAAATACATCGTGAGTCACTATCGATCTCAGCCCCACCAAAAGTTTATCCTTGTTGTTCTTTCTTTTAATACTTGATTTACGACAAGTCTGCAATCCTTGTTCTTTCACTTCAATCACTCCACTTTTATGTAATGGATTAGCATGAATAAAACAATTTTCTTCATTAGAAACCAAGGCCCTATAAATGCAAACGACACTGTGAAGGGAGAGAAGGACGCCCGATACAAAAGCGACGCATTCCTTTATAACAGCGGAGGACGAACCATAGTAAACTGGTTTTTCAACGTATGTTGAATATTAATTATTAGTATTGTTTTTAGATTCAAGTTAATTTTATAATTCTCAAATTTCAGTTAAAATTGAATGTCATACGGGTTGGCGTAGATGTATAATTGTTTACGGCGCCCATACGCCTAAACCATTGATTTTACGAAAAAAAAGTTATTACATAAATTGTAGGAAATTTTTTCTAGTTTTATTTTGTATAAAAATGATTTTATCGTGAAATGAGTCGCAAAGGAGATATTGTCAGAAAACTGCTTTTAGGCTCCATTTTTTCAATATAGCGGCGCGAGCGGCAAAGATACGAGATGGAAAAGTTGAAATTTGGAAAGAGCACATCAAAATATTCAAAACTCCGGGTAAACTTTCCAGGTAACTTCTATTTTTGAACCAAATGACTGTACTAATTGTAAAAAATACATCTCAGAGACAACAGGATAAATTAACTCCCTTATTTAGAAAAGAGCTCCATAAATTGATCAATATTTGCGAAGGACACATCTTGGATATGACAAATCTTGGAAAATAGGAGGGAGAGTAAGAAGCTCCAAAAAAGTTCTTATCTTTGAGGATACATTGACTAAGCTCGGTATTCTTCTCTATATATTCATCAGTTGGTGGCAATAACACAGCATACCATCATTCAGCGCTTTAAATCCCTT
Organism: Dromius quadrimaculatus; assembly: GCA_963989225.1. Taxonomy (NCBI): domain Eukaryota; kingdom Metazoa; phylum Arthropoda; class Insecta; order Coleoptera; family Carabidae; genus Dromius; species Dromius quadrimaculatus. The sequence goes on along the minus strand of OZ022324.1, from coordinate 67,599,421 downwards.
GAATCCTCTTCTAAAAGTATCCGAGGTTAAATTCCGTTAAAGTATAAGTATATCCATTTATCTGCCATCCCCTTGAGAACAATCGATATGAGCCAGAGCACTAGTGGGTAACCGATGGTCCGTGATGTGATTTTAAAGATTCGCAAACAAATTCAGTGGTAACAGCTTTTAAAAACAAGTATGGCTCTCAGTTTGGTATAGAAGCGTCGAAGCATATATTACTATTATTTATCACTTTATTGTTTTATCGAGAACTAAGTTTTACATATCGTGGAAAGTTTGGACATTACAGCGCTTCTTGAAGCAACTATTGTTAATATTGACAATAGAGTTGGAAGCTGGGTGATATAGATTTGTGGCAAACGTATTTACTGTGCAATCCAACATGAATAGAGCAAATTTACAATGTAGTTAGGAAGTAGTGAGATGCATCTCGAATATCATCAATGCAGACATACTATTACAAAGTGTTGATTCATGAATAGTTGCATATTTGGAACAAAGTTATCAATGGAGATGATTGTTGATTACACAGAAGAGTTGACGACATATTTTGGCAATTCGTTTTCAAGTATAGTAAATACCGGATTGGGCGTTTTATTTCATAGCTGATATCACACTTATTTAACCAAATAACTATTTTTCTTTATATTGTTCGCAGGTTGGATGGAGAATCACCGTGCAGTGGCGAGCAGGCAATTTGGCTTGCAAAGTATTCCTCTTCCTCCGAGCTTTTGGACTTTACCTCAGCAGTAATGTGCTGGTATGTGTCTCCTTGGATAGATATTCCGCCATTCTACATCCTCTTCGAGTGAATGACGCCCGCAGAAGAGGGAAATTGATGCTTGCCTGTGCGTGGGTTGTTTCCTTGATTTGGAGTGTACCGCAGGTTAGTTAAATTTATTGAATGGAAATCATATTCACAAAAAAAAAGTCCTGTTATTTTTGGATATCAATTGATTGCATCAACAGAATATGCTGTTGTTATAGAAATAAATCCCCTGAGGATTATTCATTTGAAAATTAATAATGTGGAGTTTAGTATCTGAAAATATATTTTCATTTCATAAAATTTTCCCCTGTCTACAAAGCAACTTTCTGTTCAACATATGTAAATTTTATTGCAACTGTGTAGAATAAACAAAATTTAGAAGGGCAATAAAAGTAATTCACATGTTTCTCAAGGGACTCACATTCCAAATGTCAACCTACTCGAAAAGAATACAGAAGTGTCATCAAAATTCTAATTGAACTTTTTTTCTGATACTCTTTCTTATACATATTTAACATCTCGTTGAGGACGAACACAAATCAAACGGATACATTATAAAAAACATAAAAAAATTCTTGAAAAACAGACAATTTACGATAAAAATACACGAATGTACATCAGAAGAAAAATATCGAAAATATGGGATACTTCAAGAAGAAATTGCCAGGAACAAAATGAAAGAGTACACCAGGAACAACGTTCAATTCACACTTTTTGCGGACGACTTATAGTCTAAGAGGGTTACATGAAAAGCTTTGTTATCGCCACATGGCTAATTCCTTTTGTGAAAGGATCTTTTAGTGTAACCAAGTTCAAATCGTCTTGTCTGTCGGCGCGATTCCGTGGCTTATAATGAGGGTGGCCGGGCAAACAAGTGAAATTTCGATATTAATTTTTTTTAAGATAGATGTATTATAATTATGATGAAAGCTAACTGTTGACTGTTTGTTTGCGGCTTAAGTGCTGGCAGACAGCGCGAAAGTGGAGTAAAATTTCAAATAAGAATGTATAACATACATGCATGCCGATTAATTGAATGTTATATTTATATATTAGAATAGCCATATGTGAAATGGCAAACAAAAAAATTGTGTCTAAAACCACGGCAGACAGATATTACAAGCGCGCTGCTGCTAGAGCGTCTGCAGCGATCGAAATTTCACCTATTTGACCAGCCACTCCCACTATAATCCACAAATATATCTACCAAACACAAAATACGATTCATATAATAAGTATCAGCCACGGTACCTGAAGCTCCCAAAAATAAATTTAACTTCAAATAAGATACTTCCTCTGAGCTCCAATAGAACTACTTGATTGCAATAAAAGATAGCCGAGAAGCCCATAGAAGCAAAATGAAGAAACTGAAATCAGTACCATAACAGAAAACAACACCTATGAATTCTCTTTTCCCCCATTCTGCAGCATATATACAGCCGAAAGCTTCAACATAACAAAAATCGTAATATGTAAATATTTGCTTAGCGTTGCACAAAGCATAAAAAACCTTCAAAATACAAATTGTCTACAAAGAACACAAGAGTGCCTTCATGAAGCAATAAACTATGGGCTCAATCCCAAAAAGGTATACGAGGGAACGAAGAAGCAGATTGTGCAGCAAAAGCAGCCTCAAATCAATAAATCCTCTAAAAAAAAAAAAAAAAAGCACATAAAGACATACACAAAATATCATTAACCCCTAAAGAAGCTTTAGGAAACATTGACACAAACACAAAAAACTGAATAAAATTTTAAATCTTGTAATACCCTTTCGAGCGTCAAAATTGGATTTTTAGTTCAGTTTATTGTGTTCACTATGTCCCCTCATTTCTTTCTGTTTAGCGCTTTATTTCCTGCTTCTTGCAGGCTAATGTTGTTCCTGCGTAGTATTTCTTCCATGCCATATTTTTGATAACTTTTTTGTCTCTACCGTCTTCTGTATACTTTCTATTTGTATATTATTTATCATGTGGCCGTTCTTTATCTTATTTATACTTTTTACTCCCTCTATTCTTCTCAAGAACCTCATCTCGGTCGCTAGTATTTTGCTTTTTAGTTTTTGGTTCATTACCCATGTTTCGCTGCCGTATATTAATATTGGCCTATAAATTGTTTTGTATAAGGTTGTTTCCGTCTTCCTTATCACTTGTTTGTTGTTTATAATTTTATTAAAAGCGTGGTAACTTCTTTTGGATTTTTTTGTTAATTTCGTACTCCAAGTTTCCTTTATCGTTTAGTGTTGCTCCTAGGTAAGTAGACGTATGTACTTGATCTATGTCCCTTCCATTTAGCATTATATTTGTTTCCACTTCTTCTTTCGCCATGACCATGACTTTGGTTTTATCTGTATTTATCGTCATATTATGCTTCCTTAGTTTTGAATCCGATTCATTTAGATAATTCTGCAGCTCTTCTTCGTTTAGAATTACCAAGTCATCTGCAAATGCACATTCTGCTATTTTATTTGCTCTAACTTATAGTAACTAACTTCCACCTTTTTTGTTTTATTCTATGTTTTCATTATTTCATCCAGGAACAAGATGAATAGTAAAGGTTTCAAAGTCCCTCTGTGTCTTAGTCCTTGTGATTTCATCCGATGCTCCACTGTTTGTTCTATTATATATACTTTTTATTGCTCGTATCATTTTTTCGTTTACGTGTCTTTCCCTCAGTAACTTCCATATAATTCTTGTTGGCACCCTGTCGAACGCCTTTTCTAAGTCATTGAATGCTATGAATAGTTTTAGGGCTTTTTCTGTGAGTCTTCTTATTGAGAATATATGATCTTGTGTGGAATGTCATTTCCTGAATCCGTTTTTGGTTTCTTTCAGTGTTTCTTCTGTACATTGTCTAAGTTTGTTCTCTAAGATGGCTTCGTATATTTTTGCTGCTGTATAGTTTCTGCGGTCTGTATTGTCTCCTTTTTTGTATGGGAAATATCACTGCTTTTTCCCAGTCTTTTGGTATTGTTACTTTTTTTCATATTCTATTCAGCATCGTTAGTAGCATTTCTTTATTTATTCTTCCATATATTTTAGCTGTTCTCTTATGTAGTCATGTCCAGGTACTTTTTCGTCTCTTATTTTTTTTTTTTTGTAACTGTTGTCACTTCTTCTTTTGTGATTCCCTCTATTTTTCTATTCATTTCTGTACTTTCTCTCTATAAATGAGAAATGCTTAATATATTATTTTAAGAAGAAACAGTGCAAATATTTAAGAAGGAGGCCGAAATAATAAAATTCAGAGTAGACAAAATGAAAGATGAACAAATAAAGGAGAAATACTGCAATAGAAATACCCGGATACGGATAATATAGAAGATATGCTGAGTACTTGTAGGTATATAATTACGGAAGCGACAAAACATACATGCGAAACAATCAGAAACATGCCCAACAGGAAGCAAACCCATTGATGGAACGAACAGGTTAAAAAAGAAGTAAAAACAAAGAAACGAAAATTGAAAAAATACTTGAAAACAAAGAGAGAAGAAAACCATGAATATTACAAAAGACAAAGAAAAATAGTCAAAGTAATAATCAAAGAAACAAAAGAAAAAGAAACGCACAAACCAACATATACAATAAAATTTGGACAAAATAGCGCAATGTAAATACCAAATGTAAATCATAATGTACCAAGGCACTAGTGAGCAAAGTGCCTTTAAATTCTCAATAAAGAAAAGTGTGCTACCGCAGATACCGATTTTATTGAGTGATTTGCAAGGAATTCTCCTCACAATGAGAAATCCTAATTATGTATGTGTTACGTCTCCTATTACTACAAAATCAATGATATCAAAATTCAATTGCTGAGTTTGTGAATTGATTGGATCGAACATGAAACTCTTGTACATAGTAACAACTTCCATGTTGTTACTTCAAGTTTGATTTCAAGGAATGGATTGAAAAGTTCCTGGTTCTAGACATAGCACAATAAAATATTGGATTGGAACTGAATTTCTACCAGAGATATTAAGTTCCTCAGAATACAGCACGTCAACTATCGTCAACGTATGTCATAGAATCTAGCAGACAACAGGAGAAATCAAGCTGGTTAAATTGGATACATTTTGATTGATTAGGGCTTGGTATCGGAATTCAAAGCATAATATCCAAACACGTGGAATTCCATACCGAATCTGAATAGAGAGTGATGGAAGGATCTGCTTGTCAAATGATTTTAACATTGCCACAATAATTTAAGCACTTTTTCGTTTATTCTTAAGTGCATTTAAATCTAGATCTCTCAGATATTAATTAGACGTGTTACTCACTACATCATAGAGGATTTAGATGAGGTCTTAAGTAGTCTGACGACAGTTGCATCTAACGTAGATTAAATTCATATCACGGTTTGTGTATTCAACCCACACACTGAGACGAGTTAGTCCTCACAGGTTTAAAATGGGCTTTGTAACACATCCGAATAACAATCAAGGGATCCTAGATTCAAACTTGAATGAACATATATTTCATTTTGTCACATTTATTAACCTTTTCACACTTCATACATACAAAAAAGCAGAATAAATGTACCTTTCGGATGATTGGAAAGCTGACTATGAAAAATAAGATTTTGTGTTCAACTGAACTTATTTCCATTACTTGCATTATTCTTTTTGTTTCAGAGTATAGTGTTCCACGTGTCAGCACATCCAAAATATCCCACGTTCTTCCAGTGCGTATCGTTCGGGTTTTTTACGTCTGCCAAACAAGAGATGGCATACAATTTATTCTGTGTATTGGCCGTGTACTTCATCCCACTTATGGTTATCCTCGTGACATATACAGCCATTATGTGTGAAATATCACACAAATCACGGGAGACAAATAATGGTAAGTTGGCAGTTTATTAAATGAAGCCTACAGAGTGTTTTTCAACTGTAGAACAAAGAACTTAACTACTGTTTGCACAACTACTGTATGGATTGTACCTATAATAATTTTGCTAAATGGAGTTTAGACAATTTTGGATTTGATTATTGAATTTATGACTTAATAAAGTGGTTCTATCTCAGACAACATTGTGGTGCTTCTCTAATTGTGAAGTATTAGCTCTAATTTGATGTTACCCTGCTTATATTACTCGGTATGAAACCTTTTTAGCGCATTTTTTGGAAAAAAGCGCTATTATATTCATTTTGGCTGTCTGGCGTGACGCTGAGTTCTCAGCAACTATACTATTTACAGACTTGAAACTGGTACTAAATAAAAACTGCTGTTTCGTAGGTTTGCACAAATTGCTTTAATTCAAGCTCAGTGATTGTGGAAGATTAAATTATTCAATTACTTATTTCGAGTGAAACAATGCCCATAGATATATATGACATTAGGGATATCAGAAGTAAAATTTATTAAAGTAGATAAAAATTCAGTTACAACTTTAGCCGTGGGTGTCGCTATTATCATGTACAGTTGTCAAATCTATCCGAGATTCATTCAATGACTTGTTTGACGCGAATTTGAAGCTTATTAGAATGAATTATTATTATTGGATGAAAATTTATTTAATTTTGGTGTATTTTTTTTATATAGCTTCGATAAAGATCAAATTATTATTTTAAGGTACAGCACTTGACCTCCCGTCAGTCAATAACTAAACAATGAAGATTAAAAGGTATTTTTGAGTTTGTACATGCATAAATTATGTACCTATCAAATAGTCAACTTGAAACTAGTACTAAATAGAAGCTGCTGTTTCGTAAGTTCGCCCAAACTGATTGATTTCAAGCTCAGTAATTGTGGGAGATGGTAATTTACGAAATCTCTGAAGTAACAAGCATTCATGAGCTGTCAAAAATGCGCTTTCATCATCTAGGTGATTCTTCCATGTTTTTATTGTACACGTACTTGAGACGGCTTGATTAACAAGCAGAGAAGTTTTTGAAAAAGGCTTCAAACGACTTTGTGATGTTTAAATCGGATTTGCGCTAGAATATAATTTTACAATAACTTGTATTACATGCACTTCAAGATTATTAATACAAACATTCTATAATAGATTGATGCTTCGCTGGGACTATTCATTAACTATACTCATATTGAGCGCAAGATATTAGTTGAATCATTAGCATTAATACAGCGGAATCAGTTCCCAATTGTTCGGTAATTAGTGAAGAGATTAAGTTCAGGAAATTGTTTAGGAAGTTGAGGAGACTTCAGCACTTTCAGGCACATAATGCTATTTTAATATTTATTGCTTATTGCTGAAATAAAAGTCACTATTTAATAAATGAAAAAACAACGCTCTGATATTCACTGTTCCCTCAGTCAGGTTGTTCGCCCTTATACAGGGTGTAGCTGAACCTTTGAAACAAAATTGATGGTATATAGTATTGGACGTACTGATCATGAATCAAAAAGAATTACGCTGAAATTCAAAAATTGGGAAATGGCTTCAATCAAATGAACATTTTTGGGCCACTGGGTTAATCATTTCTTTTAGAGTTACAACATTTAGTAATTTAGAACTAACTGATATGATGATAATATATGTAGAAGTAGGGCAAAACGGGAGAGCAGCGCAGCGTTTGTAAGCAGAACGATATCCTGACAGACGGCATCCCAGTCATCGAATGTTTGGAGGACTACTACAGCATCTTCATGATACAGGATCTCTTCGACCTAATTCTGGTAGAGGTGGAGGACGTCAAAGATACCGACAAAATTTTGAAAATGTTTTATCGGGTATAATTGGTATTGATCCTACAATTAGTACTCGCCAAATTTCACGCAGCTTGGGACAAGAAGTTTCTCATATGACTGTGTAAAGAATTCTTCGAGACTTGAGGTACTATCCGTTCCATTACCGAAGAGTTCAAAATCTGATGCAACGTGACCACCTCGAGCGAGTAAATTTCTGCCAATGGCTTCTTCACCAACATGCTCAAGACCAAAATTTCACATTGAATGTAATTTTTTCCGATGAGTCCTCGTTCACTCGATATATATATATATATATATATATATATATATATATATATATATATATATATATATATATATATATATATATATATATATATAAATCCTCATATCATTTTGGCGTCCTTATATTGCGCGTTTGCATTTAATCTGGCGTCCATTGTAAATTGGAGTCCGTATATCGGACGCCACTTTAGAATCACTTCAAAATTTTTTTCTGGCTTGTTCCCGACCTCTAGAGGCTGAATTCAAAATTTCATTTTGACGCCAAAATGATAGGGAAATGAAAATTTTCGTATATCTTTGGTTCCGAAAAATTCCGCTCCAATTTTTAGTGGCGTCAAAAATATACGTGTATATTCCGACTTCATATATTCCGCCATCATACTGGCGTCCAGAAACTTGACAACACTGTCACAGAACATGACCTCATAGAGTGAAGCGATCGATAATGGAACAGATGTTGCGCTTTTGACATGGAATTTGTTGGGACTATGGCTTGAATTTAGATTTGTATTTCTTATGTATGTCATAACATAATATTTCTACCAATATTTTACTGCAGACCAAAGTATTATAGTACAGTTATTTGATGTCAGGAAGTATTCTTGCTTGGAAGTAATTCTACATCAACTTAAAATTTAAGGAGTCAATTTCAAATATAAGTAAAAAACTGTTAAATACTGACTCCAGTATGAGGAGTAAGTGAGCAAATTCATGTACCTCTTTCTAATCTCACAACGAAAATTATCTAAGAAAGATCTTGAAATGACTTTCTATCAGTATTTTACATTATCTCCTCATGTTTCAGATATTGTAAGTACGTCATACAGACTATCTGGATTTGTTTTGAGAATAACCTATGAATTCAGAAATATCTCAAGCCTAAAAACTTTATTCAACATGCTAGTTCGTATCAAGCATGAATACGGCTCATTAATTTGGTCTCCACACTATAATAATCAAGTTTTTCTAATAGAAAATGTTCAGAAAAAGTTTTACGAACATTGTTTCTTCCGTACAAATAAGGTTTGGCCGGACTGTAATCATGATACTCTGCCCAACTTATTCAATACTAGCTCACTGGAAATTCGACAGATCAAACAACAATTGATATTCATTTACAAGGTGGTGAATAATTCCGTTGATTCGCCTGATATTTTGGCTGAATTAAATTTTTTCGTTCTACCCTGTAATACATGGATATTCAATACATTTAAATGTGATTTTGCTAGAACAAATTATCATTTGAATTCGCCTATGATTTTTTTGTGTAATACTATCAACATTTATTGTTCTGATATTGATTTAGCTGATAGTCTGTCAAAATTTAAATTTGATGTGAATAATTTACTGTAGTAATTTGTAGTAGTAGATCAGTGATACGTGACTAAATGACTGTTTTTATTAGGGTATGCATTCAACATATATGTATATATTATTATTTCTTTCTTTTTATCTTTATTTCTTGTACTTCTGTACCAAAAGTAGAGTCTACTAATTGTAGCAATGACATTGGGATTATCAACTCTGTTTCATTCGAATTATTTTGTAATTGGGGTTCTCCCTGTTGGATAATTATGGTGAATAAATAAAAATGAATAAATGAATAAAAGTTCAAGAACCGACCGCACGTTATCGTTCCCGATTGGATTTAGAGCTGAATTGTATATGAATTGATCGGAGATATAGTGATCATTGGGATATCACACTTTATGAATCTAGGATCCTGTTCTAAGTATCGAAAAAAGGCCATATCTAGTCAATATGTTTGAGGTTAACTTGAAACTAGTATCAATCAATTGCCGAGATCAAGTACCTACTCTAGGACAAAACCAGGATACTACCTCCGTTCTATCCAAAACAGAGAAAAAACACAACAATCAAAAAGAAAGTTCAAAGAGACAGAACAGAGGGTGGTACCCTGATTTTTTGTCAGAGTATCCGACTTTCGCTACTAATAAGTACCAGTTTTAATAATAAGTTCTATCAGAGAAGATGACTCTGATGAAAATTGATCGGAAGTAGCCTTTTTTTGACGCTTAGTGCAAGATTCCAGATTTAAAAAGCCTGGCACCTAATTGACCACTATATTTTTGATTGATTCATATAAAATTTGACCATAAGTCCGATCAGGGAACATAAGATGCGGTCGATTTCCCAACTATAGGATCACTTATTACAAGTTCTAGAAAAATGTGAGAATTCGCTATTTCATCCGTGATGTGGTCTTATTATTGTTGTAGAAAAACAAATTATATCGTTTGCACAGAGCAAGTGGAACATTTTTGTTGCAAATTCATTATTGCTTTTAATGGGACTAAATTGATGAATCTCAAATTATTCATGTTTTTGAGGTCCCTGTTGCACTCGCAGTATGACCAAAAAAAAGTAGAATGAGTGGATGAATTATTATCATAACATATCTCCTTTTGAGTTATTGTGATAAGCCACAATTTAGTTTGAGGTACAAATTGAGTTTTTTTTTTGAATGAGAGCTTCATCTATTTGGTTGCCTGGGTTTTGCAAAGGGCTATAAATATTGAATGCATTAAACAATAAATGTATCTCGGAAATGATACGCTCAAACTGATTTCTATTCCATGGACTATTTTTATCATTCTTCGTATAAATTAATCCTTTTCTACTAACAAACTTTTACAAAAATATCATTTTTTTGATAGATTTGCATGTAACTATTGAAAAATCAGTGTTTGGACTGAAAGAGAATATCTAACAACATTGACACAAAAACATACTGATAAAATATTTATTCAATAAAAATCACATGACATATGCAGAACGATCTTAATACCCCTCGAATTCATTAAAAATTATGCAAAATACGAGCAATCATAGTTTTCATGTGAATGTTTATACTGAATGATTCACGTGCATTAAACACTAAGCGTAAATGTTATTAACTGCTCCTGGACCTAGAATGATTTCTTCAAAAGCTGATCAAGGGGATATCGTCATCTTCTAATTCTGATTATAATTGGATAGAGTGTATATGAAACATACATCAATTCTATCTGTTATTTCAATTTGTGCGAATTATCATATCGTCGCTTTTCTTATTCAGTTTGTGGATAGTTGAACATTGACTCTGTTCTCGCGACTGTGTGAGAAAATTTCTTGTGGTCGGAGAGCCGGTCGCACCTTATGTTCCCTAATGAAACTCATGGCCAAATTATATATGAATCAATCGGAAATTTAGTGGTCAATGAGGTGACAGACTTTATAAATCTAGGATTTTGCCTCAAGCTTCAAAAAAAGGCTGCAATTGTTCATTTTTGTTGGGGTCATTTTCCCTGATAGATCTTATGATTGAAACTAGTACCAATCGATAGTGAAGGTCAAATACTTCAGCGAAAAATAAAGGTGCCACCCCCTGCTCCGTTGGGAAGGGGAAGGAGAAGAATAGACAAGGATAATATAGGTGGAGGCAACATTAGGCTGGTAGCATTTTGAACAATTTTGCATTCTATAATTGATCTTTGATATAAAATTCGACACCGTTTTGCTCGAAAACATGGAAAAAAATCTGATGTGGACACCACATGTCTTACTTGTACATCTTTTGACTCAATAATTAACAGTTGACACTGATATTGACACTAGGCAAAATCGATTCCAACTAAAGTTTGAGATGATAATTCAACCATTTAGATGCTACAATTCATTAATGGTCTGTTGCACCGCTGTAGCTCAAATTGTAATCTTCACTTATACAAAGAATGTCGAATCAAAATGAGGACAGCAATCTTCATGTCACATTCAATTTTCAAATTTTGATACTATATTGTTAAGTTAGGTGACACCTAAAATTTAAGGGACAGTGGTGCAACTGGCCATGAAACGTTTTAGCAGTCTCAAATACCAAATTTCGTCATTCCACGGCGAAAATCTCGAATTTATGCGAAAAATTATGTAAGATTATCAGATAAAGCCTATTTTAAGCTCAATAGATTGTTATGAAGATATTAAGTTATCGTTCGAATGCTACAATTTCTATAAATACGGAATTTCAAGATTTCACAGCTGATTGTTCTGGATTTATGCGAAAAATTCGAAAACGTGCTCAGTAAACTGCACTCCTGGTTGATCTGACTGCAATCATAATGCAAGGTGTACAATAAGGTTTTATAGAAGTGTTTGATACGAAATTTCAATACTCCACGGCTGATTGTTCTGAATTAATGCAAAAAACTCAAATAGACTGTACACTTCCAGCACAGCCAATTAGTATTAAAATAGAAAATATTTATTATGATGCCACAGGGATCCGAAATACTGAATTTCAACATTTTGAATTCATGTGAAAAATTCGGAAAAAGTTCCAAGTACAGTGCATTTCTGGTACAGACGATTGCAGCCATAATGGGGGCTGCAAAACTAGACTTCAGACCACTCTTAAATACAAAATTTAGCTATATACATACAAACATTCATACGTACGTACCGACGTCAAGTCGAAAATAATCAAAATTAATTTGGGGATGCTCAAAACAAGTATTTTCATCAGAATCTCGAAATGTGATTTTGGCGGTTCAACAATACTCTACTCATTTGTACTTTGTACAAGTTAGTTGGAAGAGACTCACCTGGATTACTTCGATAAATCTACAAAACCATACTTATTGAATGTTTTTTATTTCATATTGTGAGTAGTATTTGACTTTGTGCCCCATATTGTAACGCAAACAGCAGAGGAGATTCTTGGAGATATACGATATGGAAAGACTCCTGACTTTCAAAATTATACGCTTACCAATTTGCATTGTGGAAAAACTTATCAGAGGATGGAGTTGTACACAGTTCAACAAGTTCCATTCTCAACGATTAAGCTTTTGGCCTCTAGATTGATATACAAGATATGAAGAGTGAATACTGATAAACGCCATATTCTCAGCAACTTTGAATAATAGGAATGATCGAAGGGTATCGTATTTGGACAATTTTTGCTCGTAGATTAATTTTGTGCCCACATAATTGTTGTATTAATCATCTGTCACAGTTCTGTTCAGAAGTTTATGTGCTAAGTGCTAAAAATGAATTTTTTAGGCGATCATAATAGAAAAGGTATTTCTATAGCCCTTCTTGCGGCCATGAAGTTTTACTTACTTGTACACATCTACCTAAATTTACTTTTTGACATTGATCTGTCAAATATTACTTTTTGGGACTGATCTGTGAGAACTACTTGATCAACACTTCACACCTACCTCTATGGGCAGCTGGATGAAGTCTGAAGGAACAATTTCCGCCGAAATACATATTATATCCTTCCGTCAATCTCTATAGTTCTTGCAATTGGAGAAATAGATACGAACTTTTAGACAATTAAATAAGACAATATCAATGACAACTGAGATTCACATTTGCAATGTTTCAGAAATGAATGTATAAAATTTAGTGATTTTGAATTCTTTCGTGATGATCGCCTGAAAAAGCGTAATATTCTAATATTCTTTTTTGGTCTCTGCTGGCGCTTCGGCCGTAGACCCCAATACTCGATAGACTGTTATTCATTATTGAAGTGCTATTATTGATCGGTTGAACTATAATTCTTTCTTACCTCATAGGTATAGCACAGATATTCTGCCCATATTATAATAACCCTTCCATGCATACTTATATACAAAAATAGAGAATGGAATAGTTATTCTACCACACTGTGCATATAAAATAGCCTACATATGAAAATTTAAGGTCGCAGCATATTACTCTTGTCTTAAACCAGAATATCGTGGAAAGTCAAAACAGACTACTATGAATTCCACTAATAGATTTAAGATATAAGAACTTGTAGAAGCAACAAATAATAAATCAGTACACAGATAAAGTAACATTCAGTTGTCTGAGACTCCATTACTGTTGCTATCCGAATCTAATTCCTAACCAAATGTTTCTGTATTGAAAATTTCCTAGCATTTAGATAAATTAAATTGACGATTATTGACTCAACTGATATCATATACTTGAATTAGGATAGTAACACTAGTTTGAATATTGGGAATGTTGAGAGGAAAGTCAGTAATATGATAATAATTGTAGACAAATATTTTATCTGCTAGAGCTGAATCCAAGGATAGTAGTATAGGGTATTTGATAAGGTGAGTAGGAAGTATCTCTTTTAGACATGAAGCCCAATAGGCACGTGTCCACAGACCTTGGCTTCAGGAGGCCTTAACTTTGAGGATTTCACAAGCATTTGATTCACTAGCCCATGGATCTCATTAAATTACGACCTATAAGCTTCAATGAGTCTTGATCTGGCATTTGTGCTGATTAAGGGAGGATGTAGACATAATAATTTCACGGCGAAAAGTATTTGAACTAAGATTGTGAAGAATTCAATAATCTTTCAAGAAGCTATGAGATTTTTTTCGTGAGACTCACGGCTCTCAAGATCTTGCAAAAATACTGTCTGTACTCCTATTTCCAATATGGTGGCCTGATGAGCTCCCAGAATCAAGATTTATACTCACACTGACCTCCATTACACATTTATAGAAAAATCTTGAGCAAATGCAAGTTCCGGCCAAAATTTTGTTACGTTCCAATAGAACAATTATTATCACAATTCATATGACATCCGTAAGTTCTCCCTGAAAATCATCCTTCACATACTTCTATTTATATCTACCAACAGTTCACTGACATGGCAAATACATTTTACTTCAGAACTCGAAAATACCAATTATCAATCAAAAATCCATATTTTCCCGCAGAATCTTTCAATTTACTATTAGTTCTCTGTGAATCGATGACATATTACTACTCTATGAAGATGTCTTGAGTATCAACACATTTCAAAACTTGAATAATGTAATTCTACGCAAACCTTTGAATATACCGCTTCACATGTGTCATCGATGGAACGTTCTACGCGAAAGAGGTGCTCATCGACCTGTAGAAATTAAATCTGGCAACAAGGGGGACGCCACATTAAACATGAAGTGAAAGCATATATATAGATAGGACGCCACTATAAATACAATATGTAACGTATATAATTGACGCCACATTGATGTTATGATGAAAGGAGGTCATATTGTATAGGAAATGGGAATTCTGTGAATATTGCGTAAAATTTAATGTCTGTGCGGAATCTGAAGAGCCCATGCAAAATTATGTAATATACTTTGATCAGATTTCAACTATACGCGTTCCTTTCAATAGACGCCAAAATGAACATTTTTGTAAGGACGTCAAATTGATAGGGTGATTTATATATATATATATATATATATATATATATATATATATATATATATATATATATATATATATATATATATATATATATATATATATATATATATATATATATATATATATATATATATATATATATATATATATATAGTCCAATTTCCTTTAACCGTTAAGTGTAGGGATTTCAGTCTTTATTCTTTATCCGTGCACAAACTTTGCCCACTGTTTCCTGTTTTTTGCAGTCTGCTTGACTTCGCGTAGTGTGATTCCTTTCTTCTCCAGGAGTTTCTCTATGATGTTATCCCAGTTCTCTCTCGGTCTTCCTCGGCTTCTCTTCGGTATATTCCTTGATGTCCTAGTCCTCTTTACAGGTCTATTTTCCTCCATCCTGACCAGGTGTCCCCATCAGCTCAGTTGTCTTTGCTCAATAAATTCTACTATAGGTTTCACTGAAAGTTCTGATCTTATATCTTGATTTCTTATTCTGTCCATTCTCGTTACTCCTTTGACCCTCCTCAAATATTTCATTTCTATTGTCTGGATTTTACTTTTGGTTCTTCTCGGTATAATCCATGACTCACAACCATATGTTGGAACTGATCTAAATATTGTATTGTGAACTGTTAACTTTGTCTTCCTGCTAATTTCTTTCTTATTTATGAAGCTGTTATTTATGCTGTGGAATAATTTCACTGTTTTATCTACTCTTTTGTTAATGTCTTCGTCCTGTTTTCCATCTTTTGTTATTGTTACTCCTGAATATTCGAATTTCTCTACTTGATCTATATTTTCATTATTTAGCTTAATAGTTTTTTCTTCATTACCTATTATCATTACTTTTGTTTTCTTCACATTTATTGACATTCCGTGCATATTAAGTTTATTATGCCATGTATTCAAATTTCTTTGCAGTTGTGTTTCGTTTCTTGCGAATATTACAACATCGTCCGCAAACGCGCATTCTCCAATTTCGATACGTTGCATATTTCTGTGACCTACTAATAGCTTCGTTGTTTCTTGCTTGCATTCTTTTATAATATCGTCCATGAATACTGTAAACAGAACCGGACTCATAACTCCTCCTTGGCGAAGGCCATTTTTCGTTCCAAATATTTCTGATTTTCGGTTTCTTTTAACAATATAGTTCAAATTCTTCTTATATAAACTTTTGATCGCACTCACTAATTTCTCATTCACACCTCTCTTTGTTAAACTGTTCCAGATTCCTTGTCTTTGCACTCTGTCGAATGCTTTTTCCAGATCTATGAAGGCCATGCATGTTTTACTTCTTGTCAATAAGGTTTCCTGGACTATTTGTTTTATGGTAAAAATATGATCTTGTACACTTCTTCCTTTCCTGAATCCGCTTTGAGCTTCTTCTAGGGATGGTTCTATTATTAATCTTTTTTCCAGAACTCCTTCATATAATTTTAGTGCTGTGCTTAATAGTGAAATTCCTTTATAATTGTTACAATCACGGATATCTCCTTTTTCATATATCGGTAAGATAACTGCTATTTCCCAGTCTTTTGGTATTGTATCTTTCTTCCATACTTGATTAAATATTTTCAATAGCAACATATCACCTCCATCACCCATATATTTTAGCATTTCTGTAGTTATTCTGGCATGACCAGGCGATTTTCCACATTTTTGCATTTGAATGGCTTCTTTTACTTCTCCAATACTAATTTCTTCTGTAGATGTTGCAGTGAATTCACCTCTTGTTTGCAGTTCTATGTTTCTCTCTTCGACTGTTGTATCTAATAATTCTGCGAAGTACTCTTTCCATCGTTCCATTACTTGATCTTCTTCTGTTATCAGGGATCCCGTCTTGTCTTTTACTAGAAAATTGTCTGTTGTTTTTCCCTTTCGTAAAGTTTTCATTGCTTTGTAGAATAGTTTTTAATTTGCTTTGCTATTTTCTTCCAATCAATTTCCAAATGTGATCCAACTTTTCTCCTCTATTTTTATTAAATTTTTAATAGATGTTGTAGTTTTCTTGAGTTCTGTTGCTAAGGTATTCATCCAGGTTCCCTCTTTGCATTTTATTTCACATTGAATGTAATTTTTTCCGATGAGTCCTTGTTCATTCAAGATGGTATTTATAATTTCCACAATTCACATTACTGGTCACGAGAAAACCCAAATGTCATTAGAAGAAGTAATTTCTAGCATAGATTCTCTTTGAACGTTTGGGCTGAGATTGTGAATGGTACTCTACTTGGTCCATACATTTTACCTGCGCGTATGAATAGTAACGATTACTTACGGTTTTCACAAAACACTCTACCAGAATTGTTAGAGGACATTCCGCTAGATGTTCCATGACGGTGCACCTCCACAGTACAGCAGATTTGTGAGAGAACATTTAGATACTACATACGAAGGTCGTTGGATAGGACGTGGTGATTCTGTACCATGGCCTCCGAGATCACCAGATCTTAATCCTCTTGATTTCTATTTTTGGGGTCATTCAAAGTCATTAGTTTATGATGACCAAGATGCGCCGCAAAGTATTGAAGAACTGCGACAGCGTATCGAAAATAGCGCAGAAATAATAAAAGAAAACAATTACCTCCGTCAAGCTTGTACCATTTACCTCATTCAACGTGCTGCATTGTGTGTTGCTGTGAACGGCGACAATTTTGAGCAATTTTCAAGAATTTATAATTTTTCAATTTTCTTCTCTAGATTTATGTAATATCTTATGTAGTACAAATTTTATTTAATCTGCAGTTGATAAAAATATTCTCATTTAATTAATTTAATTGCTTTACTGATAGTAAATTACGCATGTGCATATTGTGTAACATAGTTTTCTATTTATTTTGTATAGGAGTACATATGACAACTAGCGGTACCCAAAATGCTATATTTTTGCAAACTACTGCTGATTTTACGAATTTCAGCAAAATTCTCTTTGATTCATGATCAGTACGTCTAGTACTATAAATTTTGTTACAAAGGTTCAGTTACACCCTGTATATACTGGAGCCAAACATCCAGAAATTTCTACATCATTCCAGTAAGCCACGAAAATGTTGCTTGTATAGAGCGGCGCGACGCAAATAGATAAAAGGCTTTGCACGTTATACTATTATATCATTTAAATAAAAACTTTCAGATGGCACTTGCAAAGTTTTAGACTTGTGTGCTCAGTAGATTTGTTGTAGCAGTGGCGATAAGTAAACAATTTTGTCTGTCTTATAAAATAAATGAAATTAAGTTTGTGATGTGATGAAGTACTTCTTTCTGAAATGCTTAAAATCGACGAAGATAAAAAATGAATTAGATTCTATATTTTCGATGGTTAAAATCCAAACATGGCCGTACGTCAATCCACAATTCCATACTAGATGATCGATAACTGAAGGTTCAAGAAATTGCTGAGGCTGTAAACATCTAGATAGACCACGTCTATCATATTTTACCTGATGTTTTGTGTATGCGGAAGCTGAATATTCGCTGGGTGCTGCATCTATCATTCTGTAACGTGCGGAAGTGTCATAATTCGTGAAAATAGAATAAGCACGGTCGGAAATTCTAGTAACGTTCTCTCGAATAGACCTAGAACATTTCCAAAAACGGACATCTGTATATATATGAGTAAACGACTTGACTAAGTAAAGAGTGAACAGTGAAACAGTGAAATAGTGAATATCCAGTGAGCGATCAGTGAAATAAATAAATAAGTTGTTGAAAATAAATATATGTGGCTTTGTTGTTGTTGTTTAATAGTAGTAAGAAATAAATTATATAGTGTTTGTTTAGCAATACCTCGAAGATTAAAACTCTTATTTTCTTTTCATTTGTTGAAAAGTGACTTTCATTTTAATAATAAAAACTTCTTTAAGTTACTAGAATATTCAAATTCGAGTTGAATTGAAATGAGATTATATACAAAAATGGAAAACTGCCCAAAAATTTTGCAGGCCGAGAATTATCCTCGTCATGTCTTGCATATAATTACATGGAAAACTATTCTTGTTGCAAAAATATGTAACATTCTTCAGATAAAATTTCATAACTATTATTCGAATAAAACATTGTACAAAAATGCAGTTTGCATATTTATGATACAATTTGTGTAGGCTGTATCTATGCATACCAAAAATACTTCATTGTATCTTTTCAGCTGACTGCTATCCTTCAGGAAACGGCAGGATGCGTTTACGAAGATCCGACATGTCAAATATCGAGCGCGCCCGAAGTAGAACATTAAGGATGACTGTAATCATCGTTGTGGTGTTCGTCTTTTGTTGGACGCCATACGTAGTCATGACGCTTTGGTACAGTATTTTTCTATTAATTGCTTGTAGAATTAGAGTAGTTGGAAGATAGTTTGAAAGCTGAGTTTATTTTCGCTTGACAAGAAATTGAAGTCGTAATCGTAGTTAATTACTTCTAGCTAAATGTAACTAACAGTAATAGGAATGAGATATTATGCAGTCTGTTGAGTTTGTCCTGAATCATCCTTTATAATAATAGTTGTTGCAATTATCAGCTTCTATACAAATCCAAACAGTAATAAAGTGATGTGGGTCATGTTTACATTTAATATATCTGATTTGCATAGGTACATGTTTGACCGGGATAGCGCTGAACGTGTTTCGACCTGGATTCAGGATGCATTCTTCATGATGGCTGTATTCAACAGCTGTGTGAACCCCCTTGTCTATGGCAGTTATGCAATGAATTTCCGCAAAGAGTGCTGCCGATGTCTAAGCTGTTTTACGTTTTGTCCACCTTCACCTGACAGATTCAACCGCAAAGGAACTGGTGAGTACATCTAAAGTATTAAAAATTTACAACTCTATGTATTCGTCATTCCCGAAGCTAGCATTGAATTTGTGAATAACTTAAATATAAAAATTGTAATTTGTAATATCTCTAGAATGCTACAAATAAAATGCAATGTTCATACTGTAACTAAAACTCTCGTTCGTTTGTTTCCACTGATTCACTTCGTCTAGTTCTATTCTAGCTCTAACCACTGTTATTTTTACGCGCTCCCGATTTATAGATCCATTCGGTCTGACGTTCCCACGTATTTGACACATATCAGTCCATTGCGTTGGCCAAACAACAATTCTTGTCCGGCGTATATGTTTCCAACGAAATTTGGCCAATATTTAGGCAATTTATTGGAATTGTCATTTCACAAATAATTATTTGGAGACTGTTCATTCATTTCCATTATTCTAAAGCAGATTTAAATTCAGATATTTTTGTATAATTCGATTCAAAATGGATCGAATATGATATATTTGAAAGGAGGGTCAGTGTGTTTTTTCGTTAGAGTGAGTAACAATCCAATTGGAACTAATTCTATTCGAAAACTCCCCCTGTAACAGTATTTCTGCTTAAGAACTTGCCGAGTTAAAAAGTGATTGAAAATGCTGATTCTTAAGCAAAAAATTCTGATTCTTCAAGAGTTTCATGCATATTTCTCAAAGAGGATCATATTTTAGCTTATGAAATAAGGAAAATAATTCATGTAATATAGATTTTCCAGGAGTTTTGAAAATGAGTAATTTTTTGACTTCGATGTGCTTTCTCCGAATTTCAACTTTGCCACCTCGTATCTTTGCCGCTGGCGCCACCATATTGGAAAAATGGCGTCTAGAAACAGTTTTTTTGACAGTATCGCCGTTCGAAAACATTCATATACAAAATGAAGCTAGAAAAAATTTCCTACAATTTCTGTAATAACCTTATCTTACGTAAAATTTCTACAAATATTTCTATGGCAGAAAGTTCCTGTTAAGAACTGACCACGCTGCTCTAAAATGGTTACTCAAGTTGAAGAATCCTGAGGGTCAGGTCACTCGATGGATCGAAAGACTTCAAGAATACGACTTAGACATAGAACATCAAGCCGGTACAGCGCATAAAAATGCTGATGCCTTATCAAGACGACCATGTCCCAAAGATTGTCAGCATTGTTCTAAGGCTGAAGCAAAAGCATTCCGGACAACTGTCATTGACGATGCTTGACAACCACAAGAGATAGAAAAGGACATAGATGGTGACTCAGAGTTGTGAACTATTCAAGAATGGGAAAAGAAAGGAACAAGACCGACATGGCATACTCCTCGACGGTTAAATCATACTGGGCGCAATGGGATTCCATAATCCTGGATGATGGCGTCTTGAAGCGTGTCCTGGAAGATCCGGATGAAACCAAGAGTAGAGAACAGCTGATCGTTTCTAGAGGTCGGGTTCCGGAAGTCTTGAGACATCTCCATGATGGAGTGAGTGGAGGACACCTTGGGGTAACGAAGACTCTGCAGAGAGTTCGTGAGCGGTTTTATTGGCTAAACTGCGAAGAAGACGTTAGGTAATGGTGCAGGAAATGCACTACGTGCGCTTCAAGCAACGGACCGCAGAAACGACTAAGAGCTCCGATGCGACAATATAATGTCGGTAGTCCATTCGAGAGGATAGCCATCGACGTAGCAGGGCCATTTCCCGAATCAGACGTCGGAAATAAATACATTGTTGTCGTCATGGACTATTTTAGTAAATGGGTGGAAGTGTATGCCCTTCCTAATCAAGAGGCCGCTACTATTGAAGAACTGAATCTGTCGTTTTGGCGTACCCTTGAAACTCCATTCTGACCAGAGTAGAAACTTGAATATATATATTGAATATTCGTAGAACCAGAACTACTGCATTACATCCGCAGTCTGATGGAATGGTGGAACGGATGAATAAGACCATCAACAGACACCTGGCCAAAGTTGTCTCTAGTCACCAGAGAGACTGGGACAAATATCTCAATTTATTCCATCCGTACACGAATCAACCGGACAGACTCCAGCAAGAATTATTTTTGGACGGGAACTTCGGCTACCATGCGACCTAAAGTTCGGCTGCAAACCTGGAGAAGACCTGGCTGGTGAAGATTATGTCATTAATTTAAGGCGTCAGATGGACGATATCCACTCCCGAGTTTGTATAAACATTCAGAATGCCAGCGACCGGATGAAAGAGACCTATGACGTCAAGGCACAAGACGAGGGTTTTCAACCAGGAGACTCTGTGTGGCTTCATAACCCAGGGCGGCGACGTGGCCTGTCTCCAAAATTACAGACATCTTGGGAAGGGCCTCAGAAGAATTAACAACATAATCTATGAAATCAGACGCAGCCCCAAGAGCAAATCAAGAGTGGTGCACTTCAATCGGCTAGCACCATTTGCAGGAGACAACAATGAAGATCCCAATGACGCACGTGCTCGTAAGATCCATGCGCAGGAAGATTCATTTGAGGAGTTCATGAAGACTTTTTCAAGTGGACGTCGGGCTTCATTGTGTATCAGGAGATTTGAAGATGTCCCGAGGGATAGCAGCAGTTTTCAAGAAGAAGTTTGGCAGGTCAGAACACTAGAAGCCTACTGTAGGAAAGACCATCTGTCTGAGGGACAATACGACAACCAAGGAACGCTATATTTACCACATGATAACGAAAGATAAATTTCATCATAAACTAACCTACCGTTCCATGTGGGAAACGCTGCAAGACATGCGAGGCCATTTAATGCAGAACGACATCCTGAAACTGGCAATACCAAAATTGGGCTGCGGTCTGGATGGATTAGATTGGAAGATCGTTCGAAATATGAAAGAGGTAACATTCCAGAACAGCGGAATTCAAATATTGGTCTGCTGTTTCCACCCAGCAGGCCCGATCGAACCAAAAACTGTCGACTGCTACTTCTACCAAACTACTGGTTGCACTGGTGTCGATTCCGGCATAGACATGAAGGTATGTTTCGGGACAAAACATTCTTAAGAAGAGGGCAGTGTGACGTGCAAGAGTGAGGGGGGAGCTCGTTAAGACGACGTAGTATGGGGAGGGGCTTCTTGTCGTCTCTTACGCCGCGCCACGTCGCAGCACATCACTCCTCCCAATGGAAGCCTCTAGTGATTCCTAGAAATGGGAAGAGTCGAGAAATGGAAAATTCGAGAAAGGAAGATTTCTCTATATAAGGCCAAGCCAAAGACGTGTAGAGAGGACAGTAGTAAGAATAGTACTGGTGAAATAAATAATGAACAGTGACAAGTAGAGTAAACAGTGCATATAAATAGTGAAATATAAATATCTGTGACCTTATTTAAATTAGAATTAAGTGATTAATATATAAATATAGTGCTATTAGTGACATTTCAATCTAAATGATTAAATAGTGATTTTTATTTAACTACAAACTGATTCTTCAAGCAATAAACATTACAATATGTACAGATATTTGGTGGTTTTATCTAGAAGGTTTTCCCAGGAGTTTTAAAAATGAGTAATTTCATAGATTTCGATGTGCTCTTTCTGAATTTCAACTTTGCCAGCTTGCATCTTTGCCCCTTGAGCCACCTCATTGAAAAAATGGCGTCAAAAAGCAATTCTTTGATAATATCGCCTTTCCAACTCATTTCACGATAAAAACATTTATATTTAAAATGAAACTTGAGAAAATTTCGTACTATTTTTGTTATATAACCTTTTCTTTCGTAAAATCAATAGTCTTGGCGTACGAGCACCGCAAATTTCATTTAGGTGCGTAGATCGCAGTTGTGAATGTGAAGTCGTGACATAGCTTCCTCTACGCAAAGATGGAACGATTAACTTCTCATTATCATATCGTTTTTAAGATACATCGTAATAGTCTAAGAGCTGGCTACATGAAAAACCTTTTTATCGCTACATGGCTAACTCCTTTCGCAAAAGAATCTTTTTGTGTAGTCAAATTCGAATCCTCTTGTCTGCCAGCGCGAATTTATGGATTCTGGACATTTTGAACTTGATATTTTAATTTGAATTGGCAAGAAATTTTCTGTCAATTTTGACAAGAACAATGCCATTCACAATATCGTTTCCTCAGTTACCATCTACTGCCGTCAAACTGACAACTTGTGATCACTACATGGCTGATTCCTATTATGAAAGGATCCTTTTTGTGCAAGCAAGTTCAAATCGTGAAATAAGTGAAACTACGATATGAAATTTTCTATAAGATACTTGTATTATAATCATGAAAAAAGCTTATATTTATTCTTGAGAAACAAGGTAAATTGTTGGCTGCAGAGTCGGAACTAGAGTAAGTTAAAAAGTTCTGTCAATAAAGTTTTGGTACCACTGGTTGAAAAAGGCTCATCTACGAACTTACATTTTTGATGAAAAACTTGAATATGAAATTTCGTTCGAAAATTCGTACGCGTGCTCAAGTTATCGTGCTTCCACACAAACAAATCGACAGACAGACCGACTTTTTTCAAACTACGTCTTTTGGGTTCAGTGGGGTCTAAAATCAGAATCAATAAATTTTGAACAAAAGATGAAAAGTTAAAAGATAAAAATATATTCTTCTTTGACAAATCAAGCGTCGCGGTTGGCTCGGCATTCCTAACACATTGCATTAAATGCAGAAGCTAGACTATTTGCTGATAGAGCAGTGTACATCTCCAATAACCAATAAACCCAAGTAAAATTTTATAGTTGACCTTAAGACGAGATGGGTAGCAGGTAATATAACGGTAGAAGCTTTCTCACCCAAATCCCATCGTGAAACATTTCTTAAATTTGAATTTAAATGATTCGTTTAATGCAGTCCATAGAATTTTGTGCCCCCTTTGCCACGCCCTAATTTCGGCTCTGGTTTTCTGTTTGCTTTCGACTGGCTGGCAGTCACATACATGCATACCGATTGATTAAATGTTATATTTATATAATCGAATAACAAAAAATCATGGCGAAAACCCCCGCAGACAGATATTGAAAATGTGCCTGTGCTTACACCTAAACTCAGAACATTTTTTTGTTGAATGATTTCATTCTTTTTATGTTAACCAAATAAATATGATGTACAGAAATGATGTTTGATAGGTCTGACGTGCTACCTCATAGATGTGAAATTTTTCTTCTGTAAATGTTAGTTTGACGACAGTAGTAGTTAGTAACTAAAAAAACAATACTGTGAATAGCATTGTTTTTGTCAAAATTGACCAAAAAATTCTTGGAAATTTGAATTAAAATATCAAGTTAAAAATGTCCAAAAGCCAAGGATTCGCGCTTGCAGACAAGACGGTTCGAACTTGGCTACCCAAAAAGATCCTTTTACAAAAGGAATTAGCCATGTAGCAATAACAAGGTTTTTTATGTAGCCAGCTCTCCGTCTATTAATCACCATCGATCTCAGTTCCATTAAAAGTTTATCCTTGTTGTCCTTTCTTTTAATACTTGACTTACGACAAGTCTCCAATCCTTTTTCTTGCACTCCAATCACTTCACTTTTATGCACGAGATTAGCACAAATAAAACAATTTACTTCATTAGAAGCCATGGCTCTAAATGCAAACTGTAAAAGGAGAGAAGGGCTTCCGACACAAAGGCGACGCATTCCTTTATAACTACGGAAGACAGGCCATAGTAGGCCGATTTTTCAACGCGTAGTGAAATATTTATTATTAGTTTGGTTTTTAGATTCAAGTTAATTTTATAATTGACAAGTTCTAGTTAAAATTAAATGTCACGTTTTGGCGTAGATGTATAATTGTTTGCGGCGCTCGTACGCCAAAACCATTAATTTCACGGAAAAAGAGGTGATCACATAAATTTCTCTACTTTCATTTTGTGTATGAATGGTTTCATAAAGAAATGAGTCTCAAAAAAGATATTGTCAAAATACTGCTTTTAGGCTCCATTCTTATTTACTTGTACCAAGTACAAGGAAATATTGTGAAACCGACAAAATTCACATATCGATATTTTGACTTATATTGATATGCATCAGTTGTACTGACGTGTCTTGCATCTTCTGCAATATTTTGCTATTTTGAAGTGGTTTATTTCGAGTAAAATTTTTGAAATTGATATTGTTCTGTTTGGTTTTGTGAGTTCTATCTTCTGATAATAAATATCTGGCACCATACATCTTTGGGGGTGAGTTATTCTTCAAAATAACTTTTTTCTTCATTGCTGATTTTTTGACTGGTAAAAGTCTTTGTTCCTACATGCTCAGTTAAGTATTCACTAATTACTACTCATCTTCTTGTCTTTGGATTTCTACTGGGTGTTGTGCCATACCAGGTGCTTGTATAACAATAATTACAATGTCCACTTTATGTCATTGTTGCAATAAAAAAACTGACTCACATAGATTGATTACCTGTTCTATCTGTAAAAATGTCTTCAATATTGATTGTGTTGACATCACCACTTCTGAAGCTAGAAGAATTAATTCCTCAAAAATGGGCTTAAAATGGAATTGTAGTTCCTGTGAAACCCTTGCTAGTGATATTAACAGTTTAAAGTCCTTAATCGTGAGCCTACAAAATGATATTATATCTCTTAAAAATAAATGTGATGAATCATTTTCTAATAAACAGTCCAATCTACATATCATTATTGGCGAAATAAATGATAGGCAAAAAAGATCTTGCAACATAATTATTTATAATTGCAATGAGATTGACGGTTCTAAGCAAAAAACTTTTGAAAATGACTGTAAAATAGTTGGCATGATTTTGGATAATTTACAAATAAATTCTCCTACAATAAAGCCAATACGGTTAGGTCGTGCGGATCCCACTAAAACAACACCTCGACCAATAAAACTGCAATTACCGTCAATTACCGTCAATTACCGATGTTGCCAAAATTTTCCATAACAAGTCTATAAACTCTTTGAATCATTTATCTATTTCACGTGACAGAACTCCTATGCAAATTGAATATTTCAAATTTGTAAAACGTGATCTTAATGACCGTATAGCGAAGGGTGAAAGCAACATCAAAATTAAATATATTAATAACGTTCCCAAAATTATTTCGGAAAACTAATGCATCCCAACAGTTATCCAAACTATGTTAAATTCTATTATCAAAATTGCAGGGGTTTAAATTCTAAATGTAAGGATTTTTATGTTAATTGTTGTTCATTTAATTATGATATAGTTATATTGAGTGAAACTTGGCTTCGTAACTCTGTCAATAATAGTGAAATCTTTTCTTCCAACTATAATGTTATTCGAAAAGACCGAGATTTTATAGCGTTGAATAAATCAAAAGGCGGTGGTATCTTAATAGCTTTGAACCAGGATGTAAAATACGATATTTTGGACTCTTCACACATCACAAAAGTTTTTTGTGCTATAGACTTTCTTGCGTGTAGATGCCGTATTCGTAATTTTCGATTTATTTTGTGTGCTATTTATATTCCACCTAACATTGGCTGCAATGATTTTGTATTGTTTTTTGAAGCTTTAGAAATATTGCTTAATTGTAATGAGCTCTTATTATTTGTTGGGGACTTTAATACTCCCAATTTCATTGATATTGAATCAAATTCCACAAAGTCTCTTTGTCTTTCCAATTTTTGTAATCTACTTAATCTCCAAAATATTAATAATGTGGTAAACAAATTTGATGGTATTCTAGATCTTGTACTCACCAACTTTGATATCTCGCTTGAGATCCTAAAATGTGACTCTCCATTAATTCAAGAGGATTCCTATCATCCTGCAATTTGTTTTGAATTGAATAGTGTTGTAGATTCTAAGCGCTCTAAATTTTCTGTCAACAACAACAAGCCACGCTACAATTTCCGAAAGGCTAACTTCAACAGACTCTATGAAGACCTTTATTTATGTGATTGGTCCAACTTGTCTCTGTTTGATAATGTTAACGAAGTCGTTCATGAGTTTTACAACATACTTTATAAAATATTGGATGATTCAGTACCTAAGTCTAAACCGGTGAAATCAAATTTTCCGGTATTGTTCACTCCCGAAATAAGATACAATGTGAAATCAAAAGAGTACTATAGACGTAAATGGGTCCACACTAGGTGTGTTACTTACTTAAATGAATTCAAACGCTTGAGAAGCCTAACTAAGGAGCAGATATCTGAGGCTTATGACAAGTATTTGGTAAATATTGAGATTAACATTGAAGCAAATCCTTCAGACCTGTGGAGATATGTTCATTCTAAGCAGGGTATGTCTCGTATTCCTCCTAATTTAAATTATGGTTCCAAAAACTTTGATTCTCCTCAAGATATCGTCGACGCTTTTGCTAATTTTTTTTCTAGTTTATTCCATCCAACTACGTCGTTGGATACTATTCATTCTTCTTCAGGTAATCATCATTTGTCCTTCAATGTCGATAAGATCACTGAAGTTGATGTTATTGCTGTAATGTCAACCTTCTCGAATAAAACTTCAGCAGGTGATGACCAAATACCGAGCTACTTAATCAGAGACTGTCGCTTTATATTTGCGGAACCTCTTACTTTCATAATCAACTTAGCCATCAGAACCCATATTTTTCCTAGCATATGGAAGAAAACAATAATCTGTCCAATTCATAAAAAAGGTAACAAGAATTTGATTCAAAACTATCGTCCTATTTCGTTGCTGAATAATTTTGCAAAAGTACTCGAAAAAATTTTGTATAATACCATCTACAATAATACGCGGTCAATTATTTCCAGTAATCAACATGGCTTCGTCAAAGGAAGATCCACAACAACTAATCTAGCTGCTTTTACACAGTATGCTTCAAATATCCTTGATATTCGTGGACAATTAGATGTTGTTTACACAGACTTTTCTCGTGCTTTCGACTTGATTGATCACGAAATACTCCTTGATAAAATTTCTAATTTTGGTGCCACTCCTGGCTTAACAAGTTTACTCCGTTCTTACCTCACTGATAGAAATTGTTGTGTTCATTATAATGGCTTTTTCTCTTTCCAATTTATTGCTACATCCGGTGTGCCACAAGGCTCTAACCTGGGACCTTTGCTTTTTTGTACTTTTCATCGATGAACTCATTCAATCCTTTTCATGTCCAGTCTTGGCTTATGCAGACGACATTAAAGTTTTCAATCCCATTGCATCACTGGAAGATTCTGTCCTTTTCCAAAGAGACCTGGACTATATGACTAATTGGTGCATAAGAAATAAGCTGCATTTAAATACTGAAAAATGTTGTGTGATAAGTTTCACTCGTTGTCATTCACAGATCACATTTCCTTACAGCCTAAATGGTGTAATTCTCTCTCGAAATATGTCGACTGTTGATTTGGGGATAACTTTCACTCACAATTTATCTGTTTTGGAACATATCAATAGCATCTGTACTTCTGCCAGTAGAACGCTTGGTTTCATAATAAGAATTTCCAGATCTTTCAAGGACACTTCATTATTGAAAATCTTGTATTATGCCTTGGTGGTGAGTAAATTGGAATATGCATCCTTAGTATGGTACCCACTCCACACATATCAAATATTAGCTATTGAAAGGATCCAGCGCCGATTTATGAAATTTTTATCCTTCAAAGTTGACAACTTTTATCCGGAGATTGGTATCGACAACGAAGGACTTCTTGAGCGCCATAATATGATTTCTTTATCTGAAAAGAGAGAATTTTTGTCTGCGAAATTTCTTTATCTTCTTCTCCATAACAAAATAGATTCTCCCTACCTGCTGTCTTGCATCAGATTCTTTGCTCCCAGACTTGCCTCCAGACATCATATGACCTTCCAGTTACCAACGCCAAATACGGATGTTTTAAGAAGATCTCCTGTCCACATCATGTGTCGCAATGCTGAACGTCATTATGAAGATATATTTATTTGAAATTTTGGATTTATTAAATTACCTAAATATTTTATTTTTTCTCTATGTATATGCATATATTTTTTGTCTCTTTTTGAATTTGTATTTTTCCCTGTAATTGGATTTCTGTTGGGAATATATATATATTATTATTATTATTATTATTATTATTTTGATGGAAGTATCCGTTTTGAGCATCCCTGAATCCATTTTGACTATTTTTGGCTTAATGTCGGTACGTATGCATGTGTGTATGCGCGTAATTCGCAAATCTCAGAGTTCCTCAAACGTATAATGCTGAAATTTTTCATGAAAGACTGGTATAGGATCTAGGATCTTGATGTGCACCTCGCATTATAGTTGCAATCGTCTGTACTGGAAGTGCACTTCACCTGATACTTTTTTGAATTCTTGGCATAAATCTAGAATGATTAGCCGTAGGATATTGAAATTCAGTATTTGAAATTGCTGTAGCATCCTAATGAGCATCTCCTATTCTCCTCCCAATCGACTACGCCGGAAATGCACTTCATATTACAGACTTTTCGAATCTTTCTCATAAATTTAAAATAATCAGTCGCAGAATATTGAGATTTCGTATTAAGCACTTTTATAGCATCCAGTTGTACACCTTGCATTATGATTGTGATCGGCTGAACCGGGAGTGCAGTTTACTCGAAACATTTTTCAATAAATCCAAAACGATTGAACGTAGAATATTAGAATACAGTATTCAAGATGATAGTACTATCTAGATGCTTATATCCTATTTTCATTGGGATCGACTGAGTCGAAAGTGCACTATCCTTGACGATCCTGGAATTTTGCGCATAAATTCAGAACTGTTAGCCGTAGAATCCTGGAAATCAGTATTTAGGAATGTTGTAGCATAAGAATGATGACCTACTGTTTCCATAGCAACCGACTAGCCGTAGAATGATGAGATTTTGTGTTTGATTATATGCATCCAATGATGCACAAGTAAATCTCGTGATGTCCACGTCAGATTTTTTAGAACTGAATGACTGAACTAATTGTAAGAAATACATCTTGATGATGAATGATGATCACATAAAATATATGCTCCGGTGATCTCCAATTATAAATAAATAATCATGATTTGTATATCCTTTTCATATCGTTGGATATCGCAAATAATAAATGCATTTGTGTAAATATGTATTTTACAAGCTTTTGTTATGTACATTTATATTGTATAATTAATAATCCTTTTCTGTCTGCCATATTAAGGGTGCAACAAAAAACTTTCAATATTTGACCTTTCATTTGTGATCAGCAACCTCAAAAAAAAAAATATAGGTTTTAATATTTCAACTTTAAGGGTGATTTCTCTGTGTTAAGGGTGAAATAAATAATTTCTCGTGTTAGGATATATTCATTCATTGTACCTTTATTTTATTGGCCCTTTTGGAGATGAAATTTAAAATTTTGTTATTCTGAATTTGTAATCAGTTACTTTGAAAATATATACAACCTATCTTTAATTACTAATTTGTAACAATTGAGTCAGTACTAAATTTTGAAGTTCATGGTTCGTTTTTACCGTTTTTAATGTTTGAAACTACCCTAAAGCTTAAGAATCAGCAAAACAATTAGTACTGACTATACTATAAATATAAAAATCAGTCTTCACTATCCCTCATACAAACTTCAAATCTGCATTTTATTGGGTTTGTATTCAATTTTCTTACGCTTTTGCCCAAATTAGTCGACTCTTGTTCTGCTTAAAGGTTAGATTATTCAAATGAACTCTGTGAAATTGTTTTACCTTCTCGATTGAGATATTCATCTCAAAGAAGTCAAAGCCTAATTTTTGATGGCACAAAGACATGTCGAATTGTCGATCTCGCAAATTTTGCTCCAGTTGCTTTATTCTATTCCACAAATTAGTATTCCACAGTTTTCACGACGATTCAATTCAATGTACGGTGCAAAGTTCTTGGATTTGCTTCTGATATTATAGAAGTTGATTTGGTAGATTTATACAGTAAAACGAGAAAATTTTGCCACAAAAACTAACAGAATTACTGGTACCACTGAATATATATTTATAGGCTACGTGCATGAAGTCTACTGGCGCCTCTAGCGGGCAATGGAGAACGATTGAACTCCATTTTATCATTGTTTCATACCTATAATTTTTTAAATGTACTAATATTATTACATTCAGCTGTGTGCGTATAATATAACTTGCATAGCATAAAAGGTACGTTGAAATTATTCATTTTGTGTATTTTTTTCTTCAATTATAACATACCTATTATAGAGAAAACGTCTCAATTCGTCCAAATTGACAGGATAACCTTAAATTATGACGCCGATGATCTTGCAGATTGGGCTTGTATTTATCAAGAAAGCATTGAAGAAAAGCGTGAAATAAGTTTTGTCATACTAAACATGTTGAAGAATATGTTGCTGACAATATTAAGAACAAAATTATTGCGAAGTGCATCTGACAAACTTCTATCACTGAAACATCTCACAAATTAGAGATAGAGGTAAATTCATGAATCCCAAATCGATGATGAATATTTCTAATTTCACAATTGAATTACAAACATATTTGTTATATAGATTAATAATGAAAGACAGACAATACTCTATTTACCGCTTTGATTCACTTCACTCGTTTTTTTATGTTATAACTGGGTACATGAAATCTATGAAACTATATTTCACTTGAATCATCCTTAACACAACAGCCTGGAACAGAACAAACGTTTTCCCATGTTTTATATGCAATTATTTTCACTTTTAAACTACAATGCTCAATGACAGCTCATTGACGTATTCTGAGAAATGGAGTTCGGTGGTTACAATGGTGCTCACCATGAGCGCTCGCGTCGATATTTGTTTAAACTCCGCCCCCTTGCACATAGCCTATAGGAGAAAAAAAAGTTGTTTAGAAAAATTGACGAGTTCTATCACTGGTTAAAATTGATGTACCTATTTCTGTTACACTCTGTATATAAAGCTCGCAGACTAATTAGTAGTATCAGTTCATCTGATGACGGCAACAGATCTCAGTTACGAAATTTGACAATGAAGATCACATCATGAACGCTAATAGACATATTAACATTGAAAGGATTTAGAATCGTGGAAATTCAGATGTTGAAGAACAGAAAATCATTTTGTGCTTTTGGATGTTAGAGACTATCAAACAACAATCAAGAAGATTTAGGTATACATGAATATAAAATAGCAAGAGCTTCCATCAACAAACTAAGACATAAGAAGCTCCAAGTATACATAAAGCCTCAGAAACTCTGTAATCAATTATACGTCCTGGAGAACTACTTCCAAAAGAAATATAAAATTTTAAGTTCTTTTACGTACATATATTATCATGGATCTATTTCTATATATAATCATGTAGCAAATATTTGAAAAAATATTATCCTAATCCAATTTTTGCAATTGTGTACCTTAATGAACTCACTTACTTATAAAGCTTTTCATGGTCACTTATTTTACATTCATTCAGAATCATTACAGTAATATAACAATTCCTATCCTTTCAGAGTTTGAAAAATATGTAATTTCCAACTGTAATGACAATCTACGGGTGGTAAATGGCAGATCTTATTCATGGAAATGTTCATGAATATCTTAGCATCAGAATCATGAGTCTTTGTCACAATAATCAGTGCTGAATAAGTGAGTTAAATCTAAAGTTTTAATGTAACGACTTCTGCTTTTCTGAGGTAATAAATTCTCCTGTTACAGCTTTTCCCAAACTCGTTCCTTTTTACTGTCAAAACCTGACATTTACACTACTCACAGTCTTTATTGAACCACTGATTCAGCAAATGTTAAATAAATTAGATTAATTAGAACACATTTTCATCGGCTTCTACTTTAATTATTCAAATTTGTAATTGGGTATGATTGCATACTTCGATGCGAGTATTTCCATTAACTCAAGAATATTATAGTTGATAATTTTGTCCATTAGAAACAGTGCATCTAAATTAAAATTATTTTATTTCTATCGTGGTCGCGTGTTCTTAGAGTGAATTTCACTGTCCGCTTGATTGATTTAATTTGAGAATTCTTTAATATCTTTATTATATTCCACTAGCTAGCATGAAGTCAGTAATTAATTATTATTCAAGCTACTTTTCATATTTCTAAAATATTTTAATATAATAATGTCTCCAAGTATTCATGTTATGCCGGCTGAAATCTTCAAGTTTTTTTATATTCGTCTACCTAATATCATAATATTATTTCAAGAAAAAAGAGTCTGTTGATTTCAAGCCTCATTATTTTGTTCCGAAAGTCTCAATGGCATGAATTCCCAACGCAATTCAATTCAAATTTATTTTACTCATATAATACCTTGGAGTCCACTCAATCCACTCTCATCCACTCGTATTGAATATGTTTCAAGTTTCTCAAATGAAAACATTAATAACTGTCCACCAGTGACGACCGGTGCGGAAGAGCTCTGGAGCGCCGTCCTCCGTGTAAATTATTAAAAAAGTAATAGAAAACGAATCAATTTATTTAAACTTGCGAACTGCATGACATAAATATAGTGCTCAAATGAACTTTACGGCCCAAGGTCGATACGGCGATCGTCAAGACAACCACCGCTCTAGTGGAAATACTATCGCCTGTGATATACATGCAAATCAATTCTGCGTAATCCGTTCTAGTAAGTTGTGATTAGTGGAGCTTTTACAATTTTTATTAGACATTGGACTAGACTTTAAGAACAAATATAAAAGTACAGCGACAGTGCAAGAATTAAATTTTATACGTAAGTTTGACAAAAACATATACAACAAAAATTGTTTGGATAAGCGGTTACAAGGCTCAAAAATCTTCTGTTTTGTATGTTTACTTTTTGGGAGTGACGATAATTGGACAAGAAATAAACAACAACTTTCTATGAAAATAAAAAGCACGAAAATAGTGCCAAATACAGAAATAATCTTGTCAATTTTCAACTTTTAGGAAGATCTAACATTGCTATATCCCTAAATGAGGTTTATGCGAATTGAATTCGTAATAGTCCAAGATCCCAGACCCGCCAGACCTTACTTATTTTCTGAGAAACTAAATTTGTGGATTAGAATAGTGTTAGTCGGTACTTTGATCATACACATATTTACTAGTTTGTGCCGACGGCCAATTTATAGATACGAGGTGTTATAGGTACATCAAGACAATACTCACTTTTCTTGAAGTCTGAGTGCTGATTTTTATGTATGTTCTAAAGAATATTGTTGAAACGCTTTAAAGCTCGCAAAAAAATATCGTTATCTCACTTATAGTCTGAGTCCTAATTTTGATATATAATACTCAGTGAGCAATTTCAAGGCTTTTTATGAATAGCCAGACCAAGGAAGAGTTGGATGCCCATAGATACTTCACTTACTATCAAGCCTACAAATAGTGACCTCGCGCTTCTACTCACAGCGATATTTCAGATGTGTCTGGGGGATGCTTAGCCCTACGATTAATCTAGCTGTTAACAAAAAGTATTGAAATTGTACCCTGAGTATCATATATAAAAATTAGCACTCAAACTATAAGCAAGATCACGTTATTCTTCGTGAGCTTTAAAGAGTCTAGCAGAAATTACCACCGATGGAAAGTATCTAGCAGTGTTGATTATCAATTTCTAACAATATTCTCTGAAACAACCCTCAAAAGCAGCACTCAAGATCTTAAGAAAAGTGAGTAATGTCTTAACGTACCGCTAGCACCTCGTATCTGTAAATTGGCCGTCGCCACAAACTAGCTAGTATGCCTATGATCAAAGTACATACTAACACTGCACTATTCCACACATTTTGTTTCTCAGAAAATAAGTAAGGTCTGGCGGGCCTGGGATCTTACTCTATATTAGTCAAATAAGATAACCTCAAATAAAAAAGAGTGATTTAAGAGCTGAAAATGCATTTTCATCAGATTTTAGCGATGATGAATTTGATTTATTCGTAGAAGTACATCAAATTGATATGTTGAATTGAAAGTTTCGAATAAAATATACAGAATTCAAAATTAAAAGCAATTTATTATTCTTTAAAATTTCATTTTAGAAGAAATAGTTTCTCCCTAGAACTTTGACATGTTTTTTGGATACTTTCGCCTGAGCAAAGAAATTTCTGAGAATGTAGCCTAAATTCTGGTCTGAATATAGCAGAAAATTTCAAAAGAAATGATCAGTACAAATAGTCCAGTCGGCATGTCAAAAAATAGGGGCAGATTAGGAAAAGATGCGAACTTGATGAAACTTTAGTATATTGTTTTTGATCACCTAATAGTGTTATATGTATATTTTTCAACCAAAATTTCGCGAAGCAATTTCCAGGGGGAGAAAAAAACTACGAAATTTTGGCACTTTTTTCAGTTTTCGTCCTGTAACTTTTTCCCCTTCATTCCTACGCCTTAGCTCATCAAGCTTAATTTCGTAGAGCATTAAATTTTCGATAAGTTTGACTCGAAAAACTTGCTTGTAGACCCACTAAGTTCCAAGATACAGCACTTCAAAGAAGTGAAAAATTTCTTAAAATCTAAAAAAACATTAAAAATGGGGGCTTTTGCTGGATATCTTTTATTTTTAAAATTTTTTTAATAGTACCTAGTTTCATTCTGACGCAGAAATCAATCAACAACCCACCCCTCAGCCTGTCTACCTATGCCACTATATCTGGAGGCACGGTAGTGCCCCCACCAAGACCAGTCAAATGAAGCGCAAGAGCACTACATACCTTTCTCGAAGAGCTTCGTCGTTTTTTTGAACCCTCATAACTTGGATTTGGATTATACCTACCAGATAAACAAAATTCTCGGGATATATTGTCAATAGTGGACTTATTAAACATATAAAGTTTCAATTGCATAGTTCTTATAGTTTAAATTTTATTGACATCTGAAAAAAAACCGATTTCGTCACTGACCCGCTCACTGATGATTATCAAAATTCTTGGGTCGCTTCCTGAAGTCTCAGAATGCTGAAATTTGGTATGTGAGCTAGTATTAGTACACAAGCAACAACAAAATTCTAAAACTTGAAGCTTCTACTCACAACCACTTAAACTAAGGAATGGAAATTTGTATGAGACTTCCACAAATTTTGATGCTTGAAGTCTGAATATTGATATAGAGACTTCTTGTTATAAATCATAGTAAAATAAAAACTTACTAAAAGAAGTGGAGCCCCACCAAAAACATTTTCATGTAAAATGCTGCCAAGGCGAAGCCGTATGGCTCGCACTGTTAAAGAGT
This sequence comes from Dromius quadrimaculatus, assembly GCA_963989225.1. Taxonomy (NCBI): domain Eukaryota; kingdom Metazoa; phylum Arthropoda; class Insecta; order Coleoptera; family Carabidae; genus Dromius; species Dromius quadrimaculatus. Next base: position 67,562,609 of record OZ022324.1, on the reverse strand, counting down.
TATCAGATCTCATGTAGAGCCAAACTTCTAACTCTACACGCTCTAATTCTACAAGCCATAACTTCACAATTCTACACCTCAGTCAAAATATGCGACTTGGCCATTTCGATACATTCACGTGGGCATAAAGTGAGAAATTTATTCACTATTCATCAGTTTTCTGTTATACAATAGTCCTAATAGTTCCCTTCTACATAAGTGATGGCTAGACAGGTAGATGGACAAGAAGGCTTGTAGAATTAGAGCGTGTAGAATTAGTAACTTGGCTCTCAATCTGACAACTTTTTGACAGTGGTCTCGTCTCGGCAACATTTTACTTGAAAATATTTCTGGTGGGACTCCACTTCTTTTAGTAAGTTTTTATACAACTATTATATATAACAAGTAGTTCCTACATCAATTTTCAGACCTCTAGCATCAAAATTTGCAGAAGTTTCATACAAATTTCCTTCCCTTAGTTTAAGGGTTTGGCGGGTGAAAGTTCCAATTTTCAGAATTTTTTTGTTGTTCGTGTACTAATACTAGCTTACATACCAAATTTCAGCATTCTGATACTCCAGGAAGTAACCTAAGAACTCTGATGATCATCAGTGAGCGAATCAGTGACGAAATCGGAGTTTTTTTAGATATCAATAAAATTTAAAGTATAAGAACTATGCAATTGAAACTTTATGGCTGGTACCACGAGCTCTATTTTTGGCGATACTAGGAGCATTGTGTCAAGATGTGTTTTGACACAATTAAAATTTTCCCAAATACTTTAGAAAATAATCTTCGAATACAAATTACGGAGAACACGTATTTATTTGAATATACATAGCTAGTATAGCCTAAAACAGAGCTTGTGGTACCAGCCAATATGTTTAATAAGTCCACTATTGACATCATATCCCGAGAATTTTTTTTATCTGGTATAATCCAAATCCAAGTTATGAGGGTTCAAAAAACGACGAAACTCTTCGAGAAAGGTAGGTAATGCTATTGCGCTTTGCTTGGCTTGTCTTGGCGGGGGACTACCGTGCCTCCAGATATGGTGGCATAGGTAGGCAGGGTAAGGGGTGAATTGTTGACTGATTTCTACGTCAGAATGAAACTAGGTACCATAATACCATAAATAATGTTGAAAAATAGAAGATATTTAGCGAAAACCGCCATTTCTTGATGTTTTTTTAGATTTTCAGGAATTTTTCATTCTTTTGAAGTGCTGTATCTTGAAACTTAGTGGATCTACAAACAAGTTTCACGTATCAAATTTATCGAGAATTTGATGCTCCACAAAGTTGAATTTGATGATCTAAGGCGTAGGAATGAAGGGGAGAGAGTTACAGGGCAAAAACTGAAAAAAGTGCCAAAATTTCGTGGTTTTTGCCTTCCCCTGAAATTTGCTTCGCGAAATTTTGGTCGGAAAACATGGAAATAACACTATTGGGTGATCAAAAACAACATACCAAAGTTTCATGGAGTTAGCATTTTTTTCGACCCCAAAGTACATGTCGACTGGACTAAAACAACACTTTGGATAATATGTAAAATTCTCCATCGAAATTCAAGTGTACAAGTATCATCATTATTGTCAATAGGAATTAAAATTACATTGTTATAATATGAGAAACTAGTGTTGCCACGAGACTCGAGACCAGTCTCGGTCTCGTCTCGTCTCGCCTCAAAAAGTCATATTTCATATTTAGCCTATAAAACAATATTTTTTCGTCGATTGTTTTTTAAAGTAAGTCATCTGGTTCTATCATGTTTGGTATCAAATTACCTGAAGCTCCTGCAAGAATAATTCTAGTAGAACTATGAAATAGGATATTTGAACGATTGTCAATTGTTTTTTTGACAAGCTGTTTCAATGATGTCTAGTTTGATATCAATCTTAAGCTCTCTGGGAGATAGGCTTAGTAGGAATATAGAATAAATAATTAGTAGAATCCACGTCATGATATTGTGAAGATGACAGCTATCATTTCGAAATATGAAATTGATTGATGCAACACTCTAAATCTATGACACAGCGATGAAACCGGCCAAGAAATTTTTTGTTAGGGAAGTACTGTGTGACCGCAGCAGATTTTATATGATAATATTGTGCAACAGGACGAGCCCCAATACTAGCACAACACAATTAATTTCACAAAAAACTATCAACATGATGGAAGAAAAAACTATCATACTATAACTGATTTTTACTGTAAATACGTTATATAAATCGATTCCTATAAGATTTCTGGTGATATTACTGTGTGTCATCCAATTTCATTCAAAATTATATCAGATTAGGCTGAACTGGAATAGGAAGAGAGAATCAATACTATTCTTTCATGAATTTATGTCATTTGAATCATATAACTCGTTATTAACAGTCAATAACATGACCTCATTTGAAAATTTGCTTTTTCTTCATCCACTTCTGAATTTGGTGGTTTACACATCGCAAACAATGCGTCTTAGATCTATACCATCAATTCATATGAACGTTTTTGTGACCTGAATTTAGTTTATATGAATTTATCTTGAGAATCGTAGAAGAAATATCGTGTGGCGTCAACAACATGTGCAAACTAGTATTATTGAATTCGGAAAATATTTTCTGTAACTCAGTGATTCTTGACTGTAAATAGGAAGTCTTAACATCGTCATAATGCTTGAGTTTACACATTTGTTGCATAAAACTATCACCTCTTTATTATCTCGAATTGTCTTGGCTCTAGAGGTCCTATTTTAATTTATAGAGACAGCTTGTAGACAGATCGCAGTCTTTTTGTCAATATTAGGATGTCATAGTTACATTTATAGGGACTTGAATATTGTATGATCGACAACTTTATGCTGGCAGTTAGTTAAGAACGATGTTTGGATTCAGACTCAAATAAAGTTTAATCATTCTGATCTATCATCAAATATAATAGTATAATTTTATTGTTACTATTTTATGACATACGAATGTCAAATCTGACATCTAAATAAGGAAACTGACTCTACCCTGTCTCTTACTTCTGGAAGACTGTCTTCAATAATGATGACATTGAATCGCTTCTCTAATTGTCCGATAGGTGGTACATGTGTCGAAAGTCTATAAAATGGCGTCAAAAGACAATCTTCACAAATAAGAATTAAACCCCAGAGCGACTTTGCGCACCAAACATACCTACAAATACATATTTTTGGAAGAATTCATAGCAAATAATAATCAGGTAGAACGAATTGATTCCCGCATGTGAGAATATGTAATTTTGAGAAATCATGGCGAGACTCTCGTCGAGACTCGAGACCGAGACGAGACTGACCTACTCGAGACCAGGGCGAGACCGAGACGAGACTCAGCCAGGCGGAACCATCACGAGACCGAGACGAGACTCACTGAAGTCTCGTCTCGTCTCGTCTCGTGGCAACACTATGAGAAACTATTTCATATTTATAGTATTCACCTGTTTTTACCTTCCATGTTCACTATAACTAAATAGTTATAACCTAAAATTATATGTTTGACAGTCAACAGTCAAATCCTGTCAGAAATGCGTTCCAACACGCGCCACGTTCGACTCAATCCGAACTTATTCCTTCGTCGCACAGGCGAATGAGTCAAATCGGAAACCAATACAGAACCGGTCCTGAACAGTTTATTGGAACAAACTTATTTTGCTACCAAAAATCGACAGGTGCTCTTGAAAAGAATAAATATATTAAAATTGTGCGGAACGTGTAATTTTGCCCTTCGCGGTCATGACGAGAAAAAAGATTCTTCAAATAAAAGAGTATTATTTTTAAAGTTGGTTGATTTTTTCAAACGCTGATGGTGCCTTCAATAGCCATATTCAAGAAGCAACAGCGTTCAAAGGTACATCAAAATCTATTCAGTATGAAATTTTGCAATATATATTCGAATCCTGTCGTGAACATATTCTGCCCGAGCCTGCGTCCTCCCAGGTACATAAGTCACGAGAAAGCCACTGTTGTCAATTTTTTGATACCATAGGAAAACAACCATCATTCATAATATCAGTTTAAGGTCCTTTATTAGTCAATTCAACCGAAGGTCTCAAAAATAAAAAATAAATATTTGTTTCGTCACGTCGCGTCGATGATGTCCTTCACTTGTGGACTGGAACGATACAACAACTGAAAATTTTTATGCAATATCAAATCAGATACATAAAAACATATCTTTAACTTCAGATATAGAAGGAAATGAACATAGAAACTTTTCAGATCTTAACGCTGTCAGATACCAATAAGGTTTCAATTTCATTATACAGGGTGTAACAGAAATAAGTACATTAATTTTATTCTGTAATAGACTTCGTCAAGCATAAAAATTTTACTTTATAACTTATTTCTGTAAATCCTCTGAATATTGAGTGAAAATTCATCAAAGTTTTGTCAAAAATTACATAGTGCGCCTATGATTCGAACTGAGTGTTTCTCATTTGTTGGAAGAATGACAGCTGTTGATTGAAAGAAGTATTTTGCAACTTTGAGCCATCGTAGTCTTGTCAATCATTCATTTGAAACTGAAAGAATATTAGTATTTTGGCAACACATTGATATTCGCTCACTTCGATAATCCTATTTTTGCATATGTTGAAAGAAAGACTAAATTTGTCCCTGAAATCAATAATTTGGTCTATTAGTCGTATTTATATATAATTATTAAGTAATTTGATTTTTATTAAGGGATTTTACATATATTTCCAGATAGTAAATTTCTTAAACATTAGAAATTTATTGCACTTGAATCAGCTGATTTGAATAGTCCGAATTCAGTCAGAATCTTCACCAGACTGTGCTGCCATCTATGATCAGTTTAAAAAGTAGTTGCTGTTCTCAACTAACTTCATCATTGTTGGTTCTCAAACATGAAGAAAAAATTATCCAACGATTTATTTAAAGAAAACGGTGGCATATTAAACGGAATCCAATGCTGAAATAAATAATTTAATGAATAATTCAATTGAAAATATTGTTACAGAAATTCTTGCAGCTTTTATTCTTGAAGAACAGAAGACATAACCTATAAATGTATCGAACCGAATTTGGTAATTGACTTTAAATATCTTTGAAATATAAGGTACAATATTTTATTTGTTACTGAAACGACCTGAATGTGAAGTTTGTAATAATATGAGAAAAAACTAATCTACAGGTGCTGTATTTATAGATTCATCTGGTATTCAGCAGTATATAGATTTCTAGTGACCTATCAGAACTATATTTTCCTTGTGGTCAATTCACATGGAAAATATATGTTCTGCACGTGTTAGATATTATATTTCAAAAATAATATACAGTTCACCCGTTCGCAAATGTGACGCGTATCAACTCGCGAACTCATTTTCATTCCTGACAAAAGTGTATTGTACATGATGCACAATTCAAAGATGTCAAATCGGAATATTGCACATCTGCTTCCGATATCGTTATTATTTTACATATAAATGCTGTCGTTTCAATTCTTATTTCGAAAAGATGTTCACATAATAATAACGACGTGATTTGCTCTGAAATTGTTGTATATATGGTTTCAGATATCGACGGTGGTGCAGGGCAAGGGGGGATCAAGCGTCGCGTAATTAAATGCGTTTACACGTTGCGCAAAGGTAAGAATAATGAAATATTTAATTTTCCTGCTCTTCATCTGCATTTATCTTCAATTGCTATACAATCTGTTCTTTAATTATATTTCATACAGAAATTATTAACTATAATATCTTCAGGGGTCCTATTGTATTTCGTGAAGACATGTCGTATTTAATCATACGCGTATCGTTCATCCGACTGAGCTAAAACTTTGAACAGTTGTTGTTGAATATAATTCAAGACTGGAAATCTTTACTCCCACAACAATATCCAATAATTCTAAATGTAGCAACTCAATATATCTGCGAATGAGATTTTAATTATCCAATCAAGATGCTTTTAGTATTAATGAGCTACTCACACCTAAATTTGAAGACTGTGTTCCAAAATAGATTCTGATCATCTTAATTAATAACTAAAATTAGTTTCTAGTAATTAGCACAATGTATCTTAACGTAATCCAGTGGAATTAGATTCTGTGTACATGATAGATTCAATCACCAGACATTCTACTGAATATGCAAATTATTTCTTGAAAACAACTTGGTTTGTGTAAGGCTAAAGAGTTCTTAGCGAATAGTTTTCGGTTATTCCTATCATTTGTAATCTTACCTCAACCAGATTTGCTAAAATATTCAATTGCATATTTGAATTCAAGCGAGCAGCATTAAGAATACTTCAAAACGTATTATTCATTCACTAAGATAGAATCTGGAATGATGAAAGACGAAATCACCGAAGAGGAAGTATAGGAACTGTGGTAAAATAAATTGGAAAACTTTTGCTGAAGTCAAAATTATTTATGAATCTTCAAAATATGAAGTAGAGCAATTAATTAAAGAACTTAGCAAACTGTATCAAAAAACGAAAAATGTACTTATTGATTGGAGGGTAATTATAACTGTACTACACTTTGAGAAAGCTGAAAAAGGAATTACCCTTTTGAGTCAAAAATCAGATTTTTCCATTCAGGGTTTTAAAACTTCACTAAAAATAAATGAGGAACAACCGATGAAGAATTCACAAAGAAGTGACAAAATATGTAAAGTCAGTCTTTTCATGTTTACTCGACTTGACAAAAACTTTTAAATTAAATTGCTGGAGCCGGTTGTCAAATAAAAAATGAAAGTTATAAGAGGGCCTTCAAGATTTTATTTTTATATTTGGACCTTTCAGGCTGCTTTCAATTTCTTCTCATTTTAATGATCCAGTGGACATATTTTACCTTGCCACCCCTATTATTCTCCTTTCGTCCCTAAAATGGAGTTTCCTTATAGACACGAACAGTTATTTGTGTTGTACTGTGTTTATAACCTACAAACAATAATGTGTTAAAATAATTAGTGCAAAAGTATAAACTAACTAACGTTACACTTAATTGAGTGTAAAAATGTGAATCAAGTATAAAAATCACTATTAGTTCCATAACTAACTGATTTAAAAGATTAATGGTTATATTCAAATTTATATACATTACATCTGTCATGTATAAAAGCGCCACTGCGCATGCGCAAGGACTTGTCAGTTCTGTTATTGTAACAGAGATGGCGCTGGTAATACTTATTAGTTCTACAGTTGTGATATCTTGCCAGTTTTATATAGACCGTCTTGAGACTTAAGAAACAAGAAATAATCTGAGAGTTGCATTAAATCGTGAGGTACGATCTCTGCATTTTCCTTTAGGGCCAAGAATAAGCTATTACATTTTTTTCTAAATTATTTCTAATACAACTAAATTCATTTAGCAGCATCTCTCTTAAAATTAATTTTTGTATATATTGAATAATATGCTTGATAGTCGATATAATTAATGTTTCCATCTGGTTTCTTTATTTCTTTCCGTTTTATTTTAATTGATTCCATAAAACTCATTCTGTGGTTTCTCAAGATTGAAAGTGCTAAAAAACCTTGGCGCCCGAGTACAAATTACCGCAAGTAAATAGGTGGGATGAAAATTCATTTTTAAATGTAAGTTCTATGAATAAGTAAGCAGTAGTTTATTATAATTCCTTTTCATAAAAAGATTTCGATTTCTGAGAAATAATTTTCCTAACTGCTTCAGCTGCTTCGTTCAAAATGGTATCGAGGACGAGAACATTGTTTTAATCACTTTCTTCCATCATTTCAGACAATACTTCTCACAATTATAACGCTTCAATTCAAAATTCACAAAACTGACAGTTTACTGACAGTCACACTCCCAAATGTTTGAAAAACAAACACTCGTCGTGATATCAACGAAGCTCTCTTGCAACTGCAATTTAATTTTTTTGAATTTTGTTCCTCAGTTTCATGTTCCAGAAATTTACGCAAAATTGAATAAAATTATATATACAAACACGTGAATTAAACCTCTTTATTTGCTCGAAGAATCAAACCACTCGCGCTAAACGCGCTCATGATTTTGAACTTTCTTCTCGCAAATAAACAGTGGTTCAATTCACTTGTTGTATAAATAACTATTAACTCACAAATAATTCATTTTAAATCACTAGTGAATAAAGATTTACTTATGATTGTTGCTATGGATTTAATAATGTAGCTTTAAAAGGTCAAAATTGAATAAAAACAATAAGGCAGCTTGTGAAAGGTGCTTCCATTATCTGATACCACAGTGAGAAGTGCATACCTCAAGCACAAAGCAACTGTTCCATTTCATTTGAAATTGAAGCCTACCCTATTGAATCTATCGCGACTTCATGACTGTAGCACGATTAAATGTCGTCAGCGCCATCTCTTATCACAAAATCAAAACATACTCGTATCGTCGCCATCTTGGTTACACGCGCTTCTGCGCAATGATGCCTTTATCTGTCAAATCTAGCAGATGTCCAACAATTATAACTCTAACTTATTTAGACACTTAATTATGGTATTAATAGTTAGTCTAACACTTAATTAACACTGTTTAATTCGGTAAATGGTATTACAAGAGTAAGTTTATCTTCTTTCACAAAATTTTTGAATCCACTATGGTTTGTAGGTTATGTTCACAGCGCGAGCACCAGAAATGTTTAACAGAAGTATTATAAATGTTCGGGTTACTGAGAATTCACTCTCTTCAGGGACGAACGGTAAGGACTAGCTTCGTCACACTTCCCTTCCTCTTACTTCTCGACTTAAAATATAAAAGAGGAAGTATTGTGATCGTGATTTTTTGACTGAACCCGAAATACATTATTTTGAAAAAAGTCAGTCTGTCTGTCGGTCTGTGAGGAAGCATGATAACTTCATATTCAAGCTTTTCATCAAAAATCCAAGCTTAAGTTTGTAGATGAGCTTTTTTCAACCAGTCGTACCCAAACTTTATTGATGGAACTTTTTAGTTTTTTGCCTTTATTTTAAAAGCGGTAGTATTTATCATAATATATGAAATAACTAGAATTAATTCTTGAATGATTTGGCACAACATTAATTAAAAATATTCTCCAAAATCAACAGCCGTTCATTTGTTATCATCCAAGTTTAAATAATTATAAAATTTGTTATATTTTTCTGAACCGAAGAAATAATGAGAATCATGATATGGAGTTAGAATTATTGTCACACATATTTTGACATCACATGCAAACGTTCGTCAATTGTTTTTTTAAATATGTAATTCGGCTCTATCGTGTTTGATATCAAATTGAAGCTCTTGATGAAATGATGTCTAGTTTGGTATCAATTTTAAAACCCTCTGGGAGATATGCTTAGTAGATATCAAGAATAAATAATAAAGTAGTGGAATTCACGTTACCATCGTCAAATTACTCTTCCGGTGATTAAATATCGGAAACGTATGTTCCAATGAATTAAAACGACCGCTATATGTCACTTTAACAATGACAGCTGTGACTTTGACAATGACAGTTGTCCCTTTGATAATGACAGCTGTCATTTTGATAATGACTGCTGTCACTTCGTATAATGACAGCTATCACTTTAACAATAACAGCTTTCACTTTGAAATATGAAATTAATTGATGCGACACTCTAAATTTCTGAAACAGCGATGAAACTGGCCATGAAATTTATGGTGAAAGAAGTACTATGTGGCCACAGCATATTTTTAAATGTATGCTCTATGCCTGAGTGAGTAGTACTTTATTATTACAAAATGAATTAGACAATTTAGTTAACTAAACATTGGAAAGTTTTTTTCTATTTGGTTTAAATTAATAACAGTATCAGACACATTCCTTGTACGCAAGCAAGGTTAAATATTTAATTCAAATGTTGAAGATAAGGGAATACATAGAACAAAACATTCATTTCATTTAAATACTCTCGGAGGAATCTAATTACTGCCATTTTGTACATTCCAGGGAAAGATGATTATATTCTGAATTCATAAAGTAATGAGCATGATGAGATGAATTATTATTCAGTGCCTAATCGAAAACTGTATGCTATCGATCGAAAACAAATAATGATCAAGAAACAGAATTCAAAGTTCATCAATCATTCAATCACTGGCGTTTTGTGTTTAAAGCGGTCGAAATTAATAACGTCATCTATGACATATATCTTCAACAAAAAGACCGCGATTGTCTTGTGGAACGTCTATTTGGGCGACATGAGACTGCGTTCGCCTAGTGGAACGTACTTGTAGTTTTCACATTGTGTAATTATAAAAAAAACTATATGATTCTGATTTTGTTTTGAGATTAAATGATCTTCCTATGTATAAATCTAATACTTCTCTTACAAATGAGTTACTATATCTGATTTCTCTTTGTCGTTTAGCTTGTAGCATACCCGACCTATTTATTTACCAGTAGAGCATCCATAAAATGCTTTATCGTTTATAATTTATACTCCAGCAATTCCCGAAGGCCTGCAAAATATATAAAATGTATTTATAGATTTTTTCCGTTCCATTGAAAACATTTTTCGAATAGCGGGAGTTCCTTTAGAATTTCATTGTGAGGAACGGAATATTCATTGAAAACTTTTCCAATAGGTACGTGATTTTTCTCTGTTCTGATCATAAGTTTAAGTCGCAAAAATACATCTTCAGCTTTTCAATACAATCATTTGAATAACTTATTTGTCAGGCTGCTTGCTCCAGTTTAATACTTGAAGCTACATTTTTTACTTATTCCAGTGCACTTCACGGCTTAGAAAATACCAATTGATGCACCAATGTATTTACCATCTACCCTGAGTGTATATTGAGTTATTTAACTTTTACAAAGCCGGATCTCAGCAAATAATTTCATATAACGATTATGAACATTAACCTAATTTCTTTCAGTCGAGCTTCATCTTTAATATATTACAAAGCTTCAAGATGGAAGCAGGTTTCATTATGATAAAAGTACAAAATAGCTTCCTCCCATTATGGCATTATATCATAATTCTTACAGTCTCTTCAATAACTTTAGCTTCGGGATTTTATTTCTTTCTTAAAAAATATTTTTATATACCTTCAGTGTTTTTAATTACAGAAATAAAAACATCAATTGTAACCAATAATAGAACTTGTCAAGATTAACAATACTTCTTGAAAATTAATTCCTGCAAGCTTTCTGGAAATTCATCAAAGTTTTGTCACAAATTCAATTACCGACCTATCGGTTAAATTTGAATGACGAGTGTTAACTGAAATGAGTGATTTCTAACTTCAAAAGGTCGTGTAATTTGTACGTGGGATATTCATTAAACTAAACAATGCTGCTGAAATATCTTTGAGTTTCAATAATGCTTTTATGCTATTTATAAGGTAACATAATGATCCTTCCATGTTACTAATTAATTAAGAACTGGAAGAGTATTAGTATTTTGACAATACAATGAAATTCAACTTTAAGTTTGTGGAGTAATTGTTCATTTTTGCCTGATTTCCCTAATCTAAGCTTTTATATATATATATATATAGTACAATTCCCTTTTACCGTTAAGTGTAGGGATTTTGGTCTTCATTCTTTATTCGTGCACAAACTTTGCCCACTGTTTCCTGTTTTTTGCAGTCTGCTTGGCTTCGCGTAGTGTGATTCCTTTCTTCTCCAGGAGTTTTTCTATTGATCTCTCTCGGTCTTCCTCGGCTTCTCTTCGGTATATTCCTTGATGTCCAAGTCCTCTTTACAGGTCTATTTTCCTCCATCCTGACCAGGTGTTCCCATCAGTTCAGTTGTCTTTGCTCAATAAATTCTACTATAGGTTTCACTGAAAGCTCTGATCTTATATCTTGATTTCTTATTCTGTCCATTCTTGCTACTCCTTTGAGCCTCCTCAAATATTTCATTTCTAATGTCTGGATTTTACTTTTGGTTCTTCTCGGTATAACCCATGACTCACAAGCATATGTTAGAACTGATCTAAATATTGTATTGTAAACTGTTAATTTTGACTTCCTGCTAATTTCTTTCTTATTTATGAAGCTGTTATTTATGCTGTGAAATAATTTCACTGTTTTATCTACTCTTTTGTTAATGTCTTTGTCCTGTTTTCCATCTCTTGTTATTGTTACTCCTAAATATTCGAATTTCTCTACTTGTTCTATGTTTTCATTATTTAGCTTAATAGTTTTTTCTTCATTACCTATTATCATTACTTTTGTTTTCTTCACATTTATTGACATTCCGTGCATATTCAGTTTATTATTCCATATATTCAAATTTCTTTGCAGTTGTGTTTCGTTTCTTGCGAATATTACAACATCGTCCGCAAACGCGCATTCTCCAATTTCGATACGTTGCATATTTCTGTGACCTACTAATAGCTTCGTTGTTTCTTGCTTGCATTCTTTTATAATATCATCCATGAATACTGTAAACAGAACCGGACTCATAATTATTCCTCGGCGAAGGCCATTTTTCGTTTCAAATACTTCTGATTTTCGGTTTCTTTTAACAATATAGTTCAAATTCTTTTTATATAGACTTTCGATCGCACTCAATAATTTCCCATTCACACCTCTCTTTGTTAAACTGTTCCAGATTCTTTGTCTTTGCACTCTGTCGAACGCTTTTTCCAGATCTATGAAGGCCATGCATGCTTTACTTTTAGTCAATAAGGTTTTCTGGAATATTTGTTTTATGGTAAAAATATGATCTTGCACACTTCTTCCTTTTCTGAATCCGCTCTGAGCTTTTTCTAGGGATGGTTTTATTATTAATCTCAGTCTTTTTTCCAGAACTCTTTCATATAATTTTAGTGCTGTACTTGATAGTGAAATTCCTCTATAATTGTTACAATCACGGATATCTCCTTTTTTATATATCGGTAAGATAACTGCTATTTTCCAGTATTTTGGTATTGTATCTTTCTTCTATACTTGATTGAATATTTTCAATAGCAACATATCACCTTCATCACTTATGTATTTTAGCATTTCTGTAGTTATTCTGTCATGACCAGGCGATTCTCCACATTTTTGCATTTGAATGGCTTCTTTTACTTCTTCAATACTTATTTCTTCTGTAGATGTTGCAGTCAATTCACCTCTTGTTTGCAGTTCTATGTTTCTCTCTTCGACTGTTGTATCTAATAATTCTGCGAAGTACTCTTTCCATCGTTCCATTACTTGGTCTTCTTCTGTTATCAGGGATCCCGTCTTGTCTTTTACTGGAAAATTGTCTGTTGTTTTTCCCTTTCTTAAAGTTTTCATTGCTTTGTAAAATAGTTTTTGGATTTGCTTTGCTATTTTCTTCCATTTGATTTCCGAATGTGATCCAACTTTTCTCCTTCTCTATTTTTATTAGGTTTTTAACTTTATTGCGCTGCTCTTTGTAAATGTTGTAGTTTTCTTGAGTTCTGTTGCTAAGGTACTTCATCCAGGTTCTCTTTTTGCATTTTATTTCTTCTTTAATTTCTTGGTTTCAGCATGGTGCTTGTTTCTTATTACTTTTTACTTTGAAAGTTCCGCAAACTTCTCTTGCCACGTTTGTTAGAATTGTTTTGAGCATTAACCAATTTTGTTCAATATCAGTTTCACTATCCATTGTGAGTTCTTCTATTTGTTTTGTTACCTCTTTTTCGTACATTATTGCTATTTCCTGCGATTTTAGTTTGTAGGTTCTTATTGTTTCATACGACGTTTCTCTCTTACATACATTTTCTCTTAGATTTCCTTGCTCGTTCTACCAAAAAATGATCACTATATATTTCTGGCCCTCTTCTAGCCATGACATCTTTGATCAATTTTCTGTTTCCTGTTTCAGCTAGTATGTAGTCTATCAACGATCCGCCCTCTGGTCCGTGTCTCGTGTATGTATGAATTAATTTGTGTTGAAGAAATGTATTTGTTACTATTAAATCATTTAATGAATAGTAGTCAATTAGCCGAGCGCCATTATTAGTCCTTCTGTCTTCACCATATTTGCCTATGATTCCTGTTGTATGCTCATCGTGCCGTCTCCCAACTCTGGCATTGAAATCGCCTAGTATGTAAAGTTCTATTTAACCTTTTATTGGAATCATTATCATATGATTGTTTGACAGTCGTTTCATTTACAAAGAACTGAATGCTTCTCATTTGTTGGAAGAATTACAGATGTCGATTGGAATAAAAATTTGCAACTTTGAGCCATCGTAGTCTTGTCAATTATTCATTTAAAACTGAAAGAATATTAGTATTTTGGCAATACATTGATATTCGCTCACCTCGATAATTCTATTTTTGCATATGTTGAAAGAAAGACTAAATTTGTCTCTGAAATCAACAATTTGGTCTATTACTCGTATTTATATGTCATTGTTAAGAAATCTTAAACATAAGATTGTCTGTACAAGTTCATTGCATTTGAATCAGCTGATTTGAATAGTCTGAATACAGTCAGAATATGTGCCAGACTGTGCTGCCATCTATCAGTAGCTCAAAAAGTAGTTGCAGCTCTCAACTAACTTCATTATCGTTGGTTCTCAAACATAAAGAGAAAATCATTCAACGATTTATTCGAAGAAAACGGTGGAATATTAAATGGAATGCAATTCTAGAATAATTGATTTAATGAGTAATTTAACTGAAAATATTGGCACATAAATTCTTGAACCTTCTATTCTTGAAGAACAGAAAACATAACCTATAAATGTATCAAACTGAATTTGGTAATTGATTTTAAATATTTTCTGAAATATAAGATACAATATTTGATTTGTTCAGCAGATCAATTCACGGGGCATACATTAGCATAACCATAATAATAATTCAATTTTTAGTGATAAATGAAATCGTAAACAGAAAAGCTGGACATTTTCACAGGTTCAAACTTTTGTGACAATAATTAATAATAGATTTTTTTCAGAATTTATTTGAAGGAATTGATAACTCACATATGTCAAAATCAATTGTTCCATTGTAACTGCTACTGGATTTGATATTTATGCAACTAGAAGACTCGTTGAATTATAGGGGATCCATTTTTTAGAAAAAAGATGAGAATTCGGGAAAATTCTGTCACAGCTTGTATATTTCATTTATTTATTTTGTAGAAGTTTGAGAATTGTCATTTTACTATATTTGAAAATAAAACATTCCTTTATTTGTAATGAATTAATCACTTGAGTCTCATACGAATTTAACTGTATTTGGGTACTTAAAATATGCAAAATATTGGTTTATATTTTGCTCCAGTACACGTTTGTTATAAAATTACCAATACGCTTGATCATAAAAGATATGCAAATACAGATTATCCGCTCTTTGTGTATCAATTATTCCTAACGAATTTTCGATTCATTAACGTAAATAAGATTAACATTAATGTACCAATGACGCACCTGATTTCAAGGATTAGTATTATCATCTTTTAATCCGTACATGTACATGAACAGAATATTCGCGAGTTTCCTGTTTATTTCCATTGGGACGAAGAGACATTACATAGTTTCAATTATAAATGTATATGCTATTTTTTTAACAACCTGTATATTAACGTAAATGTGAGCACCCAATTCTGCTCTAACTGAGAGTTTGACGAGGCTTTAATTTAATTATTAATTTTGATTTACGAGATTTTTTTTTCAGTCGGATCTGGTGCAACTCGTAGCACGGGAATGTTCAATGGAGTGACTCGTTCACCTACTGGAATATCGTTGCAGCCCCATACTGCAACTGTAAATATTCAGCTCGTGCCAAAGGTACAGTATCCAACCATTGATTTATTTGAATTCTGACCTAAGCATGTTGGAATTGCTCCTATTTTTTGCGCATTTTTTGGGAAAAAGCGCTATTATATTCACTTTGGCTGTCTGGCTGGCTGGCTGGCGTGACGCTGAGTTCTCAGCAACTATACCATTTACAGACTTGAAACTGGTACTAAATAAAAGCTGCTGTTTCGTAGGTTTGCACAAATTGCTTTAATTCAAGCTCAGTGATTGTGGAAGATTAAATTATTCAATTACTTGTTTCAAGTGAAACAATGCCCATAGGCATATATGACATTAGAGATATGGCAACTAAAATTTATTAAAGTAGATAAAAATTTAGTTACAACTTTCGCCGCGGTTGTCACTATTATTATGTACAGTTGTTAAATCTGTCCGGGATTCATTCAATGACTTGTTTGACGCGAATTTGAAGCTTATTAGAATAAATTATTATTATTGGATGAAAATTTGTTTACTTTTGGTGTATTTTTTTTATATAGCTTTGATAAAGATCAAATTATCATTTTAAGGTACAGTACTTGACCTCCCGTCAGTCAATAACTAAAAAATGAAGATTAAAAGGTATTTTTGAGTTTGTACATGCATAAATTATGTACCTATCAAATAGTCAACTTGAAACTAGTACTAAATGGAAGCTGCTGTTTCGTAAGTTTGCCCAAACTGCTTGATTTCAAGCTCAGTAATTGTAAGAGATGGTAATTTGCGAAGTCTCTGAAGTAACAAGCATTCATGAACTGTCAAAAATGCGCTTTCATCATCTAGATGATTCTTCCATTTTTTGTTGGAAACAAGCACTTGACTCTGTGATCAGAGCTTTCAATCTGTCACAGTCCCAATCGCTATTTGAAATTTGTGGTTTTGAATCCCGGAGGACATTAATGTATCTATCAGCGTTCATTATGTTTTCCACAAAGTGATATTTGCCACCCCCTGTAGTTTATACTTTATGTACAATTTGACGAAATAAACGTTTGATAACAATTAAACGTTATCAAATCCATTCTATAGTCACGTGATTATATGCTAGTTTTTACTTACTTGTACGAAGTACAAATAAGTATTGCGAAGCCGACAAAATTCACCTATCAAGATTTTGATGGAAACATATGTTTTGAGCATACCTGTATGTACGTATTTATGTGTGTATATGCGCATTATGGTTGCAATCGTCTGTACTGGAAGTGCACTTTACCTGATACTTTTTTTGAATTTTCCGCAGAAATCTAAAATGGTTGGCCGCAGGATACTGGAATTCAGTATTTGAAATTGATGTAGCATCCAAATGATCATCTCCTATTTTCGTCTCAATCGATTAAGCCACAAGTGCATTTCATGTTACAGACTTTTCGAATTTTTCTCATAAATTTAAAATAATCAGTCGCAGAATATTGAGATTTCGTATTAAGCACTTTTATAGCATCTAGTTGTACACCTTGCATTATGATTGTGATCGACTGAGCCGGGAGTGCAGTTTACTCGAAACATTTTTCAATTTTCCGCATAAATCCAAAACGATTGAACGTAGGATATTAGAATACAGTATTCAAGATGATAGTACTGTCTAGATGCTCATATCCTGTTTTCATTGACATCGACTGAGTCGAAAGTGCAGTATACTTGACGATCTTGGAATTTTGAGCATGAATTCAGAACTGTTAGCCGTAGAATCCTGGAAATCAGTATTTAGGAATGTTGTAGCATAAGAATGATGACCTACTGTTTCCATCGCAACCGCCTTGCCGTGAAATGATGAGATGTTGTCTTTGATTATATATATCCAATGATGTACAAGTAAGTCACGAGATGTCCACGTCAGATTTTTTTATTGCATGAAAAGTAGCAATGGAATTCAAAATATAACCAGAATTAGACATCAGAATCAGCACTTATGTCAATTTCTATCGCATCAACACCATCAGCGGAATAAGCGCTGTTTTCAAATTTTCAGCAGATTATTCAAATTTTTTATCTTGAATATTTCAGCATATAAAGTCTGGACAATGAGAAATCAGCCACCTGTATAAAAAGAGAACGCAACTGTAGTCTGAGGAACAGCAAGAGTATATGCAAATCATTTGCAATTACAAAAAAAGCATAGAAAACTTGTAGATTTTGTGGAAGATTCCTACATTCGTTCAAAATAAGATTACTATCAAATTTGTGGCTCTAATCTTGATTGTAGATATTTACATATTATCTTCCAACTAACACTAACTGTAAAGCTATTTATTTTCACTGCTTCTTATTTATGTTCACTAGTTCGCTTATCTATTTTCAATTACCTTTAATTTGGCTCGACTGAGTCCAAATGTTCTGTCCCCGTCTAGAGTTTTCTGAAGCCTCTAGAAAGTTCTAATAGGCGTCACTACGTCCTTAGCGCTTATGACATAGTTGCGTTTGTCATCCATTTATCAGGCGTAGAAACTCTGTTCGCAACAGTATTAAATTCTTGTAAAAAATTAAATATTGTAATTAGCAATTTTGACTCGTTTTACGCGTTTATTTCAAAAATTATCAAAGTGATCGTAATGTCCTAGGAAACAATTTGTAAAGAATTGCATGATCAATAAAACTCAAATCTACTCGACCGGAGCAATTTTCACCGAGAAAAACGTGAAGAACCTCTGAATACGCTGTTACTTTTCCAAGTGCTCGGACGGAAGAAGCAATGTACGAAAATTTGACATACTAGCCCAGTTGTCAGAGACAAATTCAAACCAAAATCTCACATAAAATGTGATATCGCTGAAATTAGGTTCTAGGTACTTTTTTGGGTGTAGAAAACGATAAAAAAATGTTTGCTGCTCTAAAGTGTATGCTAAGTTCATTATCTCGAAAACAAAATCGAAAATTTTGATATCGAAAAAAATAATAAAGTCTGATAAAAACAATATGAATATTCTTTGTGAATGAGTACCCAGGGTTTTTTTGGAATGCTGATTAATAATTTGATATAAGATTTTCAAAATTGAGAGTGACGGATGTAATATGTCGGCAATTTGGAACGTACCAAAAATTTTCAATCTCTATATTTTAAAATTCAATTTATATATTTTGAAAGAGTGAACAGGTGATATGAACATGGTTTTTCTGCTTACTAAGATCATTATATATTAATGGAATAAAAATTAAAATGGTGTATTCAATATGGAGGTTTGTAAAATGAGTGAGAATTTGTCAATAAATGAACAAAAGAATAAAATATATTTCAAAGAACAATTGAAAAATCAATAGAAATTCTGTTTCAAAGTTGTACTTACTGTCTTCTCATTCTTTGGCATTACAAACATCTTCAACATCGCTGTTTTGCTCTAGCACTGAAATTTTAGGTGAATTTCTACAAACATCACCTGTTAAACAAGAACCACATATTGCAGAACTCAGTAAGTTTGTTTATTTACAATTACAAGCTCTCCCACCTCTTTTTTTGCAATAATTGCAAAAAATCAAATCCAAAAGACATTTAGAAGTTGGCAGTTTTGTCATTTTGACAGGACTGGATATCTTTGAGTTAGTATCGTCCATTTTCCAATCAATGTTTGCTTATACCTGATTGCGTAATCAAATAATAATTAAAGCTCAGGATTTCAGTTTTTTTCTGTTTTAATAATTTTTTGAAGCTCAACTTCAAGTTGCAGGAATAAAAATAAGCAAAGAACATGCATTTTCTTATATATTTCTTATATTGAAGATTACTCAAACATATCAAGTTGTATCGATTTCTGAATTATCACACATTATGAAGTGTATTTTCAAATTCATTTAAAAAAGCAGATGTAATAATTTCTGATTCATATAAATCAATAAGAACCGTTTTATTGAACAGAAAAACGATATGACACCTCGCGACTAACTAATGAGAAAAGCAGAGAGCAATTTCAAAGTCTACTTTCGAAGGAGCTAGAGCTATCAGAACAAGTTCCGGAGGAAAGGATGGATATAAAATGGAATAAATTGGAAAGAGCAATACTTAAAGTCTCAGAACAAATGGTGCGCAAAAATGTGAGGAACAAAAATAAGGAATGGTTCGACGAAGAATGCAAAAGTGCAATTAGAAAGAGGGATATGGCTAAAAGTAACCTACCACAGAATAACTCAAATGAAAATAAATTGAAATACAATATGCATAAAAGACGAACGAAACAATTGTGTAGACAAAAGAAAAGGCAAATGATGGAAGAAAAAATGATAATATTAGAAGAAGATTTTAAAAACAAGGAGTTAAGAAACTTTATCAGGAGTCCAAGAAACAAAGAACAGAGTATCAACCGCCACTAGTGTACTGTAAAAATAAAGAGGAAGAACTAGTGACAGCAAAAGACAAACTACATGTATGGGAAGAATATTTCAAGGAAGTGCTAAATGAGGGAAATCTGACTTTGGAAACTACAAATGAAACCGAAACAACTCAACAAGAAGGGAATAGTATAGAGCAAAATCCACCAGACATAAATGAAATTCGAGAAATACTGAACCACTTGAAAAATAATAAAAGCCCGGGAATAAACGGAATAACATCAGAGATATACAAAAATGCAGGAGACGAAGTAATCCAGTATATCATGGAAATAATAGAGGATATATGGCGGACTGAACGTATGCCAGTGAGATGGAAGGAAGCACTAATATGCCCAATTTATAAAAAGGCGGACAGACTGAAATGCGAGAATTACAGAGGTATAGCATTATTAGACATGGCGTACTAAATTCAAAAAATAGAATACAAAAACAAGCGGACAATACTCCAGGAGAATATCAAGCTGGTTTCAGACCGATCAGATCAACTACGGATCAAATATTTGCACTGAAACAAACTATAGCGAATAGTTATGAACACAATCAAAGCCTGCAGATGTTGTTTATAGATTTCAAACAAGCGTATGACAATAAATAAACATAAACTGTATGAAGCACTCGCAGAACTAGGAATACCCAAAAACTTGATAAGATTAATTAAGATGATCCATGAAGAGACAAAATGCAGAATCCTGGTGGATGGAGAAACATCAGAGAGCTTCGATGTAAACAGAGGACTGAGGCAAGGAGACCCAGTATCACCCGTCCTGTTCAACTTGGCGCTAGAGTAGGTTATAAGGAAAAGCAGAATCTACACAAAAGGAACCATTTGTCAACTGAAACACCAATGATTAGCGTTTGCAGACGACATAACGTTAATAACTAGAACAAAAACAGAACTAAAGGAGGTATTCAAACGTTCAGTCCAAACGGCGGAAGAAATGGGATTAAAAATAAACGAGGACAGAACCAAATACATGAAGATAGAGATGGATCATCAAGAAACACAAGAAGATTCTCTTAAAATACAGGTTGGAGGAGGTAAAACCTACGCATTCGAGAAAGTTAAAGACTTTGTTTACTTAGGTGTTACGGTAACAAACAACAATAGCGAAGAACGGAATATTATAACACGGATAACAAAAGGAAACAGAAGTGCAGGAGTTATGGGGAAACTATTAAAATCAAAAAGTGTGTCAAGAAGTTCAAAAAAGCGGTTGTATAAAACCATTATAAGACCAGTACTGTACGGTAGTGAAATGTAGGTACTAAACAAGACTATACAAAATAAACTAGAAGCGAGGGAGAGACAAATTCTGAGGAAGATTTTTGGTGGTAAAAAAGAGGGTGATGTGTGGTTAAGACGAACTAATACCGAGCTTATGGAACTTTATAGTGAGCCTGGAATAGTGGAAGTGGCTAAAGCACAAAGATTACCGTGGTTAGGGCATGTGCTGAGACTCCAGAGCACAGAGTAGTAAGAAAGATGTTAGACGGAGGTATAGTGAAAAAAAAAGAAGGGGAAGACCAAAGGAGAGGTGGTATGAGGCGGTGAAAAAGGACTTAGAGACACTAGGAATTACGAACTTCAAGCGATTAGCACAGGACCGTAAAGAATGGCGAAAAATTGTAACACAAGCCATGGGCCTACTTGGCCTGCAGCGCTAAATTATATATATTTATTGAACAGAGACCATGTTCATCATTTTAATTATTTTTACATTAAAAGTGAAAGTGTAGTGATAATAAATGTACAAGGACTTAATCATTTTATGCCTCTATTAATATATATCTTCAATTTGATGAAAGTCAGTGAGAATTTTAGAAATTTCAACTTCCGGTCAAATTTTCTATGGGAGAAAAAAAAATATTATTGAAAGCTAATGTCTTCCTCAGAAAGCTTAGAGTCTCCACTTCAAGATGCTTTTTGAGTTTTTTGATTTGCATATATTTTAGATAAAGAAATTTTAGTTTTCCTCGAACGCCTCGCTTGAATATTTGTATTCAGCGACTTGGCGCGCGTGGGGTCTTCGAGCTCGCTTTCGTATTTATAATAATTTTTCATATTGATGCAGAATTTTTTTTCATATAACTTTGGGTGCAATTTCTTGCTCTTTCGGGTGGTACTATTAGTTTCTCGATTTTTATATTTTATTTGTCGAGATATAGGGCAAAAACAAAATTTTCGATTTTGTTTTCGAGATTATGAACTTAACATACACTTTAGAGCAGCAAAGATTTCTCTATCTTCTTCTATACCCAAAAAACTACCAACGAGCCAAATTTCAGTTATATCACATTTTATGAGAGGTCAAATTCTCTGACAACTATAGACTATACGTTGATTCGGAAAGGTAGAGTGACCTGTGCAAAATTACTTGTCACAATATTGTTATTACAATTGTGCAAAAACTATGAATTTGACAAAATCTTTCTTTCACTCACTTATTGTGCTTAATAATTACTACAAACTTTAAATTAGCGAAGTTATAAATTTTTTGAATAATGATAATTTTTCAGAAGTTTTTTACGTTTAGGTATAGTCCATGAGACAGGGCATAAATTTTTCGTTGATTACCGCTCACTTGAAACTTCGTGAGTGATTTCATTGTGATGAGTCCGACAGCTTTCACATTTGACGAAATTCTTGATTTGGGGGCGTTTTTCAGCGAGAGCTAATTGAACATGTCAATTTCATGAAGTCTTGAGAACGTATTACCGTCATATTGATGTTTACACTCATCGAAAGATTTTTTGATTATAAAATGAAGAATAATATTGTCCGACATGAATATTGGGGGCCAGCGGTGAGTCCGACAAGCCGCACTTGTCAAAAGTACGTTGGTATGAAAACGGATTTTTTTCTAAGATTTGGTCATTTTTTCCGACAAATTTTCGGGGGCGTTTTCTCAATCCGACACTGAAAACGTGTCAGGATTATAACAGTTTCTTCATCAATGACCGCTCATCTCTATGTTTTTTATTTTCCATTCAAATAGTGTCTAGAACATTATTGTATACATGTCCGACAATTTAAGTGGGGCAATACTTCAGAAAATCAAAAATATGTTGTATGAATGCGGCTGCGTTCATAAGCATATACATATATGAAATGCATATCAAGTCAGTATGATTATTGATTATAAATAATGAAAAAAGGCTTGTCCACCAATATATTAATATTATTTTGAAATCAAATGTGTGATATAAAGTCAGTATACTGTGATAATCACCTCAAATATCATACAAATTTACCTTCAACTGTGATATCTATATATTAATACGTCAGGAGCAAACTTTCGACCTATTCTTAAGCATATTGCATGCACGGAGGAGTGTGAGATTTGGCATACTCAAAATTTATATGGAAAAGATGTGCAGAAAGCGAAAATTATATACAGGTGTTCTATTTTAATGTATATATTAATACGTGAAGAGGAAGCTTTGTATCCTTTTTCAAGCATATAGCACGCACGAAAAAATTTGATATTTGGCATACTTGAAGTTTATACGATCGAGTGCTGAAAGCTGAAAATACATACAGGTGTCCCATTTCAATTTTACGACGTGAAGAGAAAACATTGTACCGCGCACACGAGGTGATGTGAAACTTGGCTTAGTTGAAGTCTGTGTAGAGAATGTGAGATATGGCATATTTGAAGTATATCTGGAGAAATATGCACCGGATGGGAGAGTGGCTGAAGAAAAATTTCAAAGATTTCTCTTCCCTTCCTATAGTCGGGGGAGAAAGTCATTTTGAAATCTTGAATGGGAACCACTAATCCTAATTTTAGATTAGAATGGAGCATCGAATATCAATTTAATTCTACTAGGAACCCCCGGAGATGGAAGATTGAAGTGAATAACGTTCCAACTTAGCGACATAATAATATATTTCTTTTCCTATTTTCTATTTCACTTTTTTTCAATTATTTTGTTGATGAATTATTCATTACTAGCTCATAAACAAAGTCCATTACTTATTTCTTGATATTAAATACGTCAAAAACTGAGTTATATATGTGCGAGCGTTTTCTTGTCGGACTGACGATTACAACCAATATTTCTGTCGGACAATATGTTTTTTGGACAGATAATATGTTTCCAAATTATGACTGTTTTGGTCCGACAAGCGGTCATTGATGAAGGAACTGTTATAATCCTGACATGTTTTCAGTGTCGGACTGAGAAAACGTCTCCGAAAATTTGCCGGAGAAAATGACCAAATCTTAGGAAAAAAAAAATGAACATGTCCTTAAAGTCTCAAACTAGCGATAATCCGTTTTCATACCAACGTACTTTTGACAAGTGCGGCTTGTCGGACTCACCGCTGGCCCCCAATATATATTCATGTCGGACAATATTATTTTTCATTTTATAATTAAAAAAATCTTTCGATTAGTGTAAACATCAATGTGACGGTAATACATTTTCAAGACTTCATGAAATTGACATGTTCAATTAGCTCTCGCAGAAAAACACCCCCAAATCAAGAATTTCGTCAAATGTAAAAGCTGTCGGACTCATCACAATGAAGTCACTCACGAAGTTTTAAGTGAGCGGTAATCAACGAAAAATTTATGCTCTGTCTCATGGACTAGTAGAAACAGTTACAATGAAAAAATAAGTATTTAAAGGATCTTATAGTTCTATACAAATTACCTCATTTGAGCATTACAATTAAGTGCTCTAATAGTATTCATGATAAGCGCGAAAAACAAGTCAAAATTGCAATGTTTAAAATCTGTTTTAAAAAGAATTGTTAATTTTTATTGAGTCATTCTTGATATTTATTTTTTTATGTTTGAAATAAGCTTTATGGTACGTCTGACATACGAAAGGCATTTATCAGATTAGGTACACTCTCCATTACCCCAAAATTAGATAAATCACTATTCATTAAAGACTAATCAACATTATTACCTCTAACATAATTTTCCTGACAAATTAATCTCTAAATCTGTTTAGAGAGAACTGGTCAATCCTTTCTCAATCTTGGTTAGTTATTTTTCCCCTTGAAGAGGAGGAAGCAAGATTAACAAATCAATTTTGACATATAAATCACAAAGGATTACTAATTGCCTGGTTGTACTTATACGAGAATAAGTATTGAGTACTTCGTTTAGCTGAATTTAAACGTGGCCGTACGTCAATCCAGGATAATGACCGACAAAATCCATCTTGTTTTTCAGTTTTCAAACTATGCATTTTATTTTTCAGAGCCCAGTCTGCCAACGCCCACGAAGCATAGGCCACATTTCGTTGCTGTCTGAGCCCTTGGATACAGAGATTGGTTGGCGGCCAAGCTTCCATAGTGATCCTACAGCCGACAACATGTATCATGATATTGAATTACGACAAAACATCGACGACATAACATCTACACGGCCGTACCTGCAAGATACGTCGTTCAACATAACACACCTCCAGGCGCCAAAAGATGCTTCAGGGACCAAAATGTATTCGATATTACAATCATAAAATTGTATTTCACTAATTGTAAAAACTGGAACTCAGATTTGTATTGTAAATACGTAATTTTTGATTGAGCTCACATTATCTGACCTATTTCAATAATATTTGCAGATATTCAGTTGAAATTTTAATATCAGACTGTTGAAAAGATCTGTCTTGAAAGACCGAGGACGAGTAGGTAATCATAAAAATTGGTTTTATTCATAATTATACAACAGTCAGTTCCGTATTACCCCTATACAAACTATACGTGTCCAGGGTGACTTTGTGAACCCAATGTATAAAGAATCCTATTTTTTTTTTATATTAATACTAAAAGCAGCAAAACTAATGGAGACAATCTTCATTTGAAGGATGAACATTTATTTTTCTAATATCTCCATTGCTTCAAGAATATTTTAGTAATATGACATAAAATTCTGTATCCATTAGGGACATTTCAGAGGCGGTCTACTTAGAAGAAAAAAAATCCAAAATTATCAGCGATCCATTTATCGTACATAATATCACAAAGGATTGTAATTTTATCAATAAATTTTTCTTGAAAACATTGATTACCTAGCATCATCGTGAGAGTCATCTGTCCGATCAAATCACAAGAGCGTAGCTCGAGGGATTTTATCTGAGCAGATGACTCGAAGGATGTTGCTTAAAAGTAATCAATGTTTGAAAGAAAAATTTATGATAAAATTAGAGTCGCGAGTGGTATTTGTGGAGAATATTTCTCGAATGAAATTGCTACTATAAGTAGCTATTAAATAATGTTAGTTGCAGCTACTAGCCTTTTTTATTGAAAAATGCACTAAATTGTCTCCATATACTCTTGTATTTTTAGACTTTTTGTCCATTACTTTCGGCGAAAAATGCATTTCCAAAACGATTAAATTTTGACATTTCCGAGAACTGATTGTTTGTTTATATTAGAACTGTGTATTGTTTCTCCATGACAAAGACAATTTATCGCGATGAATCGCTTGCCAACGGGAATTTACCGAGGTAACAGGAATTTATCGCGGTAAATTCCCGTTGACAAGGAATTTATTATTATAATTGTCATTGTAAAATCGGCTCCGCAATTTTTGAGTTTGTTATGATTCATTTGTTCGAATATTTCTAAATGTCAAGTTGTGCTTTGGGCTCCCTTGCTGTGTGCTCAATAATTGTATAAATGTGAGGATTAAGGACCGTAGAATTTTTTTTATATACAATACGAGTGAAAACATGAGTTCTGACTTCAGCCAACTATTTTATAATACCTGTCCTCATGTCATAATGCTCAACTTCAGATTCTTGTTGCATGAATTACTATTATTGTAAATAAAGATTGTTTGAATGATGGATAAAATGTAAAAATTATTTTTACTTAGATTGTATATATGTATATGCGTCAAAACCTGATTTTATGAGTGTATTGAAATTTTATCACATGAAGAATTAAATTTTCTGTATTAATTCTTGCTTTGTTATTTTCTCTTTCCAATAAGCAGAAGAGCCATTAATATGAAATTCCAATAGTCAATTATTTAATATTCAACACAGAACATAATTATCCACTTTTTTAAAGTTTCATATTTTATATTGTCCAACAATTAGTAAAATGTTGATAGTTCCATTGTCATGAGCAAGCAAACTTTTCCGATTTGATTGAGTTGTATTAACTGAAAGAGTTACTGAAAATTAATTTAATTGAATAGTTATAAAATCAAACCTGGAAACCGTTTTAATTCGTTTCAAATTTAATTATTTACTCATTTATCAGGTAATTTTCTCAGTGCCAATTCACAATGTGCGTAAACGTAAAGAGTACGTAACCGTAAACATAAACATAAAGTTGAACTACTGTGTTAACAATGCTCCTACGTATTTCTTACGTTTACGTATTGACATAAGAGCTACGTAATGAAAACGTAAAGTTGAGATAAATTCAACTTTATGTTATGTTTACGTACGAAACAATTAATAGCGCATGCGTCAACTTTAAATACATGTTTTCATCTGACAGTTGACAACACCCTGGATCAAAACATGTTTTAAATATGATTTACATAGAATTATTAATAAAAAAAAACAACAATTTCTTCCACATCTTAATATTTCTCTCGTTGGCGACTTTTATAACGCAGTTTCAATAATAATGAAATAATCGCAAGATCTTCTTCAGATATCATACAATAAAACAAAACAAACTAAACTCCAAATTATTAAAAATGAAACCAAAGAAAAACATTAAACACGAAACAGAATCGAAATCAACAGAATATTTGAAAATGACAGTCAGAGAAATCAACACAATAGGCTCTTTGCGCAAACGTCGGAGAGCGACACTAGTGCTCGAAGTGTTCAATTTTGAAAGTAGCTGCAGGAAAAAATTTGAATTGTCATTACGTGGAATAAGTGCAGAAAAGCTAAAAAGTTTATATTGAAGCTTGAAATAAGTTTAAAAACACAAGTGAATGATGACTAATGGAGTTATAATAGGAACAGGATTCCAATTCATATATCCTGGTTGTATCCGGAGTACAATATTAGAAAGAGGAAAATTAGTGCAAGAAGTAAGCATGTGTTTAATGTTGAAGAAAAACTGTTTTTGGATAAGAGTTTGATTTCCGAGCTTGTTGTAGAGCAAATGTCGATTAATTCTTGTCCGTTTAAAGTTTTTATCGAAGTAAGATACGTTATTTTGAAGTAATTAATTATAGGCTGCTATATGTCTGTCAAACGAATCAAAACATGTCACATGAAAGTATACTTTTTCACATTGCCTTAGGTTGATGAAACGCGAGATAGTTTGCATGCATTTTAACTTATCAGATACATAAAAATAATATCTACAAAATTGCTATAGCTTACAATGGTTTAACCCAACTTTTAAGAAAAATTTTCTAGTTTCATCAAGTAATTCCTATATTTAATACATATTCTATCATTATTATTGACTATTTTTCACTTTCTTCACTCGTTTAATAGCCTAAATCCATTTTTTTCCCATTCCTATTTCATGTTCTCTGGATGGAAACTTGTAGAAATGTTTATGTTTTTTTGTATTTCCGTAACTGTTTTACAGTTTGAAACCCAACAATTTGTATAACCAACACGTAATATTTCAATTTACTGTTAAACTGGCTTATAAATTGCTTTATAATTTAAATTTGATACATATATTCTGAAATCATGTACAATGATAACGTTTTGTTTTCCTGCTAGTACTGTCAAAATCAACCACTACTGGCGCTGCAATCTATTCGCAAAGAGCCTATACGCTCTTACAGTATCGTTGTGCGCGGCGCGAGCGCCGTCCTGATGGCGATACTTGGCATTTATTTACTGATATATTTAAAATCGTGACAACCAACACATTTTAACGTATTCAACTAATTTGCAAAACTGGCACTCAGAATTAGCAGAAAGTTTGTTACAATGACAGTAGTACTTCGATGCGGGTCTCAAGAAGTTGATTTATCTATATTTAGATCCAAAAGTATGAGCAAAGGGAAAGAATTGGTACAAAGTTTTCATGTCAGCGACGAAGAAGAAATTAAAAATAACGAAGAAGATAGTGAAATTACGGGAGTTACTTTGCGCGAAACGCCTGACACATTTAGTGATGGAATAAATCTGAATTTGTATAATGTATTGGTCGAGATATGTGTAAATTATTATAAGTGTAAACATAGTTTTCCACTTGACATGATAATACGTACGTTCGGATGTACTTTTTGTATGTTCTGTTTAATTATTATCTGAATATTGAATCGATAAACAAAAGTAATTTTTCTCGTGATTCTAAATAACTTCATCTGATATTTACGAGTTATTTTTATAAATTCAAAATAATCTGTGTGACTATCATAAAAACTTCTTGATTTGGTGTATTTTAAATTCTTCATCAAGGAATCAGCATCATTCATGCCTGGTGATTTAATATTTGCTTGCCAGATACGAGTTATCTGAAAGCATCATTCATTTAAATAAGTGAGAATTCATTAATAAGGTCTTTTATTTATAATCAATGATAATATTGTTGGAATATAATTTTAATAATTCTATATTGATATTGTACAAACATTATACAAAGTAAAAAACACTAATTGCTTATTTCTAAAGTTCGTTAATATAATAATAAGTCTGTGTTTTTCACATGAAAACTGAAAATTTATTGATACAGGTAAATTTAAGTCGAAAAATTATTAATACTAGTTGCAGCTGCAAACACATAGCTGCAGTTTGCATATAAATTACCACAGAAAGTATCTGCTTCAAGACTGACCAGTCAATGATTTGGAATCGTCCAACACAATTGAATGAATATCATGAGAGTGCAAGGACTGATAGTATGTACTATTGCATAAAAGCAAACTAAGAAGATAACTTTTTCACAGTTTCTTACGCCCATTCGCGATTCGGAAATGAATAAAATTTCAGTTCATCATTGCGCAATTGTGTGTGTGAACACTCAGGAACACAACAAATTAAACCTTGTCCCGATGATTTCCACTTTTTTAAAGGATTTTCCATATTTATTTGCCTTAAAAATTTAGTTTGGCTTTATGCTCTTTTATATTTGTTTTGACAGCTCTAGTCAGTATTAGTAAAGAGCTTATAACTTCTACCGCATGAAGTCGCGTTCGTCGCTACTGACATAGCGTATACATCAATAACCCTAAATTGTACCATCGTAAAATGAAAAAAAAGCTTTATTTTGATATTTTACGTTACGACCACTGTGAACCATATATCTATAAATATATATACTGCTGACCTCCTATCTTAACAAGGAAACGTCTCCGTACGGTACCTGTTATCTCTTTTCTTCTGCAAGTCTAAACTACGCATGATCACAGTCTTGAATTTCATTGGCTGATGCTTCAAAGATTGTGTTCGGGATGATTCGGAGTCAAATTTATTTTCTAAATTAGGACTTATTTCAAAGTGTTTTGGGGGTTTCAAGATACAAACAAAAATATAAATTGAAATAAACATATTTACTCAAAATTTGCCACCTTTGACAAGAAAAATCATTAGAAATGTCGAAGTTAATCACTGTTTAAATTAATTTGTGTTTATTTTTCTTTCTGAATACGCGTGATAATGTTTAATTATGTCTATGACAAATAAAACGGTGAATATTTTATGTTTTTATTTTGTTTGCAATTTGCAATTTTCGTACCCATCCCAGTTTGATGGCGCGAACCCCGAATCATTCCGAACACTAGCTCCTAAGTATCAGCCAATAAAAATCGAGACTGTGACCATGCGCAGATTAGACTTGCAGAAGAAAAGAGATAAAAGACCCCGTACGCTGTCAAATCCAAGTCGTTGGTATATATATTTATAGGTGTATGCTGTGAACATACATAATTTCTTACGTTTATGTTTTTACGTACTTCTTATGTTGACGCACGTTGTGAATTGGCACTCAGAATGCAGTTAAAACATTATTATGAATAGAGCAGCATATTTGGAAATGTCAAAAATATAAATTATTTTGAATAACTTTTCAACAATTAAAATGCAAGTTGATTGCACTAAACTATTGGTTAAATTCATGTAGATTTAGGCCCAGTATTTCAGTTCATGGTTTATCTTAAACGTAGCTTAATTTCCATAGTAATGATTGTTGGAACAATTGTTACCAAGGTAGTTAACCTCCGCTTAAAATAAACCGAGGACTGAAATACCGGGCCTTAGTATAAAATTGTTTCTACGCGACGAGTAGCTTGATAAATGTAGAAAATAGAGCAATATTTATTGTTTTCGTTATAATTTTGACAGATATCATTGTCAAACTATTGCCAACGTCAAATGACTTCAATACAATCCCCCAGACCATAACCTTGAAGTCTATGTATTCTATTGAAGGATGTACATTGATGGAAATAACCGTTTCGAGTTCCCTGAACCCATTTTGACTATTTTCGGCTTAATGTTGGTACGTGTGTGCATTCGTAACTCGTAAATCTCAAGATCCGTTGAACTATGAAGGAGAGCGCTCTCTAATGGATGGCGCGTTAAAAATACGGTTCAATTTTGTACGCAATTAAAGGTGACGCTGATCGTAAGTTACATTTTGAAGTTAGACACTTTAAACTATCTTTAGACTAATGGAAAAAAGCCGCAAAATAAAGTTTTGTTGGTTAACTTGGTTACCTACTTGGGAAAAAATCAGTTGCAAATACAAAAGATAATGCAGAATGGGTAAATGTTGTAGTATAACTATTAGAGGCTATTTTTTGGCAAAAACGCTGAATAAAACAAATAAGGAAAATAGAAATAAGAGTAAAATCTATAAAAAATTATCCAAATTTTGACGAATGTTTGATGATATATTAATTGATTATGTTGATTTCTCATTGAATATTACTTATAATAGTTTTATGTGGAATGTTTCTATATTCTCTATAGAATAAATTAATTTGTACACATGAAGTATATATATTCGATACAATTTTTATTTGCCTTTTTTCCTTTTATTGGTTTTTTGAATCTGATGAATAAATATAACTGCCTATCTCAGCTTTCTATGGTAACTTTTGAAATTGCCGCGTAAAACTAAACTTATGAACAGCGCCACCATTATTTGCATCTAAAATTAGCTCACTCCTTTTAACTCTAAGCTCTTTTAACACTTTGCTTGAAACTTTTTTTTGAATTTTTCGCATAAATCCGGAATGGTTAGCCATAGGGTATTGAAATCTAGTATTTAAGATTGCTGTAGCATTTAAATGGTTATTTCATATTTTTGTACCAATCGGCTGAGCCGAAAGTACACTTTATATAACAGATTTCTAGAACTTTCTGCATAAATTAAAAACAATCAGTCGCAGAATACTGAAATTTTGTACTGAGCACTTATATAACATCTTGCTGTGCACCTTGCATTATGATTGCAATCGTCTGAACCGGAAGTGCACTTTACTCGAAACATTTTTAGAATTTTCCGCATAAATCCAAAACGTTCCAACGTAGAATGTCAAGATTCAGTATTTAAGACTTTAGTACCGTCAAGATGCTCATATCTTATTTTCATTGAGATCGGCTGAACCGGAAGTGCACTTTACTTAACAGTCTTTTAGAATTTTTCGCATAAATTTGAAACGATCAGCCGTAGAGTAATGAAATTTAGGATTTCAGCCAGCTGTAGCATCTGCATGATTGCCTACTATTCTTATAACAATTGATTGAACCGAAAGTGCTCTTCAATTGAAGTTTTTTTTAAACTAGAATCTTGGAAATCAGTATTTAGAAATGTCATAGCAATCGACTGAACCGAAATCGCACTTTACTTGATAAACGATGTCCACGTCAGATTTTCCTGTTGAAAAATCTATTTTCATTCAAAAACAAAGCAGCATCGTGTAAAACAGTTGAAACAGTTCAATAGATTCTCACTAGATGGCAGCAGCAGGATCGTTGTTCGATTGTTGGAGGTAACGCTATTTTATCTCTCTCTAAATTTCTTTGATAATAAACAAAGACAACATGTGAGCTACTTGACAGCCCAACAGCACAACAGATGTACAAATCACGAAATCAATATGGGTTTGAAAATGGCATATAGTAAAGTTTTAATATAATAATAGCACGGTAATTTCTGCAGTGGTTATTTTTAAAGATTGCTGCTGGATATTTAGTCTCCAAACGCCATTTTATCTGGCCTACTTTCACGATTACTGACAATAAACAAACAAACATCAGCAACCTTCAACTGTATTAAGGTATAAATTAAAACCAATCAGCTGTTTCATTTTTTTCTGTTGTTTTCCTTGATCTGTTTTTTATTGGAAATGTGTAACCTAAAATTGATAAATCATTATTTTTAGCTCAACGAAATGGATAATGAGAATACAGGCGAAACATCAAAGAAAAAATGTTCTGATATTAACGAAGATGATAGACCTTTAAAGAAAGCTAAATATTTATGGCAAGTGAAAGGTAAATATCATTTAAAAGAAAATATTAAAGTAGTAAAAACTGATGATGATAGTTCAAACAGTACCGATGATTCATCAAACAATCAAAACGAATGTAGAAAAACTAGCAAAACAAATAATTGTAATAATAATATAGCTCATACAAGGAATACTATTTGTAAAGATAGATCTTGTATTGAAGCTCTTATAGCAAATTCGGATAAAATAATGGTCATGGACTTCCCAGAACCGGAGAGCCCTCCTAAAAATATTGATAAAGCTATATCAGAAGAAATACCGATAACACTTGTCAAACCTAGTCCTAAAAATAGTGATTATTTTTTACGAAAGTGGCAAGCCAGACAAATAGCGAAAGGATTTGTAGATAACACGATTAATAGAGTTCTAGAAAGTTGGATGATGGCCCCATTTGTTGATGCTTCCGACTTTGTGGAGAACTGCGACAATGGCGGACAAGTAGAAGACGAAGGTATTATGATGGCAATTCAGTCCCATGGTTTGCAATCTGGGGCAGCTTCACGAATAAATAATGTTTTTCCACAAAATAGCAGGCTAAATCACTGTAAAAGTGCCAATAATTCTTGTTCGTGTTCAAATTTACGAACAGGACCGGCTTCAAATAAAGTTACGCCATTTCATCATCGGGATAATGATTTTACTTCGGAGTATTATGAAAATTTGTGTATTTTGAAAGATAGTGAGCCAGAACAGTACTTTGCAGCAAATAAGTCAGTAGAATCTTCTACGGAGGGTAGTGTAGAAATAGATTCATCTAATATTACTTCAGATGTTGAAAATGTTTCGATTCATGAGCCAAACAATACTTACGATCCAATTAAAATTAACGATACAGACTTTTTAGACGCTGCAGTCTCGGCTGCCATTCAAAAAAAGGGCCTAACGTCTTATAATTGTGTAGATTGTGGTTAACTCAATTTTCTAAAATTCTCTAATTAATATTTTCCTCTAAAATTGGGTAGTCGCGAAAAATTTAATTTTCATTTGTAATAAATATAGCTAATAAGCATAATTTGTATTTAGATGAATAGTACAAAATGGGAACTTCAATCAATCCTATTTCTTGAAGTTTTATAATATCATTTGTTTGCAATCTCTAATTCATCCAGGCGAAATGAAATTGACTTGGAATTTCGGCCATTTACTGATAATTCCGTGCAAAATGTAAGCAAAATTGCCATGAACGTAATGACCTCCCATGCACGTCTCATGGATTCATGCAGACTCATAATTAATTATGGAAAGTGTAAACAAAAAACACTGTTCTCTGAGTAAATTATTATCTTGTGACTGGTTTCGACCACTTATTGGCTCTCTTCAGGCTACGAATAGAATAAAATGAATCTATACCGACAGAAAAAATACAAAAATTTAAGTGAGAACTGCTATTTAAATGACGCTCAATCATAAATGACCATTTTTAGAATATTTATCCGTCTATCTGAAAGTTTGTCTCGAATAGACTCCAGATTTTCACAG
The DNA here is from genome assembly GCA_963989225.1 of Dromius quadrimaculatus. Taxonomy (NCBI): domain Eukaryota; kingdom Metazoa; phylum Arthropoda; class Insecta; order Coleoptera; family Carabidae; genus Dromius; species Dromius quadrimaculatus. Next base: position 67,527,738 of record OZ022324.1, on the reverse strand, counting down.
ATTTCAATGAAAATTTCAAGGATTTGCAGATATCATGACCAACATGTCGCGCCAAAGCCATCTTAAGTAAAAAATTCTTAGGGATTGACAAAATAAAACGACAAAAAATATCTTTAATACAGGATGAAGCCACGGTTTGCCCGTGTACTGTAGTCAATTATTATATATTATAAGTACCCGGAAAATTTCATGCGATTACCTCCAAATCTACAAATTTAAGAAAATAAGTAACGGGTGGTCATGTGCTGGCTTAAATTGATCATGAAAACAAAAGTTTAATTCTGATACTAGCATCGAAAACCGCATGTCAATATCATGTGTAACTCGCGAGATATTGACATAAATAGTTTCAACCCTAAAATGGGTAGCAACCTATATTTCAAAATTTGAGGTATAAAATTTGATTACTGATATGTTGCTTATTCTGTGCATCAATTTTCAGATATCAATTATGTATAGTTCAGCAGTAATTAACTTTTGAATTTTTATTTAATCTTGTACCCAAAACTGGGTGTATCAATAAAAAATCAAGCAGTTTGTGCAAGCCTACGAAATAACAGCTTCCATTTAGTACCAATTTCCAGTCTGTACTTTCGACCATTTTTACATCATATTTATTTTATTTTATATAGTAATGAAGATGGCCACTAAGTGGTCGAAATCGCCCACAAAATAAAGATGTATCCAGAGAACAGTATTTCTTAACATCTTTATTTTCTTTACTTTTGCTGCGAATTGTAATAAAATCTGAATAACGCGGAATATAGAATAAAAAACGAGGTGTCACATAATTGAAAAACCAGTTGATTTTTTATGCTGTCAATATTTACATCTAATTCTCCTATTTGGGCAAATTTAAGGAATTTACAA